>OY720450.1:37401005-38028505 GCA_963082715.1 Harpalus rubripes
AGAATTAAAACTAGTCAGAGAGTAACGATTAATTTTTTGCTGATCTAAAACAAACACGATTATGCCTACTAATCATCCATTGATGACCAGTAGTTTTCTTTATTGGCTTCGTGCACTAATCACTTTGCCACTTCACTTGCACTTCACTGCACTAGTTCAAAGAGTTTTTTCTTCTTAATCTTCTAGTAAGTCTTTCTTTGTCCACTAGTTGGCTGGCTTCGGGAATGGCATGGCTGAGTAGCCACTGCTACAAATGTCCTCGAAAAAATACATTGGGAGGTTCTTCCACATTCAGTATGTAGTCCGGATTTATCATCATGTGATTATTATCTCTTTGGACCGCTGAAAGAGGCACTGGGTGGGTCAAAATTTTAAAACGATGATGATGTTGCCGAGTTTGTGCATGAGTGGCTGCGCGTCCAACTAAAAATATTCTATAAAAGTGGCATTATGAAACTCCCAGAACGATGGCAAAAGTGTATATAGTTAGAGGGTTGTTTACTTCTGTTTTGTGCACCTCATTTTTCACCCAGCCCCACAAACAAAGATAAGATGTGACATTTTTTATCACTTTCAAACAATCAATAATGAATGACAGGTTATTTTTTAACAATTAAAATGTGCTAGCCTACAGAGAACTTATGTTCATATAATCCGCGCTTTACATTTAAATTGCATAAAAAAAATTACATACTCGTATTTCTTGTTTTGAAAACTCTTTTCATTATTTTTAGTTTTATTACTAATAATGATCAAAATACTATAAAATATTGTTAAATTCCAATTAATAAATTATTTTTGTATTAGATCTTCCGTTGTGCTAACTAACATAATAATAGTAATAATATACAAATGCAATACACAGTAAATATGAGATATATAAAATAGATATTAGCTTTGTAAAAATGGTAATAAAATAATCGTTTTAGAATGCTATATGCATGTGAGTAGGTACATTGTAGGCTAATAATATTGGTTATTAACTATGGAATGTATACAATGCGAATAAGTTAATCTACGTAATTGTTGTGAAATGCCGTGTATTTTTTATTTTTGCATGTGCAATAAAGCTGAATATGAAGTAGCTCAGCAAATGTTGTCAGAAAATAATAAACGATTTATTTCAAAATGGAATTTCTTGTGAGACGAGTCCACCCAGATGAATAATCAAAATTTCACAAAGAATCAAAGAAATTACAAAATACACACATTCCTCCATATCAGTTTCATTCTGCAGGACTGGACTCGGAAGCGTTTTCACTTAGCAGAAATAATAAGATGGTGAAAATAAAAATGTTAACATTGTTAAAAATACCTATTATCACAATAACGATATACTCTTTATTTATTCTGTACGAATAAATAGCCTTATCATATCACGGATATTAGAAGTTATAGTAAAGAATGCAACACAGGTAATATTTTTATATGATTAATAATTTCTAATAAACAGACAGGTAGTGGCATTATAGTTTTGTAGCTCGCACCAATAGAAAAGTGAAATGTGCAGAGGCCAATATGTATTTGTCCAGTCGAGTCCATTTCGAAAAGGAAAAGATATTGATATGGTACGAAGTGATTAGTCGTATGTTTTAGCACGCGTTGAGCGCGTTAAGCAAGGTATAACATTTTCATTTAGTTTAAAATATATTTGACTAGATTATCATCGTTTATTAAAGTATCTTATACTGGATGTCTTACTTTTTTATGAACCATAGTATATACAATGGTAAAATTTTAACGTGGTTGTAAAATTTTAACGTGTTTGTAAATTCTGCCATATTATTTTAAAACTAAAATGTAAATACAAAAAACTATCAGAATTAAATACTGCACCAGATGAGCCTAAATTTATTGATATAATATAGGTTCTTGTCATGAGATAAACGTAAAATAAAATATCCGTCTTTAAGCTTTTTACAGAGTGCCATGCAAGACAAAACATACAGTAGGGTCCTCCACTGTAATTTTTTTTATGAAATATAGGTTCGTTTAATTTTGAAGCAATTCGTAGTATTAAGAAGTCATAATTGTTTTTATGAGGTCCCGTGGCCGCGTGCCTGAATGTCTGGTCGCGAATTTGGGAAACCGGGTTCGATCTCGACCGACGCCAAATATTTCGAATTTTAAATGGCACAATACTGACCCCTGTGGTGCACTCTCCACGCCCACAATGAGTGCCCGTGAGGTGACGCCTGGTAAACACCTGCATGGTACAAATATATCATCATCATTACCAATACCTGCGAACAAAGCAGATTGGCACACCCAGCAATGGGTAATATGTCGTGATGATATATTTATTTTATTTATTTATAATTGTTTTTAGTTCAATTGCATGTGATTGTTCACAAAACCTATAGATATCTTTCTCGCACCAGTTTCTGTAGTACGCTGCGTGAGAAAGATAGTAATAGTTGTGACGTAGATATATAGATGCTTAAAATCTCAAACATTTAAAAAACTAACAAATTTAAATAACTTTTTTCGTCTCAATCATATATATGACCCTATTCAAATAGTCGTATTGTTTGTCTTTCACAGATAAAAGTTAACCCATTACTGCATATTTTATCTTATAAGGGACGCCATCATTTTAATTTTTTATGACGTCACTGACGCAAATCGACTTGTTCATGCGCGATTCTTAAAAGAGTAAAGCACAGTATCTCAACTAGAAGTGAATTAGATTTTGATCTTTGAAGTGTTTTACTACTTTATAAATGGTTCCTAGTTGGAAGTCTACGCGACATGTAGAGCAAGTTATTTTTTCAATATAATAATTTTTTTTAATATTTGGTTGTGCAGTTAGTTTTATATGAGTGTGCACCTAATTTTCACCAATTTTATTTAAAATTATATTTTGTTTTTTTAGAGGCGGATGATGATGCACAGCAGCCTTTTATAGTTTATATTGCACCTCCCGATGAAAAGTCAGACAATAACAATTCCGATTAATCGTATATCGAGGGGAATTTTTAATCAACAATGCGATGTTCTTTAGAATAGTATCTAATTTTTTGGATAATGTAAAGAAATCAAATCAAGAAAATTCACTGATAAGCCAGAAATTATTGCACTTCATAAGAAGAGCGGAGTCAACGAGGTAGACGGATTAGTTGCAAGTTTCAGTACACGATTTTTTTTCTAATGATTTTTAATAGTATTATTGAATATGTAAGTATTTATTTTATTAAAATAATTATTAATTATAAGAATAAATATACATTTATTTGACCGCAGTATCTTTCATCAAATGTCCGCTGTGTATAGAGTCCATTTAAATGGACAAGTTTTTTTGGGCATCTGGCAATTCAAAAAATAAATATTACGTGGATGTGTTTTGCTAACTCTAATAAATAGATCTGTGTTATTTAAACATTAATAATAAACAAAAGACAACTTTATGCACTAATGGGTTAATTGATACTTAATTGTTAACATTATTCCATTGAGTTTTTTCTGCGATGATAAATGAGTCCATGCTTACTGATAAATAAATTAATGAATTCAATAATTATTAAAACTTTATGATAGAAGTCATCTGTCAAACTCATATAGCTGCTTAAAAATCTGTGCCGTTGCTCATGGCACTCTGTAAATAGCTAAAATTTATTACTTTTACTTTGCTTCTCTTTCGCAAACGAAACTCATGTAAAGAATAATTTTGAACTTGTTAGATGCAGTTTTTAATTCTGAATATTTTTTGTATTTACACTATTGTTCTAAAATTACCTAATAATAAAGAAGGCAAAATTTACTGCAATATGAAAATGTTACCAATGTATTTCCTATGATCTACAAAAAAGTAGGCACTCGGTATATTATTGTATGTAGTTGCCCAACGAAAATTTAAATCTCATCCAAGTCTTGCATTTTTTATTTTGGTCTGTGTCTGAAATTTTTGTGCAATAATCAATTTTTTAGTTGAATTCTATTATTAAACCAGTGTTTATTATTAGTTATTAACATCTGTTTAGATTTTACTACAAGAGATTGTAAAATATAAATATATTATAATTATGTTGGCATTTACTTCTTTATATATTTATTAATACATAACATTCCTATATAATATTCAGACTTTAATAATTGCAATATACACACACATGGTTAATGAGTGAGTGGAATATTCTTATCACACCAATTTTTTGTTAATTGCTTTAAAAGTTGCTTAGTTATATTTTATTACTATACTCTGTTTTTTTATTAAAAATACCAAATTTAATTTTTTGTCAAGGTTTAGATTAGTTTCTTTTGTGGTATTTTTAAGTAAAAAATTGGCTAAAAATAGGTATCATACATTTTTTTGACGTGACTGGTAAAAATACCTAATACAAACAAGGATAAAAGTTAGACTTGCAGCGAATAGTATATTCGGCCCTTGGCTGAATAACGAATATTCGGCGATTTTGGTACCACTGAAATTCATGCTGTACGGACAGTTAATTGATTTGAATTGCAGTTTTTTTTATTAAAATGCACGGTTAAGGTGCTTTTCCTAGTAAGAGAAAATTTTGAGAATTGCTCTCGAAAGTACTCTTACAACTGTGTCCACGTGAAAGTATTTTTTCATGAGTTTTGCTCTCGCGAGCAGTACAGACAGTAGCCGGAGGCCGGAGAGTTACTGTCACAAATTACTCTCAGGACCATGTCCACTGGAGAGCGTCTGTAAGTCCTGAACGTCGTATCACGTTCATTAGTGTCCGAGATTTTATTCAGTTCTTGGAAGAACTAACAACAAATAATTATTTAATCAGATTTTTGTCAATATGCTGACCGAAAGATTAGGAACAAATATTTTCGTAATAAATAACTACGATGTGAATTTTCTATACCAGAAATTGAGAGTATAGGAACAGCTATAGGCATGTCTACTGAACTAAACTAAAAAAATAATCAAATCGTTAAAAAAACTATTTAAGTGCACTAGTATATGCAGAATATAATGCTGAATCCAAATATGTAAAAAATATAGGCTGTCCCATTAAAAAAACGAAGTTGGTGGCAGCACAGAGTAAATGGAACATTCTATATAATGCAAAATATTTTTAGGTTTCTTAATCTTTAGCCGCAATCAAACAAATACAGCCAGTTGCCCCACCCTGCCTATTTACATGGTTTCGCAAATGAGCCTGTTTCACATTTTTCAAAAAGTATTTTAAATGAAAGTTTATGCAATATTTTTCTTATTACTAATTATTTTTTTAATAATTTGTTGTTATTTTCGTAAATAATTAAATACGAATATTAAAACAGTAATGAAAAACAAACCCCACTCCTGTGTCGTAGAAGCACATACATTGCGTCATTCACAGCCAATAGAAAACAGTTTTTCCATCACCTACGTTTATTTTTGTTATTTAGATACATAAACGTAGGCGATAGTTTGTCACATGTTAATAACAAACTTCTAATTTGACATTTGACGCTGACATTTTCCATTATAAATGAGTAATAATGACTAATACAGAATTGACTCAAGCTAAGTTGGACAGTTTACCGAAAATCGAAACCTGGATGATGGCTGAATTTATATCAGAAAACGACTGTTTTACTGTTGCCGAAATAAGGTGTGTTAAAGAATTACGGTAAAATAAAATGTAAAAACCCAACCATTAGCTCTTCGATCTATTGCTTCCAGCCACAATTTTCTTTTCTTCGCATCTTTTGGCATATTTAATAAATTCAATAGCAAGGTTTGTTCCTAGCTCATTTTTGCAAGAGGGCAATACGTTACTGTAAATTACTCATTTTATATTGAATATTGTATTACCTACCACGAACCAAACTGAAAAATTTGACACAGATTTGACAACTTTGACAATATATTTATCATAACACTTGTAACAAAACACAAAAAATTGACACTATAAGGGACCAATTAGAACCGATGAAGATGTATGTTTTGTGCCTTGTGGCGTCACATTCTGTTTCAGATCACGTGACTTTTTCAAAATATTCAAATTTCAAAAATTTGTTGTAAAATATCTAATGGATATTTGGTGATATTTTCAAATTTGAGGCTATTTAAATAATATCGTTTTAAATTTAATACTTAGAAAGCATATAAAAATTTTTGCAACACCCTATTCGCAATCGTAGATAAAATTTCCCCTCTCGTGGCGCAAATCGTTACTACGGAAAGCAATCGTACAAGCGCCATATTGAATACGTGACAGCAGACTGAGTAGTGTAGTAATAATTAATAATTAAATATTTAAACTTATCGCCTTCATGTTAATAAGTTTTTAAACTCGATTTGTATACAAAGTCAACGAAACACAGTGAACATTTTGAACTGTCATATATCAAACCCATCGTATGGCGGCCATCTTGTTTCGAAAATCAGCGCCTCTATCGTTAATTTCGATTGCAAATTGTGTAATTTTCGTTGAACCTCTCCTACAGTAAAATTATTGAATTATGATGCAATTTTAGAACGCATTCCATTTTTCAATTCTCTATTGCTATATTCTTTACATTTTTCATTCCGCAGTATAGTCATAATTCTGAGAGTACTGTCATAATACGAACTGCGTTCGAACTTTGCGAGTAACTATTAGAAAGCTATGTTTCACCTTGTCCACTTGAGAGCAAGCTCTCAGGAATCTGCTATCGGCGAGTTTTACTTTACTGTCCGCGAGTTACTCTCAGGAGCGTGTACACTGGCGAGTACTGCTCTCGAGAGCGACTCTCAAGAGTTTTACATGTAACTGCTATTGAACAATATAACTAGGCTTTGTTATTATTAACAATTAAATATTATGTAGCCTCAGTCTAATAAAATTGGCATGATTTACTACGTTGAATAATCTTAATAACTTAACTTCTTAATCCGGTTACGCGTAAAATTTACTATTGAGGACGAGAATATTGTTCTTAAAGTATGTAAATATTTAATATTTATTTTCATTTACTTTTCAAGGGTAATTTATTATAACCAATTTTTGTTGTTACTTACTGATTAATATATCTACTTCGTATAATATTTTAGTATATGTAGCAACGTAATCGCAAAGCAATGGTTCCAGGTTTGAATCCCTCTCAGGCATGGATGTTAGTGTAATTCACAAGGGTAAAACATTAATAAAATAATAATAATAATATTGAATATCAAACTAAATATTATTCTTGTATATTATTGTTATTAAAGTACAATAAACATTTTTACGTACCATTAGCTTTACATAACTGAATAGAAATTAACAATATGTCATACAAATTGAAATTCCGCGGCTTTCTATGGATTAATTCAAAATATGTAATTTCTTAATTTTATCGCGTCGGCCATATTGCACCTGGCATCAACTAGCGCTTGGAAGAAAAGTACTATACATAGGCTACTACATGGTCTCAACATTTTACTATGGGTAACCTGAATCATCAACAAACACTATTTGACAGGTGTCTGTCAATAACAAAACCAACAAAATAACCTCGAACAACGAACAACATTCAGCGGCATCTGAGATTAACAATTACAATCATATCAAAATTAATAATTTTTAATAAAGTTAATTTGATTAATAATTTTGCATATATTTAAATTAATTAAATTTAACATTACAAAAATATGTTTATTTGCTCGTTTGATATTTTTAATTCATAATTCCGCTGTCACACAATTACAGTAATTATAAATTGTAGTAGGCTTAGCGTACGAAAAGGGTTTGCTACTGCTGTCATTTTTCGTCCGACAACTAGTACATAAAATTTCACTTTTCGTACAGGTAGACGGAAAAAATATATATTTTATTAACCACACACATTTGAAAAGTTTAACAAATACTAAAATTCATCACTATTATATTTATCAGAAAAATATAATAAATCGATAAATGAGTACCGAACTTCATTCTGACGCTGCTATAGTAGTCTATTGTGAAACGCAAGTCGTACAAATTAAATCACAAAAATTTGAAATTTCGTTCGTTTCATAGTTAATTTCGCCGGTTTTAACTGCACATATCTATTAAATGACACTGATACGGAGATGTTAAGCATAAAATATTTAACATATGCTTCTTACATACGTATGCGTCTTAATTTACTGCAACCATAAAATCCACTCATGGAGAACCTGCAGAATTTTTAACGCGAACGCAGTAAAAGTGAAACGAACACATATATCCAGTAACTTCAGTAGCTGGTAGTTCAAACGAATACTAAAGTATGACACGGCAGTAAACCGTAAACGTAAAGCAGCGAAAAGAACAAACATAACCTAATGTACTCGTATTCCATTTTCAATTACCGCTATTGACATCTCAGCAACTATAAAATTAAAACTTTGATTAAATAATTGGAGTAAAATAAATATTCGAAAAATACCTACATAATAAAAATATCTAACTTTATCACTTGAAATTTAAAATATGATTTCCGAATTACAAATACCTACTGATAGTTTTTCTTTATTATCTGGATTTTTCAGAATAGAATATACATGAAATACTGTATACGTACTTAGGCCGAATACCGAATACATAGCCGAATAGCAGAATTTTCGAAAAATAGTACTCGGATGTTTTGGCGTCAATTAATCGCGTGGGCGGCTGATTGATTTGATTTTAAGTTTTCTTTTTTACTAAAGTCGTAAGGAATTTACAACAAAAAACTGTGTATACTATATACAACTAGACTGTAATTATATTTCATAATATCCATATGTATGTTTTACTTCATTCAACAGTTAGCTATACCCATATCCATATTTCTACTTTTTTCAACATTCTACACTTTGCGGTAGCCGATCGAATTATACTTTAGCTTTTTCAATGCTGTTTAAGTTTTCTTGCAGTTTTTGTGATGTTGTTCCGGAATCTTCATCAGTGGCAAGAATTGCATTGTCGTCGGCAAATGTTACAGTTTCTGTGTGAAGAGATGTTGGTAGATCGTTCGTGTAAAGGGTATATAGGACAGGACCGAGGACACTACCCTGTGGACCCCTGATTTTATTGGATGGAGAGATGTAGTTTCATTTTTAAATTTTATTTGAAAATATCTATCAGTGAGGTATGAAAGCAGCAATTGGTAGATGTTGTTTGGCAGGTTTAATTTTAGTTTATATAACAAGCCTGAGTGCCACACTTTATCAAACGCTATGAATATCTATGAATGCAGCGGAGCAGTAATGTTTTGCTTCTAGCGCTTCGTTTATTTATTGACTTTATGTATTTGTTCTGTTGTTGTATGCTTCTTTCTAAAGCCGAATTGATGATCGGGGATTAGATTTCTCTGTATTAGTATTGGGTTTAATTTCTGGAGTATTATTTTTTCTAGTACCTTTGTTAAAATAGGTAGTAGGATAATTGGTCTATATGATGATGCTTCGTTGCATGGTTTTTTAGGTTTTATGTGGGTATTATATGAGCAACTTTCCATTGTGTTGGGAAATGACTTAGTCTGATTATTGCGTTAAATATGAAAGTTATGAGTTTTATTGTCTTGTATGGGAGCTCCTTTAATATTTTCCCTGTGATTAAATCGTAGCCCGGTGCTTTGTTTGGATGTATTTCGCGTTGAATTGTGGTTTGTATTTCGCCTACACATATATTCTTAATAGGGGGTAATAGTTGGTTAGGTGATTGTAGGTATTCATGTATTTCTTGTTCTTCGTCAGCTGCAACCTGTCCTGGGAAGGGTGAGTAGACTTCTTCTAGGTGTGCTGCAAATACTTCAGCCTTTCCTTGATCACTTTTAGCTTATGTGTTGTCATGTTTTCTGAATGGTGGAGTAACTCGAGTATTACCTCGTTTTACTGACTTGGTTACTTTCCATAAGGAATATTCTGTTAATTGGGTTGGTGAGAGTTTTGAAAAATATTCTTGTCTATTGCTGTCATTCCATTCAGAGATCGTTTTCGTTAATTCTCTAGATGCTTGATTTAATCTAGTTTTATCTAGAGGTGAACGCGTTTGGTGCCATATTCACCTGAGCCAACGTTTTTCTCTTATTTTTTGTTTTATGGTGTCACGGTAATTGGGTGTGGTTATATTTCTTTTTGGGTTTGTTGATGTTGAATTCCAGGCTGCTGTTTGTATTGTTTGAATGAGGTGTTCTATTGCTTGATCTATGTCTGAGGGAGTTTTAAGTGGTAGTTTTAAGTTAGCCTTTTCTTCCATTATTTCTCGGAATAATTCCCAATTAGTATTTTTATTACATAGCACTGGTTTTTTTGGTGTTGGAATCGCTCTTGTGCTGAGGTTTATAATTACTGGTGTGTTTTTTTGTTATACAAAAATCTAGTAGATCAGGGATTTTATTAATGTATGTAGGCCAGTATGTCGGTTCACCTGTGGAGGCGTAGCCAAGATTGTTATTATTTATTGCTTTTAGGAATTCTCGGCCTCTTGTCGTGATGAGTCTCAAGCCCCAGGTTGTGTGTTTTGCATTGTAGTCTCCTCCAGAAATATATCGATTGCCAAATGTGTCGAAGAATTCTTTAAAGTGTTCTTGACTGATATTGTGTCGTGGCGGACAGTAGACTGCAGCCAAGGTAAGGGGTCTATTTTTACTTTTGTGTATTGTAAGGAGCTTATTTTGTATATATGTTTGTTTGTATCTTGTACTAATTCCAAAAAGAATAAGGGCAGGGATTTTCTAGTAATTTTTTTGTTTGATATTGTAGATGTTCGCTACTTTGTGTTCTTTGTTTTCGATTTCGGTTTTTAGTTCGTGCAGATCTGTAGTGTGGTGTAGATTTCTGATCACTACTCGGTAGGTTCTGTTTTCTTTAAGCTGGTATGTGTGGTACATAATTTGACTGCCTTGGAGTACTTTAACGATTTTTCTGTTACATTCAACGTTATGTACTTGAAGCTTGATTTGACTATTATTGCTAGTTTTGATAAAGTAATTGTCTTATATTGTCTTATTAATTATAGTTATGAGAGGTTTGATATCCGTGATACCCGGTATGAATATTGGTAGTGGTTTGTGTTCTTTATTTTCTTTATTTGCGGCGGAGTTCTGTAGAACTTCATCGTCTACAAGTTGTGAGAGAGATTCGAATCGGTTTTCTGTTGATATAGTGTCTGTCTTTGTGCGAATATTTCTGTCGTCTTGTGTTTCTTCTATTGGTCTTTTTGTTTTCCTTGGGTTTACTTGTTGCCAAATACGAGGAGGCATGTGCTACACTTGGACCTTACACTCAGGTGCAAGAACAAAAATTTTAACTTACTATAATGCAGATGTAAGTGATTACGAGTTATTACACTATGGTAGTTAGTTATAATTATCACTAATTAATTAAATAATTAATGAATTATAGAGTTATATCACTGCCTAGGAGCTATCCGTATGAATAGTAAAAATATTTTTGAATATGCTGAATACCGAATAGTTGCCATATATTTATAGCAAGCCTAATATGTACAATGGCCGCCCAACACGGATCAAATAAGTATTCCATTTTTCACAAAACACCAATAAATAAAATAAATATATCATCATGGCATATTACCCATTGCTATGGGCGGCCAATCTGTTTGTACACTGTTTACACAGACAATTTGTTTGTCTCTGTCTGTGAACACAACATGGTCACAATTTTGATGTGACCCAGAAAGCGCGCCCATTCGTTGTATTGCTTTCAACCCAGTGGTGTCGTGTGCAAGCAACGCTAACAACACGATGGACTGACTTTAATAAAAATTATTAAATTTAAAATATTTTATTATTTTTGTTCTTTCGCTTTTTACCTCTCGCTAAGAGAGGTATTGAATTCATGCTAAAAATCGCACATTCAGATTTTAGCGAATAAGCACGTTTTAAGGTCCCTAGAATCCGATTATAACATTTTTACGATGATGTGTGTGTGTGTGTGTGTGTGTGTGTGTGTGTATGCTTGTGTGTGTGTGTGTGTAGATGTTGGATCCACGATTTCTCAAAAGACTTAAGATATTTTTAACTACGGATTCCTCAATCCAACAATAATGGGAAGAGTTGATTAAGTTTTGGTAACAATTGGACAACCGAAAGTAGTAATTCCACGGAAAAAATTATCTAAATATTATTTATCGAAAATTTATGTAAATACTTATATTAAAGAACGTTAAATTTTTTATTCGATAAATATAAATTCATTATTATATCTTCTATAGATTTAGAGATATAGAAATGCATATAAAATAATTTAATGTAAAAAATCTCAGATCAAACTACTTCAAGGCAAGAAATTCAAATGTTTGTAATTGGCACATAAATGTCACTGTCAAAAATATTTGTATGCCACTGTCAAAAATATTTGTACATCATTATGATGATTATGAAAATTTAAATAAAGTCAACAACGCAAAAGAATATACGTAAAGGAATTTGCGAAAAAATGACGAATATAAAGAAAAAGAAAAGGAAAGTAGAAAAAGAAAATTTCAGGATATTGAATATAAAGAAAATGTATGTATTGTACATAATTTATATTCAAATATCCCATAGATTTTGTAAATATATGTGAGAATTATTTTGTAGTGAGACATAAATATATGTATTTGTATTTAATTTTTTTTGTTTTATGCCTACAACCAGGTAAAGTATCTGGCGAGAGGTTACGTGCTGGCCACATCAGATTTTTTTTTGCTTTGATAAATTTGGGAGGTCATTGATCAAGTGACCTAATGGAGGAACCGTCACTGGTTATGAGTTTTAATTTGTTGTCGACTGACAGATACTTGTATCATTCGTTGGTTGCATATATTTTGTATATGTATAAAATTCATTTACGAGAAAGGTCTTCCGTAGAGAGTAGGATGAATCAAAACAATATTCACAACTTTAGGCAGGCCCCCTATAAGCTTTAGCCCGGAATTTAGTAAGATCTATACAGATTATAACAAATAGTAATAATATTTTCATTTATACTTATGTGCACATACCTACATTATGGGCATAAGACATTTATAATTATCTACTATTAAATTTTAAAAAATAATGTATGTTTCAAAATTGTCAAATTTTAAGATATCCTAAGAATATGTACTTTATTTTCTTCTATAAAATTTAAGTACTTACTCATCATATTATTAACCCTAATATCACTTTCAGTTCTACCAAAAACTGTAAAAATATGTAATCAATACTAATATAATAGGTACCAACAAAATCAGACCTTAATACAATCCTGAGAAACTGGTACAATTAATTATATTTCAAATATACACAAATATTCTTGCAAAACATCATCAATCATCATAATCCATATCTTGCCTCCCACACTGTCTCCAATCTCCTTATACGGGACAAAACATCTTAATTAATTAAAAGTATTTCATAACATTTTTCACGGATCGCACGTGATTCCTGCAAGTCCGGCCCTGCAGGCGTCGCTATATAGTTGCGACAAACAAAACAATTCCTAAGAGTTTCGTCACGTCATAAATTCATTAGAATCGTAAAAACTGAACAGTTTCTCAGAAATTATACATTTTCAATAACTTTATCCAAAAATTATGTTTTCTTTTCTTCTATATAATAATTTGAAATCTTTTATGATACCAAAATATTTATTGAATAATTTGGTTGTTTGTTTTTCCATCATTACGCCAGTCGGCAAGGGATTTATTGTGGAAATAATTAGTGGCAACCTGGAGTAAATTTTGTTAACTTTATTGGGACCTACAAAAAAATTTCGCGGTCTAGTGATCCCGGATTTTGTTGCCATGTTGAAAAAACCACGTGAAAAAAGACATTTTTATTGATTTTCGTGAATATCTCGGTTTGGATTAACTCTAGAGCAAAATATCAAGTTATTGAAAATAAAGTAAATAAAAATGTTTACAAAAAAGATCTGACACTATTTTCTGTTAAGTGATTGGTTACAGAGTTACATATATTCAAAGCACGCTAGCATGCAGTATATATTTGTTGTAAGACATAGCCAGCTGGAAAATGACCATAAAAACCAAATTTATTTAAATATCAATTGAATATTTTTGTTGTAAAGATATAAAAAATGTCTTTACTCACTTGGTTTTTTTCAATGTCATCAAAATCTGGAGTCGCTAGAGCATGCATAATTAATTAATAATTGCCATTGTGAAGGTCCAAATTAAGAGAATAAAATTTATTCCAGCTTGCCACCATTTATTTACACAATAGCCTTTTTTAAACGTCCTGCCGACTGGCCTACATTGAAAAAGACATTTGGAATAAAAACTAAATGTTCTCTTTAAGTTTCCAAGGTAATCTTTACTCAATAAATTATTTCGAGATTTGTATGAAATGTAGGAAATTCGCATATTCATAAAATTCTACAAGTTTATTTTGAAACTAACCTATTCAAAACTGAAATAAAATACGACAATTTTCATTAGGAAATTTAAATTAATTTAAATGAACTTTTGGTTAGAATCCTCATTCTTTCACATACCAATAATAAATTTAGAATAACTTATTGCATTTATATTCTATTATATTTCTGTAAAGAAGCTATAATATTTAAAAAACAATACTCGTAAAATAAATTTGAATTATTAAGAAACTAAATGACTAAAAAGGCCGAATTTATAACTCCCTGTCTTTTAAATGATTATTTGAAAATTTATAAGAATTTTAATTAATACCTACTTGACTTCATTATTAAATAAAATTCCCCTGATTAAAATTACGAAATCTGATATGGCGCAGCACAATACCTAAGTCATTTAATTTTTATTCATTTAAATTCAGGTGCCTACATATTTAAAAATGCTGTGTATTAAATTCCTTTGCATATAAAATACAATTATTGTTCCAATTTTTAACGTATTGTCAATATTTTCTTCTCCAGAATCTTACCCTTATATTAATTCAAATTTATTTTTTAATAGTGACTTTAATTTCTTTTCAATTACAAAATATGTATTTTACAAATTCTTATTTTAATCATTTCTTTTTACAACACTGCCATTATTAATTAGTTTCTGTAGTGGTAGTGATATTTATAAACTAAGTAGGTACTAGGTATGGTATATTTAAGAGATATTTATACACCAAGTAACTGAAGATAACGTTTATTCATGTGGTTTATGCAATATTTTATTCAATTTTGACGAAATAATAATAACAACCATTACGAATATAATTTTCATAAATATAAAACTAATCAATGGAGTCTCCACTATTGTTTTATTAAACTTAATCTAAGCTAAAAGCGGTTTGTTGTTTTAGAAAGTCTTCATTGTTATTATTAGTTAAGACGTAATACATATTTTTCCTATAACCTTTTCACGCACTCTTTACAGTGTGTAAAGAGTCATTTTTCAAGCACTAGTGCTTGAAAAGGAAATTAATATATACTTACGAGTAGTGTTGCTTCCATGTACTTAGTAATGTCTCAAGGGATTGGTTTATCCACGCAACGTCAGGTGATTGTCACGTGTTTATTGTTTTGTTTACGATGAGATAGATAAACTTTTGTTTTTGTAATATATTTCCGTTTGTTTATACATTCGCTTCTGTATTATCAACATTTCTTAAAAAGTTTTTTGAAACACAGTCTATAGACTTTAAACAAAACCTATAGGTTTTGTTTATAATGTGAAATTTAAAATGTCCATGTTTTTTTTATACCAAAATTTATAACAAATATAAATTGTTTCTGTTTCGCATTTATAATTAAATATGTATACATGTAATGTTTCAAATAAATAAAATATAAATATCACCACAGCTTACTCATTTCTGGGTGTGCCAATTAGCAAATTCATTTGCTTCTATTCGTAAATTGTTGGTACTGACGATACATAAATAAAAATGTAGGGATGATGAGAAATACTTGGAGCTGCAGTCGTGGTAAACAGTGTTTATTAAATAATAATTTAATTAAATTTCCTACGTTTTGATTCCAAATGAATCATCATCAGGGATAGTTAAAGAACAGATGGAAAAATAAGATCATTACATTACGAAATCAAAAATGTAAAGATGAAAATGTCATCAAAAAATATCGTAGGTAATAAAATACGTGCATACATCAGAAACAACTAAAGATAAATAATGTTTCTGATATATGCACGTATTTCATTACCTATAATATTGTTGACGACATTTTCAGCCTTACATTTTTGATTCTATAATGTAATGATTTTATTTTCCATCTGTACTTTAACTATCCCTGATGATGGATTTGGAATCGAAACGTACGAAAGTTAGTTAAATTATTTAATAAACACTGTTTACCACGACTGCAACTCTAATTATTTCTCATCATCCCTACCCTACAATCATACTAACAGTCAAGTTATAAAAAAAAATATAAATTAAAGTATTTATTATACAAACATAATTTTTTTTTTAAATAATATATTATTTTGTATTATTGCATGGAATTGATATTTAAATAAAAATAATATATAAGTATACCTTCATGTGTTATAAGTTATAAGTTGTCCAAAAAATCAATTTAAAATTTGAGTATGAATTTTTAATTAAAAATTAAAGTAAAAATAATCGTCGTAAAGACGTCAAATTATACGCGTGACAAAGGTTTAAATAGAAATAATTATGACCACATAAAGTCGTCACATGAACGCCATAGCAATCACAAATCTAATGTGTAATTAGTCCGATTTCATTATACGTATATAGATAATATAGAGATGAGGAAATGGTGTTAAGAAAATCAATTATTTTAAAAGTTAATAACTTTTATAAACTTTTATAGTCCTTAACATACAGTTTTAAGATCTAGTTTTAATATAAATGACGCGTTCTAATTTATTACTACTGTAGCGTGGGCACAGCCAATGCCGGTGGGTTATAGCAAGCACGCAACCGACGCCATTGGTCGAACGTTTCTAGAAACTCCCCGAAGACGATAACGAAATTACCGCATGCAACTGTGTAAAAAACCCGTGCGCGGCGTGAACTTATACTAGAAACATTCTACAACTCTCTAGATAAATGCAGGGACATATAAAGGCGGCGCAGCTCTGTGCGACGCAGTCAGTTGAATTCAGTTAGTTGAAGTCAGATAGTTTGGTGGGAAATAATTAGTGATATAAATAGTCCACAAGTATACAAGTACGTCGACAACGGAAGGTGAAATAAATAGCTAGTAATATAAATTAGTGTGAAAAAGATAGTGATATAAATAAATAGTGAAATAAATATCATGTAAATAAATAATCCTAATGTTTTACTAGTAAATAACATTTTTACCTCTGGCTAAGAAAGGTATTGAATTCATGCTAAAAATCGCATATCCAGATTTTAGTGAATAAGCACGTTTTAAGGTCCATAGAATCCGATTATAACATGTTTACGATGATGTCCGTATGTATGTGTGTGTGTGTGTGTGTGTGTGTGTGTGTGTGTGTGTGTGTGTGTGTGTGTGTGGATATGTGTGTGGATGTTGGATCCACGATTTCTTAAATACTATAAGACTTAAGATATTTTTAACTACGGATTCCTCAATCTAACTATGCAACTACAGACCTATTTCCATTCTTTAAAGCTTTGGTAAAATTTTTGAATCTCTTGTTGATAAAATTAAATCCGATTATAACTCTATTCTTATTCCTCAACAAACTGGATTCTCCGCGAATAAATCGGTTTTAAATAATTTAATACCTTTCACCGAATTTATAAGCAGAAGTATGGATAAAAGAGTTCAGGTGGATGTGGTGTATACTGATTTCAGTAAAGCTTTTGATAGAGTTAATCATGATAAACTTATTGCTATACTGTTGTCTTATGGTATTCATGGCTCACTATTACGTTGGGTTGATTCTTACATAAGAAATCGTTCTCAGTTTGTTTTATGTAACGGTTATAAGTCTCGGTCATTTCCAGTACCATCAGGTGTTCCCCAAGGCTCACACTTAGGTCCCTTGCTCTTTAATTTTTATATTAATTCAATTCATAAATGCTTTACATATTGCAATTTTCTATTATACGCCGATGATCTGAAAATGTTCATTGAAATTCACAACGTACAGGATTGTATCCGATTACAGAATGAACTACTTAATTTAGAATTTTTTTTAATGAGATTGACTTACATTTAAACATAGACAAATGTTCTGTGGTATCATTTTCAAGAAATAAAAATGTCATCAATTTCTTCTATAAGTTAAATAACACTAATATTATAAGAAAAACAACAATAAAAGATTTGGGTGTTTTGTTTGACCCCAAACTACTATTTAACGAACATATTGATACCATAGCTAGAAAGGCATACAAGACTTTAGGATTTATATACAGGTCACTTAATCGTTTCAATAGCATCACTTCATTTACTTTATTATTTAATACCTTTGTACGTCCTATTGTTGAATATGCTTCTCAAGTTTGGAGCCCGTCGTATACCAGAAATATTAATAGAATAGAATCTGATCAAAAAAAGTTTATTTCATTGCTTAAGTTTAAATTTGGTTTAAATGAAAGCAACTATGAACTTTCATTATGTAATTTAAACATGTCATCACTTAAGAAAAGAAGATCTAATGCTGACATGATTTTTCTATTTAAAATTGTAAATAATTTTGTGAACTGTCCTGACATTCTTGTCAACTTAAATTTCCATACTCCAACAGTAGTAGTGCGTAACAAGCAATTATTTTATACAATTAAATGTAATTCTAACAATTACAAAAATTCTCCTATACAATGGTTTATGCAATGCTACAATGATAATTTTCAGCATTTAGATCTTTTTTGTCTGTCATTAGGTCAATTTAAACGTGCCTTAAATGTCTAATTACGTTCAATGTGTACTTTTTGTATTTGTAAAATTTCAAATACCTATCATTTTTCTTTTCTATTGTTTTATATCTATTTTCAATTTAGTTTGTTTGTAATTTTACAATATTTAATTTGTATGTATTCCGAGGAAACCTATTATTGGATTTATTCTGTTGGTTTCCCAAATAATAAATAAACAAATAAACAATAATGGGAAGAGTTGATTAAGTTTTGGTAACAATTGGACAACCGGAAGTAGTAGTTACAAAAAAAAATCATCTAAATATTATTTATCGAAAATTTATGTAAATACTTATATTAAAGAATGTTAAATTCTATATTCGATAAATATAAATTCATTATTATATCTTCTATAGATTTAGAGATAAAGAAATGCATATAAAATAATTTGATGTAAAAATTCTTAGATGAAACTACTTCAAGGCAAGAAGTTCAAATGTTTGTAATTCACACATAAATGTCACTGTCAAAAATATTTGTATGCCACTGTTAAAAATATTTGTACATCATTATGAAGATTATGAAAATAAAAAAACAGTCAACAACGCAAAAGAATATACGTAAAAAAGCATACAAAAGGAATTTGCGAAAAAATGACGAATATAAAGAAAAAGAAAAGGAAAGTAGAAAAAGAAAATTTCAGGATATTGAATATAAAGAAAATGTATGTACTGTACATAATTTATATTAAAATAAAATATCCCATAGATTTTTCAAATATATGTGAGAATTATTTTGTAGTGAGACATGAATATATGTATTTGTATTTAAAAATTTTTTTCGTTTTATGCGTACAACCAGGTAAAATATCTGGTGAGAGGTTATGTGCTGGCCACATCAGATTTTCAGTCTTAATTTAGCGTTTATAATTGTTTAATAATAGTGAGCTTTTATTTTAATTATTATTATTTCTCTATTTTTTATACTTCACCCAAATACATGGACATTACACTACGGTAGAGAACCCCATTAGTGCAATAGTAGTCTGCACATGACAATAGTCGTATTATATATTTAATTTTGACATTCCGTCTCGCGAACCGTTTGTTAGCCACGACTGAGCTAACCTATTAAAAATTATATTTTCGTATTGATTAACAAGTTTTGTGCAATACCAAGTTCGACATGTTTGTTTATCTAAAAGAGAGATGTATTATTTTTATGATACGTAGTATTTGAAGTTTACGGCAAAGTCTTGTATCTCACAAATGTTTATTTTAGTGTTAATTATGTACATAAAAAAGATAGGTTTCTATCAATTTAATTGCTGTATTGTCGGTAAAGGTAAATGTAGAAACTTGCCAAAACTAGTTTTTTCTTGCAATTTAACCAAACACAACAACAATAACCTCCCCTAACGCATAAAAGTCGCTCTTGAAAAAACCGGGGTGAGTTATGTGCGTTAGGTGAGGTTATTGTTGTTAGTTGAATTGTAAGGGAAAACAATTTTAAGCGAATCTCTACATTTGCCGGGCAATGTGCATATAATAATAATAATAATAATAATAATAATAATAATCATAATAATAATCATAATAATAATAATAATAATAATAATAATAATAATAATAATCATAATAATAATAATCATAATCGTAATCGTAATCGTAATCGTAATCGTAATCGTAATCGTAATCGTAATCGTAATCGTAATCGTAATCGTAATCGTAATCGTAATCGTAATCGTAATCGTAATCGTAATCGTAATCGTAATCGTAATCGTAATCGTAATCGTAATCGTAATCGTAATCGTAATCGTAATCGTAATCGTAATCGTAATCGTAATCGTAATCGTAATCGTAATCGTAATCGTAATCGTAATCGTAATCGTAATCATAATCATAATCATAATCATAATCATAATCATAATCATAATCATAATAATAATAATTTATTTATTTCCGTAGACACAGTACAAGTGTATGGAGAAAGTCAAAACAGAAAACAGAGTAAAAATTATAATAAAACACAATATGTTACACAGCAAAAAATTCGTCTAAATTATAAAAACTGTGTTGCAGTAGAAAGGACATTAATAATTTTTTTCATTTATTTAATTTATTCTTTATTTTCAGAGAATCAGGCAGCTTATTAAAAATTTCAAGTCCCATTCTGTTAGGAGAATCTTTAGCAACATTTACTCTGGATCTAGAAACGTAGAAATTGTTTGTATGGCGAGTATTATACTCATGCAAATCAGAAATCATAGTAAATGATGTTTTATTTTTATGTACAAAAAGGCAGATATCAAGAATATAAATGCAGATTAGTGGTAAAATATTTAATTCTTTAAAAATAGTTCTGCAGAATGATCTATGACTCATGCCCATTATAGAACGCATAATTCTCTTTTGAGCAACAAAAACATTATTTGCAGGATTTGAAGTACCCCAGAAACAAATACCATATCTTAAACGAGACTCGACACAAGCAAAATAAAACATCAAAAGTTGTTTATTGTTTAGGTATTCTCTTAAATGACGCACCTGAAAACATGTAGCGTTTAGTTTTGCCACAAGTTCTTCACAGTGAGGACCCCAATTTAAATTTTCAGTGAACAGCATACCCAGAAGACGTGCTGAATCAGTATTGCTTTTAATATTATCTTCAAAACATAAGTTAATTTGTTGGTTTTTACTGGGAAATAAATGAAAATGAATAATTTTTGTTTTGTTTTGATTTAAAAATAATTTATTTTCTTGGCACCATGAAATTAGAGATTGCATATTTTGATTGCATTTGTCAATCAGAGTTTCTACATTAGAGTCTGAGATGACCAGGGTAGTGTCATCCGCATATAAAATGGGGGTGCAATCATCAGAGAGAACTGTACAGAGGTCATTTATATAAATTAAGAATAGTATTGGTACAAGTACTGTTCCCTGAGGTACACCAACATTAATATGTGCTAAAGCCGAATTTACGGTCATAGTAGCAGACTTGTCATTAAGAGTGAGAGAAACAAACTGATGACGGTTCAAGAAGAAAGTGGAAATCCATTTCAGTGCAACACCTCGAACACCCACATATTCAAGCTTATCAAGTAAGCGACGATGGTCAACACAGTCGAAAGCTTTACTGAAATCGCAAAAAATACTAATAGGATATTCTCCCTTATCTAGATTTAAAATAATGTTTTTATAGAAGCAATGTAAAGCGTCTACAGTACAGTTATTAGTTCTAAAACCAAATTGTCTACCGTTAAGAATGCAATTTTTATCTAGAAAATGTACAAATCTTTTCAAAAAGCAATATTCAAAAATCTTAGAGAACCCTGAAGTTAGAGCTATGGGTCTATAATTATCCAAACAAGTCTTGTCACCTTTCTTATGAACCGGAATTATTTTATTTGATTTTAGTTTTTGTGTAAAAGATCCGTTCTGAAAAGAGATATTTATAATGTATGTAAGAGGATTAGCTATAATGTCAGCGACACTACGAATGATAAAATTCGGAACATTGTCAGGTCCACTAGAGTTTTTATTTTTAAGCTTAGTTGTAATAGTATCAAGTAATTCGGTTTCATTAAAAGGAGTAAAGAAAAAGCTACTAGATATATTACGCCCGGATTTGACATTATTAGCAACTGTATTGCGCACTGGAATGCGATTTAGAATATTCAAGGGTGCTTTCTCGAAATGGTTATTGAAAATATTAACAATAACATTGGGATCGTCAGTGAGTTCATCATTATACGCGATCTTGTAACCAAAATCAGCTTTACCTTTACTTTTAGAGTTGATAATGTTCCAGGCACTCTTCGACATGTTGTCGGACTTTATTATTTTGTCCTGATAAAAATCCCTTTTAGTTGCTGCAACAAGAAGAGAGTGTGCCTTTTTAGCTTTTTTATTCATAGGGATAAGTTCTGGAAAACTGTTCTTTAACTGAAAAAGAGATTTTAGATTAGTGCTGGATTTAATAATATTTGAATTGCCCCAATTTTTACTATTGCTGTTCTTTGATTTTGTTTTTTTGAGTTAAAATATTATTAAAATGAAATATAATTATATCAAAGAAACAATCATAAGCCTCGTCTGAGGAAGTTTTCGAAAAAACATCATACCATGTTTCCTTAGCTAATTGATCGCGAAAACTATTTATGTTATCATTGCTAAAAATTCTTCTATAACAAACAGGGCGGTTAATATGAGAATTACAAATTGTTTTTATAATAATGGATCTGTGATCAGAGATGCAATTGTTCTGAACCACAGCAACACAGCTTTTAATGTTTGTAAAACAATGATCTAATTTGTAGACACCCCTTGTTGGATTAACCTTATTAGATAAATTATACGTTGAAACGATTTCATTTAGACATTTATATTCAATAACATCTCTTGCAGGATCTAAGTTGAAGTCTTCAAAGATAATTAGATCATAATTTAACTTAAAAACATAATCTAACACTTGAGGTAACTTATCACAAAGAATTTTGTAATTAGAACTAGGCGATCTGTAGATATTAATAATGACTACTTTTACTCTAACATACCAATAACAATATCGTTTTATAGTTATTTTTTAACTTGCCTTCATACTTTTCAATGGGTATACACTGATTTTCATAGTGTGTATTGGTTTTTTTGCAATTGATGGAAATCTATTACTATCTTCAAAGAAGTATCTAAAAATATAAAGACTATAATATAACATTACGGTTTATTATCCATTTCTGAGTACACTAATCTGTTCGCTAACGAAGAAATATCTGCAGTGTTCGTTAAAGGGAGTTACCTACCTATTATACTTGACTTCACGAGTATTTAAAATTATGATGATCAAAAATACGCCATAAGTTACTTTTCTGCTGTTTGATAATTACAAATAATTTTATATGAATACTAGCTGTACCCGTTGCAAATATTTGCAACAAATAATATTATGGGACAATGTTATTAAATTATAAATTGACTGGTATATTCAATGTTTGGTAATCTTCTTCACTGTTTTTTTGACTACCACTGATTGTTGGATACATAGGGAGAACTCTGGTTGATTATTTGGCACAAAATTTGTTATAGTTGCCGTCAAATAAATTTAAATATGGACTAGAGATTGATTTCAACATTGTTGACATTTCGTGGGAAATGTTAAAAATGCTAATGAAGAAGCGGCAACACCGCAGGGAAAGGGACAGGGTACCTACGGAGAACAGAAATTGGGCATCAGTCCATATTTATTTGACGGCGACGGCGATAAATAAATTATTTGGAGCCGGTTTATTAATACAAGGTTAAAGCAGGGCAAGAAATTGAAAAAATAACGGTTATAGGTTAACCGAAATCGAGAACGTAATTTTTATTGTTTATTTAACCGGTTATTTTTTCTACGCTCGTTAAAATGATTTTTTCCATTAATTTTGGTGTAAAAAGTAGATACTTTTATAACAATTAAAAACGTTAGAAAGAGTAAATTACAATGCACTTTTACCTCTTTTGTGAGCATTTAAAAAAACCGTTTTAATTTATTTTGATTAATAGTTACCGGTTTTTTATTCAATAAAAATATCGGTTTCGGTTCATAATCACCTTTTTGGAGTTAAATATCAGTTACCCGGTTTTATAAATTGGTTTAAAAATTCTGTTCTTGCGCCTTAGTTAAAAGAAAAGTGAAGAGTGAAGTACTGGTAACCATAGGCGTGCGCACGGTGGGTGCCATTGGTGCCACGGCACTCCCTAATATATTAATACGAGGACTGTTCTCTTTCCACTGAGCCTATCTAGCAGGTTATGATATTTTGAAACAAATTTTATTTGACATTTTAATCTAGTTGTTTACAAGGTTAATGCCCAAATTCATAAACACTCGTTAAATTTTTAATGGTTCGTTATAATTTTTATTTCGTAAAAACAGTCGACACTGACAGAAAAATCGAAATGTATCTTGTCAAGTTTGATTCTACTTGTCAAAAAATTTAACGAGCCGTTTTGAAATTTAACGAGTGTTTATGAATATGGGCATAATTATAGTGAGGTTGTTAAATATAATTAAATGTTGTTTAAATGCATAATTTTTAAGTAATCCTTTCCCCAAGAAATCAATGAATTGAGCAAAGAGCATTATTGAGCTATGATTTTTTACAATTTCAAGCGTGGATTTAGCCATCAAGAATATTTTGAGGAAATCCATCGAGTGTTTGGTGACAAGTTGTGTTCCTTAAAGCGGTGGTACAATGAATTCCAGCGTGGCCGACTTTCCTTAAATGACAGTTTTCGAGCTCCTAAGCCAAAAACGGCAGTTACCAAAAAGAATATTGGCCTTGTTGAGAACATTATTAAAGAGGACCGGCATATTACTGTCAGGAATATTCAAGCAACTTCAAAGATTGGTGTGAAAGCAATCGAAACCATTTTAGACCAACATTTGATGGTACGTAAGCTTTGTTCTCGTTGGATTCCCCACAATTTAACTCCAGTCAAAAAGACAACTGTCTGAAATGGTGCAGATCTACACTAGATCGCTTTGACAATGTATCGTCTCATTTGATGTACAACATCATTAGAGGTGACGAAACATATGTATACTGCTTCGAGAATGAGTCGGCTCCAACAAAAGTTATTCGCGAAAAAAGCCGAAACAAATAGATGGTCGCCACATTTTTAGGAATTATTGGACATGTTTGCACTGTATCACTGGAGGATCGTCGTACTATTAATGTGGAATGGTAACTACCGTTTGTTTGCCTCAAGTTCTCCAAAATGTTCGCGGAAAACGTCAACGGGGAAGAATTATCTCGCATCAAGGCAACGCTAGGCCACACACTGCTGATCGAACGACTGATTATTTGAATGCCCAAAATATTGCAATAATGGGTCATTCGCCGTATAGTCCAGACCTGGCACGTAATGGTTTCTTTTTATTTCCACGTGTAAAGGATAAGTTACGGGGTTTACGTTTTACATCGTCCGACGAAGCTGTTGAAGCATTTAAAAATGAAATAAAGAAACAAACGCAGGAAGATTGGAGAAAATGCTTTGGAGATTGGTTTTCACGGATGCAAAAATGTATTGATTGTGGAGGAGAATGCCTTGAAAAATTGTAAATAAATGTGTTTTGCGAGTAAATTTTGTATTACTTTACTAGGCTCCGCGGAAAGAGAACAGCCCTCGTATTATTGAAAATATTGGCCCGTACCACGATCACGGTTTTAACTAAAACATTGTTTTAAGAAATGTCAAATTCAAATTTCAATATTTAATTTCTCCCTTATGTTTAAAGAACGATTTTTTTTAAATATTTATTTGAATACAAACTATGTTCTCCTTTAAAATCATATTTTAATAAATTTTATATTATTATTAAATAATGAAATTTGACATTTCTTAAAACAGCATTTTAGTTAAAACTGTGATCGTGGTACGAGCCATTAAGTTTTTATATTATTATTTTCTTCATGTTACTATAATATATATTATTTTATTTATTTCAAAAAATTATGTTCGACTGTGTTGGGGATGGAATAAATAAAGTTTCGGACTGGCAGTCAATATTACAATTTATTCACGCCGACGTTTCGACTATACAATAGTCTTCTTCAGGGCTCTGTTGTATGATGTTATCCATGAGTCTTAGTAGTGTCCAATGTGAAGAATTCAAAAAATTATGTTCGACTGTGTTGGGGATGGAATAAATAAAGTTTCGGACTGGCAGTCAATATTACAATTTATTCACGCCGACGTTTCGACTATACAATAGTCTTCTTCAGGGCTCTGTTGTATGATGTTATCCATGAGTCTTAGTAGTGTCCAATGTGAAGAATTCAAAAAATTATGTTCGACTGTGTTGGGGATGGAATAAAGTTTCGGACTGGCAGTCAATATTACAATTTATTCACGCCGACGTTTCGACTATACAATAGTCTTCTTCAGGGCTCTGTTGTATGATGTTATCCATGAGTCTTAGTAGTGTCCAATGTGAAGAATTCAAAAAATTATGTTCGACTGTGTTGGGGATGGAATAAATAAAGTTTCGGACTGGCAGTCTTAGTAGTGTCCAATGTGAAGAATTCAAACTTTATTTATTCCATCCCCAACACAGTCGAACATAATTTTTTGAATTCTTCACATTGGACACTACTAAGACTCATGGATAACATCATACAACAGAGCCCTGAAGAAGACTATTGTATAGTCGAAACGTCGGCGTGAATAAATTGTAATATTGACTGCCAGTCCGAAACTTTATTTATTCCATTTTATTTATTATTTTTTCTCGATATTTGAAGTAATATTGGTAAAATAAATGACTCCATTTACATTTATTACTTTATAATAATAATTATACATATTCATTTTGGCACCCACAAAAATAAAGTTCTGCGCACGCCTATGATGGTAACTGTTAGATAAATTACGTGACTGTTTATTAATAGTGTATGTAGCAGTTTATAAACTTATAGTTGACTGTATATTGGGAACTGAAACTGACAGATAAAAAATACAGATCTTGTTGCGGTTGTTGCACAGGCTCAAGATGGATTTATTGTTAACTATTTGATGAGGAACTTTGGATATTAAGATTAAACAAATTTTATAACAAATTGTAGCATTGTTCAATTTTCTAATAGATAAATACAGGTGTCTCACAACTCGCGCCCCAGAGCGAATGAGGAAACACGAGACTGCACTCGGATGTGTAATTTCGAAGAAAAAAAATCTAGCTTAAAAGATATTCGAGAAAAGACGTCTTAAAATTTATAAATCAGAGACCTACACCTTTAACGTGTTTGCCGTAATTTTACGTTACTATGGTTTTATACAAATCAAATCTTCTTTAAAATGTGTGAGCGACTGTAGTTTTCGAAAAATGTCAGTGTCAAATTAAATTTGGCAAGGTGAGTAAAAAAGGCAAATTCTTACCATGTATTCAGCCGCTGACTACTTAGAAATGATTATAATTTTCGGAGAATGTGGACGTAACGCCAGAGAGGCAGCATGAGTCTATTTGGAACGTTTTCCGGATAGAAATCTTGTGGATCATAAAGTGATATTGAGAGCCATTGCAAGGACGCATGAGACCGGTCAAGTTATGCCAGATCGAAAAGAAACTGGTGGTGCTTCCAGAATCGCTCGTACAGTTGAGAACAAAGAAGCTGTTTTAAATGTCTTTGAGGAAGATGGTACCAGAAGTATCAGAAAAGTTGCGGGCCAATTAGGTATTTCCAGGGCTTCGGTACATCGAATTTTGAAAAATAATAGGTAACACCCGTATCATTACACTCGTGTACAGCATCTACAGCCGGAAGATTACCCTGCTAGAAGAGAGTTCTATACGTGGTTGCTAAATCAAGAGATACTCGAACCAAATTGTGTTTCGCGGATTTTATTTTCGGACGAATCGATTTTCGGCAGACAAGGATGTTACAACGTTCATAATTGGCATATTTGAGCAGAGGAAAATCCGTGGGCCAGTTTTCCAAGAGCATTTCAGCATCGATATTCGGTAAATATGTGAACTGGTCTGTTGGGGGATCGTGTGATATGTTAAGATTATCAATTAATTTCTAGATAATTTGATTTTTTCTCTCTAAGGACGGACCTTTCGAATTTCCTGCACGTTTAACAGGACGCATTCTGAATTCATAGACACAGAACTTCCAGATTTAGTAGATGAAGAGGTACCACTCGCTTTTCGTATTAACGAATGGTTCCAACTCGACGGGGCACCACCTCATTTTAGTCGAGAAGTGCAGGAAATTTTGGACCATCAGTATCCTGACCATTGGATAGGACGTGGTGGTCCACGAAATTGATCCCCGCGGTCTCCCGATTTGAATCCTTTGGATTTCTTTCTTTGGGGACATGTGAAAAACTTCGTTTACAGAGAACCCATTGACACAGAGAAGGAGTTCAGAGTTCGAATTCAAGAGGCCTTTACAACAGTTACTCCACAAATGATTATGGACTCTAAATTGAGCCTGTTAAGAAGGGCGCGATTATGGTTACAAATGAACGGAGGACATTTTGAGCATTTGCTCTGATTGAATCATTCCATGGGTATTATTACCATTGTATAAATTGCATTACAATAAAAACGGTTCTTTTTAGAGCCACTATTTGTTGTTTTAATCTCAAAGAATTCAAATGACAATAATATTTTCGTTTAACACATTTTACTCAGCTGCTACAACACGTTGCACTGTACGATATAAATGATGATCTCGGATGACACCTTCGCTAACCTAAATTTGTTGACAGTGAAAAGTCAACTCTAAAGTGTCAAAATTACAGTAAGTCAAACAAATTTTGTAACTCACTAGTAGTATTTTTAAAACCTAGCAACCAGTTTTATTTTGTAATAATATCATCACACCTCAAGATATCCTTTCGAGATTGGTCGATTAAAAAGTATTGTAACTTCGTTATGCAAGCAGCTGCAAATTATTTTCTTCTATTTGTTGTAATAAAAATTCTAGGAAACACAGTATCCATTTAATTGACCAGTTTCAGATTTTGAGGATAGTCGTAAATTCGACATTTCGTCTGTAGTTATTTATACTGGCATAAAAATTAAAAGAAGAGAAATATAGAACATTTAATAGAAATTATCAGCATATGTAAGGTCTTTCAGTGTTATACTTATATTTTATTATTATAACTCTCAGTCAATGTTCCAAGCATTATGACTGATTATGTATTTCATTTTATAAACTAGTTAGTTGTCACCAACAAATATTATTATTGTTGTAATCAATGCGTTTAATTTGTGTTTTTCAGTTCAATAATACCAAGTAGTAATGAGAGATTTTTGTACGCGACAATTTTATTCATTATTGAAATCTATGAGGGAACAATGTGTTTTTGATTTCAAATTTAACATCTTTATGCGTTTTACCAATATGTTTCATCCAAAAAATCGTTACATACTTATCTGGTGTCTAAAAGCGGGAAAATAGCAAACATCCAACTCGTTGATTATAATAATCTCTTTTGTATTTAATGATTTCGTTATTTACAGTAAATTTACGTCTGTTTCTTGTCCAGTTTAAATAATACTGAAGGGATATAAAATAAACTTTAGGTTAAAAAATTAATATATTACAATATAAATAATTAATACAAAATTTTTCTAATTCATTTTGCTCAATATTATTAAATTAATTACCATATGCGAATTAATGAATTAAATATCATATTTATTAATTTTTGACGGGAGTTAAGATTTATATTTTAAGGTTAATTTTTGTAAACTTGCATTGATAAACCAGCCTTAAATAACACAAAATATTATTATTGCAGCATATTTTACTTTAAGGGGAATGTAAAGTCACATATTTTTAGGTACAAATCGTCCATTCTTTCTGTCAGTATATCTCAAAAACTATACAAGATATAAAAAAATTCTTGAAATATTATAAAGAAAATATGTGTTAGTTTGGTATGAAGTTAATTATTTTACAATAAACTTTCATATATTAAAGATAATAGTAAACAAATTATATCAATTTTCAGATACATATTTCCTACATTTTAAAATTGTTTTTGTTAAATATTTTAACTGTAGGACATAGTTTAAACCTTAATTGAACTATATTATAAAAAAGAAAATTCGTTTTTTTTGTAATTATCAAGAAAATACAACAATTGTAAACATCAAAATATAAAATTTTTGCTTCAAAGTTACTTCAATCTGGGTGTGATTCGAGCACAGGTCCGTCTGTAATCCCCTCCATTCGCCAAAAGCAACCACCAATAAGACAACAGATTAAAACATTTACTTAGCCGCCAAATTTTCAATCGTTACAATTTAAATATCAAGTTTTATAAATATTTTTGATAAAATATTTATGTACATATACACTTGTATGAACGAGTATATAAACAATAACTAAATATTACAAAAAAGTAGTACGAATATTATAAATAGTTAGGTAATCGTCTTGTTGAACAAATAATTTTGTTGTTGATTATTGGAATTAGATAAAATACTTTCGGTATCTGATTTTGAATGTTCACTCTTTTTCTTTCATAAATATGTAATGTAAACATATTTTATTTGTATTGTCTACACAAAATAATTAAACATTAAATGAATATCATGCTACCTGTATACTACCTATCTTTATAAAGCAGCACCCTATTGGTTGATTATAGAATAATTATGAAACATGATTGGGTAAATAAATCCCTCCACTTACAGAAAAGTACCCCAATGACAATATAATAATTATATTTCTATTTTTGACCATAGCATACAATGATTTATAAAATTTAATATCTTTATAAGTCTCTAACTCTTTTGCCCATATTCATAAACACTCGTAAAGAATCAAAACGGCACGTTATAATTTTTCACAAATTGAATCAAGATTGACAAATTATATTTTATTTTTTCTTTCAGTGTCGACTGTTTCTACTCGATAAAAATTATAACGAATTGTATAATTTTTACGAGAGTTTATGAATATGAGCATTTATCTTTTAAATATAAAGGAAGTCTATAATCAAATCGTACAAAGGATAAAATATTCTTTAATATTTATAGTAACATAAATGTCAAAAATGACATTTAACTTTTTTTTAGTTTTAGTTTAAACTTGTGTTTTTGTTAAATATGTAAACCTTAATTGAACTATATTACAAAAAAGAAAAATCGTTTTTTGAATAGTTATCAAGAAAATACAACATTTGTAAGCACCAAAGCATAAATACTAGCATTTTGCGAAGAATCAAATGCTTATGAATTACACTTTTGCCGAATGGATGAGTTTCTGGCATTGTTTCAAACTACCTGTAAAATTGTTGATTACAACAATCCTTTTAGATTATAACCTAATACAAATGATTACAAGAATCTATGTAACAAACGAAATCTAGCATTTTTTGAAGAATTCGAAATATAGTATAAATTTTTTAAATTTAGTTTGCAAATTATACATTATGAGGGGCCTGAAGTATAATTTTGCACAAAAGTGCATTTTAACCACAAAGCGGCACTAAACTTATTTTTTTCTTCAAGATTGTCTCCGTAATTCTAATAATATATTCTTAAGATAATAATATCAAAACAAATGTCAAATGTATAAGAAACGACAAACACAAGTTATTGTTTTTTTTATATATTTGTCTCTTAATATTTGTTTTCACTCCAGTAAATTAATTATTCTTTTTTTTTCATGTTCAAAACAATAAAATATGAACATATTATATCGTTGAAAAGATCAAAAGAAGATCAAAATATCAAGTACTTTTGAAGACCTTTCGGCCGATACAATTTTGCTATTTACCATTTCTTATTTTCAATAACAAAATATATTTCATTTTGAAGCAATAAATAAGATAATAGGATTATACTTTTTTCACTAATGAGGTTTAAACAGGTACTACAAACATATAAGGATATTAGCAAACATTTTATAAACTTATTATTGAAATAAGTAAATTTATCCTGCTTATTTCAAAGGGACCAAACATAGGGAATTTCAATTGAGAAGGTACTTACTGATTTATTTCATTGGCTTAATAATAAAAAAATTCTAATTACATTTTGACTTTCTAATAATGCGTGATAACACATTCTGGGAAACGAGTATGATCAACTATTTACAAAATTTTTACATGCGCTGTCTACTTCCTGAAATCATAGATTCTAGATACAAAAGAAAAATGCCTGTTAGAAATCCGCCAAGAGAATAAATTTTTATGAATTAACTGTTTAAATTATATGCGATGTGAAAACTGTTATTATTATTTTATTATTTATATTTACCTATATAATAATCTTTTATATAATTTTAATTTTTTATGTATAAACAAATAAAAACCATTCAATAATTATGGGTTGAAGTTCTATATTTATTTCGTTTGAAAAACAAACAAATAAATCTTCATTATATACTCAAGCATTCAAAGTATGCATTTTTGATGCTAAATAATTTTACTTCTTCAGATTATATTCGCCCAAAAAACTGCTTACATTGTAATAATAGTTTATTTATTATTATTATTTGTTATCTAACCAAATTAAAAAATATGTAATATTCTATATTTTCATGTAGATAAAAAAAGTAAAATATAAAAGTGTTTTTTACAACATTGATTTGTGCGGCACCATCAGTGATCTAATAAATACATATGGATGGAGTCTTGCCTATAGCCGTACACAGTGTGCTGTGTGGTTAACATTCGAGAGAGATAGCTATACACAAAGTCCTGCAGTGGGAGAGCGATAGAAGAACGTAGACCTTAGTCACGTGGTACGACTACCGTGTACTTTTCCTGTTGCCTTACAGAGCGTAAGGCAACAGGAAAAGTTGAATAAAATGAATAAAACTAATGATTTTTAATAAGTAATTTTATGAATTATTAGTTACTTTTGTATTTTAATAGTGTAATAAGCAAATTAATATATTATTAACTGGCCAATGACTATTAAACTACTTTATTATCAAATTAAAATTTTTCTTATATTATATGCACAGCACACCTTAACCATTTTAATTTTTAATATCCTTAATACTTTATTTATAATAATTTTCTTATTATATTTAAATAAAACAAGAAATTTCGAGAGCGCTAATACATTTCTAGCGACAGTAGACCTCTGTCACGTGGTTCTCGCTCTGTCTTTATTGTACAATGTTAACCACGGACTATCCGTGTCTACGCTCCTTCCATTTACGAAGTATTTATTAGTTCTATGGGCACCATATACCACTACATCAGCATTACATTAAGATTTAGGAATTGGGTGGACAACATTTAAGTTGTACTGTTAGAATCGGCATTTATTTCTTAAAGTTGACCAAATGTAAACTGATTATATTTTGAATATAAGCAGCATTATAGTTGTACTGGTTTGCAGTAACCAATGCGATCTTAGTTACTAGTAGGCAGGGTAAGGGTTGCAGTTACCCAAATAATTTATCGTACGTTTCATGCACATTTACATCAAAAACTTGAGGGTCTACTTGCGCTGTGTGATGCAGAGAAACTATACATTTTAAACATGCAAAGAAAAAGATGGAACATTAGGAACGGTCACAGGCCCGCCTGTAATCTGAAAAACTATTTGACTTTACATCCCCCTTAATTTACTCTATTCCATTCTCATTCACAACTTGTCAATCGGTGCTGCCATCTGTTGCTTGACTCACGGTACTTAATTAAAAAAATTAGGGCCTTATTTAAAATAGACGGAAGCGAAAATCGTAATATTTTATAATTTTGTGCACATCTACATAGTAACAGAATAATCAAAATTGGTCCGGTGGAAGTCTATAACTAAAGCCCTAAAGAAAAACCTTATTTTATATATATATATATATATATATATATATATATATATATATATATATATATATATAGTGTGCGTTTAAAGTGTGGAATACCAAAAAAAAAGCCGAACTCAGCCGATTTTTATAAAAACGCTGGAACACGTCGATTTTAATTTTTAAAAATACACATTAATATGTACGATTCATCTTCCGACTTTCATTTGTTTTTCAGTTATAACGTCATCACAAAAAAATTTAAATGACAACATAGATTTTTAATAGTGAAATCCGATAGTGATTTTTCTGCCCTTTATGATCATGTAAATAAATCATAACATTGCATAACAAAAATTCTGAGATAAATCGAGTTGAACATTTAATAATAATGAATAATCAAGATACCTACCTCGATAAAAATTTTAAATGTAGCAAACTGTTTCATTCAATTATTCTGTCAATCTTCAAGTCTCTAGACATAAATATTGTAGTTTATTGTTGAATTTTAATAATATTCGTCTAAATTATCAAGGCCATGGCGGATTTAACAATAAGGCAACGAATAGAAATTTTAATTTTTCTTGGTTGTGGGACCCTCACAAGATCCCAGCAAGAAGTGTGTGATATGTTTAATGCAAAATACCCAAATCGTCCTATTACGCAATCGGCAGTTAGTAAAATCAAAAACAAATTTAGGGAGACGGGAGATGTTAAAAATATTTCAAAAGGCGGTCGTCCAGAAATAAGTGCAGAAAATAAATTGAACATTCTTTTACATTTGGCAGAAAATCCTCATTATTCTTCTAGAAAGTTAGTAGCAGGTAATAGTAAGTTTACGGCACTTAATGAGAAAAGATATCGCCTTTTAGGTTGGCAACAGATAATGATGTCAGACAGTCTGCAGTACTGAAGTTTCTGAAAAAAGAAAAATATCATCCATTTAAGATCCAACTGGTTCAAGAGCTGAATGATGATGATCCTGACCGACGTTTAGAATTCTGCGAGACAATGATGAATTTGCATCATGCTAACGAACGTTTTCATCACCAAATCGTTTTCTCCGATGAAGCAACTTTTTGTATGAATGGGACAGTTAATCGGCAGAACTTCAGGTACTGGAGTAGGGAAAATCCTCATTGGATAGCAGAAACGCATACTCAACATCCGCAAAAAGTAAACGTCTGGGTAGGAATAGTGCATAATACAATTCTAGGTCCGTTTTTCTTTGAGGGAAATCTTAACGGAGAAAGATATTTGGAGTTTCTCCAAAATGATCTAATACCATCACTGGCTGTACTTTACCCAAACGAAGACGATCCTGATATCCCAAATGATACCCTTTGGTATCAACAAGATGGCGCACCGCCACATTATACGCTTCCTGTTCGTAATTTTCTGGACACTGTTTTTCCACAAAGATGGACCGGCAGGCGAGGGCCGATAGAATGGCCAGCGAGGTCTCCTGATCTGACACCCCTAGACTATTTTCTATGGGGTTACTTAAAATCAAAAGTTTACTTAACTAAACCAGAAAATTTAGTGGTACTGAAGCAGCGTATTCAAGATGAAATTCGCAAAATAGAACCAACTGTTATTAATAATGTCTTAGGTGAATTTGTAAATAGACTAGCTTACTGCCAAGAAGTCAATGGATGTCATTTTGAACATTTAATTTAATAGTGTTAATTTTGTTTGCTTTATTATTCATTGTTCAGTTAAAAACTTTTCGTTTTTCATGTTTTATAAGTTATAAGTTCCATAATCAACTTTTAAATGTTTTTATCAGGGTATCTTGATTATTCATTATTATTAAATGTTCAACTCGATTTATCTCAGAATTTTTGTTATGCAATGTTATGATTTATTTACATGATCATAAAGGGCAGAAAATCACTATCGGATTTTACTATTAAAAATCTATGTGGTCATTTAAATTTTTTTGTGTTGACGTCATAACTGAAAAACAAATGAAAGTCGGAAGATGAATTAATGTGTATTTTTAAAAATTAAAATCGACGTGTTTCAGCGTTTTTATAAAAATCGGCTGAGTTCGGCTTTTTTTTGATATTCCACACTTTAAACGCACACTGTGTGCGTATCTAGGGTAATATTAATGATAGAGCAAAACCGTTTGCACATTCCAGGGTAAACTTTTCGAGAAAAGTTTAATAGTCACCACAGGTATTTTCGATTTTCTTTTGTTTTCACAATATTTTTACCGTTTTTACCTCTCGCTAAGAGAGGTATTGTATTCATGCTAAAAATCGCGTATCCAGATTTTAGTGAATAAGCACGTTTTAAGGTCCCTAGAATCCGATTCTAACATTTTTACGATGATGTCCGTATGTGTGTGTGTGTGTGTGTGTGTGTGTGTGTGTGTGTGTGTGTGTGTGTGTGTGTGTATGTGTGGATGTGTGTGTGTGTGTGTGTGTGTGGATGTGTGTGTGTGTGTGTGTGTGTGTGTGTGTGTGTGTGTGTGTGTGTGTGTGTGTGTGTGTGTGGATGTGTGTGGATGTTGGATTCACGATATCTCAAATACTGTAAGACTAAGACATTTTTAACTACGGATTCCTTAATCTAACAATAATGGGAAGAGTTGTTTAAGTTGTCACAATTGGACAACCGGAAGTAGTAGTTACAAGAAAAAAATCATCTAAATATTATTTATCGAAAATTTATGTAAATACTTATATTAAAGAACGTTAAATTCTATATTCGATAAATATAAATTCAGTATTATATCTTCTATAGATTAGAGATAAAGAAATGCATATAAAATAATTTCATGTAAAAATTCTCAAATCAAACTACTTCAAGGCAAGAAATTCAAATGTTTGTAATTAACACATAAATGTCACTGTCAAAAATATTTGTATGCCCTTGTCAAAAATATTTGTACATCATTATGAAGATTATGAAAATAAAAAAAGTCAACAACGTAAAAGAGTATACGTAAAAAAGAATATAAGAGGAATTTACAAAAAATTACGAATATAAAGAAAAAGAAAAAGAAAGTAGAAAAAGAAAATTTCAGGATATTAAATATAAAGAAAATGTATGTATTGTACATAATTTATATTAAAATATCCCATGGATTTTGCATATATATGTATGTGAGAATTATTTTGTAGTGAGACATGAATATATGTATTTGTATTTAAAAATATTTTTCGTTTTATGCGTACAACCAGGTAAAATATCTGGCGGAGGTTATGTGCTGGCCACATCAGGTTTTTTAAATAGAATAAAATGAAGTAATTAAATTTTTTGAAAACTTAATAATTCTCGAGATATAACACAAACTTATGATTTTTTTATTGGGAACCTATGTTGAAAATAGGCTCGCCTTTTTCCTTATTTTATAAACATTTTAGTGATTATGTAACAAGTCTACATTCTTTTGTTTTAAACATTAATAAAAGACGAATTATTAATTTATTGGGGTGAAAATATTGGAAATTATTAAGAAACAAATGAAAAAATTTATTACAAATCATCATTTGTTTATTTTGATTCTATATTTATTAATTATGTTCTGAAAATTATTTTTAACCAATTATTTTCGGGTTAGTTAAATTACTATTTATATCTACGCTACAGTCGGCTTTGACACAATCCGAAAAAAATGGTTTAATATGCTTTTGAAGTTAATAAATTGAAAAAATGAGTAAAACGGAAACAAATACTATTAGAAATATGCAAATGATGATCTGTAAAAGATTTCTTCATTTGTTTCTTAATAATTTTTAATTTTTTCACCCCAATAAATTAATAATTCATCCCTTATTCAAGTTTAAAACAAAAGAATATAGACTTGTTACATATCATTAAAAAGATTATAAAATAAGGAAAAAGGTGAAACTATTTTCAACATAGGTTCGTAATTAAAAAAATCATAAGTTTGTGTTACATCTCGAGAATTATTAAATTTAAAAAAAATATAATTACGCCATTTTATTCTATCTAAAAAACGGTAATTTTTTTGTAAAAACAATTTTTCTCTAGCTATCATAATAAAGAAAATACGATGTTTTTTTTCAAAATGAGCGGAAAACGAGTCTGCCTATAGCTCAGAAACAAAAGAAGATCGAAAATTCCTGTGGTAACTATTAAACTTTTCTCGAAAAGTTGACCCTGGAATGTGCAAACGGTTTTGCTCTATCATTAATATTACTCGAGATACCTTTAAAAAACATCGAAAATGAGACATTCTGTATAAAGCAGATTGGCACACCCAGCAATGGGTAATATGCCGTGATGATATATTTATTTATGTATTTATTTATTATTTTATATAAATGATAATGAATCAGTGTAATTCGTAAGATTACTGACTTAACGATCTATTATCACCATTTAAATATTTGTAAACAAACGCCTAATATTCAAAAGCAAATAAAAAATGAATATATGTAAATTTCATGAATAAAAATTTCACCTGTCATCAATCTATTCCGTTCAATGTTAAACATTTACGATTCCCATCAGGTTTAAACAAATTTCGAATGATTGGTTCAAGGCGATAGGTTCTCGATAATTTCACAGTGAAATATTACAACATTTTATTATTTTCTAATAAGCTGACATCGTCCACTAAGCAGTAGTTAAACGAATTAATTTGTTTTGTTTCTGTTCAGGTCGTAGGAAAAGTTCTACGGGTCATGGGAAGAAGAGTGCTATGACATCATACAGTTAAAACAAATACTATATCACCTACCCAGGCTAAAAGCCAGGTGCGTTGAAGATTCGAGAATAAATATAATTTGCTTATATCCCATCTAACATGTTTATACATAGGTTATTACACAAATATTTTACACAAACAATATTTATTGTTGCTTATCACGTTAGGCTTTTATTTCGCTATTGCTTTTAAACAGATATGCTTATATTTCCAGAGATCATGATTTACTCTAAGCCTATGTTATTAGCTAATGATATATGATAGTCTCGCATAAATATAAACATGTAATAATGTACATGCATGCATAATAAATATTTTTATTCAACTATTATTCAGTATTAAAAATTTGTATTTACGCAATTAGTACATAGTACAAATTATATTTAAACTAAAGATTTTTTTTAAATGAATGAGATGGTATTTCAGTTATGATATGTACGTATTTCGTATTTTTTTGTATTTCTAATAGCATTAAAAAAACTCGATTTACAAGTTCACTTCGCAAATTATCAAATTTCTGACAAAATTTTCAAGAAAAGGTCATTTTTCGGATTAACTGACCAAATCACCAACCGCCCATGGTTCCAGTCCCATCAGGTCGAATAAGAGGGTGTCTTCTGACAAGGCCCACAAACTGACACACGAACATAAAAAATGGGAGCTCAATAAATATTGAAATGAAAATAAAATGCAGAGTCTTGATATTGATGGGCAAGTCATTAGACTACGTGAAAAATTTATATATTTGTTTTTAAATAACAGCAAAGAGAGCCCATGAAGCCAAATTAAAAATAGAATATATCAAACAAGGAATGTAGTTGGTTGTCTAAACTCTAAACCTAAACTATGTATGTAGTTACAACATTGAACAAAACACTAAATTGCATATGTACAAGTCATTTATAAAAAGTGTGTTATTATAAGGTTCACAAGTCTGACATTTAACCGAACTACAAAAAAATATGCAGGCTGTTAATTAATTTTAGACAAAAATATTTCGAATATTTGTTGTAGATAATTAAATTTTGCGCCTAAATGAATTGTTCAAACGCTACGCATTTCTCTGTAATTTTGATTGAATTCCATGGCTACCGCTATATACAAATGAGCTATATATATATGTAAGATTCACTTTTCGACTGGGCGCCACTGGTTTAGAAGCGCTGGCTTAAGGCAAAAGCACTTGACATTCTTAAACACAATAACAACCCCCGACCCTTGCATGGTCAGTCTAGTTAGTTGCTGTGTGCTAGCAGTCAAATACGGATGTGTGTGAAACTGTGTCAACAAAGAAAAGACGAGATGCTTGCAGTAATTATAGGTGAGTGGTAGAACTCGCTGTCATTCTAATTATTATACAGGTATAGTTTGGTGTGGATCACCAGATGCTTGATTGATATGTTATACACTGCTTGTGTATTTGATATGCATGGTATATGTGAAATATACATTTGTATTATTTGTTTGTGGCCGCAAACGTATGTAGTAGTTTCCTAATTATCCGAAGAGTTATCTGGGACAACTCTGGGTCCATGGAGCTATATGCTTCGAGGTGTGATAAACACCACATGAGAGACTGAGATCCACGACAACGTCTGGGACGTTAAGGATAAACCTGGGGTTTATCATAATAGGTCTGGGACCTATAAACGTGTGATCGTAAGCTAAACTCTCATAATGGGTCTGGGACCCATTGACCTCTGGGAGGTCGAGTTCTGGGAACTCACATGTCTGGGACATGCACATGAGAGGCTGAGATCCACGAGAACGTCTGGGACGTTAAGGATAAACCTGGGGTTTATCATGATAGGTCTGGGACCTACATACGTGTGATCTTAAGCTAAACCCTCATAATGGGTCTGGGACCCATTGACCTCTGGGAGGTCAGAGCTCTGGGAGCTCAACATGTCTGGGACATGCGTATGTGGCTACGGTACCGCTAGTGGCTCAGAAATGATTATTCACGAGAGCCATATTCCAGCAATTCGTCAATGCACTGGGTGTATACTTTTGCGGATAGGGGTACCGGAAACCACAAGGTGTTAGGCCACATTTAATATGCGGGGAACCTGCTCAAGTCTGGGACTTGGGAGCAACCTTATTCCTGCCCCCCCCCCTCCTGTCTATCTTATTAGATGATAATGCACGCCTGTGATAATTGTAGTAAATTGGAATGACAATGTGTATTTTATCCCACTTAGGGCAACGCGTCGTAGAGGGCCAGCCCGTCGCTGACAAAGTTACGTGTGTGGGAAAAGACGCCGATAACAGGTCAAAAAGGAAAGTGAATTCTATATATTATATTATTGCATGTATTATCGCCCATATATTCTAGTTAAGTAATAAATGAAAAAGATTAACAAAAATTAGTAAAAACCATAACTTTTATGTATATATATATATATATATATATATATATATATATATATATATATATATATATATATATATATATATATATATATATATATATATATAATAGTATTTCAAATTCGATTTTATAGGTTACCAAACGTGTAAAATAAAATCTGTTTAGTGATTTAGCCGTAGAATTTAATTACCTAGAACATTTATTTGAAATATTTTTGTCTAAAATTAATTGGGAACTTTTGCGGAAGAAAAAATTGATAGCGTATGTTCAAATGCCTATGGTACCCTGTACACATTAGCCATGTAGAGGATGTAGTTTAGCCAAACTATTTAGACTTCAAAGAGTCAAAGAGTGATCAATCACAAAATGTAAATTAAGTTGAAGACAACTATTTAATGTGGTATGGCCAACTTAGATGTATGGACGAAGAGAGATTACTTGAATTATTTACCAAATGAAAGGAGAAGCTGGAGTAGAAGACGCAGACAGCAATGAGTCAAGCCATTGTCGGTCGACGGTCGAGGCTCTGGAGTCAGGCATACTCATTCGTTATAAAAGCGATTACATATATACGAGGATATAAAACATGAAGATAATATACTAGTTTTGAAAATTATAAATCATACGAATGCTTACATATTACTCATCTTTTATAATTTTAAAGAAAAATAGTTTAATGCACATTACCAGAAAAAGCATTGCAGATTTTTATACAATTCTTATTCTTAATCACATTTTACTTATTTACTACGCATAGAGAATTCACTTCTTTGTGGTCTTATTTACAATTCCCTTAAAAGATATTTAGTTATATATTAATATTTATTTCGTTTCTTCAAAAAATTGGCAATAATAAGTTGATATTAGGAAGGTGCAAATTGTCTTTTAAATTCATATTAATTATATGCAGTTTCTTTTGCATTTTGATAGAAAGAGATAATTAATTTCTATGTTAAGTTTAACAAGGTGTTATGTATCATTATAATGTATATTTATTTTTTTCCGTAAAGATGAGATAACAAACGGATGAAATCAAGGATGTCTCGATTTTGGTTACTTACATTGATTTGTTTGGTGTAAATTTTGCTGATTAAGGAAATGTCACTGTTCATGTCTTGCAACGCATTCTTTGTTGATTTATTCTTTTCTAACACACAAAGGATGTCAACATGCACATAAAAATATTTACACATTTTTAAAAATAATATATTTTCTGAAAACTAATATTGTGCTGTCTTCTCAAAATAAAATTGATAAATTTACGAATTTTAACTTCAGAATTTCTATAAATCAGTTTTTTTTATATTCAAAAAAACATTGCATTCTTTTCTTAGAACATCATATCATATGCCACTAGTCGGCACTTATAATAATAAAATAAATTTCTAGTAAATTATAATATATATATATATATATATATATATATATATATATATATATATATATATATATATATATAAACATATATAAACATATATAAAGATATAGTTTTTTTATTAATCTTTTTCATTTATTATTTAACTAGAATATATGGGCGATAGCACATGCATTACTCTAATATATACAATTCACATTCCTTTTTGACCTGTTATCGGTGTCCTCTTCCACACGCGTCAGCGACGGACTGGCCCTCTACGACGCGTTCCCCTAAGTGGGATAAAATACACATTGTCATTCCAATTTACAACAATTATCACAGGCTTGCATTATCATCTAGTAAGATAGACAGGGGGGGGGGGCAGGAATAAGGTTGCTCCCAAGTCCCAGACTTGGGCAGGCGCCCCGCATATTAAATGCGGACTAACACCTCGTGGATTCAGGTACCCCTATCCGCAAAAGTATACACCCAGTGCATGGACGAATTGCTGGAATACGGCTCTCATGAATAGTCATTTCTGAGCCACTAAGGTACCGTATCCACATACGCATGTCCCAGACATGTTGAGCTCCCAGACCCATTATGAGAGTTTAGCTTACGATCACACGTGTGTAGGTCCCAGACCTATCATGATAAACCCCAGGTTTATCCCTTACGTCCCAGACGTTCCCGTGTATCTCAGCCTCTCAGTACGCATGTCCCAGACATGTTGAGCTCCCAGAGCTCGACCTCCCAGAGGTCAATACCTGTATAATAATTAGAATGACAGCGAGTTCTACCACTCACCTATAATTACTGCAAGCATATCGTCTTTTCTTTATTGACACTATTCACAGTTTCGCTCACGTCCGTATATGACTGCTAGCACACAGCAACTAACTAGCCCTACCCTAACCATCGAAGGGTCGGCGGTGGTTGTTGTTATTATTGTGTTCAGGATTGTCAAGTGTTTCTAAGCCAGTGGCGCCCAATCGAAAAGTGAATCTTATATATATATATATATATATATATATATATATATATATATATATATATATATATATATATATATATATATATATATATATATATAACAAATCAGATTTAAGGTGCTACTCTCATGGAAGCATGCACAATAGATTGAAATGAAATATAAAGTTATTTTTCATGAGTTTTTAAATAAGTGTGCGAGTTTTATTCTTAATAACAAACAATAAACGACAGATTTTCTTTAAAAATCTCCCTAACAATAATTCACATGGTAATTTATACACCACATACTTTTGTAGTAATTCTATTCGAAAATTGTATTTGTGATTTTCGCATTTATTAAAACATTTGTATATTTTTCTTGAATGTACTTCATGTTTTTTAATAAAAAACACAACTCTCGGTTCAGTTTCACAAGAAAAAGTAAATTTACTTTATTGTAAAATTTCGCCAGTTACGGTATCATCAGAAGTACTGAAGAAAGATATGACAAACACTTAATTTATATTATACGAACCAAGGAATTTGCGAAGTTTTATAGTTTTATTGTGTTACAATTGATCGGTTTGGAGAAAAGGCAGAGATCACGCAATCCAAGAATGGATGGTCGACTAAGTCAAATTGCTCGTTCATAAGGGAAATTCCCTTAGACAGATGTTTCTTTATTTCAAATGATTCTAGGGGAGTTAATCTCTGGCCTTTCCTTTCTTTGTGCAGAATAATAAGGTTATCTTGTTTACATACGAGTATATGATTGTTATTTAACAAATGTTGGGCTAAATTAGAATGCAATCTATTATTTTTATAGGCAGACATGTGTTCCTTATATCTAATGTTGAAGGTTCTACCAGTTTGTCCTATATATACAAAACTGCAATTAGAACATTCTATTTCATACACTCCTGAATTACTTAAAGGGTCTTTGTGTATTAATTTATTATTTACAAATATATTCTTTAAGGTATGTTGTGTGGAAAAACCTGCTATAATATTTTTTTTTTAATTCGTTGCCAAGACTGTAGCTTATACCATTCAAAAATTGAAGTTTTTTGTACGCTTTTTCATTCTTCAGTACTTCTGATGATGCCGTAACTGGCGAAATTATAAAATAAAATAAATATACTTTTTCTTGTGAAACTGAACCCAGAGTTGTGTTTTTTTTATTATTTAATATGTTTCACCGAGTACCAACAATCTCTTCCATTGAATTAATTCATGTTTTTTTTAAATATGATATTTACAATAACAATTTAATTATTTTAATAAACCTAAACTATTAAAAATTTGAATACTTATCGAAACTTTGGTATAAAACCACCATAAGATAAATTAACTTATACCCCAAAATTTCTAAATGGTGTAATTTTCACATTGTATTCTACATCACTAACGGCCAGTTATAGTTAATTTCTTAACTACAGGTTAACAAAAATCATGCGTATCGAAATTTTGACAGTAATATTTAACAACTCAGTTGACATTTCGTTTCAATACGATATTGTCAATTTGACAAGCGGTTAACAAATTAACTATATGCTTGGCAACTGGCCATAAATTATTTGTAAAGGTATGTTTATAGAAACACAATTTCTTAAACCTACTTTTAATTAAAAATTATTGTTTAGTCTCTTTTATCTTGTCTACTTCTCAAATAAAATATAAATATATCATCACGGCATTATTACCCATTGCTGGATGTGCAATCTATTTCTCGATAGGTGCCTACTCATAAAATTAATAAAACTGATACTTAATTGCTTTTGATTAGATGAACTGTTATTACTTTTTACTTTTATAATCTACTAATTAATCTTAGGTTTTCGTCAGCATATTTAATAAACTATTTTTTTTAATACCTTGTCGATTATTGGCTGACATTTAACAATAGCAAATCCACTGTGACTCATTTAATATACCCGTTCTCATTCGGAAAACTTTGAGACAATAAAATTCATAGAAATGTTATCGTTCAAGGCTTTTGTGTGTCTGTATTAATTATTAAAAATAATTAAAAACCAAATTTACACCAAATAACAATAAATTCGTATACAACTTGATCAAAAATTGCTAATATGACAAGTTAATGTTTCTTTTATTTTTCTAACAATGTTTTCAACACAGGAGGCCAGTATCATATCCCTATCATTTGTTTTATTTAATTTTTATGAAATTTTTTTCTAAATATTACTTGTTGACAAATTTTTCTCATCTTTTGTTTCCTTATCTAATAAAATACATAATAAATTTAAAACTAAAATATTTGTAGTGACTATTTTTGTTTGTAAATGATTTTTTTGTTCATTAAAATTTATTAAAAGTTTATAAATATAATCATACTTTTAAAAATAAATGATGATACGGCAAGTAGCGTTTTGAACCTTGATGATGAATTATTATAACTCGATTTTTAACTAATTGCATGATTACGGATGCCATTATAAAATTCTAGTAGCAGGATGTGTAAAAATATAATCAAAGTTGAAAGGTGTTAAGATAATTTTTATAGCCAAGCAATAAACACGCTCGAATTTGGCATTTATATTTTTTTCTCATATCTCATTTTAAAGAACTCATTTAATAAATCAATATATGCATACATATAAATATTATATTAAGAGGACCATTAAAAAATAACTTCATTTTTAAAATTGAACAGAACAAAATATTGTTAATGTATTTACTCGTAAATAATTACATTGTTATTTTTGCCTTCCTTATAATCTTCATTTTGCTATTAACATGATTAGGATATGCCCGTGAAGTAGTTAACTTTTAGTATAACTAGTGAGGTGAGTTGGATAAATACCCAATAGGTAGGTAAATAAAATTTCGGTATTTACCCGGGGTCTATTTACCTACCCAATGGTATCCTCCACCTTACAACAAAATAAGAAAATGTAAATTTATGCTTAAAGAATTACTCAATAAATAACGATTAAGATAAAAAACATTTTTTAATAATTATTTTGCGAGATAATTGAAATTTTTTGTTAGTGTCTCTATTGCTTTCTTTCTTTCGCAGCCTACTGTAGAGTCTGGTGCGAACGAGGTCGTGAGAGAAAGAGAAAGATAGCAATAGGTGTCATCGTGATGTCATATTGATATTAAAAATCAAGTGCAGTTAAAAATAATTTAGACTTTTTAATACTACAAATTGCTTCAAAATTAAACGAATTTTCATTTAGAATTAAAAATAACACGTTTCGATTAAAAAAATTGTTTATTTTTATGGTTTCTTTTTATTTTATTTTATTTAACAAAGAAATTATTTAATAATGTACTTTTATGTGACTTCAAATATTTTTCAATTATACTGAATACCAATATTTTTACTATTTTTAATCACTAAATATATATCCACTTTCCACTTATGGGTAAATACCCGGGTATTTACCTTGAAAAATAAATACCTGGGTATTTGACGTCACTAGGTACAACACTGTTTATCCTAATATTTAGTACCAATAGGCAAGGCATATTATACAAAAAAATAATATGTTGAATACGGTGAACAATCTTATTTCAACTTTATAGCATTTGTTTGTTGAGTTAGCCTTGACGAATGAACGTATTTTTGACAAATGAATGATTTTTGTGCTGTCTTATTAATTTAAGCCATTGTGCCGCATTTTACTAATGCAGAATATGCCAAAATGGTTTTCGTGTATGGTTTTTGCAATGAAAGAGGACGTGCTGCAGCTGCGGAGTACCTCAAGCGATACCCAGTTCGCATTGTTCCTCACCACATAACATTTTCAAACGATTTTTGGTGCTTGAGCTCGTCGTGGCATTTGGGAGACAAGTGACGGTGTTTCTTATTGAAAATTTTCCGGAAAGGTGGATAGGACGAGGTGGTCCTGTACATTGGCCAGTTAGGTCACCTGCCTTGGCGCCTTTAGATCTTTTTCTGGACTCAAATCTCGTGTGTATAGTAATGGTAAACCAGATACACGCGAAAAGTTGACTGACCGTATAGTTGAAGCTACCTACTAATTCTCTAAAGAATGAATTGAAAGTAATTAACTGGCAACAATCTATGACCCGAAGGATAACTGTATGTTTAGAAAATGGTGGTTCTCATTTTGAACAGTTGCTATAATTTTGTGTTAATTAGCTATCCATTGATGAATAAATTTTCTTTTATCATTTTTTTTTAAATTCCTTCGATATCTCCGAAACAATGAGGCATTCACCTATAGGTCTTTGATCGTAATGACCCCCGGAATATATGGTATAAGTTTGTCTATCGAGTCGCGGAACATTCTGTATATAAAGAATGACACTATATTTAGCGCGATTTGAAGAAATGCTTAACTTCATTAATGGCTTTGTAAATATTTTCAACGTTCTTATTTTCGATATATTTATATTTTGTTTATAACAATTAAAAAAGTAAAAGTGTTAGATCACAGCTTCTATTAATAACTAAGAAATGAAATTTGGCATGTTGTTTCAATATGCAAGTTTTATATAAAATATTAATACATATTTATATGAAATTGATTAGTTTAATTTTAATATTTTTTACTGTAAAAGCACACCACGCGTTCACGCGCGAAGACAGTAAAAATAATTAAAATTAAAAACATCAATTTCAAATAAAATTTATTAATCTTTTATATAAAAACTGCATTCTGAATCAACATGCCAAATTTCAATCTTAATCATTAATAGAAGCTGAGATCTAACACTGTTACTTTTTAATTGTTATAAACAAATATAAATAAATCGAAAATAATAACGTTGAAAATATTTACAAATGCATGAATGAAGTTAAGCATTTCTTCAAACGCGCTAAGAATAAGTGTCATTTTTTTATATATATTGTCATTATTTTTCTATTAATTTTAAAATACGTAGTAATGTATAGTCCGTAGTGTAGTGTTTCATAATTTTTTAAATTATTTTTAAGCAAGATATTGAGTTTCAAACTCAACTGACTATATTTCTGAAATGGATAGTAATTATTTTTCTACGGTTAATTCAATAAGAGTATTTAAAATTCGGAAAAAATTATTAATTAATTAATACTAACACTTTCACTTCGTATGACGCGAATCCGTGTCGACGTGTTAGTTATAATAATTAGGTTTTTAAAAACATTTATTAACCACGTGATACCAGATATAATACAAGCAACTACTAGACTTTTCAGAGTAACAATTCAAACTAGCTACCTATCTCTATTCTTAGAACTATTTATAATATGTACATATCTATGCTTACGTGAGTAAGATATATTACAGAATTTTCTATATGATAATCATTAATTTGACAATTATTTTTCGTAATGAACTTATATACTCCTCCAAATGATTTGTTTTTCGTAATTATTACATTTTATATTTACATTCTGATTTTTGTTTGAAGCAATTATAATAACATTTGAATTTTCGATTTTTATTATTACGAAACTATCATGAATGGAATGATATATGCTTTCTTTATTATCCTGTGTTTTAATAATATTCTTTAAACAGTTATTTGATTCTATGAAATATGAATGACAGAAATATTTTTCTTTATTACTGACACATTTATCGATATCATACAATTTATTATTCATTTCCATTATAAATGCCCTATTGAATTAAGCATAAACATTTTATTTTCTATAAACATTGGAATTGGTGTTAATTGGGTTAGTATTACAGGACTAGTTTCATAAATAGGAATTTGTAATAAGTATTCTATTATCGTGAAGTTTACAATGGCTTGATATTTGTTCCGAAATATCCCAAAAATTAAGTTTCGAAATTTGATTAGTGATTTTTTGCAAATCTTCTAAAGCGATGATGGACGAATTAATTTCGTTCAAATTGCATAATGTAAGACTTGTCTCTATTTCAGCAATAATGGGCCCGTCCAACTTTTTTTGATCTTTTTATATGTTACGAAGAATTTAAAAATAGAAATTCCGTATTTTTGTTTTCTTGAAATTATTCTTAATAATGCCTAACTAAATTATTAAAGATTTGGCGCGAAAGTTGTGACGTTAGCGTCACTCCGTCAAAAGTAGAGAGAACCGACATACGTTACCATTAATAATAGGAATATAATATACAATAAATGTTGCAAGAATTAAAATACGTATCAATTACAAACTGTGAGCAAAAATCTTTAGAGCTAATAGTAATAAGTAAACCAGATAGTTATTATATCATACCAAATATATATTTGTTTGATTTACTTACATGAATTGGTATTGGGATTTTCAAATAAGAAAACGCTAACTAGCGTCAAATATTGGAACTGCAAACAGTGGTACACATTTGACATTTACATGAAACTACAACTATATGACTACAAAAACTCTATTATACGTACTTGAATTATAAATAAAAATACTAATAAATGAGAAAATAATACGTAAACTAAAGAAATACAGTTGACAGAAATGCTACGTTGACACGCGTCAACAAAAAGTGCACCAGTGTTTAATGCGATTCGCGCCATCTCTTGATACTTGAAAATCCCAATAGGAGTAGTGTTAAATGATAATTTATGAAAAACTTCCATAGTACATATTATATATAAATAAAAATCAGATAGGTAAGTAAAATTAATAATTTTTGATCGTTTTCATAATCAGATTAATCAATCGCTTTAATTAATATGACTTTGACATTCTTTAATATAACATTGAAGGTTATTATACTCACCAAGACCAAGTGCCATTATTATAATTAAAATAGTATTTAAACTATTTTCTATTTATAATTAAATACAACAACGACAGTATTGATTGCATTAATCAACGCTTAGTTCATAATAAAAAGTAATCCAACATTTACTAAATGATTACAACAATGACAAGTGTTGAGATTACAATAATTAAAACATAAATTATAATATAAATTTATTTAATAAGTAAATTTTCTTTTGATCTTAATAAAAAATTACTCCTATATATTAAATATGTGTATGTTACAGTGTGTGTAAAGCCAATCGCGAATTTATGAGCAAACTATGCATGGTCCACTGTATAGTGACATTTTCACAGGGTAACTGGACGACTGTAATGACGCTAACGTCACAATATGGCGATCATTTTAGCTAAAAAATTTAATTACAATATTATAGGTATAAAAATACAAGATATAGGAAGTTTTATTTCGTTTTCATTTATTTATATTCAAAAGTCATATACGACATGTAATTTCAAAAAAGTCATAGACTTGGACGCCCATTTCGATTAGGTTGACTATGTTAATAAAATAATTTAATTTATTGTGTCTTTCATTATAAAAGCATTCTCCCAAGATATTGTTTCGTTTAAAAAAATTTGAATTAGCGTAATTTTACTTTATAACAATTTCATTATGTTTTATATTTTCTAGTTGTTTGTTGAGTTTCGCTATTATTTTCTTATTTATCTTAACATTTTCGAAATTTTGATCTTGAAGTATTGTTTGATTTTCATTAATCTTTTGAAATAACTTTTCACATTTTTCGCCGTCGGAAGCGTCAAGATTTCCTGTTATTGATTTTATTATTGTTCCGAGACCATTTAATAATCCTCGTTTGCTTCTTTTATTATTTGCAATTAATTTTACATTGTTTTCCAGTCTATTAGAATTGAATTCAGATATACATTTATATGTCATTAATTCCGTTTTATATTTATTATCTTTCAATTCAATAACTATACTAGTAAGGTTATATTTAAAATAGCTACAGTGCGAATGGATACTCGTATATAAGTAAGCTTTACCTAATTCTAAAATGTTTAGTCCAGGGTTGTTTTTATCTCTTCTAGTTCGTCGATGCCTTCTGCGCATCTGTAACATTTGTAAGTAATCGTGGTTTTTTAATTTTATCAATCTTATGTTTTTGTTTTGATTGATTTTAATTTTGGAATATTCTTTTCTCTTTTATGAGCACATTTTCAGATATTTTATCAGGATTTGCATGAGTTGGATCATGTCGTTTTTTCTCTTTTTGAATATTTTCGTTAATTTTCGAATGAATAGTTTTCATTTTTACCTCTCGTCATACCGTAGGTAAGGGAAGTAATGTACCTAAGCGTGCCAAAAAATCGATGGTGAGTTTTCAGTAAATAAGCACGAATTAGGGTCCCCACAACACGTTTTTACTATTTTTACGATGATGTGTGTGTGTGTGTGTGTGTGTGTGTGTGTGTTTGTGTGTGTGTGTGTGTGTGTGTGTGTGTGTGTGTATGTGTGTGTGTATGTGTGTGTGCGTGTGTGTGTGTGCGTGTGTGTGTGCGTGTGTTTGTGTGTGCGTGTGTGTTTGTGTGTGTGTGTGTGTGTGTGTGTGTGTGTGTGTGACGAATTTTTTTTCGTCCACGATAACTCTTACAACAAACTTCCGAAAATTTCCATTTTCCGTTTCTACATTCATATAACGAGTTGATTAGATTTTGGTTAAAATTGGACAACCGGAAGTGATACTTTACTCGAAGCCCATAACAGTTTTTAATGAAAAATTATATTAAAATATCATCCAAAACTTTTCAGTTTTAGTATTTAAGAAATTCATACCAAGAGGAATAACATGTTCGATTTTGGCTAAAAATTAATAAACTAGAAGTGGTAGTTTACTTGAAGCTCTGAAGAGATTTTCGTGAAAAATGTATTATGATATATTCAAAAACTTTTTAAATTCCGTATTTAAGACTTCTATATAAAAGGAAACAATATATTTGATTTTGGCTAAAATTGATAAACCGGAAGTAATACTTTACTTGAAGCTCTGAACAGATTTTCGTGAAAAATATATTATATTTCAACACTTGTCAAATTTGGTATTTAAGACTTTTATATGAATGGGGGCAACATATTAGATTTTGGCTAAAATTGATAAACCGGAAATGATACTTTATTTGAAGTTCTTAACATATTTTCGTGCAAAATATATTGATACAATCCAAAACTTTTCAAATTTGGTATTTAAGACTTTTATATTAGTGAGAACGACATATTAGATTTTTTTCTAAAATTGAAAAAAAACCGGAACGATCAATCGGAAGCTCATTGCTATTTTAAACACGGAATTGACGGGAGGTTATGTGCTGGTCACATCAGATTTTTTATAGATATTTTGGTTTACGCCATTCAAAATGCGACACAAAATACATTCTGAATAAAAAAATTATAGTATTTATGTCTACATTTATTCTTGTTAAGAACAAATTTCTTGAAATAAAAAGTACAAAAGAAATATTAAAATAGGTACGGAAATGCCGGTGGAACACTTTTTGGTTAAAAAATTATCCAATTGAATCCCTGTATTTCTGATCACGTGTGCGAAAGTAACCAATCAAAATAAACTTACACTGATAATTATCCTAAGATAATTAAAGATTTAATTGTTTTAATTTGAAAATGTTATTTTTATGGTATGGCAGTGAAAATAACGATTCAATTAATAAAATTATTATTATGAAACGCTTGTATAATAAAACTGGATGTGTCTTGTCTTCTCATGTCATTGTCAATCTTATTATCGTCACACATTTGACGCTGAACATATTCATAGCTCTACTACTGACATCTATTGGGTGATTTTATAATTATAAATATGTTGCTAAATACAAATTCTTCGTAAATTTAATTAAAACTACAAAAAAAATTGTCACCGAGTATCCCTCGATCATTGATAAATACTTATAATTTTATCACAACTTCCTCAAGCACGTTACTTTTAGGTAACACCTCTCCGTCTTCGGCGTCGGGCGATTACCAATCAACGCGCTTTTGGTAACTGTCATAAAATTATTTCGTAATTATCAATGTCCTCGAGATATTATAGCTGATAATTTACCTCTCATTTACAAGAATAAAGCGAATTTTAATAACAGAAAAATGAAAGCATTGAACCAAATTTCTTTATTTGTTTAATGTTATTTTTCGAATGACATTTCTACAGCTAAGTGATTCCTTTAGTTCGTCACAACATCCTTGATATTCAACATTGCTCGTCTATTAGCGTCAAGTCTAATTACAAAAATATTATATTAGTGAAAGAGCAAAGATTCATAACACTCCTTGTTTAATTAAAACGCTAACATAAATGTCAATTAAAATATATCATATAGTTTATACACTATGTCATATCTGAATAAACAAAATATTTATCAATATTCACAGAATAAATTTAGAAATTTATCATTCTATTAAGAAAAGCTGTAAATGTCATAACTTTGTCATTCAATTAAGATAAGTGGAAGATTTTTCTCATTTTCGTTGCAAGTCTTGTGCAATATTGTTTACAAAACGTACTAACAAATATATTCTAACTACTCATTTGTAAAGAAATTGAAAATAAATAATGACTTAAAATATTGGTCAATAAACGTGTGTAACTCAGGAAACCACAAAAATTAACTAATCATGTCTATTAATCATCTTGCGATGACATACAGACAAAATTCGTAAAAAGCCAACAATGAACATTAATTTATTTACATTGACCCGTCATTTGTGAGTATAAAAACGTTACAAACAAATGAAGCTACTGTTAATACTGTCAGATGTCAATGATACTCGTTTTATTCTTGAACACAAGTTTTACTTTCAAGTTCTTAAAAAAAACCTGGCTACATTGTATTTGGTAGTGTACAGTGTTTTTATAATTTTGAATGACTCAATTATTAACTATGATATGGTACATACAGTTTTTTCTTAATATTTAGTAGTTACAGATAATTAGTTAAAAAAATACTCGTCTGACTCTGAAAATTGTTTACTAATATTTAAATTTATTATGTAGTTATTTAATTTACACGCAATTATGAGGTTCATGAACGAAAGACTAATGTCGGATTGCACTAATATTTTAATTTATATTTAACCAAAAATTAAATTTAAATCCACATTTTATACGTAAATATAATACACACCTACATTTACCTTTTGTTTAATGCCTAAATAAAATGTTGGTGCAACCGGGCAAAAGAGAGTTTTGATTCTGGTGATCGAAATTTAAACTATTTTTATTCCATGAAGTGACCATTCTAATAATCTAGTGCACGCTCAATAAAAGCTATTAGTAGGTACCCATAACATAATGTTTGATAAAGGAAAGTACCCTAATGGATTGCAGATTTCAAAAAGGCGAAATAGAAGGCTTGAATGTAGTAATAATTTGGAATAAAATAGGTGTGACGTATAGATGGTAATGCGGATGATAAAGGGCATTAAAAACTCGAATTGAAAACCTAATAACTTTCCTAATATCCAGTCCAGTCAAGAAACTACTTTTCTACAACGTTTTGAAACTTTGATAGTGCCTATTATACAGTTTTATGGTCTAATTGTAATATAAATGACCAATGTTCTAATTTGTTACTATAGTGGAGGACTCTATTTGATCGTCCAAGAGACAACATGTTTCGAAGAAACACATGGTATAATTTTTGTAAGCAGAAGGGCAGCATATACCTCATAATGGTCATTTTTAATGTTTGTACGGTATATGAGCAATAAGCCTTCATCAGTCAGGAGATTGTGAAGCCTTTATAAAATTTGTTAAGTACATAATTCTACAGGAATATAGAAAAGAATCCGTTGATGAGAAAATAATGTACGAGTAGGTAAAGACGTTCAAAAGAGGATGAGTACCCGATGACAAAAACAAAAAAAAATTAAAGTGACTAGCAATTATTTTTTATTTTATGTAAGTATGGTATAAAGATGGCTTTACACGATCAAATAAATTAACTTTTTATTTGTCAAATGTTTACAACATAATTTTTGATCAAATGGTTTCATTTTACACGTTCAAATTATTTGAACATTTTTTGCTTATAAGTAGGCATACCATAGTAAGAGAATGAAAATGTAGATTGGTAGTACTGATATTTTTAAATATATATATACATAATTTCATGTTTATTTAGGCTTAAAATTTGAGATATTTGATTTGTGCATTTGACGTGCAAAGATGGAACTTGTCAAAAAGACTTTATGCCAACATTATAAAATACAGCGCATGCAATCTAGGATAATATAATCCCCAGAAGTAACTAAAATTTGAAGTAAATGACCTTGGTATTTAGAACATGCCGTAAGTTGGATTTTTTTGATCAAATGGTTTGAACATCGAACGTTCAAATTTCTTTGAACGTGTAAAGTTTCGAAATCGTATTGAACAATACGAAGTTGAAAAAATTGATGTAAATATTTGATCGTCTAAAGCCGCCTTAAAACATATATTGCAAAAAATATTTGTAAATTATTTCTTGGACGTGTTAACTTTTTATTTCAGTCAATTTGTCATGAACGTAATATGTTAACTACAAATAAATTTTCACACTGACTTTATTTACCTGTCAATTATAAACATGTGAATTTCTCATTTGATTTCCTCGGTGTTACGAAGGCTGCAAGATTTAAAAAAAAAACATCATGCTTTTTTACCTACCTAGATTATATATACTATCGTTTGTAAATCTATGAACGATACTCACTAATAAAAAATGTAAATGTCTAGATTGAATTAAATGTTTCTTAATATTATATGCAGATGATTTTTTTTTATGAAACACTGTTTAGAGTTTCAGGTAAAGTACTCCTTCCAGTTGATTAGTTGTTACCAAAAACTAATTAGCTCTTCTCATTTAATGTAAAACCAAGGAATACGAAATATTATAAATTTTAACTTATTCGAGAAATCGTGTCGCCAACTGCTACACATACAAAAACAGCGAAACAGACGCGAAAATGTTAAAATTAGATTAAAGGTACTTGAAACGTATGTATAAAGCGGTATTTTTGACTGTCGACACAATAAAAACAACATGTTTTGCGTCTGTTACTTTTTTCATTACAATGGGTTTATAAAGTATGTCTTTTTTAATACAGTAAAGATGTAAAAAAAGTGCACTTTTTTAAAGTAAACGGGTGAAAAATTAAAACGCTATAGCACTGTTTTACACTTTTATTGTAAACGTATTATATGCAACTAGAGTAGAAAGTGTTTTATTTCACTCAGTGTTTGTGAAATAATACTATATTTTTTACTCCTGTTGCATAACTATTTTTCTGATATAATAATGTTTATGATACAGGTCGTCCAATCTTGGAACTCATCTGGGTTGCACAAAAGTTAACATGCGATAGCATGATGAAAAGAGAGAAATAATTCTTGGTAAATGATTATTTGTACAGTCCGTGCAACAAGTTGAATCACCGCTCGGCAACCTCTGCTCCTCTTTGTTCGGTTTCGTGCTTACGAAAGATATTGGTATATACTATGCTTCATGCATGGAATTGTACAACATAATTTCCCTCTCACTTTGTCACTGTCACGGCGTATGCAACCTTGAAATGAGTTGCTTTACTATGATTACTGTACGCAAATTTCAATATATATGTCATAAAATATAAAAACTAACCACTGTAGCTTCTCATTCTAATAATAAAAACTAAACATTAATTTGTAATAATCTTTTTATTAACAATTTAATGTTTTGGAGAACGGATATATGTCGTAAGTATGTTAGAATCGTGGACGAATACAGATAGACTGCGGGAAGGAAAGAGACAGTTATAAATCAGCCCATCAGAGTCGCGTTTATGTTGTAGTAGGTGTGGCCGGATGCGGCATAGTCACATCTGGCTATAACTATCTCTTTCTCTCCCAGTCTAACCGTCTTTTTTCACTCTTCTACCATTGTCACGTCTCACGTCACAAATCCCTTCCCCAAATTTTTAATAATTATTTTCTCGTAAAGTACGAATAATTAATCGATGTAAAAAAACACGGGTATTTTATATTTTTGTCTAGTATCATATTAAGTAAAAATAAAAATTTGGTCACATACCCTACGTATCGCACAATATCGATTTTGCTGTAATTTTTTTAACCATTCTCATGATACATACGTATACTGCCAGTTGAATTTCCTAATTCTTTCATAATTCGTGAGAAGTTCATTATTTAAATTCCTTTGTGCTAAACTAAAGTAGATACTTACACTTTAAATCATTTAAAGTGAACTATAGTCAATATTTATAATTAATCAATATTAGTAGAACAGCAAATAGTATACATTATACGAGTACATCATATTTAGTTGACATAATAAATAACTCTTGCTGAAGGTGAAACAATAATGTCGCCACAAATGTCAGGTATGAATTGTAATAATGTTATGAGTTTGGTTCGGTTAGTTGAAACGATAAATTCAGAGAATTTGCATGACAAAGGTTGGCAGTATCAACTAAGAACTATTTCTGACCACCCGTTGAAATCACCGTGAATAAGTGGAGTACTTGAGTATTTAGTCATGCTATTGTATATTGCTTCAATTTGCATTTACATTAAGACTAAGTGGTAATTACAAAGGCATACTATATTGCCATATATGAATTACAATTATTACTAATATTTCTTTAAAGAATATAAAGAAAATACGAGGTCTTATATTATTACATTAGATCATCTCAATTACGTATTATATTACTGCTGACATGCTTAATAATATTATAAAATAAGCAATTTTAAATAATACCTACTATTTATCAGCTAACAAGTACTCTTTATGTTTGCGGTATTATTACTGATTAATATATCTAATAAATACCTATAGAAACGTTTTTTTTTTAAAAAAGGTATACAAGATGTCCCAAATTAAGTGGGATTTCGAAAACTATAACAGCTACGAGGTCAGTTAAATGGGCAATGTTGTGCAGTGTGCAGTTTTAAGTTTTCATTCGGATTCCGTTGAGAAAAATTTTAAATTCTGAACAGTTTAAAATAAAAAAGTTGCTAATAATATCTTGGAAACCGCCGTCTTGAATTTTATTCTGACATCATTTGTAAGTTTGCCTTATCAAATCATGTAACTTTCATATGAAACAGTGTTTATGTCTTTTATAATTACGGAGTTACTTGACATTTTTTTAAATCGCACAACATTGTCCATTTAACCGATCTCGTAGCGAGTGTCAACCTGCGATGTCGATAGTCAATTGAGCGATAAAATAATAGATGTGTATGCTCTATCCGTTTCAACTATAGACTAGATGGCGTTTCGAGCGCGGCCGTTTTTGCATGTATTAAATAAAAAATTCAAATTTTGGCGCCATTCCTGGATGTAAAAAAAATTCTTTCTAATTAACATTTTTTCAGTAATTTTGTCTTGTACTTACATATCTATCTATTTTTATTCATAATATTAACGAAGAGAACAATAACAAAACTAGCGAACTACTAACTAAAAACTAAGAAAACGCGCAGAACGAAAACTATGTAATATGAACTATAACGCCAAAACATAATGAAAAGAACAATAATATATTTAACAAACAGAACTGAACAGAAGTTAATAATAATGTGTAATAAACTTGTACTATTGGACTTTGTTGATTTTTATTTATTTTATGTCAGACGTCAAAATAATTGATACAATTGTCAAGCAAATTTAAATTTCGCGTCAATTATTTTACTGTGTAAACTCGGTTCACGTTTGAACCAATCAGAGAGCTAGAATCTTAGGCCCTATCTCACCCAACGCTCTATAGTTAAAACGGATAGAGTATAGAATTACAAAATTGAACGGCTTACTAGAGGTGGGCACGGGCCGTGATTTAAATTTGAATTGTGATTGGACGTGAGCGTGAGCCACTAAAAATTATCCTGCGTGATCAGGCGTGATTGAAATTTAATCGGACGTGAGTACAAATTTACGAGTATTTCTTATTAAAAAAATTGTTCCATATTTTACTTTACATTCTTGTTATTATTAGTATGTCCAAATATGTTATCAACAGTATTTTTGTTGCATAAAAATAGTGTTATTATTGTACCCAAAATTGTATACACATTTGCTCCGATTTCACTAAAGATAAAGATATACATATCTTTAAGCCCATTTGACACGATCATAATTTTGTTAACAAATTTGTTACCAAATTCATAATGATATTTGTGATGGAATAGAAGACCCTATTTGTCCATAAACATTTGTTTCCAATGAAACCAATCTGTTACCTATACCTTGTTCCATTTAAACTATTCAGTATTGCAGAGCATAGGGAATAGTTTTGACCTCTCTGATTGGCTGAAATTGGAGACAAAAGACATGTTTGCCCAATGTAATTTCGGCTACTTCAAGTTTGCGCTGTTGCCAGCTCCATCTACTGAATGGTTTAAATGGAACAGATTATAACTTATTACCAATTTGTTAACAAATTTGATAACAACATAACTGCCGTTCCGTTGCAGTATGAAAAACGCCTTTTTCATAGAATGTAAGTTGCCTACGCAACATAATTACTAGATTCAGCGTAAAAAGTCTAATATGGTTAACATTTTGACTTCTAATAACACCTTCATGTTTGTTATATTAATTAACTTACGAACGTATCTTTTATTTTTATAATTAATAAGGAAGCACTCGATGAAACTTTGACAATTGTAATTACATAAACAGATCAAATAAACAAGGGTTGCCTGTGCTAAAAATTGTAAAAAGTAGTACCGTATATTAATGCACCAGAAATTGAAATACAAGGAAAATACATTTTACCGGTTTCAGGATATTAAGCCTATATTTAAATGTACAAACGTAAGCTGGTAACTAGGTAATCACTGAATCTCTACGGCAATATATTTTTACCATACTGTCATGTCAACATTAGTCTACATCTACAAAATGAAATTAAATGAAATGAAAGTATAACGCAGGAAAAAAAATGAAGAAAAATTCTCGGAAATGCAGTCAAGATAATATGTTTATTTGATTATGCCGACGTTTCGATCATACTATGATCATCCTCAGGGTTAAATCAAGTCAGGTGAAACTAAGAAATAATTTAACCCTGAGGATGATCATAGTACGATCGAAACGTCGGCATAATCAAATAAACATATAATCTTGACTGCATTTCCGAGAATTATTTTCTTCATTTCTTCAATGAAAGTATAATGCTCTTGATTAATACATACAGATAATCTTAATGTATCGTTTTGAACACGGTTCATCATATTCTAAAATAATAAACGAGGAATAAAGCACAGAATTTAAATATTTGTTATATTGACATATGTAAAAATAATTGTACTGTTTATCATAGCATTCTGAAAGTAGCATTAATGAGAGAATTTCAAAAATTATTTTTATTAATAATGTATTCATTTTCTGAAACCGATAAACATTTGAACAAACCACGGATGTAATAAGCCTTAGATGTCTTAAAATCCTCGCTGTACAAGCTCGGATATCTGCGGCAGTTATGATACTCATAACAATCCTAGGTATGTTAATAGCTATAAAAACACTATATTGTGAATAGTGTGTGAATTTTTTACACGGCAATTGAGTAGGCGATTGGTGCAATCATATGTATGTAGTAAAGACTTCGCGCATGTGTTGCACGCCATACTTTTTCTACGATTGATTCAACAAAAGTATTCAAGATTCGAAAATATTTTGTCTGCGCTGTCCAACAACTATCAAAACCAAATATCAGAAAATGATCACAGAAATCTATTAATTTTTATGCGTGCCAAAAAGTACAAGAACTCTTATGAACAGTGCGTAAGATAAACTCATCCATAAGAAACGCATTATGCATTGTATGTTACACATCGCTATTATCAATTTCTGCAACTCGCGGTTTGCCGGCTAATCACGGTTAGTAATCACGATTAATCGGCTATTATTTTCCACAGTTCTTGACAGCATTAGTAGAAATGTAACATGAAAAATTGCAGTTTTGAAATTTTTGTCCTTTAATTGTGCTTATTAACTAAAATTAACTATTCAAAATGGGATTGAAGGATCAGAACGTGAAATATATGTTGTTTTCTCAATAAAAGAAGCTAGATGGTCCACGTAACGTGTAATTATTTTGAAATACGGACGCATAGGGAAATTATTATGTTAGTGATTTTTAATTTTGTCAATGAAATTGTTTATATGTTCACTATTATTTTTATAGTCTGTCTGATAGTTGACATAACAATTTTTATTAAATTTTATATGAATTGTTTCTTTGAGTAAACGGTTGTCTTTAAATTTAGCATTGTCAATAACTTTAACATCTTTATACTAAACCTTGTGGCCAGTATCGACCATGTGTTTGGTGAGTGCACTATGATTAGGGTTTAGCAAATTACTATGGTAACTGTGTTGGTACATTCTCCTTTTCAGTGTTTGGGATGTTTCTCCAATGTATATTTTACTACATGCCCCACAGACCTGGTAGACGACGTATGTGGATTTAGATTGATCTATAGCACCTTTTAATTTAGTGAAATTGGATGCTGTTGTATGAAGGTTAATGTTTGCTATTTTAATGTTACAATTTTCTAAGATTGTGTTAATACCATTTGTTGAATATTAGTATGAATGTTTACCTATATTAGTATTGATGCATAAACGTATCACAAAATATACTGGTTTATTGACAATATGACATAAGTATACATTTAGTTATATTTATCACACAACTGTTTTTCTCATATGTTGTTTTTTACCGCTTTGATTTTATTTATAAACTATGTCACTTTGATTCTATATTTTTACCTCTCGCTAAGAGAGGTATTGGATTCATGCTAAAAATCGCATATCCAGATTTTAGTGAATAAGCACGTTTTAAGGTCCCTAGAATCCGATTATAAAATTTTTACGATGATATCCGTATGTGTGTGTGTGTGTGTGTGTGTGTGTGTGTGTGTGTGTGTGTGTGTGTGTGTGTGTGTGTGTGTGTGTGTGTGTGTGTGGATGTGTGTGTGAGTGTGTGGATGTGTGGATGTTTGATTCACGATTTCTCAAATACTATAAGACTTAAGACATTTTTAACTACGGATTCCTCAATCTAACAATAATGGGAAGAGTTGATTAAGTTTTGGTAACAATTGGACAACCGGAAGTAGTAGTTACAAGAAAAAAATCATCTAAATATTATTTATCGAAAATTTATGTAAATACTTATATTAAAGAACGTTAAATTCTTTATTCGATAAATATAAATTCATTATTATATCTTCTATAGATTTAGAGATAAAGAAATGCATATAAAATAATTTGATGTAAAAATTCTCAGATCAAACTACTTCAAGGCAAGAAATTCAAATATTTGTAATTCACACATAAATGTCACTGTCAAAAATATTTGTATGCCACTGTCAAAAATATTTGTACATCATTATGAAGATTATGAAAATAAATAAAAAGTCAACAACGCAAAAGAATATACCTAAAAAATAATATAAAAGGAATTTCCGAAAAAATGACGAATAAAAGAAAAAAGAAAAGGAAAGTAGAAAAAAATTCAGGATATTGAATATAAAGAAAATGTATGTATTGTACATAATTTATATTAAAATAATTATTTTGTAATGAGACATAAATACATGTATTTGTATTTAAAAATATTTTTCGTCTTATGCGTACAACCAGGTAAAATATCTGGCGAGAGGTTATGTGCTGGCCACATCAGATTTTTATTTTATTACAAACTGATTCTGAACACCATTATTGATATTATAATTATATGGAATGGAACAATAAATTATGTTATTATTTAAGTTATTATGACGTCGTTGTGTGGGATTGTTAATTTTGAATAAAAAGATTATTATTTATTAACATCCAAGTATTTTGTGTTTAGATCTTAAAAGAAGTCAAAAGCATACGTATTTTCAAATATTGTAACCAGTAGTCGATATGAACTGAATATTTATTCCAATCTAAATATTTAAAATAATGTAGCCTCTTTTAAAACTTGCACATTGTGTAATATTTAAGCCATATAACTTCGAACGTTTACGCTGACCTCTTGGCGCCCTCTTGTTCGTGACGTCATCGAGATGTGGTCACGAAAACATCCGGTTTAGAACTAGTGATGTTCATATGTTCCACTCAAACGTTTTAGGCATCTTGCTTAGACAGGTTTTTAGAAATGCGAATAGAAATATTTGTTTCAATATGCGTTTGTTATTGTTATGTTAATTCTAATTGCTACAGATGAAAATGTAATATAATTTATTGGAATATTTATATTGATAAAATAAATAATGGATTTCTCGGCGGTGATTGGCAGGAATTATATTAATAACCCATTTAGTTGTTAATTTTATTTAAAATTCCAATATTTCGTTACTAATTTTGTAACTTCATCAGGTTAGGTTGCGCACAGATCTTAACCTTACAAGTTAGTTCTGGAAAATAAAAACTTTTTCCACGTTTCGGCCGACATGTGTATCAAAATTTAAAAAACATTTTTCTTTAATCAGAAACAAAATTAGTATAATAACTTTTAAAGTGTGTAGTTTAACCTGTGTATTATGTAACTAAAAAAACTTTTCCAAATTTAAAAAATAACATGTTTATAACAAAAATTTAATGAAGATAGATGTTTCTACGTCCGATTTTTCCAATTTTAAACTGTTAAACATATTTGTAAGTATTAAAAAACTTCAACATGTAACAAACAAGTTATACAAAATTATTGTACATTTTAGTATTCCCTGATGAAGTTACAAAATTAGTAACGAAATATTGGAATTTTACATAAAATTAACAACTAAATGGGTTATTAATATAATTCCTGCCAATCACCGCCGAGAAATCCATTATTTATTTTATCAATCAACAAGTACGGCGTTACTTCTTCTTAACATTTATATTAATGTAGGAAATACCAAGAGATTTACTTTCGAAAATTTATATCTTTTTACTGCTACCCAAACACCGTCGTACAAATGGAAACTATAATAATTATTACAACAGAACAAATCAGGAACAAATAATTATGTAAACTTATTAACATATGAACCTACAATATACCAAGATGAAAAGCGAGCCATAGACGTTAACTTGGGAAAACAGTTATTCCTTGGGCAAAAGTGGCTTATTCAATAATCACATTTAATTTTGCACGTGTTCTGACTGAGAAAATCGATTTTAAAATTTCTTTAGAGTTATTTTTTCTTTGTTTATAATGAAATATAATATACAAATTAAGCCTTTTAATATTTAAAATATTATTATTTGATATTTAATTACTACTACAGTAATACGAGTTCATACAAGGTGTTAATTAAAAAAGCGGGCATAGGGGTTAAACATGCATTTGTTGCGCAAAACTTTCCATTTAATATTTTCATCTATATTCTAATATTCTACATCTAAATCTTTAAACAGATTTTATTTTGCATGTTTTGTAACCTGTAAAATCCAATTTGATATTTTATAAATATTGCTCATTTGTAGTGATAGCCATGGAAGTTAAACAAAATTATAAAGAAATGCATATCATTTGAACTGTCAGAAATTAGATTTTGTAAGTTAAAAAATAAAATAAAATCTGGTCAGTGTAGAATATAAAAACAAAATATTATTAGTGACAGGTATAGAATATATTTATGTGTAATTATTTATTTGAAAATCAAAATTTTGACAGTGTATACGATATGGATTTCTCTATAAATTTGTTTAAATTCCGTGGGTGTCACTACAAACAAGTAATATTTATAAAATTTCAAATTGGATTTTACAGGCTACTAAACATGCAAAATAAAATCTGTGATTTAGGTGTAGAATTTAATTCTCTACAACATTTATTTAATGCTTTTTTGTCTAAAATTAAATGGAAAGTTTCGCGCAGGGAAAAACTAATTTCCCAAGTCAAATGCCTATGGCCCGCTTTTTAATTAACACCCTGTATACAAATGACTTACAAAAGTCCATTATACAATTTTGAGGCTTTACGTCGTAGTATGTGTAACGTTAAGTGGATAATGAAAATCGTTTATATCTAAGCGAATTGTGTACATTTCTAAAAATATAAAAATTGTAATGCCTACCAAGTTCCTTTCAAAAATAAAATAAAGTTTTTCTTGGTTGCTTCGCCAAAATATACTTATTGTCATATATTAACATTTGGCAATACATATTTAATGGAACGCCTAGGGCGTGCGTAGGATTAGTTTAAATTTGAGTCGAACCTACAGATGAAAAAAAAAAGTTCTCACATCAGTATTTCATTAATTATCATATCTTTTCATAAAGTTTCTACAAAATATTATTCGTAAGAGAAGACAATTTGTTATTTTATGCGAGTTTATATAAATTTGATATACTACATATCAAAACTTACTTTTATTTCTGAATTAAATTGTTTTGAAAAGATTTTCAGGAAAAAATTACCAGTGTATTAAATGCTAGAGATACATATCTAAGATTAACAAACATAATCATGTAGGGGAGAGTAGTACACAGTGAGACGAAAATCAAACAATTTGCTCACAAACTTTAATTATGTTTATTAACTTTTATTTATCAATACAAAACGCAAATATTAACTTAAGACTATCATATTGTAACGCATTTAGTAGATTAGAAAAATAAAATCTAATTCAAAAAAAATATTTAAAATAATGGTCACACATGTCTCAGTGTGGACCACGTATGGTACAGTATAAGACACCATGTGGTACACTATGAGACATTATTTAGCGGACGTTAAACGTACGAAAGGAAATTGAAAACTTCACTAAACTTGCAGAGTGTCTTTTGGAATTAATGCTTATGGGTTCGGGTAGTATAAACTCAAATGTCTCTAACATTAACAGAATGCACATCTGGTACAATTGGGAACATAAAACAGCCTCCAAATTTCTCACTTTTTCTCATATAAGAAACTTCATAGTCGCCTTCAGCATCCATGTCGGACAGCAGTTTACCAATATAAAATACTTTATTGGGAAACTTTACCAAAGCAAAATCATTCTTTTTTCCAGTCTTTAAGTAGTCAGGCTGAAATTCGTCTTCGGGAATCCAACCATCATCATCGGAAGATTCATCATTTACCAAGTCATAATCACCACTGCTGGAATCAGTGCTCCAGTCATTTTGATCAGTGTTATTTATTTTCCTTTTGGTACCTACGTTTTTGTTAATGTTAACATTTTTGCTGCTACTTGTTCCCAATTCCTTTGCCAATTGTTTTGTAATTTTACACAATTGATGTTGTCCTGATTTTCCGCTTTTTCTTCGAATGCTGTTTTTTCAGGAGTGTCAGTAATAATTGTACTTCGGCCTTTATTTCTAGGTTTTCTGTTTGTTTTTCTAGGCGCAGCTTTTGGGTAACCCCTAATTGATTCGGGAGTGATTGTTTTAGGTTTTCTTGTATCCTCCTTGTGTATATTTCTATTATTTTCATTTTCGTTTGGCGAAGGAGTCCTGGATGGTAGCCATTCACGTCCTCGTACTTTTGGTTCCACAACTTTACATGCTGGAATGTCCGCGTTCGATGAAGCAGATGGTTGTTCCTCTTGGTATAGTCTTCTGTCTATAGATGATAATGCAATCGGTTGGTCCTCGTTTTGTAACAGCGGTCTGTCAGTAACCGCAGATGTTAAGAAATCAACTTCTGTGAAAATAGTATCATCGAAAGGCCAAATTCCTGCTTTTTTAAAACCTGCCATGATATTAGCAGGTGTAAATGCTTTTGCATGGGCCAACACACACTGCTATTTCATAAATCGTGATTGGTACTCCCGAGTTTTGAAGAAGCCAAGAATCGATTGCAGCGTAATAGTATGCTTTAAATGGACCGAAAACGGAAAGATCTAGAGGTTGTATTTTATTGCTACTATGTGGAGGTAAAGTAAGAATTTTAACTCCATTATCTCTAGCCATATTGACTACACCTATTGAAATATGGCTCTCATGGTTATCGTAAATCAAGAGTGATGGATTTTCTTTAGAACTTTTAGAGTGTTTAATTAAATGATTTAAAACTTCCATAAATAATTCAATCGTCATCCAACCGCTAGGATTTGCTAATCCTAATGTCCCTGGAGGAGATCCACGTAACATGCGTGCTTTGAAATTCTTTCTAGGAAAAACCATTGAAGGCGGAATATGATTTCCAGATGCTGAAACTATGGCGCACGTTGTAACAAGAGTTCCCCTTTCACCACTTGTGCAGTGACTGATTTGCTTCACCCCTTTCTCAGCCACAACTTTTTTTGGCTTTTGCACAGTTGTCGTGCTTGTTTCATCTAGGTTAAATATTCTAGAGGGATCTTTCAATTTGTCGTTCTTCTCTAGAATACTTTTCAAGTTTAAATAGAATTGTTTAACATTAAACTCATTAAAAGAGGTAAGTCGACTTAAACTGCATTGTTCAGGCTGACGAATGCTTAGATTTCCCCGACGTTTTCGAAACGATCGCAGCCACTCGCTTCCAGCAGTTTTGTTAGTTATCTATGATTCCGGTACATTACGGTTGTTGGCTGTGGCAAATTGATAGGCTAATTTTTTTACGCCATCTGTTGTAAGCCCATATGCCATTTTAGAACAAGTTATTATACATTCAGCAAGCATTTTTTCGTCTTCTTCACTAAATACTTGCCTGTTGGCATAGTTAGGTTCCATAATTGTGTTTCTATCTGGCTCATTTCTTGATTTTTTAACGTATCTTGCAAGTGTCTGAAATTTAATCCCACAAATATTGCCTGTTTCTCTTAAGAAATGATTTTCATCTATAACTAGTCGTACAGCTCTTGCCATGGTTTCCTTTGACGTGGTACCAATTTTTCGGTCTTTTTTACGCGAACCATGTCTGAAAAATATATTAAAATAGTTACATAGTGCAGTAGTACACAGTAAGACACATTTAAGTCATGTCTCACTGTGTACCAGGAACATTGTCTCACAGTGTACTATAGGGGACGGAAGATCACGTGACCTATCATATGTTTTGTCCCTTTCTCACTTCAGACTCGATCTTCAGCTCTGTCCCATGCTAACTTCAGACTCTACTTTCGACGCAGTGCGCATGCGTCAGTTTGAATAGCTGTCACATTTCTAGCAAGATATCAAATAAAATGAAGACAATAAGAATCGAATAGGTTTCTATTGAATTCTTCAATAATATAATATAATGGAAGATAACAATGTGATCATATGTATATTCATAAGTATTACGATCAGGATGCTCTTCGTCTTCATTCTTGCTTAAAAAGCAAATATTACCAACAGTAATTGACAATTTATAAATTTAGGGCTTCATCAACAACCTACTATCAAATCGTAATCGATAATATGTCAGCAAGTGATATTGTCATAAATATAAACGGCCACGAGCCACAGACGACGTCTCTCTTGTTTTTCACATGTAACCTACCTACCCTACCTATACAAATTGTCACTTGTTACTTATGTTTAAATATGGTTAGGTTTTAAATATTACCTCGATAATCGGTGCTTGATGGGGTATCAACAGTTTTATATTATAATCCGACGACAAACTTGCAGCCAACAACGCACCGGCATCGTTTGAAAAAGAATGACAATACTCACAAACAACAGAAAATAACAATAAAAGAAATAACAACAAACAAGATAACAAAAAGAAACAAATAATAAAACACTACAATGAATAACAATAACATAATCAATCGCTATGTGCACAAAAACCGCCAAATAACAAAATGGCAACAAATCCCACGCTTGTGCAAACTCATTCTTAAAATTTACCGCTAGAAAAATATGACAGCTATTCAAACTAACGCATGCGTACTGCATCAAAAGTAGAGTATGAAGTTAGCATGGGACAGAGCTGAAGATCGAGTCTGAAGTGAGAAAGGGACAAAACATATGTTAGGTCACGTGATCTTCCGTGCCCTATTGCAAGTTGAAATTATAAAACGAAGTAAAATGAGAGAAGGGACTAGAGACTTAGAATGAAAGCATTTTGAGGTTAAAAAGAAAGCATATATATTTTGAATGAAATGATGAAAGCTTCAAAAAATCTAAGGCATTTATTATCAGACCGTTTGAAAGTACAAAAAAATAGTACATAACTTACCTTAAAATAAGTACTTTGTTTAAATGAATTGTTAAACAATTAGAGAATTGCACCAGAAACTTATCGGACAAATATTTCACTGTTCCGAGTGTGCGCAACACCTGGAACTAGTGTTACAAACGCGGGATCTTTAAATAAATTTACTGTCTCACTGTGTCCAGTCTCACTGTGTACCACTGTCCCCTACTAATTTAGTCTAATCATATTATTCGTCAGATTTTTTATATCTAAATTGACAGTCGTAAAGTTGAAAGTCAATATGGTAATGACCGAATAATTAAATGTTCTTTTTTATTATCTTTGTATTACTATTATTTATTTTTTTGCCTATAGGTAAAATTCTGTATCATCCAAACCAACAGAGTTTATTTTATGCGCATTCATTTTAGAGATAAATATATTTTATTTTTATTTTTAAGATCATTAAATTTTACAATGGAAATGTTTATTCTTTGTAATAGGTACATTCTTGTGGTTATTCTAAATACTTTTTTGTACTTCTATAATTAAATGTCATACTAAAGATAGCAAATTTCAGAACTATTACTCAATAATTTGAAAATAAATAAGAAACATTATGAATGAAATATTTTTCAAAGAATTATATTTTTTATAATTCCAGAGTAATTTAATAAACGGATATTTGATGTTGTTAATCTTCTGGGAAGATGATGTTGTGGTTATGTTCATATCTTTTTTGTATCGTTACAAAATTATAATAAGCATATACTTTTCTTATCTGTAATTTTGAGCGTGTGGTTTTTCCATATAAGCTAATAACATGTAACAATAGAATTAAACGGAGTTACTCATACGAAAATTAGCATATACTTAAAACTGTATGCTTAAAATGTATTCACAGTCAAAAAAAATCTAACATGCCATGTGATATGACGGACGAATAAGTACTTCAAACAAAAAATGAAGTACCACTTAAATATGTTTAAATATAAGTATAAAATAAGTATTATTTTAACCTATAAGTTTATCATATATGAATTAGGAAATTCTAACTATGTATGTACATATACATTGTAAATATGGAAAATACCATGATAATTTTCTTAGCTAATTAATATAATTATGATTATATAGATGATAATTACAAAAAAAAATACATCTTACAGGTAATCTGTAGATTGATATGTGGTATGGTATGTAAACCCCATTCAAAATTTAAAAAAATAACGGGAGTGCTAGTATTAGTGACATCGGTAGCGTAAGAAATTTATAGTAAAAATTATTTCTGTTCACAATAATAAATTATTGAAATTATAGTTTCTAGAAATTTTTTATTTTAAATTACTAGAGTGCAAGGTTGACAGTTGTATCTGTCATTTTATTTTTGCGCAAAAAGCAACTAACATGGATGATGACTTATTAATAACACTTATCCACAAGCACACCGTTGTGTGGGATAAGAGATTAAGAGAATTTAAAAATAAATTTAAAAAAAAATGCGTGGACACAAATTGCCTCTGAAATGAGCGAAAATGGTAAGTTATGTTTCCACTTTTAATTGTGCAAAGTACATTAATAGGTCTGTTTGTTTATATAGCCCAACAGCCGGCAATAACTGATGCACACAACCAAATGATCTTTTCTATTGCTCATTTTATCAGATGAAATCAGAATTCAGATGTCAATAAACGTCAAAGAAATTAAGCGGTAGCGGTAGTGGCAACGTAGAAGTTTGGAATTTACAAACTCCTACCACTGCCGATGGCACTGCGCTACTACTAATTTTCTTAATTTTTGGATGTGAACGAATACGTTTGCTATAATGCATTCAATCTTTTACCCAGGCCACTACCAGTGCTACTAATTCTACCGCTACCTTAATTTTGATAATGATATTTAACACTTATATTAATTCCTGCAACAAGTGTTTGTATTTCATTTCTTTTTCATTATATAAATAAAAAATAAATAAATAAAATATATCATCACGGCATATTACTCATTGCTGGGTATACCAATCTGCTTTGTACGCATGTATGAGTAATGATGGCATATTTGTACCGTGTGGGTGTTTCACAAAACACACGGGTACTCATTGCTGGCGTGGAGAGTGCAACATACGGGTCACTTTTCTGTCTTTTTAAAATTCGAAATAATTATAGTGTCCGTCGGGATCGAACCCGGGTCACCAAAGTCGCAACAAGACACTCTCAAGCACACGGCCATTATATTACACCGATATTTTTGTACTGTAGTCTGTTATTATTCTATACACAGTGTTTTAAAAGTTTGGCGATGAAATCAACGCCTGTGGGTGGCCGTTCCACATACGGTTTTACATGGCTGATCAAAGATTGAAATTATTATTTTTATTATTATTATTATTATTATTATTATTATTCTTTATGTTCACTTTCATAGGTACATAAATTATATATACGGCCTTTTAGGCAAGTATATACAATATATCAGAGTTCAACGTACAATACATATTACATTTTAGTATTTTATTTTTGAAATTTTGTCCCGCTGGTGATGTGAGCCAACCCAATCTTCACACTTTCCGCTTTTTCTAGTTTCTACAGACCATTCTTCCATGTTTTCTTCATTTTCATCATGTTGACATTATTATTGTTAATCTCCCAGTATTCTTCTTACAATTCGGCATGTTTCTAAGATGGTAATTTTCTGTAACTGGAGGTAAGTATTTCTTTGTAGTTCTAGTGTTTTCAAACTTTCAAACAACTTCTTTGGTATTTCTCCAGTAGCCCCAACTACTATTGGTATAATTTTAACATACTTCATTTTCCACATTTTTTTAATTTCGTCAGCCAGAGGTATATATTTTCTTATTTTTAAATCCCAAGTGTCACCTATATTTATACTATTTGGTACTGCAATGTCAATTATGTACGTTGTTTCTTCTTTCTTCTTTATGAGTATTATGTCTGGGATGTTATGTTCTACTTTTTCATCAGTAATTATAGGCCTGTTCCAATAGATTTTTACATACTCGTTCTCGTGTATACTCTGAGGTTCATAATTGTAGTATGATTCTAAATTAATAAGTTGGTGTTGGTTACATAATTTTAAGTGTATTACTTTAGCAATTTTGTCGTGTCGTGTTAGATATTGTGATTTCGCTAGGGGTGTACATCCTGAATATATGTGTTCAATTTTTTCTTGTTTTTTATTGCATACACGACACATATCTGTTTGATCTTGCATCTTTGTTATATGCTTCATGTAATATCTGGTATTTACAACTTGATCTTGTATCGCCAACATAAATCCTTCCGTTTCAACAAATATGTCACCTCTTCTTAACCATGATTGTGTGGCTTCTTTATGTATATATTCTTTTTCAATTTCTGCTGGATACCTACCATGTAATTTCTTCTGTTTCCATATTCTCATCTTTTCTTCTTTTGACTTCACTTTACTCATTGGTTCATAATTGTTATCTGCCAAATTTATGGGTGAATAATTTTTATCTGCTTTGCAAAGTTCTTTATATGATTCTGATGTTATGGTTTTCTCATGAAAATATTCCCTTATATTGTGTATTTGTTTGTAATGGCCATCAAATATTTCTGGAATCCCCCGACCTCATTCTTTTCTCTTCATGTGGAAACGTTCAATAGAGCTTCGAGGATGATGGACTCTGTATGTTGTGAAGAGTTTTCTTGTTTTGGTATCTAAATCTTTTAATTCAGTATCTGTCCACTTAATCACACCAAAGCTGTAAGTTAATACCGAGGTCGCATAGCTGTTAATTGCCCTACTTTTATTAATAGCAGATAGTTTAGTTTTTAAAATTTGTCTTACCCTTCCGAAATACAAATCTTTTAACTTCTCCTTACATTGTTTTTGAGCCACTCCTCTTGCTTGTTGATATCCCAGATATTTATACAATTCATCTTGTGCCATGTGTAAAATTTGCCCCTGTTTCTCATCTACCTCTACTCCTTCCTGATCTTCCCATTTTCCTTTTTTCATACTGTGAATGCGACACTTATCTAAGCCAAACTTCATGTTTATTATTATTATTATTATTATTATTATTATTATTATTATTACTATTATTATTATTACTATTATTATTATTATTATTATTACTATTATTATTATTATTATTGTTATTATTATTATTATTATTATTATTGTTATTGTTATTGTTATTGTTATTGTTATTGTTATTGTTATTGTTATTGTTATTGTTATTGTTATTGTTATTGTTATTGTTATTGTTATTGTTATTGTTATTGTTATTGTTATTATTATTATTATTATTATTATTATTATTATTATTATTATTGTTATTATTATTATTATTATTATTATTATTATTATTATTATTATTATTATTATTATTATTAACTTGGGGTACAGGAGAAGTGTCCACTTCGCGACCTCTTCCAAAAAACTAAGTTTCCATATTGAAATAGATCACGTAGGTCATATTAATAATATGTACTTACTAATAATAAATAATAATAATGGTTATTATTTCTACTAATGTGAACGAAGTACTCGTAATAAAAAAAAGGTAGGTAGCATAAGACTTTTTTATATCAGTAGGTAACTTAAATAATTAAGAATGATCGAAGATGTGTTACATTACTGACAAAATTTCGATATGCTTTTTCTCGCTAAATACGAATTTGAAATTAAATGGTATTTGGTAATACGAGCTCAAACTCATATTAGTTGGGACGGCATAATATTTTACTATAACGACATTTCAATTTATTACAAAAAACTCAATAAATATTTTATTCTTACAAAAATTATATTATTACCATAAAATATACAATTTCAGCTTAAAGTAAGAACAAAAATAAAATAGATTGGATAACAATTAGGTTTTAAACTAAATTAAATTAACTATAACATATGAATCAGATTAGTTGGGCCACTATTTTAATATAACGATGTGCCCCATTTATTGACTTACACGGCTTTAATTGTAAGATTAACCGACTTACCTGTAAGGAAGGTTGATCGTAATTTTCTGAGCTTGACCTCCGATATAATTACTATGTATACCTTGTTCCATTTAAGCCATTCAGTATTGCGGAGCATAGAGAATAGTTTTGGCCACTCTGATTGGCTGATATTAGAGACAAGAGACAAGTTTACCCAATGTAATTTCGACTACTTCAGATTTGTGCTGTTGCCAGTGCCATCTACTGAAAGGCTTAAATGGAACAGAGCATAGTGTCGCGTTATGTCACACACGTCGTTACATTTGAAAGTATATAATCAAAAAAAGAACACCCGACGTAACACCTCATTACAACTCATTTAGTTACACATTTCGTTATTTGTAATACGCATTTCGCACTTGGGTTCTTCGGGTGAGGTAGGGGTTTCGTAATTATATCGAAAGACAAGCTCGAAAAATTACGATCAACCTTCCTTATAGGTAAGTCGGTTAATCTTACAATTTTCTTTCGCTTGTCCTCCGATATAATTACTATGTAGATGTTTAAAGTGATAGATGCGAAATCGTGTTGAATCTTATCGTATTTAAAACAGTTTTCGTACATTATGATATACATATGCAGAGAATTTATTTTAACATGCAACATATGGTTCATCACTTCCATGGTTACACACTCCTGTCAAAAAATGACAGCATTGTAATATTTGTCCATTTTAAAATGCAACATTATAAATAGTATTGCAGCACAGGAGATACCTCCAGAACACATCACAAACGGTGTGCCTCAGTGCGAATGGAGGTACTTTTGAACGTTTAACATTAAAATAATGAATTTTTGTAAGTCAAAATTTGTTAAGTTGTGCTTCATTAAAGTTTTGATTTTTTGTTAATCGTGTATACCTAGACTAATTTATTGGAAATTAGTAGATATTGATGATGTAACTACTAATTTTGTATGTTGCATTTTAAAATGGACAAATATTACATTACTGTCATTTTTTGACAGTAATGTGTAACCATGGAAATGACTGACCATCTGTTAAAATAAATTCACTGTATAAATCCCAAAAATTTAAACTAATTCTCTATACTTATTCGCAAAAGTTGACAATTAGGTAATTACAGGTTTATTATAAAAGTTGATTGAATATTGAGAATTCGGTGTTCAACATGTCGTGTCTATATTAACACCTATTCTATTTGCTACATAAATGGAAGCGTGTCTTATGCCCGTATCCATAGTCAATACTTCGCCTCGACTCATACTTGAGTATGCCTTGTGTACCGGATTTCGTTTCATAGTCGTTACTTGTTTTGCAAGTATTACTTCAGTCGTACTTCGATCCAAGGTTTACTTGAGTCCAGCTTCAACCAACCTTGAGTAATGCTCAAGCAATGCTTGATGCATTTTTTTCAATTTTAGATAGATTTGATCCTTACAAAAAATGTCAACTTGTCATTTCCATTACATAAGTGACATAAGACGTTTACGTTAAATAATGGATCGCGAAGAAAATTTAAGGCGATTTCGGGCGACATACCAGTTCACTTCTTCGGATTACTTACGGTTAGTTACGGTATGATATGGTTAATGGTGGCGCCAAAAATCGCTGGTTTGTTGACACCGTGCTTGGTGGTTATATATATTCTGCGACATTTAAAACTGTCAAAAATAGTGTCTGACAATTAAAATGTATTAACGGAGAAAGATAGTTTTTTCCATATTTATCCAAAAAAGAGTCAACGAAAATAATGTCACCCTGTTTTCTTGCTTTCAACTAACTTATATTTGTCTACTAAATTAACCAAAAGCAATTTTTCTTTAGTGGTATATGCAATTATTTTATTTTTCATTACACTCATATCTATGACCTGACGTATATGTAGGTGTCAAAATTATAATTTGACAGTAAAATATTAAAATTTACAAATATACCAACGCAACTAAAACAAATTCTCTAAATCCCTACCTTGAGATTAGTACTTAACCGAGAATTCACGAAGTATCGACTATGAAACACATGACGAGCTTGAGGGCGAGAACAACCGGAGTAATGCTTGGCGAAGTAATACTCAAGTACGAGATTGAGCATCGACTATGGATACGGGCATTATACTGTAGCCTGGAAAAATATTAGTAACTATACGTCTCTTTTTTAATACTAGCTTTATCCATCTACTAATAGTTTGAGAACATACTGGATGTCTCGGTTTTTGGTATGTTATAATTAAATATGTTTGGTCATTTGAACGATATTCAGATGTGATACGAATGTAGAGAATAATTATTGACGCAGTGCAAAATTCTGGTTTTTCGCGGAAAAATGGAAAAACAAGTAAAGATTGTTGTCTAATAGGACCTGATGTCTTTATTTGTTCACTATTTTCTATTTTATCTTGCATTCTTTTAGTAAAGTTTACATTATTTATTGATGATAGAGTCTGAACCTTATGTGCACTGCTAAGAGCCATTAAGGTAACTAGTTTGATAGTGGTCCTTGTAAGGGAAAATATGTTTCCGATATATTTTAGAATTCGAACTCGATTCTATGTAACTTCATATTTTCGATTTGCTGATTTCTCTAATTTGTCTTTTAATTACAAACTCATCTTCGCTTTTTACCGATAGTATTAGATTGAGAGCTGCTCGACAAGAAATTCCTGTGCAGTAGGAATTCTCTACATGGACGAAGTTAGTTATAAAATTTATATTATATTTAAAAAATATGAATATCGTTCTAAATTTTTTGAGCAACAAAATTTCTTGGTTTTTTCTTTTGTGACAGCACCCATAATGTTCCTTCGGACAAAAATGACAGTATTAAAGGCAGAACAGCTTGAGGAATGTTTTTATTTATAAACACTCTCCGGATAATATCCATTCTATTAGGGCAAGATCCTTGGACAACGAATGTGTGTCTCTGAAACGTGATAAGAGTAAGGAATTTTTGATTCAACAAAATTTTGAGTTTCTGTGAGCAATCTTTGGAATAATGAATACCAACTATTAAAATACCGATCGCTTTTTCAAGTATTATTATTTCTAACTAACTAATTATTGAAAAAAAGGCGGAAAAAAAGCGTAAAAGTCATACGCATAATTAATTGTAAAGGTATCTACTGAGAAGGAGTCTGAGGTGCGTAATTTTACTTTTTGTGTTAATTATTCTGGCATATAGGTCAATTTACAGTTTCCCGAATTTTGTAACTATACAAGGTGTCCATGATAACTATTCCAACATGGGAAACCCAAGAACAATCAGAGATACGAAGCCTGTTAAATTAGATAAAAGCTGCCCCTTTAGAACACCATGTTAATGGTGTTTTATTATTTGCGAAAGAAGGGAAAGATCACTAAATATAGGCGAAAATGTAAATTTTGCTGTATTTTATTTTGCAAATATTTCTAAGTGTTAAATAATGTTATAACATGTCTCTGTTCATTTGTTTTAAAATGCAAAAATACAATAATTACTAAGAGTATGGATTAAAAACAATGGTTGTTACAATGTGATAGAAAGCTGCTAAAAATCTAGATAATTTATGCGACAATTTCGTTCCTGCGTGTTGCATTACCCGCGTGCTAAATTAAATTCATGACTGGGAGCTCCTCAGCCAGAAGTTGAGGCACTAAAAAAACATTTCAAGTTTAAACCTTTTGTTTTATATGACACATAGTAAGTGAAAAATAACTGCATCACCAATTATGATGATTTTTGCGGTAGTTCGAAATGGTCATTTTTCTGTTAAGTTTTGCTGATAGTTATATGGAGTTAAGAGAAATTTTCCTTTTTCCAAATCCCAGAAACTTTAGTTCTTGCGTTGGATTGATACAAAATTCTAGTTTTTTTTTTTTTCATTATTAGTATGTATGATATATGTTTTTACCTAAATGGCAAACAATTAATTTCATATCTCTGATATTTGAAACTAAATCTAAGGTATTTTCTAAATTTGCTTTCTATTAATAGTAAAAACAAGCGTGTTTGAAAACTATATTTGCTAGGTAACAATTACCAGTAATAGTTTAGATACTATTTTAGAATCCTCTAATTTTAAAAAGGATGTAATATGAGTATTTTAGATCTACTAAATTTTAAATGAAACTAAATTTTCCATTAGGGTTTTAGTTTTGTTTTGTTTTTTTTTTACTAAAAAATAACTTCATATGAACTCATTTGGAATACCTAGCACTTAGATATAGTACCTATAAAGAGTAAGTCAGAAAACAGCTTATTCATGTTTTAAATTGACTGTTTATCATAACTGTTTTTGGTATAGAATTTTGAAAGGAATATTTTTGAAAGGTATAGCGAATCCGTTTACCCAGATTAGGACAACTTTGTCTTGCGTAAGAGCCTGTCACTTACACCATTACACCAGTAATTAGGTAGGGAACCAGCATAGTTTCTCATGTATCTCTTGTCCTTTTATTGCCTCCCTCCTCTCTTTTAGCTTGGTGAAGTTCTGATGCCGCTGTTAGTTTACACGGTTTTGAATGAAGGAGTGTTCGTTTTTACGTCTTTATAAAGATTTTTGTTGAAGAAATAATGGTCCATACCTGTGGCCTTTCAGAATTTTACTGCACTCTGTATTTTGGTCAGGTGAGAAAATGTATTTTCTGTAAAGCGAGATTGCGTTATGTACAATTGCGGCATTATCCATAAACAGAGAAGCGTCTGCCAATTTTGGCAAAGAATCTGCTACACCAATTAAAGTTAGATCGTTTGTTAGCATATTACTCATTAAGATAACCAAAGCTAAAAAGGCTCTGAATAATCTATCCATAAGGAAAATGTCTTGTTTGAACACTGTTTCCGGTATGCACGCTTGAATTTCACCAATTAGTTTAGGCGGGCGCAAGGCTTAATAAATAACGGGTACTTATCAACCATTTCCTCCTTAAAATTTTTGTTAATTCTTACAACAAATTTATCTTGTATGCTTACGTTTTGGCCTTTGTTAATCGGTAGGATTTTTCCCCAAGAAAAAAGTAAATCTTTGCTTAAGACTTTAGACACAAAGGAAAAAACTTGTCTCCGGAACCATGTAACTGGGTATGTTGAACTATATGAGTAAAATATAAGGTTCGTAAGTCACGTGATAAACTACCTGAATCAAGGAAGGTTTGATGTTTACATAACAAATGTAACACTGAACGTATGTAACATTGTTACTTGTTACCCATAGGAATAAGCCAACACTAAACCTGGACTACGGAAGGGTACTATGAAGTAGGTACTTACCTTAATTACTAAAAATTGGATAAACACATGTTTAACAGGAACGCAGCGATAAGTCACTTGAGATTAGTGTAATTATACGCCATAATGAACACATGTCCATCAGATCTAAAGGGGTAAGTCCCCTGGTTTCCAGATCCAAATGTTACAGGGCAGAAAAAAGGATGAACACGCGTTTATCGGATGTATGAGGGTAAGTCACAGGACTACCAGATCCTTGCCATAACAAAGTATCTAGTACTTACTTGGACTTGAAAATCAGTGTTCTTTTCAATCTATTTAATTCCTTCTCCAACGCAGCATAGCGGCAGCCTGAAGGTGAAGAGTGCCTTCTTTTTCACAATATCATTATCACTGCACTTTATTTAAAAAACACAACACACAACTATTTGTTGAACGTCCGTATCCGACAGGTACAAATAACGGAATGAGTAACTAAATGAGTTGTAATGAGATGTTACGTCGGGTGTTTTTTTTTTTTTTTTTTATTGTATACTTTCAAATGTACAGACGTGTATGACATAAAGCGACACTACATAGTAATTATATCGGAGGACAAGCGAAGGAAAATTCTGTTAGGCATTGTATCAACTAACTTTGTACACTCTTAAGGTTCAATATTATCCTATATTTGTTTGTTTTTACCATATAGTTAAGTTTAAAAAAATCTTTAATTAATGCCCATATGAACGGCATTTCGGCACGAAAAATTTCGATTTCACATTCGATTCCGCGATTGACAGTGGAAGGTATTATTAATTTGTTTAAAGAAAATGGAAATGTTATGGAAAGGAAAAAACTGGCCGCCCTCCTTCAACTTGTAATGCCGATCATCGAGCTTTAAGATATTACCATACAATGGCGGGAAATGATCGGAAAACAAATTACCACTACAAGAAAAATTAAACAAATAAAATACAAATGTTATATATTTTTTTTAGCGATTTCGCTGATGTTAAACAGGATTATTAGTATTTTGTGTGATTCACTAGGCCAAAGAAACGTCTTATTTTCAAAATTGCAACAGCGTAATAGATTGAAATGGGCCAAGGATCACAAAAATTGGAGCGATGAGTCCAAATTTGAAATTTGTCTACTGAGAGAAAACGCGTATTGCGTACTTTTTCCGAGACATACCAAACTGTTTGGTTAAAAAAGTGAAATTTCCTGCAAGCGTTCTGGTTTGGGGTTGTATATCTGGAAGGGGAGTGGGCAAACTACATTTCATAAATGGCACTGTTAACGCTGATAAATATAAATATAACTTAAAGATGTTTTTTTACCATCAATTCCTTTATGCCAATCGGTCGAAGGGAGCTAAGTTTTTCAGCAGGACGGTGCCCCGTGTCATACTGCAAAAACTGTTAAAACCTGACTTGAAATCATAATATTCCTTCTCTAAAGTGGGTTTCAAGTAGTCCGGATTTGTCGCCAACTGAGCTCTTTGGCACAAAATGAAAAAAGAACTGTGTAAATTTCCGGCACGCATAGTAAACGAATTAAAAGTAAAATTGCAACTATCATGTATTGAAAGTTACTTTAATTTAGTTTAAAACCTAATTTTTATCGAAACAATTTTAATTTTGTTCTTAATTTAAGCTAAAATTGTATATTTTATTTTAAGGTAATAACATAAATTTTGTAAAAATTAAATATTTATTGAGTTTTTGTTATAAAATGAAATGTCATTATGATAAAATATTGTACCAGTCCAACTAATATGATTTTGGGCTCGTAAGTATAGAAATATAAATTTCAAATTTGAAAGCTTTATAAAAATATAGTAGCAACAAACAATCAAATCACGAAACTTTATCAAACACAACAATCTTTTCAAAAAATATGAACACTGTTTATTACCAAATTTAAATTTCTAATAACAATGACACTATAAAAACCACGAAAATATATATCATTATTATTTCACATATTAAATTATTGACTGTTTATGTTTTGATGACTATGGCTTTATTTTCCTATTAATTAGTATAAAAATAAAATGTATAAAATTAGCGGTGTTTAATTGCTTATATATCACCTAGGATGGTACGCTTCATAAAAACTTTGTTTCGTATAATAAGTTCCGCTCATTTTGCATTTTGGAAAATCCTGGATATATTTTATTCGCTCAGACTTAGTCTTCGTGATATAGCGGATGTTTGATTACCACGATGGATTCATTAATATTATAAAATATTTCTAAGAATATGATGGCAATACTTTGCTAATTTACTTTTTATTTATTTTTTGTAAAATTCTTATGAGTAATAATTAATTTTAGGTGTTTATTTGAATAACGGGTATAATATTTTATCTTATTTATATAACAAAAGGAATAATAAATATAAATATCTTTATTGAGATGCAAAGATCTTATCTCAAAATGAAGAATTTTCATAATTATGTAAATTATAAAAAGATACAGACATTATTTAGATGAATAGCTGTTTAATAACTATATAAAAGAGAAATGTATATCTCAAATTTTGAAAAATAGCTAATAGTATATTATTCAACAAGCGAGTAATGATGGCTCTAACTCAGGAGTGCAAAGCTTGCAACACGAGCCGCTAGCGAGTTATGTGATCTGTCTGAACGAGTTACAAGTACACGCTAGTAAAATACTATCGGGCCTATTCTGTAACTCAGTGGTTAATTCTTAACCACTGGTTAAATTTTTTATCCAATTGATATTGATTTGACAACTGAAAATCCCTTTTTTGTTATATGTCAACATACCTGATTGGCTAAAAATATTAACCAGTGGTTAAAAATTAACCACTGAGTTACATAATAATAGGCCCCTATATTTATTTGGGTGAAGTGTAAGGACCAAAGAAATATTATTAATTAATATAGATGTTTTACTTAAACACTAACAGCCATATTCATAGCAATAGTTACCCGGTATAACTAAAATTATTGTAATTACCCCTTAATTTTAAAATTAATTTCTTTAATTTCTTAATAAACAGATTAACTAAATATCCTTTAAACAAAAAACGATTTAAAACTGAACTAGACTATATTAAAGAAATAGCTAAGTGTAACGGCTTCCCTGTTAAAACCATCGATAAATTAGTTCATAAATTTAAAAATCGCCAATCCATTTCTAATTTTACAACGTTAACACCATCTAATAATAAAAATAATAATAATAATAAATACATAACACTACCGTACGATAAAGCTTCCAAAAGTTTAAGCACTAGTAGAAATATTCGGCTTGCTTGGAATTCAAAATTTGAAACGAATTTGTAAGTTAAAGGATAAAGTCAGATACTTTAATTTTAAGTTAAAGTTAAAGTTTTCACATCAAAGTTCTCAAGTTTATTTTTGGAACATAAATTAAATACATTTCGTACATTATTAATATTTTAATTTTTTGTTTTAATAATAATTCTATTCTAGTAGTATGTGAATTAAAAGTGATTGATTGAAAAAGAAGTAATTTTTTAAAATTATATTTGCAAAAAATGATTGATTGAAAAAGGAGTAATTTTTTAAAATTATATTTGCAAAAAATATATGAAAAATGGAATAAAATAAAATGCCTTCAATTTTTTAAAATAAAAAACTATTTTTTATCAATTCGAAGGCATGCAAAGTATTTCTACGAAAAAGATGCGGCGTAATAAAAAATACCTAATTTTAAATTTACTGTTTACCGATATTATTTCGGTACTGTTATGTTTTCTGTTACAGAATAAATTTATTTTTCGTATCGGTTTTCGGTTTCCATATTTGAAGAAGTAAAATATAGGTTTCGGTTTTCGGTTGCCTACGGTTTCATAAAAAGTCAAATATCGGTGCGGTTTTCGGTTACGTTTTCGTTACAGGTCGGGTTCCTGATCAGAGCAGTATCTTTCCTTAATAAATAAATCGAACTTAAATTTCTCACAATATATACGATCGTTTTCCTCAGCATTTACAAATCAATCAACATGTATTTCCGCAAGATCCGTATCCAAAAACCATCAGTTTATAAAGCAAAGACCTTACGATTGCCAACAGATAAAAGTAAAGGTCCCCCAATTCGTTTCAGAAAGATGGTCCACGGATTAATCTCTAGTATGTTTTAAAATTTGATACTTACCTCTGCACATTAGTATGTTCTCTAGCGAAGCATCCACTGACTAGGACCTCCAATACAAATTACTTCGCCAATTTTTTGACTGTCAGGGCTCGTTCTTGTAGTTGTCTGGCCTTGGTTCCCAGTTTTTTTGAGATCGTGAAACGAAAGCTCTGGTCTCGAAGCGGAGTGGCTAAGGCACTAGAAAGAAGCTCCCGACATAACGAGACGTTGTTTACGAGTTCCTGGGGAAGAAAATATTCTTCAGTCATTACTTATGGCTAGAAAGAAAAAATAGAATTAAAATAGTGAAACTATTATGTATAAGATGTCGAACTGTGCTTTTTAAATATTTAAAAAAATGTGTTCTAAAGCATTACATCATCATTAAGCGGTTTTTATCTATTTACTAACCTGCGATCTTTGATTATTAATATTATTATTATAATCAACGCAGCAATGGGAATATTTCTACACAATTTAGTTTACTGTTCGTAAATAAAAAGTTTATACTATTTCTAGAAACTACGCAAATTTTCTATGCTAAATACGAAATGTCCAATGAATTTGGAAAAACTACCTACTTCCGAGGGAGAAGTTAAGTATAGCCATTTTCAGGAACTGCTAAAAGTAAAGTTTGTTTTACTGAGTACGATAATAGTGTAGTTTTTCAATGTTTTTCTATATATAGAACTTACTTAATCATATCTTTTGCCAATTAGGATGTCGCGATTTGGAGTTGCATTTTCGAGCTCCTCCCTGTAAAATTTGCGCTGAGTGTTCTTATCTTTATTGATTTCCTATGCATTACTCAAATTCATACGATACCACTGTCCCACGATCTTCTGGGTTTACCCTGTCTTTGTAAATAATCCATACACTCCCATACTTTTTCACCATTGTATTGTACGACATTCGTACTAAGTGCCCGAACCGTAGGTTGATTTCTATTCTTTTCAAGATTGATATAACACTTCTCTTCGCCATTGTTTATTTTGTCTTTTCTAGTCACAATTTCGATTCTCCTAAATCTTTCATTTTGCAAGCTAGAATTTTTTATTTCTGCATCTCTGTAGTATAGAAATCTCTTTTTTTCCCAAAAGAGGATTTTGCCATCTCAAAATAAATCTTGGTAGCGCTGCCTATTCTGCTGTTTAATTCAATCTCCACATGATCGACTTGATTAAACTCAAACTTAGCCCTGAGGTATTTACAATTATATACTTGCTTCACCACTCACCACGATACAGTGCATATAAATCTTTGACAAATCTAAAAATATCAAACAAAATATGTAGGAACTGGCCATATAGTATTTACAAATATTTTTCTTTTTTGCTTATAAGAGTATTACGTCCGCTTACATTAGCTTTTGTTAATTTAGATTGAACTCACGTGAATTGGGATATTCATATAAGAAAATATGTAGAATCCAATGGTGCTATCGTCAAAATTGTATCTCTACCCATTTTTGGGTAACAAATAACCACTCATTAATTGGCGGGAGGTACGGTTTAATTTTATCAAAAATCGATTCCTCGGGTCAAAATACATATGTTTATCAATTTTTGTAATTTTTCTCTAAAGCATATAGCAAATATCCTAAATTGTATTTGCCCTAAAATTGCTGAATTTTAGTCGGCGAGCGACGCAACGATGTGATTTCTTATAATAAAATATGAAATATAATACAGAAGAAGGCATTACATTACCGAAAGAATTTTAAATATTAATGGAAAAATTCATGCAGGTATTATTTAGAGAAGTAAGCAGGTACTTATATAGGAAATCTTAATGTAATATGAACTAAAATCCGAAAAATATCACATTAGAAACATATTGTATAACGAGAGAAATATTATTTGATAAAAGTGTATGTACTGTCTTGTGATATTCCACAGATATTTTGTAAAATATTAGATATAAAAATTGTGAAGTGCAAAATTTAGGAGCGCAAATAATTTCAAAGAATCTTTTAATGACTATAGTACAAAAGCGTCATTAAAAATAATTTCAGCTAGATTCATATTTTATTATTTATACCAATACCAGTATATATCTAAAGGCAATTTTGCAATTTTCTCGTATTTATCAAATTTATTTATACGAGTCAAAGTTGTTTTACATAATGGATAATATAATATGAGATTCCAGGTTCAAATCTACTATGGTACTATTTGTAACAAATTATAAAAATATGTGTTCAACAAAATTTTTTCAAGCTAATTTTTAATGTATAATACAAATTCTTATTTGGACTTCATTAAAATGATTCATTTTATTTTATAAATTTGTATAAGTGCTCATAAAACTATCATAAATATTTTAAAAAACAAATGAACAATTGCTAATATCTATGTTTATATAAAATTTTCTACAAGAAGCTCACAAAGAAATATTTAATTCTATAATTTAAATTTGCATACAACAGCAGTATAATTTAAAAGTTAATTTTAAAACTACACCAATTTTTACTTCTCCTGACCAAATTCTGCACTACGTTTGATATATGTAGCGTTGTCAAACATTATGCTGTTGGTAGTACGAAACTTCCCGGAGTACGGTCCGACCAGCCGCTAAAACAGGTCATGCTATGCCACGTAAATAACTGTGGAAGGGTTACTTATCCCCAAAAAAGGGATTTGTTAACGGCGAAATCGACTACCACACAAATAAAATTTTTCTCTTACCTTATTTCTTAAAAAGGCAAGAAAACATTCGCAGAAAATTTTATTTAATATAATATTTAATTTCTTCACTCAAGATTAAAGACATTAATATCACACGTTAAGTTATTACCACAGTTAACATATGAATGCTGTCTGCAGACTTATATTTCAGTCCACTCATCAATATTATTGTTTTGATAAACTATATCCTGTTTATATCTGACATTATAAAAAAATAAATATATAAATTCTTAAAAGATTAAATTCTAATGTACGAGTAGGTTTTTTTATATAATTCTGGTATATGTTTATGTTTTTTATTTATATGGGGTCTCGTGGCCGCGTGCCTGAGTGTCTGGTCGCGAATCTGGGGAACCGGGTTCGATCCCGACCGACGCCAAATATTTCGAATTTTAAATAATACAAAATTGACCCCTGTGGCGCACTCTCCACGCCAGCTATGAATGCCCGTGAGGTGACGCCTGGTAAACGCCCGCACGGTACAAATATGTCATCATCATTACCGATATCTACGTACAAAGCAGATTGGCACACCCAGCAATGGGTAATATGCCGTAATATATTTATTTATTTTGTTTATATTAAAGAATACGTTAATATATATCACCAAAAAATATAAATTTTATATATTAAAAAGCGAGAATAAATAACTTACCAAATTTATTACACAGGGTAATATATAGATTTCAATACGGGAATAGTAATTCAAATCTTTGACACGAGATTCAATTCGTAATAGTAGGTCCAATATTCAAATAAGTGGCGGATGCAAGACTTTGACTTAGTGAACCTTAATATAATATTTTTTCTTCATGCGAATTAAAATATTCCTATTATGCTACTTTACACACACTATAGAAGATATATGAATATTACATTACTAGTATTATAATGTTCATTATTGTACTACATAGTAAAATAATGTTAATTTCTTAGATCACCGCTGGTGGCAGAAGTCGCCGCAGCAACACCGTCCACGGCTTTTGAAAATTGTTATTTAACAGTTATATCGTTTGTTTTTGGGTAGCGTGCGTTTTGAATTGCAAAATGTGGCAAGAAATAATAGTATATTATGTTATTAGGAGTAAAAAGCGGTCTTTTTGTGTTGAACCCAGCTGGGTAAGACACAAAAAATGCATTCTATTCAGAATGACATACCTATACTATTTTTTCTTCAAGTGTTTCAAAAATTTTTTTTGACTTTTTTGGAATTTTATTTGCAGAATTGGCAATTTCAGCCAAAGTAGGCTATATACACTACAAAACATAAACGATAGAACTGTCAAATAACAATTTTCAATATGATCTGTGTTGCTGTGGCGATTGCCGCCGCCAGCGGTGAACTAAGAAGCTAGCATTTTTTTACTAGTATAAAAATAACATTTTTGTACTAGTAAGACAATGAATATCTTCTATAGTATGTGTACAGTAGCATAATATGAATATACGCCTGAAGAAAAAAGATATTTACTGTACATCGCCAGCTTTTGTTGAAATTGCAAACTCTACATACAATTCATATTAATTTCAACAATATCTCCAAAAATTACGAGTTTACATGAAAATTTTTTCAATGGTTGTATCTTGTAACAAAATGCAACCGTGGTCCGTTACGCCACCATAAACTTGTATTTTGTGCAATTTCTTCTAACGGACACCTCTCATTTATAAATGGACATTTCTTTTCGGCAAAATATTTGTTAAGGCCCAAATGTGTCCTATAGTAATTTCATATATTTTATTCTCTCTTGAACGGACTCTCCCTTGACCGTAAAAAACAGTAAAAGCCGGTACATTTTGTACTAGAAGTCTCTCCTCAACGAACACGTGTGCACACAGTGCTGAACCAAGTTGCGCATCTCAAATCGCATTGAGGCCTCCCTTAAATACAAATTGCAAGACCATGCCCTATTTAACTGCTGTTGCAAGGATAGTTAAAGAAAGATCCGATCTCCGATATTACTTGACACATTTACTATTCACAATTTTACAAGAATTGTGTTTCGTGATTTTCATTAAACACGTGAGCAGCTTCCAAAAACAAGAAGATGCCATCAACATGCAATAAGATGAATTTTTATTGCACTTTATTTAGTTTTTCTTAGTATTTTGAATTAAGCGGACACCTTTCTTTAACAGACACAAATGTACGGTCCCATAGGTGATTGTAGATTAAGTGTATAACGTAATTCACGAGTCTGACTTTAACCAGAGAAATTAAAGATACCTACCTGTTAATAAAGGCATACTTCTATCCCTGTGTTCAACCCAATCTAGATTTCAATCCGGTCGTTAACTAAATGTGTTATAAAAATAGTGCTTAATGAACATGTGCAAAATTTACAAGTGCATAGATGTAAAATTTGGGTTTTAAATTCTTTGTGGTTTGGTGTGACATTTGACTTTTCACATAGGATACTTTCATTAGCAGATTCATAAAAAAGATTAAATTCTCCATTTTTATTCCGGATTAAAATTTTTGGTATGAAAACTATTCATAAAACAGAATCAGGTTGGAGCATGGGGTGGAGTTAAATTCTACAACTGTCATTTTAATAACAATTTTTTTTGCTTTAACTCTTTGGTTTACTTCGGAATACCCAATTTCACCAATAAGGCTAAAATTTTAAGATACCCGTAGACAAAAATATGCAAATCGAAACAACAATGCCTTTTAATTCCAAAATTTACTTGACATTTAATATCAGCTTAATATTGTCAATTTAATGAATGATTAAAAGTTACGTTGGTGCAAACGACCATTAAAGTCATAATTTTTGTGGATCTAAACGATTCGTTTCAACGATTTTAACGTTTTATGTCATGTTGTTTGAAAAATAGCACTAAATGAAAAATAATTATAAACACTACACCTACAAAAAAAGTTATCTTTTTAACAGCATTCACTATTAATATTGTAATTGCGCGGATGGCCTTTATAAAAAATGGTTCGATGCTCTGTCACAATTACTTCGCCCAAAATCAACAACAACAACAGTTTACAATGGTATTTAATGAAGAACACAAATACAATGTTATTAACTTATATATTTGACGTTTTGTTACTACTTTTTTTTGTATATGTTGTCTCGATCTTTTTTATATTTATTTTCGACATCTAACTTGGCGCTGCTACACTCCCCCCCGGTTTGGGGCTAGCATGTCCCAAACCTAGATCATTACGTCCAAATATACAAACTTTGTTGAAGGGACGAGTGTACGAACTGGTTGATGTCCTGATGGTGACTTTTCGGATAAGACCGTCAACTCCAGGGAACACTTCTTCAATGACGCCCAAAGGCCATCTAGTAGTCGAAGTCTTCGCAGGGCTATAGATTTATTTTCCGGAAATGAAACTTTATCATGGCGCCAAAGTAATCCAATTTCGAATCTATTGTCTTCTACTCGCTTGAGAGTTGAATCCATAATTGTCTGAGCGCGTTTGTCTTCTTTGGATCTGGGGTTTTCATGAGTTACTTTGACTCCAAACGACTCTACTGAGAAATATTGTTTGATGATTGCATGCAGATTTTTATCTCCTTCCTGTTGAGCATGAATGAAAAAATTGGAATCAGTTTTGAATCCCTCGGTTTCTCCAGTTAACACCCAACCCAACTCTGTATGGACGGCCATGGGAGAATTGGGTGGTCCTTTTCTTCGTTCAAAAGGCATAGTTAGTTCCTTGTTATCTTGACCAATGAGGATAACTGGTCTTCCTCCTTTATATGTCTGCAGATTAATTCCTTGAAGATGTTTCCATTTTTTCATTGTTCCTATTCTAACCGACTGATATGGCAACGGTAAGTTCTTGATTGTTCGGACATCTTTCAGTTCAAACTTCTTGTTTCCATCGGCTGTGAGTATTTCTAAATTGACACTGAAACTCTCTAGTTCTGATTCACGTTGAAGATCTTGCACACAAAGATTCTTTCTGTGACCTATAATTCCTAATTGGTCGGCGATATCTTTGCGTATAAGCGTTGTAGTAGAACCTCCATCAAGCATGGCAAAAGTATCCAAGGTACCTTTAGGACCTCTAAGCTTCACGGGTAGTATGAGTAGGTTGATTTGACTGTCATTTACGTCTTCTCTCTTGGATGCATGAAAACTAATTGCAGGTTGCTGTGGAAAGGTGCTATTGGCTTCTTCTGTCTTCTCTCCTCTTATCTTAGAATGTAGCAGACCATGATGCATTGTGTTACATTCATCTATTTGACATTTCTTCTTTGAATAACAATTCTTCAGAACATGTCCATAATTTAAACAAGCAATACAAAGTTTCTTCTCTTTGATAAATTTCCAACGATCGTCAACTTTCATTTGCTTGAATACTTCACACTTAGCGAGTTTGTGGTCAGTCTGAAGACATTTCAAACATACTCTAGGGTTGTTTCTGTTTTCCACGCACGGCTTCTCATTATATTGTGCTGCTACGAAAACATCTTTCTTTTTGCTTTCTGGCCTTTTTGTCTTCCAATCTTTTTCTTTAGAAATATTGGATTTTATTAAGAGCATACGGTCCCGAGCATATTCTGTTATCTTTTCTAGCCACTTGGAAAACCAAAAAATATTCTTTATGCCACCGTTAGCTTCTTTCCACTCCAACCACTGCATATGTAATACTGGAGATAGTTTTTCTTCTAATCTGCGTATCAATATAGGATTCTCTAAATGTTGTGGCTTCTTTAAAGCTGTTATGGTGGCAGTTAAATTGATTACCGTATCCCCAAATTCAGTTAGAGCATGACACTGATACTCCCTTACAGACGGAAGATTTTCTACTTCATGTATCAGTGCGTCAAAGATATGTTCTGGTTGGCCAAAATTCTTTTCCAATCTATCCATAATAGTAGATAAATTATCAGGAGACAATAATAATGACTTCACAGACTTCAGAGCATCTCCTTTTAAGCATTTTCTAAGTCGAGATATATTTTCTAGGGGATTAAATTTGCAAGCGGAAGTGGTATCTTCATATGTAGCTTTAAAGTAAATCCATTCTTCCGGTTTTCCACTGAAGTCAGGCAGCTCCTTAGCTACAGCTGCTCTTGTTATATATTTTGTTTCTTCTTGAGGTGAATTTGAAGGCTGAGGTTGTTGGTTAACCTTTGAAACCAATTTTGTCACTGCTTGAATGAGCTGGGTGATGTCTGACTGTGGCGCAGTCACAATAGTCTCTGCAACTGCCGCTGAAACTGGTAGTGATGAGGTACATTGTTGTATTGATTGTAGCGCTGATTCTTCCTTTTTATGATTTCGTAACTTCGCAGCATTCAATTTTTCTTGATGTTGAATGTCATCATCAGCAGACTGGTTGACTACTTCAAACTGGTCTTCGATAAAATCTTCCATTATCTGCGATGCCCATTCTTCGGTCCTTTTCAGCCGCTCTTCATCAACTTCTGCTTCACCATCTTCTGATACATCAGGTTTGTTGCTTTCCAGGTCTATTTTATTCTTTTCTTGGTCGGCACGAGCACGTATGAGTTTCATTTTTCGCTTTATCTGCTCAATCTTCCTCTGCCTCTTCTCACTTTGGTACTTGTACAATTCTTCACTTTCTTTTAACTCTTCTGTCAGTTTCTTTATATTCTTCTTCATTACAGGAGCTGTTTCTTTGTCTTCATTGATCGTTATTTCTTCTTTTGACGCTTTATGACGAAGTCTTCTCAATTTAAATTCTTCATCATTTTTTTTCTTCCATTATAACATCTAATTCTTCTTCCAGGTCATTTAGTATTTCTTGTGCATTTAGTTCTATTTCATTTTTCTCTAATGCAACACTATTTTGTGACTTGACACTTCGTCGGGAGTTCAATGAACAAACGCTGACAGATGGTGACTTGACACTTTGTCGGGACTTCAATGAACGAACACTGATGGATGCTTTCTTCCTTCCCACAGAGACTTGAGCAGATTCACACATTCCTGGATCTGATGCATTCATTTTGACAGATGTAAATCGTCGTATTCCTCTTTCACCGATTTGTGTTTTACTTGTTCCTGATGTTGTTTGATTTCTGGAGCTTTGTAATTCAACTTGGTAGTTATTAGTTTCCCCGGCCAATAGTTTCTTCTTCAATCTCTCGCTCCTTTTGATATTTTCCGTCTCCATAGCTAAAACTCAATCAAATTTTCAAATTAAATTTGATTCAAATTGGAAGGAAAAAACTGGAGCCAACAGACCGTATTTGGTGTCTTATCTTTTCCGTGGCAGACACAATCCACACTCGTACAAGTGTTCTTAGGCCGAACACAAGCCGATGTCTTCACACTACCAAATTGGTCACTGATGAGCAGGAAATTCCACGAGCTTGGCCGATCCGGCTCGAAGGACCATGTAATTGCGCGGATGGCCTTTATAAAAAATGGTTCGATGCTCTGTCACAATTACTTCGCCCAAAATCAACAACAACAACAGTTTACAATGGTATTTAATGAAGAATACAAATACAATGTTATTAACTTATATATTTGACGTTTTGTTACTACTTTTTTTTGTGTATGTTGTCTCGATCTTTTTTATATTTATTTTCGACATCTAACTTGGCGCTGCTACAAATATGATTTGATTACAACAAAGAAAATGTTCAAAAATATAATTCTTAGTTTAGAAAATACTATGAATATAATATATACATATGCTGTTTTCTATACCAATTTGTAAATTTAATAACTAAATTCATTAATTTCGCAATACACACTTCACGTCTTCGTTATTGAAACCATGTAACCAAAATTTATGTGTTTGAAACGCGGTTTTTATGTTAAAATACTGCTAATTCTATGCAATACAGTTATCTTTGGAATTAAATAAAATATGTAATATTTTTTACTTGGAAGTTATTCGCAAAAATAAAACATTTCAAAATTTACATTTTATAAAATAACGATACACCATTTAAATGGTCTCCTAATTAGGCAACTTTTATTTTTAATTTACCCGACTTCGTAACTCTTCTATTCCTCAAGATCCTCATGCAAGGAATATTTGAATAAATCTGTTTTCCCATGTTAATTGTCATTATCACGGATTCCCGGGTTCAACCTGTATACTTACTTATGTTTACATTCATTAAACAAAATAAAATGTAAAATATTCAAAACCACCTTGGGTTCATTATTAATATTTTTGTATGGCTCAGAACAGGGGGCCCGAAAATCCGAATCGCCACACACAGAAATATGTCCCAGTACCAGTGTCGGACTGGGACATATTTCTGGGTGTGGCGTTTCGGATTTTCGGGCCCCCTATTCTGGGCCATACAAATATATTATTAATGAACCAAAGATGGTTTGGAATGAGCTTTTTTTTTAGAAACATTTTATATACCTATATTTTTAATGAATGTAAACATAAGTAAATAGGTTGAACCCGATAATCAATAATAATGACAATTAATATGGAAAACAGATTTATGCAAATATTCCTTGCATGGGGATTTTGAGAAATTGAATAGTTACGGGTAAATTATAGATAAAAGTTGCCAAATTAGAGGACCATTTTAATAGTGAATCGTTATTTGAGAAAAAGTAAATTTTGAAATGTTTTATTTTTGCGAATAACTTCCATGTAAAAATATTACATATTTTATTTAATTCCAAAACACGTAAAAACAAACGAAGTATGCATTGTGAAATTAATGAATTTAATTATTAAATTTACGAATTAGTAGAAAACTGCATGTATATTATATTCATAATAATTTGTAAACTGTAAATATTGTATTTTTGAAGATTTTCTTTGTTGTAATCAAATCTTATTAATAGTGAATGGTGAATGCTGTTAAAAAGATACTTTTTTTATAAGTGCAGTATTTATAATTATGTCAAGTGAATCTTGGAATTAATATGAATTGTTGTTTCGATTTGCATATTTTTGTCTACGGGTCGCTTAAAATATAAGCTCTGTTGGAGCAACTGGGCATATCTAAGTACAACCCAAGAATTATAGCGAAAAAAATGTTATTAAAATGACAGTTGCAGAATGTAACTCCAGCCCATGCTCCAACCTGATTCTGTTTTATGTATAGTTCTCATACCAAAAATTTTAACCCGCGGAATAAAAATGGAGTTAGTTAACTCTGAATTTAATATTTTTTATGAATCTGCTAATGAAAGTTTCCCATGTGAAAAGCCAAATATCACACCAAACCACAAATAATTTAAAACCCAAATTTTATATTTATGTACTTGTAGATTTTGCACATGTCCATTGAGCTATTTCTAGAATACATTAGTTAACGACCGGGTGACGTCTAGCTTGGGGTAGCATATAGTTTTCTGGAACTCACTTGTTCTCTGGTTACAGTCAGACTCCTGAATTAAGTTATATAATTGATCTACAATCAGTTCTTTCAAATATGTTTTCTCTTTATAATATTAAGCAATATGAAAACTACAAATTTTGTTTAGACTGGGCCCTTTCGCTGCCTGGGCCTGTGGCGATCGCCAAATCGCCACAATGGCCAGTCCGACGCTGCCCAGTACGACACGGGTAGGCGCACGCTAGCCTACTAAATCCAATATTAAAAGTGGCATTTGGATTCTCCGTTAAGAAAAGGCGTTCTCTCAATGTATGAAAAAGTAAAAGTAACCTTTATAGTTTACTAAAAGGTGATAGACGAAAAAATTATGATTAAAAGAATTAAATTCAAGTCCAGATACGAACCAAGTATTTGTTCCTGCGGATCATTTTTTTAAATTAAGTTTTCAGATGAAAGTTATACAACGGGTAAAAGTTAATGTTTCATTTTCATTTGCATTTGACTTTGTAATAGGGTAGTTCAGTAATTGCGTCACATGCGGCGCGCTTCATTTAAACTGCTGTCCTACCGGTAAACACATCTTTCAAAGTGAACCTTATTGCCACAGCAAATAAGAATTATAATTTTATGCAGTTCATTTGGTTGCCAACATCTAAACTTAATTAAGAAAAGTTAGCTATTTAAGCTATCATTCAGTTAAGTTTGAATATTACCCTTTCAATTAAACAAAACATATTACCCTAATTTATAATAACAATTATTCTATTTGTTTTTAATAAACTTTGCATGGAATTACATCTCTTACAATCTCGAAGATGTTCGTGAAACATCATAAAATTTAATTGAAAATTTTCAGGGTGCAGTCACTCAGGTTTTATTTTTTTCTGCGTGAACCGTGACAGATATCACAAATTAAACAGAGAGAGAAAAGTTTACTATTGAATGTATCTTTATGAAAAAAATCATTTTACGTTATCGGCGTTGCCATTAAAAAGTTACTGTCTCATCAATGTCGTGACATTCAAGTTTCTTGCACTAGCGGTTCACTAATAATAGCAAATATCATCTTGATGACTTATATCCATATGAAGTGTCATACCAAACTTCATCCAAATCGAACCAACCGTTCTGTTATTATAAGCAAAATTATTTTTTTTAGAAGAACTTTGAAGCAGAATACTGGCTAAACGGTATAAGTTCGGATAAGGGTAAGTTTAGTTAAATTATCTTATTTTAGCCTCAGGAATCTGTGGTTAAGCCATGTCCCCCTATTTCCAAGACACCCTGTATATATATATATATATATATATATATATATATATATATATACAAATTAATTGCTTTTTTGAAACGGAAAACAACAAACCAAACAATCAAAACTATTAAACAAAAAACAATTTAAGTAGTTTTTACAGAATGCCCCAATCAATATACATTTAGCTACTTAAGACTAAGGTAAATAAGTATTTAAGCAAAGAAATGTACATAAGTATTTCATTTCAAATTCGTCACTGCCGGTGCCTGAAATAAATGATGATATTCACCTATTTATTTATATTTTGTTTACTGAATGAACGTAAATTGATATTTTTTTTAAAAAATGAATTATTGAATATTTTTTAGAAATCAAAATATTTAGCAGTTTTATATCGCCAGCTGAATTATTTTGACTAAGTTTACATGCTGTAATAGCAGAAAGAATTGACTCTGTCGCTTCCAGCAATAAAACTATAAATATCGTAATCATGACAAAGAGGCATATCGCCACTTACTGTTTGTATTATAACATTGGATACGAACGGGTTATTACTTGCGCCGCTCTGCTGAAATGAAGACTTGCATCGCTTGAAATCTTAAGGGTTCGCCACCTGCTGTGAGTGCTCTGTATATAAAAATAATCTTACTGTTCCTTGAACATAAATCTAAATATAGGTATTTGTATGCTGCTATGTCAATTATAGTTTTATTGCTGGACACGATAGAGTCAAATTTCTTCACTATATACTGTTACTGATCTAATCGACATTAGCTATTATCGTTTTTATAATAGAGGCATAATCTAAACAGGTAAAGTAAAGCAGAAGCAGAAAACTGAATTCCCTTCTTCTATATGGTGTGTTTCAAGATATTTGCAAATCTATCTGCCTTCGTAATAACGCGGTACACCGCAAAACAACATGGTATGTACGATCCTGTGCGTCAGGAGAGGATTAGCAAAATTTTAGAAAACGATGTAGAGGTACTTTCTCAAAATCCCACTAATTAATATACCTTGATTTATTTATAATTTGTGAAAATTTGGTGTAATGTCCATATTCTTTGTCCTGTATTTCTTAAAATTCATGTGAAACATTAAATTCCACAGAAATATTTCGTGTGCTGGATTTCAAATATTTTGTTACAACCCTCTCATGTTACCCATCAAGCCCATTTAAGAAACCATCCACTGCGTAAGTCGACACAGGTACGTTTGCAAATATCTTGAAACAAACTATACTTCTATTTTCACCGCTAGATAGAGTATCGCTTAGTGGCTCGGCTTGACTCTTGACTTGAGCCTTCCCGGTCCCGTTCGTTGTCAGTAAATATGGCAAATGCCAAGACCGGCGGTGTATAAATCATACTTTAATAATAATCATATTACCAATAGTTTTTTTCACTAACATTTAATAATAATAACTACAGGTTACAGATTAGAAAAATTGGTAATTATTCAGTGGAATTCCATTTAGTTTTGTTTTGGTGATTTATAATGTGAAATTCTACTATCATTGTTTAATAATTTGAGTTTATTTGATATTTATGCGTTGTAGATTTCCGTTGTATATTTTTAATTTGCTTTTTTATTTGCTACCTCGTACTACCACTTTTACATATCCTGTTGCTATGAAATCATCACATAAATCACAAGAGAGTATACCTACCTATAGTTTTTCTAAAATGCAGTATAATATGTTTGGTATCATGTTCTCTCTCTTTTATTTTTACTTTTAACGTTTATCTTTATTAAGTAAACAAAATAATTAATTAGTAAATTATAATTGTGGAATTAAAATTTTGACAATAGACGTACTTGTGCGTAATGAAGAATACATTATATGAATGTATCAGAGCTGGGCGTACTCGAAAGTACTGTTTAAAGTCCAAGTTTTGTACTCTGTACTCATAATCGAGTACATTTTAAAATCTGTTACTTTTACTTGTACTTGCGATATTTCATCTAAATACTCGTATTCAATACTCTAAAAAGTACTTAGAGTACATGAAAAGTAGTCTCAGTATTTACAAATACTCTGACTTTTTCTGAATATTTAGAGTACTAAAAATTAATATTTTATATTATTATTTTATATCTACGAGTACAACGAACATGCTTGTGCATCAATTAATCGTTCATTAAAGATCAAATCTGTGTAGATATTTGCAGGTTCGTCATTCTATTACCAAATGCAAAACAATGCAGTTTATATATATATATATATATATATATATATATATATATATATATATATATATATATATATATATATATATATATATATATATATATACATATATTTCTACTATCGGTTAGAAATGTCTTTAATTCCCATATTCGTTTGAGTTGATTAATGTAAATATCCACACAAGTGCGGAAACTTAAATTACCAAGGATACTTTATTTATGGACTGTCAAATTTGAAAAATACCTCTTAGAAACGGTAATAGAAAAAACCTTGTGTACAGTAAAGAGGAAAAGTTCTTTTTCTTACATATTCACAAACAATTAGCTATATTATTATTATTACTTGATATTTACAAGAACATACATTTTAAAATTATTTACTGTAAGGTGGAAGCAAATACATGAACGATATTCCTTTAAATATTTATTAGTAAAAGATTGGTGACATATTTCATATATGTATATATAAAATGTTTCTTCAAAGCAATCTAGAAGCGATTTGTTACATAATTTTATATTACATGTAGAAGTACTTTACAAAGTACATTAAAGTACTTACAAAGTACTCTGTACTTTTCCCAAAAAATGTTCAAAATACTAGTAAAATATTATTCACGAAAGATGACTATTCAAGGTCATTTGTGAGCCGCCTGATATAATATTACTTCCAGATAACTTCATTGCATTTCATATGCATAGGCGTGCAACATGAAATAGTTATAGACACATTTTAACTGAAAAAATAAGAGTAATTTATTTGAAAATTATGTTTCTTTCTAAATAATGCCTTTATGAAAGATTTATGTTCTTCACTTATGTTTTTGCAAAATACAAAAACATAGATTTAACTTATAAACCAAAGAATAATAATTTGATTTAAACGTCAACGACACTGGGTAAATATTAGCACAGAGGGCAGTGTATTAGATAATTAGGTATCTGTAATTCTACGACATACGTCATTATTATATTTAGTGTGTTATAAAGTAAAGCCACTATTTACATATATCTGTCACACCACATAAATTAAATAGACATAGGTCAAATAATCTTTCTCTTTCTAATACAAAATGTTGCTAAGCTATTTCTGTAAAGTGATGTGTATTATTTCTTCGAACAAATCACCTTGAATAGTCATCTTTCGTGAAAAATAGTGTACTTTACTTTAAAAGTACATTTGAGTATTGAATATACTTTTACTCGATACTCGAGTATTTTTATTTGGTACTTTGCCCAGCTCTGGAATATATTATATGAATTCTGTTATCTGTTATACAGAAACTATAGTTTAATATGAATTAGGTGAAATTCCATTTCATTGTATAGAGGAGTAATAATACTCGTGCCTCGTAAATTGTCATTTTACCTGTTACCGAATGGAATATCCAAAAATACAAATGAAATATGTTAAAAATTTGTTCTTTTTATTAACTCGAAATTGTCTAGTTGATTGCATATGGATCTTTTATAAGTACTTCTTTAATAAAGTGTACTAATGAAAACTACTAAGATACATCCGATCTTGATAAAATGTAAACTAGCAAGTATATTTATAACATAATTATTGCTAATCCTTATTTTGATCACTTTTATTGGGATACAGAGAATTATGTCATTATTACATAAACTTCTTCCAGTATTTCTATATTAGGTTAGGCCGTAAACCACTAACAAGTCTGGTTGACGCCGTAGCCAGGGAACAAAACAATGGGCAGTGATTATTAATATAAATAAGTCAGGCAATGAGACAGACGGAGAGAGTTGGAAGATGGAATGGACACGATTAGAACCCGCGAAGAAAAAATTTACGAACACGTCAACGCGTAGGAGATGAACACACGGGTATTCCTCAAGGCCGCAGAGAAGACATGCCAAACAGATCCGGTATAAAAGTAAAAATCGTGCGCCAGACTGGGATTTGAACCATAAACCAATCAAAAGGAAGGTTTAATTAATTAGTGATCTTATATTTTAATTTCGTTTTTACAGTTCACAGAAATAATGTTTTAGTTTTGGAAATTTGAAAAAAAACAGGAAAACAAGATCATGTTAATTTGATTAACGTAACAATCAGGAATGTTATAAGCGGAAAAATACAAATAAAAACTTATTTAAAAAAATTATATAAATTATATATCAATTGAAAGTATTTAAGTACGTATCATATCATTATGATTTCATTAAATTATATTTCTTATAAACACCGCTTATTCAAAGATTACATTTGTAAATAATGCTTTTGTCTCTAATCCTAATTCTAATCTCCAGTGTATTGTAAAATTTACTACACTACAATCTCTAGACTTTAAGGAATCTAAAACAAATGTTTAATAAATAACAAATACATAAATGCAGTGAAATTAAATAATAATAATAATAATAATAATAATAGTGTAATTAAAATAAAATCTAGTTAACCGCAGATTGTAAAATGTAATCAGATTGGTTAGTCATGTAGACTCACTTTGTATATTTATCTAAATATGTATAACAATAATAACCTCACCAAACGCACAAAACTCACCTCGAGTTTTCTAAGAGTGCGTTAAGTGAGGATATCGTTGTTAGCTGGCGTAGAAATTTCCAGCGGCGTAGAAATGAAACTTCTACCTTGTGAATCAAGTCACAAAAAATGCCATTTCTACGACGTTTGAAAAAAAACATTTGGCAACATTGTATTTTTATTCTATTTGACGTTTATGCATGAGCAAAATATGAATTAATTTGTTTATGTGAAAAACAGGTGCGAGTTAGGTAAGTTTTGAACTTATAATTACAATTTACTATCTTATTATTAAATATTAATTATTAAATATAAAACAAAATTTTCACATTTTAGTGGAATTACAAAATGACAGCAATCAGTGCTGCTACGTGGGTAAAAGGCACTTTATGCAGCGCCCCCCATAATGTAAAATTTGTCAATTAATACACACTTTAAATTTCTAACTATAATTTTGAATCTTCGAAAAATGCTAGATTTAATATATTGATAAAATATCCTTTGGTAGATCATTTTTGTAATCAATATTAATATTATTATTATTATTATTATTATTATTATTATTATTATTATTATTATTATTATTATTATTATTATTATTATTATTATTATTATTATTATTATTATTATTATTATTATTATTATTATTATTATTATTATTATTATTATTATTATTATTATTATTATTATTATTATTATTATTATTATTATTATTATTATTATTATTATTATTATTATTATTATTATTATTATTATTATTATTATTATTATTATTATTATTATTATTATTATTATTATTATTATTATTATTATTATTATTATTATTATTATTATTATTATTATTATTATTATTATTATTATTATTATTATTATTATTATTATTATTATTATTATTATTATTATTATTATTATTATTATTATTATTATTATTATTATTATTATTATTATTATTATTATTATTATTATTATTATTATTATTATTATTATTATTATTATTATTATTATTATTATTATTATTATTATTATTATTATTATTATTATTATTATTATTATTATTATTATTATTATTATTATTATTATTATTATTATTATTATTATTATTATTATTATTATTATTATTATTATTATTATTATTATTATTATTATTATCTTACAATCAGAATCGGTTGTTGTAATCAACAATATTACAGTTATACCGTGCGACATAATACCAGAAAATTATTATTAAGGATATTTATTTTACTTTTTGTCTACTACATACTTTATTGGATTCATTCTTGCAATCAGTATTCTTGAGCTATAAGCCGAAATATTCTTTGCTGATTGGTGTAATCTACACCTTCACAATTATTATTTGAATTCTAGAAAAATATCCGTTTGGTATGATAATTATTTTACTACAATTTGAATTAATTGAAATACACGAAAGGCACACAAAAGATAAAAATTCTAAGAAAAATCAAGCTTATTCTGGCATTTTTCGTGATTTATATATTTTTCCGCGTTTAATTATATTATTGATTTCATCTACGAATTCAACTATATCCTAAACATTATTTTCACGTTCTGGAGAATTATCAAAAAATAGATTGAATCCATTGAAATAAATTTTACTTACACATATTTAATAATAATTATCCACAATAAATCTTAAACTGAAATTAGGTTAAGTGTGTATGCTTGACAGGTCTTAAACCAACTATGTTTTGTTCCATTTATGGCATTCAGTAGATGGCACTGGCAACAGCGCAAATCTGAAGTAGTCGAAATTACATTGGGTAAACTTGTCTCTTTTCTCTAATTTCAGCAAATCAGAGATCAATAGATGTCAAAACTATTCCCTATGCTCCGCAATACTAAATGGGTTAAATGGAACATGATATAGTTTAACGATTTATACCCAGCACCTCTAAGTTTAAATTTATTACCTATTGGTATAAGCTAAACCTAAACATAACAGTGTTATGAATACGATTCTTTGCTAAACCTGGTATAAAAAACAAGTTTAAAGTTATACAGGGTATCACTATTGCTATGAATACGGCTGTATATAAGTCCTGTATAATACGTTCTTATGAAATGTATGTCCTTATACCTGTATAATAATAATAATAATAATAATAATAATAATAATAATACATATGTATTATACATTCCATACTGTATAAAATGTATTTTACCTTTTGTACAGTATAAAAATATTTGATATTGATTATTATTATATCATTTCATACACGTATATTTTATTTTTATACAGTATTATACGTGTTATACATTAACTGTATAAAATGTATATCATGTATGTACACTACGTATGTTGTATAAAATGTATAACTTATAGTTTTATACTCCCACGTATTATAGAGTATTATACGTACGTATTCGTATTATACTCTTTTATACATTTTATTTTATACACTGCCTTCCCTGGTTGTACTGTTGATTATTTTAACAGTAGTATATAAAATAGCATAGGCATACATATAGGCATCATGTTCAATAAGTAATTTTAAAAAGTTTATATTTGTCACTTGGTTATAATTCATCTTAAAAATTGATTGCAGCCTACAGAACCCAGTAAAATAAGTAAAAGAAATTGAAAATACGAGTATATACTCGTATATTTTTTTTTTTTACTTCTGCATAGTAATAAAATGCTGAAGTATATTATAATAGCAGCAAGAAGTAGAAGTAGCAAGTTTATTTCTTAATTATGTGTGATTTACTGTTGTATTTTGTATTGAAGTAATTTATTCAGTTTAAACAACATTATCACTAAATCTGCTAGGCTACCGTTTTTTTTTCCTACTATACATTACATAGATTTAATTATAGTAATTAAAAAGCTTTTCATATTAATCTTGTTAACTTTTTGCAGTTCTACTCGTACTATGAAATGAAAATTCATCATTTAGTGTTAAAAATGGTTTTTAAAATTCTACGTCGTTGAAAATCATTTAAAGGTCAAATATGTGTATATTTTTATAAATGTTTTTTGTATTTACACCTGAATATATATGATGACTAATTAGGATAATAATAGTAGGTATATTAAAGTTCAAAACTATGTCGATTAGCATAAAACTGATCCGTGTAATTTTTAAAAGTTTTTCTAATAGATTCTTCATAGAAAAGACATTTATTAATTTGTTTTCAAACTACTGAAAACAAGATTTTTTGAAATGTTATGGAGTAAAAAATAAATATCAAAAAATTCTTAATTTTTTGTATATTGTATACGAGAGTCACGTTAGAATTATTAGAATAAGACACACGGTTCATATTTCTTAGAATTTTATTTTAAATGTATTCAAAGTAAAAGTAGTCCCCCGTAACATTCAAAAGTACATAATACTTCACCATTCTTTATAGAACATCAATTTCAAGGAAACTCACATGTGTAACATTTAACGGTTCTTTCTTTTATGTCAGAGATAAACTACTAATAATAAAATTTGACTTAGCTACTGAAAGATACTATTAATTAGAGATACTTACCTACGGTTACAATCAATGGTACTACACACTTCCTATATATACCATTGATTATAACTACATGATGGATTTCCATATTGACGACAATGATTTATGAATAATTTATCGTAGCAGCACGAATAAGACTGTTACAATGAAGGTAGACTCTCATTCAATATCAGTCAAATATACGAGTATGTGGAACATCAATATCATTATCAACAACCATAAAGTAGGCGAAATATTTATAGTATGTGGCGTTCTTTATGAGGTTGATCCTAGTACAGAGTGAAACACAAAAATCAGACTAGCGTTGGATTTATATAAAAACAGCCCTATTGAAATGAATTTACCATTTACGAATCCATTTAGAAAGACGACCATGTTGGGAAACAATTATCGAACGAAAGTAAAGGAAATTGTCATTTATCATATAACAAATCTTATTTACAATGCTTTCAAAGTGTTTCTGGGAGACTTGTCAAAACTGTAAAATTGATCGCTGGTGACAAATAATAACTGAAACTAATTGGGGGACTTAAAAACTGTCGAATTACTTTCAGGCTGACATAAAAACTGTTAAAGCTGACAAATTATAAATCATGATTCGAAAATTCTCTCTAGTTAATTTCATATTTTTATTCACAGCGATATTTAAAAAAAAATAGTAACTAAGTTCTGTTTTAACTAACTTAACTTGTGTCAAATCCTATTACTCATAGGATACTTTTTACTGTAGATGCATACAAACATTTTTAGGTCTTCATATAACCATGAAAAAAAGGTGCCACAGAGTTTCGTGCTTTCACCCGATTGCGTTAAAAAGCACATGAACCCATTTTAATGAAAAAAGTACACTTTTTTAACGGACGTAAAAATATATTAATTGAATTTGGAAATGGCTCCCTTTAGTACTTTCAGTACTTGACACATAATATGTTATAATCAAAGAGGAAGGCGAATAAATATAGATTTGTATATACTTATACTCATTGCTATTAAATTGCTCATAAATATTTATTAATTTACAAATATAATCAGACACGGAATTAATTTAATTATTACTACAATTTTTTACTGCTTAAATTTGAAAATAAATCCATTGTTTGCAAATGATATGGATTGAATAATCCAGAAAATATTTAAGTAACCCATCCTCTTAATTCTGTGAGATAAAAATACCTTGTATGACATAATAATTTTAAACATATATAGCAACATGCAACACTCTATTTTGTTACAAAATTTCTCTTTCCACTTGGTCTTTTGACGTAAATAACTTGATGCTCATTTATTCAAATTGGCAAGGTCATCAACGATCCAAGTTTTGTCATCTGCTAAGAATGTTCCCTATACATATACAGTGTTTTGTTCCATACGACATTTCCTAAAATGCAATTTGCAAGTTTTATAGGTTTATATTTGTATTCTCAACTAACAAGGACATTTAAGATGCTGCTATTAATATAATAACATTTATTAAATTTTGTTTATTATGTGTTTACGAAATACAATATTTTTTAATTACATGCATGACAAGTATTACTCGTACTACGCATTATTTATGCTACGGGTACTTAAAATTTTATTCAAGTATTTATTTTTCGCGACAAGTATCTTAACATATTTATAAAAGTGTTGTACAATTTGTATTTTATGCAGTGGGTAATTAACATATTTAAATTCAGTTTGTCGGTCCGTAGGATTATATTAAGTATTAATAGAATTTTATAATTCATGGATTATTATAAAAATTCCTTATTCCTTTTCCAAGAATAATCTAATAATAAAAAAGATCCTTAGTTCCGAAATTCAAAATTGCGAGAAAACTTATGAATTTATACTTAATATTTGTTAGATAAATTTTTCTAATATATATGAAATTAACGCATACAAACATACAATCATTAGGTACTTAACTTTTTTTTCTAGAAACGAACTTCGCTGACATTTATACGTTCCGATTTGTTTTTAATCAGGAGAGAGCATTCGTGGCACACATCTTGCAAAAAAAAATTTCATGCTTAATTCCTCCGTAAAAATGTGAAATATTTGTTCACCTGAAATGCCTTAATGCCTTAAACTTGAGCAATTTCAGACATTTTTAATCGGTGATCCTCCGATACCGTATCATGCACTTTTTCAATCATTTCTGGTGTGATGACAAATTTTGGTCGTCCACTACGCGGGTTGTTTTCCAAGCTTTCACGACCGCGCTTAATTAAACTCAATGGGCCGAATTCAGTACTCTACTCTAGTGACCGTTCCTAGAAACCATGGAAATGGCTTACATCTTTTTCTTGATATGATAATCGGTTTTGAACTAGTTATAGGTGAAACAAGGCAAAATACGAGATTGGCAACTGTACATAATAAAATTTAAGGTAATAAAAAAAACATATGTAATGGTGAGGAGAAGGACCCGAGCGATTATTTTATCAATTTTTTCTCCAATTTGCGAGCCCCTTGCTCTTCTTGTTTACTTTTTTTTCAAAAAGAACAAATAATAGCCAAGGCATTTTATTTTTTTCATATTAAGTGACAGTCACTGTACATGGCTAACAGGTAGCCTATCATACTATCAAGTAACGAATAAATTTTGAATAAGTTTTAATGCCCAGTTGCATCGACACTTCAGTTAGCCAACTTAATTAATATTAATTCCAATTGAATAATGATTTAATTACAGCGTAAAATCGAATTGGTAGGGCCGTAATTTCCATTTCCTAATAAACTACCTTAGTATATGACAGATAAATTATTTACTAATTGTATACATTTATTATGTAGTCCACGTGAAATTTTCTATCTTTCTGCTACTTATGTACCTACTTAACAAAATTTACGCTGTTATCAAATCAAAAAGTAATAGGGGATTCCACTTTTTTTTATATATATAATTTCATCTGAACCTATAAGTAAAACTAAGACTGTCGGTGAAAATCCGGTGAAAAAATTCCTGTTAATAAGCGATTATAGTTCTCCGAAATTTGGAAATATAGATGTGACGTCACGAATATAAGTTTTTATATCAAACTATTTTCTTCGTGGACCATAATGTACTTGAAATATATGCTATTTCTAAATTATATTTATAAAAAATGAATGAATATTATTATACTGTACAAGTCGACATGATTTATAATTAAAAGTGTATTTAAATTATTAAGTTTAATGCAAAATATTTATATTCAAATAAAAAATGTTGAGAATTGTACTACTGAACTGATAGCTCCGCCCCTAACTCGGTATTCATTATAGGTGGTCTTTGAGTCGCCAATCAAAATAATATATATATATATATATATATATATATATATATATATATATATATATATATATATATATATATATGGGTTTCCTAGGAACGACAAGCTGCTAAAACAAAAAACCCCTTATTTCCGAAGTATTTCAATTATATCATTTTATTTCTTTATTAATATTCATTATTAAGCATATACTTTTACTATTTTTTACTAATTTCTCTTAATTCGATTGAGCTGTAATCCCCTATTTCGAGGGATATAGTTTAATTAGGAATAAAGTTTGATGGAGTGAAACGCAAATATTACAATTGACGTTTGTGTCTGTGTTTCATAAGATGAATATAAGATATAGACAGCTAAATTTGGTTTATGAGAAATAAGAAAACGATGTAATGGATACTAGTTTTAAATACACCCAAGGTAGGTAATAGAAAATAAAGCAAAAGATGCAATTAATTGGAAAATGAAATATGAGACAAAATTAGAGAGAATTGAATTGAAATAGATAAATAAAAACATTTTGATTGAAATATGATACATTTTAGCATTTCTAATAAATCAAGATAATATTCAAGATAAATCAAAAATTTAATTTTGTAACAATATTTTAGTTCAAGTTGAAGTATATCCAAAATTATAAAAATAAACAATGTAATCTAATGAAATACCTTACATTAGATTGAAAATACAAATTTTAAAACTTTTAGGAAGTTGAACTAGTTGATGAGTTATTTTTTTTAAAAAAAAAACCTCTCAACCGGATTAAATCCCAATTACAGAGAGGTTTACATATAAATAAATGTATTTATAAGGTACATGGCAGCTTCATCTAACAACAAATGGAACCACATGAAATTTAAATAAATTTATTAGGAACTTTATTAGCGGGTAGAAATCATGACCTTAACTAAACAAAACTAAGTTGAAATTTTAAGTGTTAGTGGTGAAACTGGGTATATATAATAATGTTGATTTTTTAAAAATATAAAATAAACTAAATTATTATAACATTTAATTAAAATTTGATTTTTAATTTTCATTAAACAAAGAGCTAGAAAATTTTCATAGCTCATCCCGTAGATGAGGTCTCTTTCTATAAACATTATATCTTTCTTGTAAAGATAGTAACTTTGGAATAAGTGAAAGAGCAGAATCATATTTTATTTTCTAAAAATTCTATTACTCTAACAATTTACGAACGTTATAATACACAGTATTTGAATAAATTACAAGATATGTAATATACTACTTAACTTTCATGTATGTACATTATTAATTCATACTATTACTCTAATGGATATAAAATATGTATGTATTTTTAGCCTATCCTAAATTTATTGTTATTAAGAATGTATTGTTCAAACATATAATTAATCTTAAAATGACACAAGTATAATCAATGCCAACAAAAATTTCTTAGAGCTTATATCATTTTCATTTTACACATTGTACTCATCTCACAAACGTACAAATATGGTACTGGTTTGCATGGTGCTAAACAATATCTTAATCACATCTTGACATGCTGTGGATTCGATCATATTGGACACGGCGTGAAACTAACAAGCACTAACAAATGATTCATTAAACACGGTTTGAAATTAGCTGCTATAAATAAATTTAAAAAATGTTTGAAACAAATGAACATAGAAAAGATATATGTCGTTGGAAAGCGAAAAAACTCTCTTCTGTGGTATTATAACTTTCCAACATGGCGCTCATATAAAAATTGATAACATAACTCAAAATCCAACAGTGATAAAAAAATGAGCATCGTCACCTCATCAGACTCATTTTTATTAATAACTCTGATACGACCTATACTCTATAGTTAAAACGGATAGAGTATAGTTACGTTACAACTTTGAAACTTGGTACAATGAATATACTAGATACATGTTTATACTTTCGTTTGTTTCTGTATCTCATCCAGAGGCGTTTCATATGGGGACGCCTTGAACGTTTATAATCGGTATTTTTTCATTTATTAACATTTTCATGTTTACTAATAAAAAATTAATGCAAAAATACATAAAAAGGCAAGGGCTGGGCTGGTATTTTTTGCAATTAATTTTAAGGAGTAATATTTAAATTATGTAGGTACTCAAAACATTGTATTAATAGCTCTGTTATACCTGGTGGCTATTAGAAAACAAATCCTGTTTGAAACTCCATAACTCCGGTGTACATTGAGATATTGATTCAAAAAATTTTACTTATCAAAAAGGTACTCTTGCTAAAACTTTATAAACGCAGAAGTTTTTGAGATACGTATTTTATTTTTTAGGTAAAAATCATATCCGAAATATTTAAGTAACATAAAAAACAGTCAAGCTGCCATAGGAAATTTTCATTATTGGTAAATTTTTCTGTTAATTAACGAGAACGGAATGTTAGTACCTATACTGGTGAATATTCAGGTATGGTTTATTTATGGACAATGTTACGGTAATGGTTGCCGTGCCGTACGTCTAGAGAATATGGACTTGTAAATCCAAAAAAGAATTTACATGAACTTGATTGTTTCTTAATTATAATCTAATTAGCCTTCCCTATAGATGCCTCTAATTGAGATACAGAAATAAAAGAAAGTATAAACATGCATCTAAATAAGTAGTATCCTCATACCACGTTTCAAAGTTTTAGTGTACCTATGTCCAGTCTTATTGTTTATGCCTTATGTATGTATATATGTTTGTTTAAAATAATCTGGAAATTTTTATTGATTCGGACAGAGGGTTGTACTCCCCCACCACTTTGTTCAAAATATAGTTTTCATGTAGAGTACAGGTACGGCCCTAACGGCAGTACAGTGTCATTCTTCAAGATGAACAGTTTTTAAACAAATGATCTCTCGTTCTGTACATAGTGTAAATAAACAATTAAACAAATACACGTGTATTTTTATTTAAAATCACATGGTCATTCGAGAATTCGCAAGAACCTAACTATAGTACCATAAGAGTTAGAGTTATTAATAAAAATATGTCTGGTGAGGTGTACCTTCAAAGGACTCCAACTCTGTAACGAAACGTTTGCGGACATACCTTCATATAACATTTTTTACTTAAAATAACTCCCAATATATGGTTTAATTTTAGCACACCCGTCATGATTCACCTTCTATATCAAAACGTGTTTGGTGTTTGTTTTTGCACGACTTAAATGTTTCCATTGTTTATGCCACTTTATACATTCTCTTTAGATTTATTTTTAAAATGAAAAAATATTTGACGAAACATCAGGTAGCTAGTGCTACTTGTACGCTTATTCGCTTGTATGCTCCAGGTGCTGCGAAGATTGAATAAATTTCTACATGCATATACCATATACCTATATATAAAATTTAATACAAAATTATATGTAACTTAATCTGCATGATACAATAAATTAGTACAAGCAAGTACATTCTATAATATTTATGGCCGTACTCTGTACAAAACTATGTCTTACAGACATGTAAACAATGAACAAAATCGCAACGAACGAAAGCTATTATTCTTATGTATATTTTTATATTAATTAACAAGAATAGATGTGTTTTTGTCACATTTACAAATCAAAAATAAAAAACTTTATGTGAACAATGCTACACATGATGAGTATATAAATAATTTTCCATAAATCCTTGTGCATGCACTATACTCCTAGATAAAATAATAAAAATATTTCAATGGTTTTGGCTAATGGCATTACAATAAAATTGGTAATTTAGCATGTTGGCTGAAAGTGAAATTATTATTAATTTCCCATTCTGTCGCCAGAAGACTTCCGCTTGCCACGTAATCGAATTTTTTCACTTCGCTTTCGAATTAAATTTTTTCCTTGGATGATTTTGTCGGTAAATTATCTATGTGTTTGTTTCAAAAGAGAAGATACAAGCTGATACTTACCTGTTAGTTGGCTTGGTATTTGCTCTTAGCTAGGGGTGCACAAAAAGACCTGATCACCAGATTCAAATTTGTTGTTGATCAAAATTACTAATATGCTATAAGTATCAATATAAGTGTTTATGTCCTGTGTTATTAAACTATAAAAGTATTATTAATTTTAATGAGAGCCCGTGTTATCCGCTATAATGACAGACGTCAGACGTTTTGGATATGTGTTATTTTGAAGTTAGCGAGATGGTTATTTACAGGAAATTTATTTTTATATGTTGGTATTATAAAAGCGCGTTGCGTGGCAATTGGCAGTACATGGAACACTCAATTTGAATTTGAATCTGATAGCTTTCACTCTACTTTGACTGGATGATCGTGCCTGTTCTTATAGTACCTATTTGTGTTAGCTCTTGGTTTGGCTTTTTATTTAGGGTTGTTGTAGAATTAATTTAGTAGTTTTGTTATAGTTCTTAACTTTTCATTAGTAGAAGTGTGTTAGATTAAATAGTTTCTTTAATAGTTTTATTTATATATTAGTTCATTGTATTTTGTTAGTAAATTTGAAAATAAATAAGTGTTTTCAACTTAATTTGTGTTTTTTTTTGTACACCTTATGTATACGTAGTATTAGACAGGGTCCATTTACAAAATTTTGCGTCTGGGCTCAAATTTTCTAGTTACGCCCCTGCAAGGGATAGTACAGGTAAAAAAATAGAAAAACTAAATTATTTTGACGCATAGGTATCAACAACATAAACAAAAATATTAATAAAAGAAGAAGATACAGATGTTATTGTTTCCTCTAGGACACTTTTGAATAACTCTAAACATAAAAGTGCCACATGCTTTTCACTCTAATGATTCAATTATACTTTCTCTGAATAGGTGAAGCTAAAAGACAATGTAACATACTATCATTATATTACAAATTTTACTCGTAAGTTAGCACATGATTATATGATTATATTATAATTATATGTGTACATGTTCGTTAAATAAATATATCATCCAATTTATACTTTCTTGTAGGTGTAAATAAATCATCTATTTATCACAATATCTTAAGGGTATTCAAGAAACTGAATGAAATCGAAAGTAAATTCCGAAGTAGGAGTAATAAATTATCGTTCTATTATTATTCGTAAATTATCATATATAAATATATCGCTATTATTTAAATTTATTCAAGTATTGACTTCATTATTCAGTACGAACATGCTATATGAGATGTTAATAACAAGTGTGCTATGATTTTGTACAGCCCTTATGCATGAGGCAACACCATGTTTGTATTATCAAAAAACAAAACACTACACTTTCTTCTGTCCAACTATCAAATTTATTTGTAATTTATTCAAATAGATACTTCTCCTTACTATTTAATTACTGATACCGAAGAAATATTTTTGTGAATGTAATCGCACATATTAACACAGGGCCGTACTTCGCATATTTAGTTTTTATTCAAAGTCTTATTCATCTTGAACCATAAATGGTAATCATATAATTATACATTTTATTTGGTGTCACGTAGTTGTTTGCGTTAAGTGACCGGTTATGATAGCCAGGCTTCGATTCCGACCGACATCTGACTGTAATTTTGAATATTATATTCTATTTTGGAGAGTACGTGGCGTCTAGTAACCCTAACCGCTTTATACTGAAAACTGCATCATTGGTATACCTCGGTTATCTAAGAGATGCGAAGTAGGACAAAATTTTAGAACAAAATTATTTATTTTTCCCGAAAAATGAATAGGTTATACATATAAATACAAAAATTCAATTTTACTGAGATTAATTTTTGCAGATAACTTCTAAGCATGAAATTATAAAGAATTTTGGTATAGTATTATTCACGAACGGGTCATTTATGAGCCGTCTGATATATTACTTGCAGATAACTTCACTGCGTTTTGTACCCATAGGCGTGCAATGCGAAATATTTCTGGATACATTTTAACTGAAAAAATAAATGTACTTTATTTGAAAATTTTATTTCTTTTTAAATAATACTTCTTCACCTACGTTTTTGCATAAACTTGACGTAAACCATAAAATAATAATTTGATTTGAATGTCAACGTCAATAGAAAAACATTAGTACATAGGGCAGTGTAGTAGATAATTGCATGTCAGTATCTCTACGACATACGTCACTGTCATTTTTAGTGTGTTAGAAAGTAATCACCCCATTTACGTATATCTGTTACACCACATAAATTAAATAGATATACGTTAAATAATTTTTCTCTTTATAATACAGAATGTTGCTAAGCTACTGCTATAAAGTGCTGTGTATTATAGAGGTGGGCGCGGGCCGTGATTTTGTCGGGTCACGACGTGACTCGCGTGATCGTGAATATAATTTAAATTTTGCGTCGTGATTGGACGTGAGCGTGAGGCACTAAAAAAATATCGTGCGTGACCAAGTGTGATTGAAATTTAATCGGACGTGAGTACAAGTTTTCTTCTATTTTTTATTTAAAAAATTGTCAATTTCCATCTTTTACTTTACATTCTTATTATTATTATGTCCAAATATGTCATCAACAGTATTTTTTTGCATAAAAATAGTGTTATTGTTGTACCCAAAATTGTATACACAGTTGCTCCGATTTCACTAAAGATATACAAATCTTTAAGCTCGTTTGACACGATCATAATTTTGTTAACAAATTTGTTACCAAATTTATAATGATATTTGTGATGGAATAGAACAACCCATTTGTCCACAAACATTCGTTTCCAATGAAACCAATCTGTTACCTAACTTATTACCAATCTGTTAACAAATTTGATAACAACTTATGACTGGGTTAAACAGGCTTAAATGTACATAGAAACAATTACGTGACCCGCAGGGCGTGATAGGGCGTAAGTGCCAAAATAAAATCGTGAGCGTGAGTGGTCGTGAATCAAACATATAAAGTCGTGCGTGATTGGTCGTGATTACATTTTTAGTTCCGTGAGCGTGCATCATCGTGAACAAAAAATTACTCACGCGCCCACCTCTAGTATAATTTCTTCAAACAAATAGTCATCTTTCATGAATATTAGTTTATACACTTCTTTAGTACATCTTTTTTACTTTCTTTCGAATAGCGATGCACATTTTTTTGTGAAGGACTTAAATTATGATTTCAAAGTAATAATTTTTATATAGTCACCATGGTAAAAAGTAATTTTTTTTATTTTTGTGAACGAAATTCTGTTGCACACGTGGAAAACGTGATTCTGATATTCCATACATTCATTTCAAGATCAATAATTTCACGCACTTATTACAAAAATGACGATTTCAATTTTAATAAATGGAACTTATAAGCCCAACAAATTATTAAATAATAATCTTCAGTGCCCCACATTCCCTATCAAGATTTCAATAGAGTTACTTTCCATTATGGCGTTCATATAAAAATTATAACTTTGATATCTCAACTCGAAATTCAAAATATAGATAAAAAAATTTAAGCATCGCCAATTCAGAAAATCATAAAAAGTGCAAACTAAAATTCCATATTATTTCATACTTAAAATAAATTTTGTATTTATCTAGCGACCTATGACGTATTTATCGTGAAAAATAAATACATCTTTAAAGATATATATTTCGTAGCTACCTACTGTGATCCCAATGGTAAGTTTCGAAAAAGGGACACTCTGTTTTAGTGTTTATGATATGTAATTGTATAGACCAGCCATTGGATAGAAAAACAAACGTTTGTTCCACAAAATGTCGGGTATTTTTGATTTTTGGGTATGTTACATATTTAGGGGTCCTAATAAAAAATACAAGTTTTCGACCTTGGGGCCCTTCGGGAAGCGCCGATCGCTTCAAACAGATCATTTTTTTTCTTAATGCTTCATTTAAATCATATATTTTATTATATTTTGTATACCTTTTTTACAAATTATTTATTATTATTCATTAATCATTGTTATTAACACCTATATATATATATATATATATATATTAATTATTATTTAACTTTTTTAGCTTCCGTCATACCTTTAGGGAAGCAAGGTATTGTTTTTGGTCAAATGATTCGATGGTGAGTTTTTAATGAATCAGCACGTTTTAGAGTCCCTAGAATACGATCGTATTATTTTTGCGATGATGTCTGTATTTTTGTGTGTATGTGTGTATATGTATGTGTGTGTGTTAGTATGTGTGTATGTATGTGTGTATGTGTGTGCATGTGACGATTTTTTCTGGGTCGAAAAGTCCAACACTACAATTCTAAAAATTATAATTCTTTCGTATTCCTCTTCGTTACATCCGTATGAAGAGCTTATTAGATTTTGGATATAATTGGTCGACCGGAAGTACCCTCATTTGAAAATTTCAACAGCTTTTCTTGAAAAAACGCTGTTAAATATTAATTTTTTCACATTTAATGTTATAATACACATTAAAGAATATTTTATTCTCTGTACGATTTGATTATATTTAATTTAATAAATATTGAGTTAAAAAATTATAAAGAAATTAAATTTCATAAAGCAGCCAGCTATGCAATAACACTGGAAACAGCTAATATAATTAAAAAAATTCTGATGATAGATATCAATGTCAAGTGCAATTGTTATAATTTTATTGCAAATATAGAATCAATTCTAAGAATCTTTCTGTATGGAATTTTTATAAAATACATAGAACTGAGAGAAGGTAATGTACTGGAAATATAGAATTTTTCGCAAGAAACTGTCTGTATGAAGTTTGTATAAAACACATAGAAATGACGGAAGGTAATGTGCTGGCCACATCAGGTTTGTTCATTCTAAAGAGGTTTTATAAGTCAAGGAAATATACGATTTTACCTCAAAGTAATTGCTAGAAAAGCTTTTTTACGAAATCCCGTTCAGAAAAATGCGCTGAATATCTTAACATATCCAAAGTTTCCGGAAATTGGAGCATGGGAACCTCCCGCCAATTAGAATGGCGGCATATTTAATTTTTTGTCTAATTGCTCATAACAGTTATGAAGGAAATTTAAATTACTCAAAAAATAAACAATATTATGTATTTAATACTTAGTCTAATAGGTTTTACTATTTATAACAGTTTACATTCGTCGTGGCAACGAAAAAAGTAAATTATTGATGATTTTTAAACAATTTTTGTCAACATTTTCCTAAATATTTTCATAATTTCATCCACCACTCCAAAGCTGTTAAAGATACAATAACGCGGTGTAAAAATTTGAATTCATCATGAAATTCTCTTTCATACCATGTATTACACGATTTTTACCGACGAAATATTTGTGAGTTAGTAACACCTTAAACTCACATGAAATATCCCTAAAATTTTAAATTTTCAATTTTTCATCAAATACTTGACACATTAAATACTTAATATTGTTTATCTTTAATCGTGTCCAAATTTTGAATGAGAACATTAGAAATGAGCCGATTTGCGGATGTTTAAAATTTTAGAGGGATTTCTTGTGAGTTTAAGTTGTTAGTAACTCACAATTCGTTCACCGGTAAAAATCGTGTAATACATGATATGAAAGAGAATTTCGTTCAATTCAATTCATATTTATATTCAAATAAAAACTGTTTGAGAATTGCACTACTGGACTGATAGCCACGCCTCCGCTATTTGAATTTCTCTACTTCCATTGGTAGTATGCTCCGCCCCTAACTCGGTATTCTTTGTACATATAAGTGGTCTTTGAGTCGCCAATCAAAATAATATACCGGGTGGTGAATTGATTTATGCAATTGGGAAATTCTATGCAAATTTTTTATATGGCGATATTTGGTTCCCTATTTATTTTAGAGCAAAATGCTTGAAATAAAACTTGTAAATAATTGAATTCTGCATCCAAATCACTCATCACATTTTATTTCACACTTTTTGTAACGCGTAAAATTAGGATTACTATTTTTATAAAATTGCTCATTTATATCCAGTAGTTTGACAGTTCGCGCAAGTAATTATTATAAGTTTATTAAGTCATGTATAGTAATTTTATTTAATATAAATAAATATGTACAACATTCAAGAAAAAATTCAGTGTATAAAATGGTTTTATGAAGGAAACTACCAAGCTGAAGTAAGAGACTTATTTAGTGCTGTATATCACGATCGGCCTATACCTATAATTTCTAAAATAAACAGAATAATTAATCAGTTCAACTCAACTGGTAGTGTTTTTAAATCCTGCAAAAAGTGCTCATTGACAATAGAGGGGAACAATGAAGTGGAAGAAAATATGAACGAAAATAAATTTAATGTCTTATTGGCGGTAACAGAGAATATAAGTTCACGTCAAATTGCTGCAGAACAAGGCATCCATCATTCTATAGTACAAAAAAATTTAAAACATGAGAATTACAAGTCCTATAAGTATCATAAGAACCCTGAAATTTTCGAAGGAGATAAGCAAACAAGAGCAGAATTTTGCGAAGTCATGATGGAAAAAGCAAATTTGGACAGAACATTTCTAAAAACCATATGTTTTACTGACAAGTCGACATTTACTGTTAATGGTGAACCAAATGTTCAAAATTTCATATATTGAGCTAAGAATAATCCACGACAAATGCTAAAAAACATATCCAATACCCACAAAAAGTGAATGTATGGGCAGGTATTTTAGGGACCAATATCATAGGACCTTTTTTTATTGATGGATGTCTGAATGGCGAAAAATATTTAGATTTGCTTCAAACCCACATTGGTCCGGAAATTGAAGACCAATCCGAAAATATTGAAACTATTTGGTATCAGCATGAGGGTTGCCCTGCACACTCTGAAAGATGCGTAACAATATTTGAATCAATGTTATCCTGATTCCTGGATTGGTCGTAGGGTACAATTAATTGGCCGGCACAGTCGCCAGATTTAGCGCCTAACGACTTTTTCTTATGGCCATACCTTAAAGAGAAAATTTATCAAGAAAATCATCCTAATCTAGACTCTTTAAAAAATGCCATTCGAAGAGAATGTAATAAAATAACAATTAGACAATTAAGTAATGTAAGACGTGAATTTTATAATAGATTAAGTCACTGTTTACCAGTTAACGGTGATTTGTTCGAACATTTATTGTGATAATAAAATAAATAAATAATTTATTATATTATATTTATTTAAAATTTATTTCAACAGTAGTTATAGTCGGATTTTGTTTAATATTCACGAAATAACTAAAACCCGTGTTTTTCTATAACTGGAAATATAATTATTTCTTTCACAACATGTACAGAGAACTTTTTTTATTATTATGTTATTAATCTGTGTCATACTACTTACTTAATTTTCTGATATTTCAAACGTCATATCTTTGTGCCTTTGTTTAAATTTCATGGCTGTCGCTATAAATGAGCATTTTATAAAAATATTAATCGCAATTTTACACGTTACAAAAAGTGTAAAATAAAATGTGGTGAGTGATTTGGATACAGAATTCAATTATATACAAGTTTTATTTGAAGCATTTTGCTCTAAAATAAATAGGGAACAAAATATCGCCATATGAAAAAAATTGCATTGAATTTCCTATATTGCATAAACCCGGTATATAGATTTCATATGAGTGACGAGCTGTTAAAACCCCCTTATTTCCGAAGTATTTCAATCATTTTATTTCTTTATTAATATTCATTATTAAGCATATACTTTCACTATTTTTTACTAATTTCTCTTAATTCGATTGAGTTGTTTACCCCTATTTAAGCAAAATGAAATAAATCCGAAAACATATTTATTGCTCCTATTTGAACTTGGTCAAATAATTTTGATTCAAAATTTTCAGTAATTAGGTATATACAGCATAATTAAAATCATCATCAATTTAATGAATCAGACCGACATTTCATCATTTTTTTAATAATTTACTTTGATGTTTGATGGATTTATCCAGTTTTACATAAACGCTAACGCTACTCACTTGATTCTATGTATCTAGCAAAAAGCAAAACAATTATTAACTATACAAAGAAGCAAGGCCGCGGAATAGAAGGAGCAAAGGGGCACGTGCCCAAAAAAACTGTTGAGAAGTGTATTGTTAATGTGTTAAGTGTTACAATACAAGTGCACCCTGCATGACTTACTCGAACTACTACCGCAAACGATAGATTTTCGTTTCTCTCTGTAATATAAATTTTGTAAACACTAAAAAAAAATCCTTATATTTCACTTAAGGCGCGCGTTAATTGAAATATAAGGATACGGTGCGTACTCTTAACAAAAAGTCTTTAAATTAAATCACAACAATAGTTATTTATGTATAAAAGCACTGAAGTTCTATTTTTTATAACAAATGTGGAATTTATTTGCCGAGGCTCGTAGGGCCGAAGAAAACTATGAGTGATAAATAAGATCTTCGTTGTCGAGGTGCATATTAAATTTTATTTGAAATCGAAAAATTGTGAAAATGAAAGGAATATTTATTTTCATAGGTTATGTTTACATATCTATCAGTCTGACACAATGTTGCTAATCTCGGGCATTGAAGTTATTGTAAAGAACACTTGCAATTATAGGTTTGTTCCTACACGACTTTTTTGATGCGTTCATGTACAAATTCATGAATCCTTTTGTGCGCATGTCTTGTTCATGTTCTCATTCAGACATATGTAATGTAAGAAACAATGTATGGTTGGAACGGACAACGCACTTATCATATCATTATAATTAATTACTGTCTACTTTGCAGAAAAAATATCAGTCAGTACAAATATTATTTATATATCATATTACATACTGCTGGTAACCGCGGGAGAAAAAGACCAACCCCTGCAGGAAAACAAGATTCAACAAAAAGTTCATTAAACAAAAAATGCAGACATAAAAAAATACTGCAAATATGTACTCTTAATACTAAAACTAATAATAAAATAATAATAAAACCTAACATTACGACTTAAATTCATTTAAATTTTTTCAGTTTTTTTCTAATTGTTGTTAAAAGTAACTATTATTTCACTTTACATTAAAAAATAAAATATTTTAGAAAACATATTTTGCTCTGTGTCATTAGAACGACAAAATGTCTATAATATTAATAAAAATTGTCGATAATTTACGTCATTTATTATTTGTATCATAATTTAACTACATAAAATTAAAGCGGGTGAGACAACTTCATTACAGTTTGGACTAGCTATAGGAACAAACCTTATATGTTTTATCGCAAACTTGTTCATCTAAATTATTTATTTCATTCTTGAACATATTTCTTGTCATTTTAAGTACAAATTTACAATACATCGCGCCATCGCCCAAATTATCCTACATCTACAATAATTATCATAAGGTTGGCAACGCTGCATTTGCATAAAATCGTCGTATAATGGATTACTTCAGTGCCGATTTTAAACTTTTAATGACGATTTTATGCAATTGTATTTATTATTAATTATAAAAATAAAATTGTTTTTTTTTATGATTATTAAATACGCAACGAACTAATGAAAAGGTATCCAAAAGGCGCCATATTTAAGTTTTCCCTTGCCCTCGTGCCAAATGCCAAACGTTTTATGCACAACCCTGCAAAGAAGTTGAACAAAATCAATAAAATTCCAGTGATCCAGTGACATACAAAAGTAAACCTGTTTAATAATGCATTGTTTACTAACCTTTTACAAAAATTTAAATAATAAATGCTTCTTTATTTGCAGTACGTCTCTGTGTAAATAAATGTGTTATTAGTAAACAGAGTATTATTTACATGTGTGGCGCCTGTGTAAACGGCGATTGTTGGAACTACACAACTCATAAAACGTTAACGTTCCACACATGGTGTATGTGTAATGTATGATACATGCAACGTATGTACGGATATATTTTTGACTTGACGATGCGTGGTCTTAATGCAACTTAAGGTCAGGTGTGATATATACTATTAATAAAATTTATACAACGTTATGCAAAATGCCTTTAAAGAGAGATATTGCCAATAAATTTTAATTTTTAATACTTTTTAAGATCAAAGATATAAGAGAATAATAAAATATATCTTATTTTTGACAATATGACTGAAAATAGCGCATAAATAATTAGCAATACCAACAATATTACAATACAATATAGATTTAAGCATTTGTTAATTCTAATAAATCATGTATGGGTTACATATAATCTTTGTCGGTTAATTATAGATATTACAATACCTGTATTGAAAATAACCATTAGGATTTAGATTTAGGATTAAGGAACAATTTCTGGTGTAGTAAAGGAATAACTATTCCTTACTAAGATTCGACGTTTTGTAAATAAAAAATCTAGTGTGGCCAATACAATACCTCCCGCCATATACAGCCCAAGTCATAAAAATGATTAAGCTAATCCTTATTTTTGGATTAGCGAATTTTACTCTAATTTTGGCAGTTTATTTCTTGAACTATAGTCTAATCTTATCCGGTAATTTTTATTAATGTAAATACATACCTACATAGTTACTCATGCTGGAAACTGTATTGATTTGCTTTCCTTTTGTTCTATTTACTTTTTCATTTTAAATTAATTAATTAACATTTAAAGGTAATTTTCGAAGAAAAAGTATTTTGAACTTCAAGTAAAGTACCTTTTCCGGTTATCCGATTTACACCAAAATCTAATGGGCTCTTTCCATAATAGTAAAAGATCGAAATACAAGGCTTAAAAATTTTCTGAATGATAGTATTTGAGTTAGAGTGAAGGATCCACACATTCATACACACACACTGACATCATCGTGAAAATGTTAAAATTGGATTCTAGGGACCTTAAAACGTACTCATTTACCAAAATCTCGATATGCGATTTTTAGCTATACTTAACTCACTTACCAAGGGTAGTGGGAGGTAAAAAGTAAATATGTAAACATTCCTTTCAGTATGTGTTCAAAATTAAAATTGACATTTATGTTTGTTGTTATTAAAGTTATTAGCTATAAATAGCAACAGTTGCCTAATTTGATTAACATCTAACCATTTTTTTGTTGTTATTTCATGTAAACTTGTTTTGTAACTAACGCATAAAAAACTGGAAAATGTATAATTTAATAATAATTATATATTAATATATTTATCTCATATCTATGTACAGAAACAATGAAATATTAATATCTATAATATTATATTCTATATCTGCAAGTAATAAATTGCACTTTTCCCTAAATCTATAGAACCATTCAACATTCACACCAATCTTACAAACAATACTAAAGTCCCTAATAAATGAAAAATTCTACACACTACTTTCGCCTTTTCCCACAGAGGTTATAGGATACACGTATTTTTTCCTTCGTACAAAGTTTGGGGAAGTTTTTTCACTATTGGCACCACTCAGTCCTTTCAAAAGAGGGAGGGACTCATTTTTTGAAAAACATTGTTCATCGTCGTCCCTTATTTTCGAGGGACTCAACACAACGTCTATTTTTTTGGCACTTTTAGTTTTCTTATTCCCGCGGTTTGGTAGCAGATGCCACCGTTCAGTTTTCCTACTTAACCACCTGGAAGATTTATTAGGACTGTCTTCACTACTCACTGGGGAAGTCCTAGAGACAAACTTAGGATCTATGTTTATCACTTGGGGATTAAATGTAACGTTCTTTGATTCCGAAGGCGTTCGACATATACTGCCAGAATCCACGGAGTTTGCTTTCGCTACAACTTCGTCATTCCGAAGCAAAACTGGATTAAATATTTGCATAGAACGGTTTTCTTCATCTAGATTTAAGTCCATTGCGAAGTTGGCCATCAAATCTGGGTCTATCTCTTGAGGTGTAGAAGGGGAAATAATTTGAGGAGAAGAAGATATTTGACTAGAGTTGGATCGAAAGCCTGGAATATATTTCACTTCTAATGGAGTAGTAGGAGATCTTAATGATTTACTATCTACAGGTCTGAAGATTTCTTCGTCAAAATGGGTTTCCATGTAGACGGTTTTCTGTGGAGGTTTAGGTTCTACTTTTGGCGTAAAGAAATCACAATCTAGGGTATTTTCCGCTGACTGGAAACTGTCTGAATCAATGCTATTACTATTCTGTCTTTCTTCTACATGTACTTCGGCGATAAGTTCTTCTTCTTCTATTCCACTACATCTATTAGAAGTATCAGCAAAATGATCTGGTCCATCTCTCGAACAACAACGGTCCATACTTATACTAGTAGCAGATTCGTAGCTCAGATCTCCACTTGATGTATAAGAACTACCATTTTGAGAATTAGTTCTGAAGACTTTAGAATTTTGACCCAATTTCTGAAAGTATCTTACACTTTTAATATCATCTGCACAAGTAGATAAGTTACCAGGTATTTTTGGAGTCCTTCTCATAATTTTAGGAGTTTTAAGTTCGTAACTATTACTAAAAACTTCGGTTAAATTTGTTTTTAGGTCTACATGAAAAGCACAACTTGCTCTAGAACTTATACTACTAACTTCTGATAGACTTTCTGGACTTGCCAATGGTGCTAGTCCAAACCAATCATCATAAATTAAATCTATCTTTTTTCCATCTGGTCTTTGGAAAGGAAGATTTAATGACAGAGTCTTTCTATCTGGCGGTCTAGCTTTTAACTTTTCATCGAGTAAAGTTATAATAGAAGTGAGTTGGATAGGGCTAGTCTGACTTTTCGATGAATGGTACCCGTTAGTAATAGAAGAATTAAGACTAGAATTGACTTCAATACTAGGACTTTGAAGACTAGTAAAACTGGTTTCGAGACAGAGTTTTCTCTGAGTGTTTACGGATTTTGGACTTTGGTGAGTTGGCACTTCTGCTAACAGTTGGCAATGCTCTGAATCTAGATGTTCTACCCCGGAAATGGAACCAGCTGGATTTCGCTGGGGCTTTTTGGGGCCAAATGTTGTTACAACCTAGAAGTACATTGTATTTTAGAAACGATAATAATGTAACTTTTTAAGGGAGTTGGCTTCTCGAGCATATGTGCAGACAACCATGCTGAAGGTGCAAGAATGCATCGTGCAGTTCGTGCAGATTACTCCAAGTATATGTAATTGTTACTTACCTACCGTACAAGAGTATATTTTGTCAATAATTCAAAATTTCTAAAGCAATTTAATAATTAATGTTTTTGTTCAATGTAAAATTTATTTAAGCTTTACTGAATTATGAAATTCATGCCGAATTCACACAGAATACGAAATTTGAATTGAATTGTAAAAATTTCATATGAAAACGACATGCAAATTTATTTTAAACAAAATTATTTGTACCTAATTAGAAATGTGAACATTTAACATAAAATTTAACTAAAATAGGATAATGATAATGGTGATGTCAAGGAGAAATCTTCTTTATAATACAAGTAATTTGCCTGGCCTCTGGCCTCCTCATATTTTTTTTTCCAAAGTCAAAGTTGACTAATTCATAATTTTTTATTTTTATCTCATTTTTTCTTTTATTTTTGGAAATTGTTTTAGCACAAAATTCAATGGAATTCAAAAATGAAACGTGATCTTTTTTAATTTGACAAAAATGAATAACAGCAATAGATTCAATGCAAATTTGTTAATTTTTTTTGCCTTTCGATAACGAGGTCACAGAAATTGAAAATTAAAACAAGTTACAGAAACTCCATATTAGAGACAAACTACATAACACATTACTAGAAGATGTACAAATTACACCACTATAACTTGTTTTACAAACAAGAAAAATAAATTAAAAATTGCTAAAATCTGTTGCCCGGTTTTATAAACAAAATAAAATCTAGGATTTCGGGGGGCCATCTTAGATTTGCTTTTGTTTTGACAAAAATTCTTACAGGTTACTAGAAAATGGCGGAAAACTGAATTTAGTCGATATTTTCATTTTTAAATTATTTCTAAGCTATCAGTAATCGAGAAAACTAATATACTAACACTATTCTTTCATTGTCTTAATTTTTAACAAAATTTAAAAACACAACGTTTCGATTGCTAGAGTATCTGCTATCGCCATCAGGTGAATACAAACAAACTTAGAAACTACTGGAGCTTATATACTAAAGGCATGATTAGTGGAACGATCAAGCTTACAAAGTGCAAGTAAGCGAATCAAAAATTAACAAATAGAAACACTAAGTTCATTCAAACGTCCAATCAGCGGCTTTCACACGTTGCCAATTTCTGCACTTGGGTCGCTGAAGACTTCCTTGTTGTTGATGATGACTGCTGCTTCTTTGCACTTTCTTTGGAACCAGTGTTCCTCTCTATGTATGATCTTCGCCTCAGACTAATTTATTCTATTCGCAATTTTTGGAGTTTTTGGGGAAACCAGAAGTCAGACTGAAAGAACACCGAATTCATACACAGAAAGGAGAGACATCAAGATCCGGCATCGCGCAATACTTCTGGGAAAAACAACATAGAATGAATTGGTCTGAAGCGAAGATCATACACAGAGAAGAACACTGGTACAAAAGAAAATTAAAAGAAACAGCAGTCATCATCAACAACAAGGAGGTCTTCAGCCAACCAAGTATAGAAATTAACAACGTGTGGAAGCCGCTGAGTGGACGTTTGAACGAACTTAAACTATACATTAGTGGTTCTATTTGTTAATTTTTGTTTCGTTTACTTGCAGTTTGTAGCGCTTGATCGCTCCACTAATCATGTCTTTAGTATAAAGCTCCTGTAGTTTCTAAGTTTGTTTGTATTCACCTGATGACGATTGCATATACTCTAGCAATCGAAACGTTGTGTTTTTACATTTTGTTAAAAATAAAGACAATGGAAGTCCAGAATAGTGTTAGTATTTCAAATGCAACATTGTCTACTTCATTCAAACGGAAATCGAGAAAACTGTTTCAAATAAAAAAGTTAGATATTATTTTTATCTATCCAGTGCCGTACGAAAATAATTTTTCTATAGGTTTCGAGATATAGGGTGATTCAGCCCGAGTGTGCCAAAATAAAACTATATATTGTGGGAGTCATTTTGAGTAAAAAATGTTATATGAAGGTACCTATGCCCGGAAACTTTTCGTTACAGAGTTAGAGCCCTTTGAAGGTGCACTTCATCAAAGACACATTTTTATTAATAACTCTGGTACTAATTACACTAAGATTTTGAAACTTGGTGTGAAAATACTACTTATTTAGATGCATATTTATACCTTCTTTTGTTTCTGTATCTCAACCAGAGGCGTCTCATGTGAGGAAGTCATGAAAACTTTTTTTGTCATTATTTTTTTACCTATTTACATTTTTTTCATTTTTACTAATAAAATATCACATACAATGCAAAAATATACAAAAAGGTGCTCTTGCTAAAACTTTATAAACGCAGTAGTTATTGAATTATTTTTTTAAAAAAATCAAGTATTATTATTATTATTATTATTATTATTATTATTATTATTATTATTATTATTATTATTATTATTATCATTATTAAAATTGTGCTTAGATCATTATTTTAAATTTTTTTAAATCTACTATAGAAAATAATAATTCACAGGCTTGTGAATTAAAATTTTTCGCTCATCGATAAAATATAATTTTATTGTCGTATATAAAAATAGCTATATCATATTACTTCTGACACATATTTTTTTCACGAATTAACTGCATTATAAATATACTGTCGGAGTTAAAATTTTCAGATTTAGAACGCACGGTGAAAGATATTTTCGTGATTTTTCGGGGGTTTGTATTGTGTAAATATGACATTTGAATCTACGTCACCTAGTTAAAAATAGTAATAATTCAATAAAAGGTTGGAAATATTATTATTTTGCAATACAAGTACAATTGATTGTTTTATAAAAAAGATTTCTTTGTTATCTGAATTGAGAGTGCTATCGAAACAATATGTAGGTATAAGAATGATAAGGGTTTGATGTGTTGCATGTGGTGTAGTACCTCGTGTCTGGCGGCGCGTGCGGCTCGCGGTCCTCGGGCGAGACGAGCGCATGCGCTCGCGCGCCCACCCGCGCTCTGCTGTGCAACACCTGCCCAACACAACACACACAGAGTCAATCCGTACAGACCAACACATACGCACACATCCGGTACAGGGTACACTGATACTCTGATGGTACTAACATAAGGGAATTACAACTACCGAACTATGGGTATTTTACATTACATTATGGGGCTTCATTCGTTGCTTAATGGGGCTACGTGGATTGCAAAGGGTGAACGAAGATATTCGAGATACATTAATTACTGTATTTGTTGGCATATGTATAAAAGCCAGTTATTTTTTACTGTTTATAAAAAAGCTATCATTTCGAACAAATTTTGTAAAAATTCACTCAAAAAGAGTAATACTATACGGTATAAATAAAAATATGGGCGGAAGTAACATCGTCGTTCTCAGAGCGAAAACTATACTCGTATTTCATAGACTGATTTCGCTCTAAATCACAAAGAAATAATGGTAGACAAGGAATGATATTAGTACAATCCAGTTTTTACACTGCTAAGAACACGTTAAATAAAAATAGAAGTCTAAAACTGGATTCGCACGGCCCTAGATTTGGCGAACCTGGCTCGACAGTCGCTAAGTTAAGCGCTCTAACGATTGGTTTGCCTGGCTCGGCTATCGTTGAGCCTTCCAACTTATTATCGGTAAATGTGAAGTCGTAGTCGTATTCCCACAGTGCAAAAGTTGACGAGCCTGGCTCGACACTCACCAGGCCATGTGTCGAGAAAACGGCTGGTTTGCCATAGCTCAGCCAGGTAGACTTGCGTCTTCTCACTCGTGAAGACGGTAAATGTGACACAAGTCAAAGTAGGTAAGCCACATCCAGTTTGATTCATGTATACATTCAGTGTATAGCGATGAGCTTTTTCACAAGCGTCTAGTCGCTACCGACAACAATCATTCTGAGAGCAGAGCGATGCCGAATGCGTGTGACTGGCATTTTTAATATATTTTTTTTAATTTTGTCTAAAACAATAACTAACGCGCAAAACTCGAGTCCTTATACTTCTTTTTTAAACTTATTTTCAAATCTAATTGGTTTTGCAGGCGCTTGGAACATACATGTATCACCTTTGGCATCGCTCGGCTCTCAGAATTATTTGTTACCGGTAACGACTAGATGCTTTAGCGTTTTTTCTACAATTCATAATTCCCCCTAGATGCGTAGATATTAGGCCCAAAACGACGATAATCGAACCCGTTTCGTTTTATATTGGGGCAACATATTACTTATTACTCAATAAAAATTTAATGACAAGTGACAGCTGTTGAACCTCAAATTTAAAATTAGCTAGGATTTTAAATTTCTAAATACATCATACATATTAACCTAATGTTCTACATAACCTAACCTAATGTATATATCTCACGCCTATGCTCAGGCTCTCGGACAAAGAATTATAATAATGATATGTATTTCCCAGTGTAAGCCAAACTTTGCCAAGAGTTCCTGAACATTTAGGCTTGATTTACATTAGCGGTACAATGACGGTACAATACCGGTACAGTGACGGTTTTTCAATTACACGAGGCATTTACATTAGACGGTACGAACCGGTGGTACGAACATAATAAAATACCATGACAATATAGTTTTGTCTTTTATGTATTATGACAGTTTGTGGTGTATATGTCATGTTTCTATCAAAAGTAGAAAATATATATCGTGCAATGCTTAAAAATTTCTTAAATACCGACTTGGCTATAACTGGCCTTACTCTTTTCAAAGAAGAAGAAGAAAATCCAGAAAACTTTACAAAACGATACTATTTTTTATGTAATAATCTGTAGTGTATATTTCACGTTTTTTTTTCTTTATGAGCAGAGAACTTTTGTTCAATAAATGTACATATATGTATAATCATTTCTAGCTCAGTTTGACTACATTTTTGTTTAACTAAAAGACAAACATGAAAAAGTCAAAAACATGTCAAACATCAATCACCTACTAGCATATATTATTTACTTCCACTATGCTGATTTTGGCATGAACGTCAACTTAAAGTGCACGTACCTACTCTTCAAACGCAACCTTCCACACTCCCTTGCATTGAAATACTACGTTGTTACTATGATATACAATATTTTTTCAATAGAAACAAAACTATACTGTACCCTGATCGTATCGCTAATGTAAATCAGTAAATATCACTGGGCCGTCGTCGTACTGAGAACGTAAATGGGTCCATTAAAATACACTGGACCACGAAGTATCGTACCGTTATTGTACCGCTAATGTAAATCAAGCCTTACACTTTGTGTAAAATGTGTGCAATGCGACTTGGGTCGTACAAAGTGCTCCGTTATAGGTACGTTCCCACTTCGAGCAACAGTTTCAGGGCTACGGACAACTTCATTCGTAGTCTGCATCTACTTATAGTGTTGCAGACTCTACACAAGCCAAAGAAGACTGGCAAGTCTACTCGCACCGTTAAAATTGGGAATAGCATTTCGAGCCTGATTTTTGGTAAGCCAATAAGGTTCGCCAAGCCACACCCCATGAGAATCCGGCTTCATATTGTCTTTCACTGATATACAAGGTGTAATCATACTTCGGGAACAAACTTTAAAGGCATATAGTACTGACCAAAATGTGTAAAAAAGGCTTAATCAACATTGATCCGATCTTCAATAGTTTCGACTTCGATTAAATTTGTTTATCTTTCAGAGGTCAACTTGGATGTGCTTTTGTTTTTTTTTTTTTAAATCAAATAATTGTTTCAATATTTAATTTTCAAATAACTTTGTTACTATTCGAAATTGAAAAAAATGTTTCAGATAAAATTTTATTGTTTTTTATAGTCTACTTACTGACAGACAAACTTTTGTTCGATCACTATCTTTGTCAGTTTTTCTTCGATTTTTCGTTTTTCTCGGGAACAGTTGATGATCAGACCTATGTTGAATAACCTTTTTTGCTCATTTTGGTCAGTACTATATACCCTTAAAGTTTTTTCCCGAAGTATGATTACACCATGTATTTAAAAGGCTGTTTGGAGCTGATCCTATTACAATGGTACTAGACTGGCTCGATGTAATAAGAAATCAACCATCAGTAGTAACGTTTAAAAAATGTATAAACAGAAAATTAATTTTAAAAATTTTCTGTTTATTTATTGTATTTTGAAACGCGCATTGCTGAACGAATTCAGTTGAATATGTTGTTCTTCAATGCTACACCGACTGCGCTTTTTAAATCATTAATCACTCTTTCTCACCCTGAAATCTTTATATTATTAGATATAAATACAGACAGTTCTCATTTAAGAACATAGAACGAATATTAAATACTATAATTGTACAATTATTCTATGTATTAAATAAAAGATTATAATTTCCATTTTTTAAGTAAGAAATTAGTTAAAATACTTCCACTGGAAAATTAGTATCTACTATTAAGAATTAGGTTCATTATTAGAACATACCAACTTTAATAAGTACGCCAACAAATACAATAATGTAACATGTGTTTATAATTATCATTTCATTTTAATTTTTCCATAAAATACAAAAGAAGTTTTATACCGGGTGTTAATATTAAGTCGTTACACCCGAAAATGGCAGTTAAAACTCATTAAAACATACAACTTTTCTTAGTTCCAATTATTGATTTGGTGCCCCGGTTCGTAGTTTTTTTAAGGACTATTAAATTTTTTTTCAAAATTACCTTTCGGCTCTCTAAAACATTTCAATTTACAATTATTTTTTATTTTTGAAATGACAAAATGGCGACCGATCAAAAATTTCAAAATAAGATTTTTAGATAACCAGTTCATCGATTTTTGTATTTCTGCCATTGAAACACGCTACCGGGCTTGCGTTATAATTCAAATAAATGAATAAAGACTTTTTTATCGATAGATTGAAATAAATTGTTTATGACAAAGGTTGTAATATGTATTTTAAGGATTTTATAAATGTTTTACTTTTCAAAATCGATGGAGTGGTTATCTAAAAATCTTGTTTTGAAATTTTTGTTCGAACGCCATTTTGTCACTTGAAAAAATAATTGTAAATGCGAATGTTTCAGAGGTGAAAGATATTTTGGAAAAAAATGAATATCCTTTATAATAAGGAAATTATGCCGATTTTTCGAAAAACAAAAGAACTCCAATAACTACGAACCGGGGAACCAAATCAAAAATTGGAATAAAGAATAGTTGTTTGTTTTAATGAGTTCTAGCTGTGATTTTCGGGTGTAACAATTTAATATTAACACACTGTATATAACAAGTATCACACCCTTTTAAAATAATATTTAGTTGTGTATGTATTGTACTTTTATTTACCTACTAAAATATTTAATGTTTTAATTTTTTTTTTTTATTAGTAACAACCATAACACAGACAACATTAACATATCTATAGGAATGCAACTATAACTACATGACATAATCTAACGTAAAATAGTTTCACGACAATACACAAACTTTAAGTAACATCACTAACTTCCCAACTATCTCGCTATAGAACTCAGTAACAAACTAACAATTATTATTCATCTAGTTTCTAACTATTCTGAACAACAAGTAATGGACGAATTATTTTAAAGTTTATTCCAAACAACAAGGCAACACTTAGAACGATGGACCAGGAGTATGACACGAAACATGTAAGCAAATAAAATGATATGAACATGACTGAAAACTGATAATGAAAGATAAGAAATTAAAGAATACATGCTTAAGAAAATGATATATTTTTACAACTTTCTACATAAAATAGCACCAGTTATAAAATTATTGTACAAAGTAAAATAAAATAAGTAAGAGTAAACTTTACAAAAAACACTTATATAAAAATATTTGGAACAAAATGATAACAATTATATTAGCTAAGTAATTTTACCTAACTAATTTTTTAATTCTACTAAACATTCATGCATACATCAATAGCAAAAAATAAAATTAAACTAAAATTAATAATTAACTAATACTGAAGCAAAGTACTTCAAAATACGCATCCTGGTTCTAGTCCCATGACTTGGAATACTCGACTATAGCAAACCAGATTTTACAAAGATGAACTGAGGCACTTACCCCTCTTTTCATTTATCAAAATTATAAATTAAAGAGTATACATAAATAGTAATACCACTGACAAAATCTGTAGGTACATGAAATTCAACTTTGTTACAGAAGTAACTTTTAAAATACATATAAGTACAAGTATTAATAATCATCAGTTACACTGAACATATGTATTAGAAATGAATAATTTCTAGTATGTACGAGAATATTATAAATAAATTTATAATGATTATATTTTCTAGAGTAAATATTATTTATGTTGAGCTTATTATTTCAGTCTGCTTCTCATCTCACTACTAATTCAAATGAGTACATAAGGTTAAGGTTTAGGCCGCTACAACCATATCATCAATATCAATAATATCAACATTCTACAACATTTTTATGAAAATTTCACAAAAGCAATTCCAACCAAAAATCAATAAGAAATTTAATTTTCGCTAATACAAATACAGTAGGTATATTGTAGTTTTATACAGATTGGTAAAATGTCAAATTATATATTTTTGTAGTTTATTTTTTATATTTGTTTGGGGCTCTAGGTTGAAAAATAAAATGGGCCCCTAAATACAGTAGTTTGTGCGTAGATTAGGTAAATTAACTACAGGTCCTTTCTATCAATTCAAAATTACGTGGCCTTGTTTCGGGCCTACTTGGCTTATACGCAAAAACATCACTGATCGAAAGAAGGAGAAAATGGATAACTCAACACAACAACTTTCGGTAAACCGTATTGTTCAAAATAGGCACGTCATGGTCTTTGCTTTTGTGTAAATTATTACTCCAAAAAAGTTGTGTATAGATTAATAAATTGTATATCATAATCAGTCCATTTGAATTCCGCGCCAAATTATCCCTGAAATTTAATGCCATGCGCGAGGTCCTACTATGGCAGACATCTATATCTGTTATATGGCTCCAGCAGTCTATATCTTATTATATATCTGTGGATGAACCCCTGATTTTTTTTTTTTTTTTTAGTATGAGAGACATTTGTGGATTGATCCACTTTTGCTCTTACTGCCTGAACTATTTTATACGATACTTTTATACTATTATTTGACGAAAAATGTAGGAACTTTTTATTTACAATTTTTTAAACACTTTTTGTACTGGCTTATCGAGAAATCTTAGTATTAATGCCAATACATGCCTGCGTCAATCGGATTCACTACGGGAAATCACAATGAGTATTGAGTACTGCTTAAGTACAAACTCATTTCAGTTAGGTTAGGTTACATTCACAATAAGAAAAATTTACCTTGTTTGCGCCATAATCAAAATTTTGATTGAGGGTGAGTTCAAATGTTGTAACAGAAGAGTTTTTTTTTAGTCGTACGGCATATTGGGATTTTCAAGTATCAAGAGATGGCGCTGATCGCATTAAACAATGGTACACTTTTTGTTGACATCTGTCAGCGTAGCATTACTGTCAATTGTGTTTCTTTAGTTTTCGTATTATTTTTTCATTTATTAGTATTTTTTATTTAAAATTCAAGTATGTATAATAGAGTTTTTCTAGTCATATAGTTGTAGTTTCATGTAAATGTCAAATGTGTACCACTGTTTGTAGTTCTAATATTCGCCGCTAGTTAGCGTTTTCTTATTTGAAAATCCCAATGGGGTATGTGATCAAATTTTGATTTTTACATATATTATACTAGACCAAAAAATAAAATACCCGTATTTTTTTAAATCGATTAATTATTCATAGTTTACGAGAAAATAATTATTAAAAAATTGAAGAAGGGATCTGTGACGTAGGTATGGTTGAATGATAGAAGAAGATAGTTAGACTGAGATAGATATGTTGTGGTAGGTTATGGAATGGCGAAAGTGACAGCTGGCTTGAGTGACAGATATCACGTGATCGTGTACATAATATATGCTATGCGAAAGATAAACGAATTGATAAATTTAGTATGGACTCTGGAGGATTATTATGGAAGTTTTTTCATGGATAATAATAACAATAATATTCGAATGTAAATATTTGTATGAAAAATATTTCAGAGTAGCCTACTTGGCATACAAGAATCAGCTGGTTTAGTTCTGTTTGGTTATGTTTACAACACCAACGCTTACAGTCAGGTGTGTTTACGAGTGAACGTGTGCATTTAGATTTTTCCGAAGATTTTTCTTTGTTCTTTTTGATTATTTAAGGGTAAGTGTTAGCGATAAAACCATACATTACATACTTTTTCATTTTTAAAGCATAATTTTAAATTGTAGTTTTTGTTAAATTTAGGAATATCAAGATTTGGACGCATATATTTTAGACAAAAAATAATATGAAATTATAATGTATACAGGTATATAAGTTTAATCGTTTGATGTACACAAACACAATCACGTGACATCTGTCTGGTCAACAGAAGCCAGCTGTCTATTTCGCCACTCCATGACCTACCACAATACATCTGTCTCAGTCTAACTGTCTTCTTCTACCATTCTACCCTACGGACGTCACAGATCCCTCCTCCAAAACATTAAATTGCCAATAACAATATTATTACAAACTAATGTTTAATTTTTATTATTATAATGAGAAACTATAGTGGTTAGTTTTTATATATTATGACTTATATATTGAAATTCAATTATGGTCACATACCCCATTGCATATAACTATATACAGGTGTCCGGTTCTCGAAGGCCACCATTGGGATCTCGAAAAGTAGAAGAGATACGACTTCGGTTAAATGGGACATGTGGTGCGCCTTTGGGGGGCCATCTTAGATATGCTTTTGTTTTGACAAAAATTGCCATAGGTTACTAGAAAATGGCGAAAAACTGAATTTGGTCGATATTTTCATTTTGAAATTACTTCTAAACTATCAGTAATCGAGAAAAATGTTTCAAATAAAAAGTTAGATATTTTTATTGTCTATTCAGTGGCGAGATATAAACACAAACCAACAATTTTTTTAAAAATGGTACCCATATTTAATTTTTCCTTTAAAAAACACTTATTTTTTTGTTACGATTGGTATAAGCGTTAGAGCATTTTAAATTTATTTTATTATATATCTTTTTAATTTCTTTTTCATTTTTTTTTTTATTTTTGTTAGTAATTTCATTTGTTTTTGTAAAATAGTATTTTATTTCAGTTAAATAACTTATTTCATAACTACATTGTTTCATAATTTAATTTTAACTATATTTTCAAATTCACGTAAAAATTATTTAAAACCAAAAACCTTTACACCAATCGAAAGAGAAAAAATATGCATTTTTTTTAGCAAAAATCAAATATGGGTTCCATTTAAAAAAATTGTAAGTTTGTGTTATATTTCTAAAATTTACCCATAAAAAAATATTTTTGTACGCCACTGGTTAGACAATAAAAATATCTAACTTTTTTGTTTGAAACATTTTTCTCGATTACTGATAGTTTAGAAGCAATTTAAAAATGAAAATATTGACCAAATTCAGTTTTCCGACATTTTTTTAGTAACCTATGAGATTTTTTGTCAAAACAAAAGCACATCTAAGATGTGAAACCCCCCCCCCCCCCAAGACGCACCACATATCCCATGTAACGGAAGTCGTATCTCTTGTAGCTTCAGAGATCCGAATGGTGGCCTTCGAAATCCGGACACCTATATTCTCTGTTCATCTAAATTAATATTTGCACGTTCAGATTCCTTAGCTTTTTCGTATTATGCATCTATTACAGTAGTATCGATTGGTGCAAACATATACACCCACAATATTCCATTGTTAGTGCTAATTATTTTGAGTGTTACAGAGCCAAGTTTCCATACAGAGTTGTCCAATCGTGGCAGTAGTAAAGATAAAAAAAACGGTTTAATATACATATATTGAAATAAATTTCTGCGTGAAGTGCAATTTATTTAAATTATTATCTAAATATATTTATTTGATATCCCACAATATTCATATATTTGAATAATTACAAAAGGAACAAGAAAAGTTATTCTTCATTTAGAAATTGGTAACAATAATTGTGACTCAATTCAATATTTGAAAATCTGGTCCGCTTGACTAGTAACAAATAAACGTCTTTATTCTTTATTTTAACATTATTAATAAATAGTACTAATCAATTGTGCAGTGCTATGCAAGTGCTCTGTCGGCTCTGGCACAAGTGTGGTGGGGGAGTAACTAATTCGGGGTCTCACCTTGTTCAGAGCATCCAGGACCTTGTCTGGCATGTGGTCCTGGATCATCACAGGCGAAATTAGAACCTCATCGAAGTCGGTGTTCTGCGCCCATAGCGCTTGGTACACTGGTTCATGTTTAGAAAGTGCTTGCCTACAAACAAATCAAATATTATGTAGTTTTATGTAACTAATAAAGTCGGTAATACTCATAATGCAGACTAATAAATGTGACATGCGAATAGGTTTGACGATCACTGTTAACATACACAAACATTTAAAACAATGTTGTAGCAATATAGGCAAAATATATGAGTTATTTTATCGCCTTACGGGAAAAGGGTATTATTAAATTATTTATGAGAATAAATATTATCATATCACATATTGGATAATCATCCAGCTATGCATTTTGTCTGATGTATTATATACGAATAAAAAAAATTAAACAATGTTATTGATGAAAAGCAGTTCGTTTTTATCTGAATAAATCTATTATAATTTTAATGAATCAATACACATTAATAGATAAACTGGTCTTAATCATATATAGGGTGACCATACCCGTTTTGAACGGGACAATCCCGTTTTTTTTAAATGTAATAATAATAATAATAATAATAATAATAATAATAATAATAATATTTTATTTATCCTTAAATGTCTTACAAACATATGGATATCGTCATGAATTAAGTTTACATTATATGTACAGTGACACATTATAAACATTATAAAAATATATATGTGTGAATACAATATTACATTAGTGACATGACCCCATCAGAAATGGCGGCGAGTTTGTGCTTCTGCGCTTTCAAAATATTCTTCTACCGAATAGAAGGTTTGATTTAATAAGAATTTTTTCAGTTCTTTTACAAAAGTATTATAATTAGGTATGTTCATTATTTTGGTCGGTAAGGCATTGTATATCTTTAGGCCAAGTATGTATGGACCGGCCGCCCCGTCGTTTTACTTAAGGGGGATGTAAAGTCAAATAGTTTTTCAGATTACAGGCGGGCCTGTGACCGTTCCTAATGTTCCATCTTTTTCTTTGCATGTTTAAAATGTATAGTTTCTCTGCATCACACAGCGCAAGTAGACCCTCAAGTTTTTGATGTAAATGTGCATGAAACGTACGATAAATTATTTGGGTAACTGCAACCCTTACCCTGCCTACTAGTAACTAAGATCGCATTGGTTACTGCAAACCAGTACAACTATAATGCTGCTTATATTCAAAATATAATCAGTTTACATTAGGTCAACTTTAAGAAATAAATGCCGATTCTAACAGTACAACTTAAATGTTGTCCACCCAAATCCTAAATCTTAATGTAATGCTGATGTAGTGGTATATGGTGCCCATAGAACTAATAAATACTTCGTAAATGGAAGGAGCGTAGACACGGATAGTCCGTGGTTAACATTGTACAATAAAGACAGAGCGAGAACCACGTGACAGAGGTCTACTGTCGCTAGAAATGTATTAGCGCTCTCGAAATTTCTTGTTTTATTTAAATATAATAAGAAAATTATTATAAATAAAGTATTAAGGATATTAAAAATTAAAATGGTTAAGGTGTGCTGTGCATATAATATAAGAAAAATTTTAATTTGATAATAAAGTAGTTTAATAGTCATTGGCCAGTTAATAATATATTAATTTGCTTATTACACTATTAAAATACAAAAGTAACCAATAATTCATAAAATTACTTATTAAAAATCATTAGTTTTATTCATTTTATTCAACTTTTCCTGTTGCCTTACAGAGCGTACACGGTAGTCGTACCACGTGACTAAGGTCTACGTTCTTCTATCGCTCTCCCACTGCAGGACTTTGTGTATAGCTATCTCTCTCGAATGTTAACCACACAGCACACTGTGTACGGCTATAGGCAAGACTCCATCCATATGTATTTATTAGATCACTGATGGTGCCGCACAAATCAATGTTGTAAAAAACACTTTTATATTTTACTTTTTTTATCTACATGAAAATATAGAATATTACATATTTTTTAATTTGGTTAGATAACAAATAATAATAATAAATAAACTATTATTACAATGTAAGTAGTTTTTTGGGCGAATATAATCTGAAGAAGTAAAATTATTTAGAATCAAAAATGCATACTTTGAATGCTTGAGTAAATAATGAAGATTTATTTGTTTGTTTTTCAAACGAAATAAATATAGAACTTCAACCCATAATTATTGAATGGTTTTTATTTGTTTATACATAAAAAATTAAAATTATATAAAAGATTATTATATAGGTAAATATAAATAATAAAATAATAATAACAGTTTTCACATCGCATATAATTTAAACAGTTAATTCATAAAAATTTATTCTCTTGGCGGATTTCTAACAGGCATTTTTCTTTTGAATCTAGAATCTATGATTTCAGGAAGTAGACAGCGCATGTAAAAATTTTGTAAATAGTTGATCATACTCGTTTCCCAGAATGTGTTATCACGCATTATCAGAAAGTAAAAATGTAATTAGAATTTTTTTATTATTAAGCCAATGAAATAAATCAGTAAGTACCTTCTCAATTGAAATTCCCTATGTTTGGTCCCTTTGAAATAAGCAGGATAAATTTACTTATTTCAATAATAAGTTTATAAAATGTTTGCTAATATCCTTATATGTTTGTAGTACATGTTTAAACCTCATTAGTGAAAAAAGTATAATCCTATTATCTTATTTATTGCTTCAAAATGAAATATATTTTGTTATTGAAAATAAGAAATGGTAAATAGCAAAATTGTATCGGCCGAAAGGTCTTCAAAAGTACTTGAAATTTTGATCTTCTTTTGATCTTTTCAACGATATAATATGTTCATATTTTATTGTTTTGAACATGAAAAAAAAAGAATAATTAATTTACTGGAGTGAAAACAAATATTAAGAGACAAATATATAAAAAAAAACAATAACTTGTGTTTGTCGTTTCTTATACATTTGACATTTGTTTTGATATTATCTTAAGAATATATTATTAGAATTACGGAGACAATCTTGAAGAAAAAAATAAGTTTAGTGCCGCTTTGTGGTTAAAATGCACTTTTGTGCAAAATTATACTTCAGGCCCCTCATAATGTATAATTTGCAAACTAAATTTAAAAAATTTATACTATATTTCGAATTCTTCAAAAAATGCTAGATTTCGTTTGTTACATAGATTCTTGTAATCATTTGTATTAGGTTATAATCTAAAAGGATTGTTGTAATCAACAATTTTACAGGTAGTTTGCAACAATGCCAGAAACTCATCCATTCGGCAAAAGTGTAATTCATAAGCATTTGATTCTTCGCAAAATGCTAGTATTTATGCTTTGGTGCTTACAAATGTTGTATTTTCTTGATAACTATTCAAAAAACGATTTTTCTTTTTTGTAATATAGTTCAATTAAGGTTTACATATTTAACAAAAACACAAGTTTAAACTAAAACTAAAAAAAAGTTAATTGTCATTTTTGACATTTATGTTACTATAAATATTAAAGAATATTTTATCCTTTGTACGATTTGATTATAGACTTCCTTTATATTTAAAAGATAAATGCTCATATTCATAAACACTCGTAAAAATTATACAATTCGTTATAATTTTTATCGAGTAGAAACAGTCGACACTGAAAGAAAAAATAAAATATAATTTGACAATCTTGATTCAATTTGTGAAAAATTATAACGTGCCGTTTTGATTCTTTACGAGTGTTTATGAATATGGGCAAAAGAGTTAGAGACTTATAAAGATATTAAATTTTATAAATCATTGTATGCTATGGTCAAAAATAGAAATATAATTATAATATTGTCATTGGGGTACTTTTCTGTAAGTGGAGGGATTTATTTACCCAATCATGTTTCATAATTATTCTATAATCAACCAATAGGGTGCTGCTTTATAAAGATAGGTAGTATACAGGTAGCATGATATTCATTTAATGTTTAATTATTTTGTGTAGACAATACAAATAAAATATGTTTACATTACATATTTATGAAAGAAAAAGAGTGAACATTCAAAATCAGATACCGAAAGTATTTTATCTAATTCCAATAATCAACAACAAAATTATTTGTTCAACAAGACGATTACCTAACTATTTATAATATTCGTACTACTTTTTTGTAATATTTAGTTATTGTTTATATACTCGTTCATACAAGTGTATATGTACATAAATATTTTATCAAAAATATTTATAAAACTTGATATTTAAATTGTAACGATTGAAAATTTGGCGGCTAAGTAAATGTTTTAATCTGTTGTCTTATTGGTGGTTGCTTTTGGCGAATGGAGGGGATTACAGACGGACCTGTGCTCGAATCACACCCAGATTGAAGTAACTTTGAAGCAAAAATTTTATATTTTGATGTTTACAATTGTTGTATTTTCTTGATAATTACTCAAAAAACGAATTTTCTTTTTTATAATATAGTTCAATTAAGGTTTAAACTATGTCCTACAGTTAAAATATTTAACAAAAACAATTTTAAAATGTAGGAAATATGTATCTGAAAATTGATATAATTTGTTTACTATTATCTTTAATATATGAAAGTTTATTGTAAAATAATTAACTTCATACCAAACTAACACATATTTTCTTTATAATATTTCAAGAATTTTTTTATATCTTGTATAGTTTTTGAGATATACTGACAGAAAGAATGGACGATTTGTACCTAAAAATATGTGACTTTACATTCCCCTTAAAATAACGTAATGTCCCGTTTTAGAAGATTTCTCCCCTTTTTAAAGATTTTTCTATTTTGCGTCTATAACAACCCTATTACAACACCCAAAACAATTCGTTAATAGCTCATTCGAGTGCCGTAATAGATTAGTACAATTTATTTTTTTAAGATTGGTGAATGTCAAAAAATGTCAAATCTCGCTAAATAATTTTGATCTTAAAAGTAAGAAGAAGAGAAGAAATAGAGTACCTAGTAAAGTTAGAAAGAAATAGAAAATATCGTAGTATAGTCCATTCCCGATAGCGAGAGAATGTGGAACCAACTCGCGGGCAAAGACAACTCGTTCGATTGGTTCGGTTCGAAAATGATCCCAAACCGATCAACAGAACGACTTGTTTCTGCCCACGAGTTAGTTCCACATTATCTCGCTATCGCGAATGACTCAGTTGGTGTTATAAAAATAAGGTTAGAGTTGTGCTGTTAAACGTCATATGAATTTTCCAACGTCACATTAGTATCATCAACTGACACAAAATTCTCAAAATTTTGAAACTACGATTTTTTAATTAAAAAGGGCATAAAAGGCGCAAAATAGAAAAAAATGATACAAAGAATTCATTGCATAATTGTCGTTTATTTTGTTCGAAAGGTGACAATTTATCATCACATTCGTTTTTTAATATACTATTATATCACTAGGGAAAAAAATAAAAATTGGTTTACTATTTAAAAATCATTATAAAATAACTTATTGAACTTAATTACCTTATAGACAAATTTTATTTGTTTTTGCAATGTTCTATAATAAATTATGTTATTGATATCAACCTCCCCCGCCCCCTCCATCCTTCTAGATAATTATGGTCACCCTAATCATATAGGTACTAGTCTTAGACCAGGAATAGAGGGGGAGACAAGGCATAGTCACGCGTATATTTCCAAATCATCTGAGCGATAAATACTTGATTATCCATAACTACAAATTATCTTCATTTTGTTTTATAAAACTAAAATAAATACGAAAGAATATTAATAAAGAAAAACGTAATGTAAATAACGGACAAGTTAAAACGGTAGGTGACGCTTGTTGACATTGAAAACTTATTCGTTCGACTGCACACGTATGTAACACATCTGGCCGACTAGCCTTTTGCGGCTGATTCTGACAGTTCAATAAGGTCGAAAATCGCTAGGATGATTTGGAAAGTCGTCTTATGGCGAAATACATAGCATGCCCTGTCTCCCCCTCTATTCCTGGTCTAAGGTACTAGTACTATAGTTGCCGTCAAATAAGTATGGACTCGAGATTTCTACACTGTTGCCATTTCAGGAGCAATGTTGATAATGTTAGGTTATGAAGAAGCGGCAATACCGCAGGGCAAGGAACAGGGTGCGAAAAAGTTGAGCATCAGTCCATATTTATTTGGACCAATCCACAAATATTTTCCTCCGTTTTTTATGAATTTTTGAATAATTTACAATTGGAGAAAAAGTCAAAGTAGCTGACATTTGGTGAGAGATTTGTGAACATAGCAAATGGGGAAAACGTCACTTTTTATCATTTGTTGGTGTAGTGTATTTTGAATATAAATGGTATTTTGCACTAAATCATTTTAATTACACTTTAAAATAAAAACAACAAATTATATCAATATTTTACTAGACAAAATGGCGGCCAAACGGGGGGATTTGTCGTCGTCGGACCTGTCATCTACAGTTCATTTTTTTCTCCTTTTACGCAGATTACTTCTATAGACAATAGATGGCAGTGTATAGGCTTGGTAGTCAAAGCCAGTAGATATAGTAAGTACCGACATGGCGGCCATCTTGGCCTTAAAAAGCAACAGTAATGATTTTTCGTATCGCTAGAGGCGCTGTTGTTGCAGGTGTCAAATGTCACATTGCCAACATTACAAAACCCTGTAATAACACAAATACATGCATTCGTATAATAATCTCAGAATAAGGTACGTACAGTTTACGGATACTTGTTTTGCAAATCTAATACAATAAAAATTGCTTAATACCACACCACGAATAATCTGACGTTTGACAATGACAATTTACACCTGCGACAAAAGCGCCTCTAGCGACACGAAAAATCATTACTGTGGCTTTTTAAAGCCAAGATGGCCGCCATGTCGGTACTTTAGTATATCTACTGGCTTTGTTGGTAGTTTTCCACATAATAAGAAATAGACAATTTCAGAAATTCAAAGCGCATGCGCCAAGTGTTAGACTGCGACAAAAAGTTAGTGCCGATTGCCGTATATCCGTCCTTGTTTATATGACAGTTCTGTCAATTTTAGAGTTTTGTTTTTGTTTTGTTGGTTTCGTTTTTCAAATAACGGGTACTAAACTTCTGGTCCACAAAATATTGCCATTTGAAATGTTTTGTCTGGTTTAGAAAATAAAAACTTAGGTTAAGTATGGTAATACAATTTTTATAATTGATTGATGAATGTACTTCATTTTTTCACGTAGTAAATAAGTTTTTATTTGTAAAATAAGAATTGATATCATATATTATACACAAATTCATATTAACAAGTTCTGTGTAGTTCTAAAATTTAAAACAGAATACCGGGGTCACGTATATATTTGAAATGCTGCCATGTAACGGCACTAACTTTTTAGTTCAAAAAGTAAATGTAGTGGTCGCTCAAATTTCTGAAATGGTCTATTGAATTTGTTCATCCGATTTAATCAAAAACAGAAGAAAAAAATTGAGAATGATTGCTTTCTGCATAACACCGCCCATTTGATGGCAAGTATAGTATTTCATCTTTCATATATTTTAGTAACTTTAAAATTACTTAATTTACTACCTTTGCGAGGACAACATGATTTGTATTAGATTCTGAACTAGTCTGACGAAATTCGAAAGGGAACACTCCGATATAAGCGTAGTTGATTGAAAAGGTGAGGCTATTCATATTCCATCGTCAATGACACCCCTTGAGGTATACAACTATTTGTTTAAAACTGGGCTCTGGAGCATGTGCGAAGCCAGGGGAAGGGTTTTGGGGGTTCTAAAAAATTAAAGCGCATACTTTGAAGTTTGCCTCAGTTGTTTCGAAACCACTGTTCGGCTTTGAAGTAGATTTTTTGCTGGGAAAATTGTATGAAAATAAACTATATTTAAAAATAAAGTAAAATTTTGAATAGTGATTTATGCTAGGTTTATCCAATATGTAAATTGTATAATTAAATTAAGCCACTAAATTAAAATAACGTCGTTTGTGCAGTAAATTTATATTGAGAATTTTCGTACATACGTATATAATCTAACTTTTATAGGTGTAATTACGGTACCTTATATTTATATAGGATAAAAGAATAGAGATATACAAATGGTTAAATAGGTCCAATTAGTAAAATTAACGAATATAGAATAACACTTCAAATAAATTTTATAGATATTGCTATTGGTACAACATTGTTTATTATAAATGTGTAGAAGAGTAGTATTTCTACGAAGTACGAACATTAGGTCACACAAAATACGGTTGATTTTGGAGAATTCCTACTCTATTATGCATCATGCATCATCACATGCGTCGGTCATGCTGAAAAACAACAATTTCATACCTCCAACGTTTTTCATATTTTTGTCTGAAAGACAAAAATTCAATTTAGAAAGTGCTTTACTAATAGTTTTATTATATTATGTTGTATCTTATGCAGTTTTAAACAACGATGATAGATTATTGTAACATCGTGTTTCAAACGTTGATTATATGATAATTAAATGTAAGTTTTAAATTCTAATAAACTGTTAAAAATAGCAATTTAAAAAGCAATTTTAATATAAAATTTGTATTTAAGTCTACTTGTGCAATGAAGCTTTTAATGCAGTTTAACTTTTTCAATTATAAATTTTATTGTAATCGTGCCAGCTCAAATCAGAAATTAGAAAATGAAAGTTAGAATTCAGTGTTCAGATCAGAAATTCTTTATAGCAGCCTGAAGCTTACCCTTTAATAAATATTTCTTAATAACTGCGAAGTCACGTTTGGGAAATAATTTAGCAGATATATTATTATAATTATTTATTGTCATAGTTTTTAAAGTTATGTTACTTATCAATTACTGTCTTTATACTTATGTTCTATTCCTATTTCTAAGAAATGCTAATATGTAATATACATTAAATTTTACTATATTATTTATTATGTAATACTGGTTTCTAAAGAAACGTTTTTTGAACGATTTATAAAACAAAAACTGAAAGATTAAGGTTCCAGAATTTTATAATGGTATTTTAAAGTTCCAGGACTTTAGAATTCAACCTTCAAACTGAATCATTTATTTATGCGTCATTAAATTGATCTTAACCTCAGCAGCTTCATGCAAAATATCTCGAGGAATGTAATTCTCAACAATTATAGCGAATAACAATGTTAACGAAACCAGAAAAATTCAAGTTCAGTTTGACAATCTGTCAAAATTTTGCTGTTTCTTATACAAAGCTTATATTGCTACAAATTGCTGCATATTTCTTTTAATAATTTCAGTATGACATAAAAATATATATGCACCTCAGACGAAAAGTGAAAATAAATTAAAAACCGAAAACTCTATTCATTGGTGTTATGTTCTACTAAGGATGATGCGCCCATACAAAAATTATTTATTTTTATGTTTTTACCCTGTCAAAACGTGGGTTTGGTTGGATTAATATAAACAGGACTTAAACTAAAAGCTCACTAAAAAGGTAGTTTTATTTTTGAGTACAAAGAAATGAAAAGAATAAAGTAAAATTGTAAAATAATGACTTTTAGCAGCTCAAAATAATAATAGTTTAAAACAATGTCCTTGTCAAATTGAGAAGCGCACACAAATCTGCTGATTCGAAAGGTAATTTTTTATCGTTGTTCTTTTTAAATGGGGTCGGGTAGACTACTCTAATCTCTCATCTACCAGCTTACCTCGTACATGCCCCTGCAAAACACCTGGAAATTTTTAGAGTGTACTGATGACGCATATGCATTACACAATTATTTCGATTTTCATGTCTGTTTCCAATTTAGGTTTATATTTTTGAAGTTTTATTTTTTGTCTTTCAATTATTATAAAACTGAATTTTAAAATAACTCTGGTCAAGAGCCAAATAAATATTTTAATTTAATTTTGAACAAGGATGACAAGAAAAGAGCAGAAGAACTAATTATACTTGTTCCTTTTATTTCATGCAGGGGGAGTTTCTGATCAGTTTAGTTCAGTGCTACTCACTCTTTCTTGTATGTAAAAAGAAAGCATTTCATGGTCGCTCGAGTTGAGCATCACATTCCGAATGAAAATGAAAAAGTTTCCTAAAGAAGTGTAAACCAAAATCTTGTATTATTTTATTTTTCAGAGTTACTTATAAAATCACCTTTTCGCATCTAGTGCTCTATGCATTTTTCCGAATAAACATAGATAATAGTATTATTCACGAAAGGTGACTATTCGAGGTCATTTATGAACCGTCTGATGTAATATTACTTGCAGATAACTTCACTACATTTCGTACCTATAGGCGTGCGACGCAAAATATTTATGGATACATTTTAACTGAAAAAATAAATGTATTTTATTTGAAAATTTTGTTTCTTTTTTTTATCTTCTTCTCCAACGTTTTTGCATAAAACAGAAATATAGACTTGACATAAACCATAAAATAATTTGATTTATGTCAATGTTACTGGATAAACTTTAGTACAGATGGCAGTGTAGTAGATAATTACATGTCTGTAACTGTACGACATACGTCACTGCTATTTTTAGTGTGTTAGAAAGTAATGGTACTTTTTACGTATATCTGTCACAGTGGTCACACCACATACATTAAATAGACATACGTGAACTATTCTTTCTCTTTCTAAAAATGTTGCTAAGCTACTGTGCTGTGTATTCTTTCTTCGAACAAATGACCTTGAATAATCATCTTTCGTGAATAATAGTATATCATTAAAATTCTCTCATACTAGCCCAATGGAGTATGTGATCAAATTTTTATTTTTACATAATACGATTACTAGACAAAAATAAAATACCCGTATTTTTTAAATCAATTAATTACTCGTACTTTATGAAAAAATAATTCTAAAAAATTTGGGGAAGGAATATGTAACGTGAGCATGGTAAATTGTTAGAAACGTCAAATAAATTAACTTACGTTGTGACTGTACTATATATTTTCTAATCTAAGGTTGTGACAGATAAAACGTCAAGCATTTATTTATTTTTTTGTTCAATTCCATGGCTGTCGATATTTTCAACGTAATTTTCGATAAATTAGATAATATTATCTTTTGTCTATTTTGATTCTATATCTATTAGATAAGTTTTCAAAACTACTTTACAATATTTTTTTTAAAGAAGTCCGATCAAGTCATCTTCGAATGGTATGAATTAAGATTTTAGCTCCGCCCATTCTGTCAAATTCAGTAGTGTCGTTTACTTAATTTTTATGAGGGTACATAAGATACTACTGTTATTATAAAAAATATATGTTAGAGTAAAAGCACTCAAAAATCAAAACTAAGTCAATTTGTAAGTTTATTAGCAAATGTAAAACCAAATGTATAGTTAAATTATGTTTGTCGACGTTATAGTGCTAAAAAAACCTAACTCGGGGTAGGCTATGAATTGAGAAACGTATGTCTGATCATTATTCCTTATTCCATTCAAAAGTCTAATTATTGTCAAAAATAATCTTGAAGTGTAATTTTGAGGAAAATAGATAATATAGAAGAATATAGTATATTGCCATTCACCATTTTCTAATTGATTTTTATTTCTAAAATAAGATTCAAGAAGAAATGCTTGGATTTCTTTAGATAACATTTTTGACAATATTTCATGTCAAACTGATATTTAATTAAATGCTTTTAAATTGATATACGTTTCTTTGTTCATATCTTACTCCGAGTTAGGTTTTTTAACACACTGTACTTGGCTTTAACACTATTCGAAAAATGTGGTTTAATATGTTTTCTGAAGTACAGTGGGTCCACTGTAAGCGGGCCACCATTGCTAACTTTCTTATTTGAAGAGATAGAAAGACGGTGAAATGGACAAAGTTGGGCGATTACGACAAATTTAACGGTGAAAAATGCAAAACAATTGAACATCAAATACGCTACTTATTCAACAAAATAAAATATATTTTTAAATGGAATGCCATATTAAAAATGGTACCATAAAAGATTTTTAATCTGAATACAAAAGTTCATTCTCACTATGCCTCTAAAACTAAAAACAAAAGAGTTATTTCCAGTCGAAATTTAAGTATTATATTTCTAATTTTAAGAGAAATATAACATTGCTACTATGAAAACAACAAATTATTAACTAACACTGATCAAAGAACAAATAAATAATTACTAATATAAATGTAAAATGGAATAAACGACTGATGGTGTTGACGGGAGGAATAATAGCAGGAATGCAGTCTAAATTGGTTTATTATTTAGTCTGAGGCCAACGTTTCGCTGCCACTTACAGCTTCATCAGGGCAAAAGACTAAGGCGTGCCCTGATGAAACATTAGCCTCAGAATAAATAAACAAATTTAGACTGCATTCCTGCCATTATTCCTCCCACTAATATAAATGTTTGGTACGTAAAAGTAAACTTTAAAAAAATGTTTAAAATGTTGACCATTTCTTTCACGACAAATGTATGATCTTTTTATCATAGACTTCATTGTTTTAGTCAATTGTTCTTTGTTTAATGTTAGTTTTTTGTTGTTTCCATAGCAACAATGCTATATTTGTATTAAAAATATTTAAATTTCAACATGAAATAACTGTTTTGTTTAATGAACTTTTATATTCAGATAAATAAAATCTTTTAAATGGTACCATTTTCAATATGGCATTCTATTTTAAAAAATGTTATTTTGAATAAGTCGCGTATTTGATGTGCAATTGTTTTGCAGTTTTCACCGTTAAATTTGTAGTATAATATCGGCCAACTTTGTCCATTTAACCGTCTTTCTAACTCGTCAAATACGAAAGTTGGCAATGGTGGCCCGCTTACAGTCGACACACTGTACATATAAATATAAATTGAAGAAATTTGTAAAAATAAAGAAAATTATATTAAAAATTAAAAAAATTATCTGTAATTAATGTTATTTTTTGTATATAAAACAAAAAATGCAGACATGTTATACATAATTGAAAAACTTATAAAAAGCCTATTTTCAGCATAGGTTCATATCTAAAAAAATTATGTTTCTGTTATATCCAGAATTGTGGTTATCAAAAAATCTAATTACACCACATTATTTTATATAAAAATGAGATATTTTTAATACTAACGAAAAACAAGTTTTAGCCTTTATTTCAAAAACCAAAAAACGATAAAAAATTTCTGCGGTGACTATTAAATTTATCTCAAAATGCAAATGGTTTTGCCCGAGATACCCTAAAAAAATATACTACTCGTATAATATGTATTTTGTCTTCAGAGCAAAAGGTAAAATTAGATAAGCAGTTAAAGCTGATTATCATTTTGTTTAAATGAATGAACTATGAAACCAACAATATACGAATATTTAAATTTAATTGTTTTTTAAGAGTAGGTATATTAATGAAGAACTAATAGTCTATTTGTTAATATTAAATTATGAAAAGATTATGTCAGCCACCAGGATTTGAACCCGGGACCATTATGGGAGCATTACTCCGGTAAGGTAATGGTCCCGGGTTCAAATCCCGGTGGCTGACATGATCTTTTCACAATTTAATTCTTTCAGGAGTTAAACGATTAATGGAATAACAAGTATAACATTTTTATTATTTGTCAGTTATTTTTTGTTATTTTCTTTTTTAAACTTCTCTAAATGATTTCCCAAACACTATTTTTCCGCTTCCTCTTTGTACTTACTCTCCCCGTTTGGGGTGATGCCGGACGATGTGTATGATTCTTCCAGGTGGATACAATGGGTTATGAAGGGTGAGAGCAATAGTGCTGTCACTGGGATGGACTCCCGCAGATCTCGCGCCCTCCTTCGCCGCCATATATTCAACGATGTTGGCATCCGTGGCGCTCAATTCATGGGCTGAAGTTGGTTCCGGACCACAGCCACAGCATATCACACTGCAGGTTATTGTCTTCCACTGAGTACAGACAGAAAGTTTAAAGGGCTGAAATGAACATATGTAATGGGATGCGCCGTCATTCATATTACGGACAAAAGAAATAACATCGCAAGAGATCTACTTTATTTCTATAGTCTGAGCGGTTTTTTTTTTTTCGTAATTTGCAGCATTATTTATAAAGGAGAAAAAAAATAATGTACGAACATGATGTGTACTACAAAGCGAAGAAAAACTTATTTTTTTAATATAGGTACATAAAAAACACATATATTATATTATCACCGAAATAAGACAACTCCAGCTCAATCGAATTCAGACATTAGTAAAATAGACCGAAATTATATGCTTAATAATGAAATAAAATGATATCATTAAAATACTTCGGAAATAAGTGTTATAGTGTAATGTCACGAATATGAATTATTCTGATTGGAAGTAGTTTTAAATAGGGGACGAGCCAGCATCAGTCGCGCCACTTAAATTCTCGAACAGTTGTTATTTGTACAATTTATCTTAGTAGTAATACTTTAATTACACGCTTCTATAGCATCACTCTTCAATTTAGTTGTTATTTGATTATAAACTTTTTGTAATAAAATTTATAATTTAAATACACTTGTAATTGTAGATGTAGACTTTACAGTGTTGTAATATAAATTTATTTTTATAATAATTTTTCTACGAATGCTATGAAAAATAGATATTTACGCTTTCATGTCATCGTAAAATTTATGTTTTTTGAGAAGTGAGCAACAAAGTTCTTTTTCGCGCGTTGCTATAGGAGACGCGCAAAAAAGAAGGTTTTCCTCGCTCTCAAAATAAAAATTTATTATTTAATTATTTACAATACTAAAATAAATTGTATACTTTTAGAAGTTTTAATACTAATTCCTGAGCTCAAAATTATATAAGATAAATTTTTCCTTACATCCTGCTTACCAGATTTTTTTAGAAATATCGCTATATAACGAACGTAGAAAAAATAATGTGGGTATTACAAGCGTAAAGTGTCAATGTCGCTTTCGAAAGATTGCCGCGCTCCACTTCTTTTGCGACAAAGTATCACTTTACGTTCTTAATACACGAAAGTATAATTTTGAAATTTCATTTTCTTCAAGAACATTTATACTCTATTCCAGTTAAGAATTAGAAATAAGATAGGGGCTTACGATTTCAGCTTTTTATTTGGTCTAATCGCGAACCAAAAATACAATAGAGAAAAATTTGTAACAAAACGTTTCAGTCGACTAATGAACGTCGTAAGAGCTAGAGTTGTAATCAGTGCACTCAGTGCAAGCCATGATTCTATCTTATTATATCAGGTGGATGCTAAAAAACGAATGCTGTTTGAAACTCCATAACTCCGGAGTGCCTTAGGATATCGATTAAATTTTTTTTATCTCTTACAGACAAAGAGTTGAAAAGTATTCAGTATTCCTAACAAATTTCAATCATTTATATAGAAAAATAAGTGAATAGGGATTTTCTAACTTTGCCATTCAAATCATCTACTATTACACATTGATAATTTTACAGTCAGCTTAAAACGAATTAGGCTATTATTGAAATAAATGTAATTGTCAGTGATATTTCAAATTCATTGTAACATAGGGCATTCAGCAATCATGTGGTTATTAAACATCCTGAATATGTTCATCATTTTTTCTGCTGAATGCACTGTTCACTAGAGACCGTTCACTAACCAGCTGACCAGCGTTGCCAACCTTTGAAATCTGTAGTGTCGTACGAAAGCGTGAATTTTATCGTAGTTTTAATAAAATTATCTTACGCTTATTGGTATTATACATAATGGCCACGGGAATAATAAAAATGGCGAAGCCAGAGTTTTGAATATGCTCGAATGTAAAATTTTCCATCTATAATTTTGGTTTACGGTTTACCTCATTTCATTCTTGTTAGACTCTAGCTTTGGCCCCAAATTTGAAAAACAATTCTTTAAAATTATTTTTGTTGGTGAATGTACAAGATGTTGCAACTGATTGGTTGCACTTTTTACTACTTTTAATATTTGTAATATTTTATTCGACAAGCTTGACGGGCCTGTATTAATTTAATCTTACGGTTGTACAAGACCCAAAATTATGGTATGGTAAATGTACAATAATTATCGTACGGTTTGCAACACTGCAGCTGACCCTAGCGTGGGCCGTGTCAGCGGCGTGTTGCATCGTTGAATTGGGGGCCCATGCTCCATCTGAGTACGAAGAGTATAATTTTCATGTAATTTTTACAATTTTCGCTGATGTACAACATTGTAATTCTATGTATTTACTTTTAATTCTCAACTTGAATTTTATAGTTGCTGAAGATGAGCGGATTTTGCTCGAAACGTCCTAAATAAATTTAACCAAATAATAGTGAAACTTGAAGGCCTTATATTTATTAATGCACATTATCAACATGGTTCCCTCACACAACATTTAAATTCTAATGGAAAATAGTTTATTTTTAAACATATCACATCAAATCCATATCATATATTAATATGCACCTACCTACTTATGGTATGAAATAATTTATATAATAGGATTCATTTTATAAAATATTAAATATGATGTAATTTATTTTACAAAATATTAATTTTAAATTGGATTGTGATATGCTCTCCCGGACGGCCCGTTTGAAAGACAGTGAACCATTTTTATGTTACAGTACCTTAAGAACACGACATATTATTAATATATTAATGTGGATAGACAGAGTTATTTACGTACATTAAACTTAAAAAGAAAAAATCTAAAGTTTGGAAAAGAACTGATTTGAAAATGCTCAAAAACGCCAACAAGCAAAATCTCAGTCGGTATGTCGGTAAACTCTCGGCTATGTTTGAAGCTGCGCAAAAATGATGCTCTGTAGTTCAGAATGTGCAGAGTTGATTTCAATTTGAAATAAAACCTTTATTATTTATTAATGTGTATATATTGTATTACGAAATGATAGAAAAATGTTTACAATTTGATGTTATAATACCTCAAAGTTAACTTCTTCATAATAACAATATCAGCATCAAATTGCAAACCTTTAAATTATGACCCTTATGCGTTCTGTCAAAAGAGTCTACTTTGAAAGTATCGTTTTTGCTTAGGACAGTGCCTCATATTTGGCGCTATGCTTTGACGTCACACTATTCTACCCCATTTACAAAAGTTGAAAGTAGTCTTCCGGTTTGTTAACTGCATTTTGAAAGAGTTTAATGTGAAAGAACCTGGCCTCCCCCTTAAACCATACTACCGCGAAATTTAAATAGCTGTCATCTCTCTAATTTGAAAATTAGAAAGTTTAATGAGGTGAATTTGTTACATATTCTTATTTTATATGTAAAAAAAGAAAATATATGCGTAATTTGTTCGAAGAAACATTATATTGTAGTAAATTTAAAGATATAATGTTAATGTGGCTTTGTCATGCTTCAGCGAGGGTGAAAGGATTTTCCCCATATTAATCCATATACATAGGCTATTATTCAAAGGATTAACGATATTCTACAACTGTGATTTTGCACCTGATCACTACAGTATCAGTTCGTTCTTTCTTGCAATTTGGTACGTAGTTTAGTCGCGATTTCGAACTTTTTTTGCAAATGACAATGACACAAAAACGTGTGTTTCGTTTATCTTCAATTGTGTGGATGAAGACAGACTTATTCGCGGTGAAAATGCAGTCAAATCGAATCATATCTATACAATGGTTTATGATGGAGACCTTAAAATTATAAAAGGAAAAATACAAACCCGTTTTAAAGAAAAATCTTATGATATTGATATAAGTTCATGTTTGAAATATAAATTTTATATTTTATATTTTATATTTATATTTTAATTCCAATCTGCACAGAGTACACAGTGATCACGTGACACGCCTCATACACAGCACAGCTCAAGAACAGCACAAAATAACCGAACGCACCTCTGGTATGCATAGGAAAGTAGCCTTTTTTAAACATAAATTCTATTTTTGTTAGAAATAATCTCTTATGGGAATGAAAACTGTAGTCCCAAAAATGTTTCTAAACAATTTGCAATACTTATTGTTGGGCTAATTTTTTTGTTTAATGTAATTACCAGTGAAATTTTAACAAATATTTATCATCAGTATTGATTGTTATTTAAAAGAAAAAATAACCAAAAATTGTTTATTTATTTTCCGTAAAAAAACTTTTTATTTTAATAACTGTACAATAACATAAATATCCGGTTTCGTTTAATGTAATTAACTGTGAAGTTTTAACAAATATTTATCACCAGTATTGTAAAAGAAAAAATAACTAAAAATTGTTTATTTATTTTAAAATAGTGAAAATGAAGTTTAAATTTTTTTGAATAGATGTATAGTGTAATATATTTTTTAAGATAATCTAAATTTTTTTCAACCACTTATGTCAAATAATGTATAGCGATATTTTCAAAAATAAAGGAGTTATAATTTATGGAATTTGAAAAAAAAATAGTTATTATTTTTACGTAAAAATATAAATGATTTCAGTAAGCCGTGATTTCAAATGAATGATAATACCAGTAATAGAAGTAAATAGTTATTTAAGTATTAACGGCAGTACGTGCACCTTACCGGTTGAGGATTAGTCCAATACATCCGATACCGGTAAGAAGCAATGCTCGCAATGTTGTATGTAGAAGGGATAATTAAAATAGCGAGAAATATGAAATACAAAAATTAAATCCGCCCGCAGGTTTCAAAACCAAGACGCAGATTAGGTATTCTGTTGAGTCATTAAGTGCTAAATATTTCTTTGCAAAATATAATTAACTTAAATTTTCGGAATGCTCAAATATACAGTTATTAAAATCTTTTTTACGTAAAATAAATATACAATACTGATGATAAATATTTGTTAAAACTTCACAGTTAATTACATTAAACGAAACCGGATATTTATGTTATTGTAGTTATTAAAATAAAAAGTATTTTACGGAAAATAAACAATTTTTGGTTATTTTTTCTTTTAAATAACAATCAATACTGATGATAAATATTTGTTAAAATTTCACTGGTAATTACACTTAAACAAAAAAATTAGCCCAACAATAAGTATTGCAAATTGTTTAGAAACATTTTTGGGACTACAGTTTTCATTCCCATAAGAGATTATTTCTAACAAAAATAGAATTTATGTTAAAGGACTGTAAGGCTACTTTCCTATGCATACCAGGTAGACGAAAGATTCAGTGTATGGATAAAGCGGCTCAAAAATATTGATCGATGTCAAACAGTATTATACTGCAGAAAGTAAGGTATATGCCGCTTTATCATAATTGCGATATTTATAGTTTTATTACTAGACCCCACAGAGTCAAAAATTTTGAGTATATCCTTCAACATCACCAGGCCGGGAAACATCACAATATCTATCAAACAGAAACTCTAGTTCCAAACTTGCCGTTTTGGCGCGACTTATTCTCGCTGTCATTTTTGACGTGTGTTTTGTGATTTCGTTTCATAGTTTCAACGTAGTTTTCATTTAGCATTCGTTATTATATAATATTGTATTATTTAATAATTATAGTTGTATTGCAATCATTATATTATTCACTTATTTCTGTTGAAATTAAACACAGTAATGAAACAATATTGTGTATTTCAATGTTTAAATCTTCTTTCTATGCCATATAAGAATATGAAGCGTTATATAGTTTAATTAAGAACATAGACAGAGATGATTTGAATTACCCTTTAAAAAATTGGATTGAATGTTTGCTTCTTACAAAAAAAATTATACTTGCAGCCATTCCATAAAACTATGAACTCTTGCAACAATTATTCTCAATCGTTGTTCCTGTAATATCAGAAAACTGAAATGTGATAAATGTAACAACAAACAACTTCTACGTACATTGTGTTTCAAATTTATCAAACCCTTATTAAGTAATTTAGGTCACAAAGCCAATGACATACAGTTTAAAAACATGAACAACCATTGTCTCGAAAAGTTTTGAAATTATCAGAAGTAATATCACAAGACCTCCTGATTTTATCGATAAATTTTTATTTTGCACGATTTTTTTTGCTTAGCAACAAACACGAAAGCAAACTGCGTGGTAAATCCCGACTCCGAAGGAGGAGGGGTTTTACCTAATGTCAGTTTGCTTGAGTGATTTTGCTTAAAAGCATAAAAAATGAGTGCAAAATAAAAATTTATCTGAGAAAATCTGAGAGGTCGTGTGGTATTTGGTGAGATAAATTCCAAAGACAAAGCAAAATGAAACAATTTAATTATTAATATTTTATTTTTAAACTTGAAATATTAATTAACTGTCACACTGACAGTTATAAACAATAACAACTGTTTATTTACTTGGTAGCGGAGAATTATCGGGGTAACGGGGTTTTATCAGTATAATACTGTTACCATTGGTTGAATTTTCAAGTGTTTTGCATCATGATTGGTTGAAAACTAGTCGTTGGAATTTATCAGAATAATTTGTCCAATCTGTAATAATAATTAATAGTTTATATTCATTATGATACATTAGTTATCATAATACCTGTTCACAACAATATCCAATATCTTATTTACTGGATGGGTTTTCAAACTCAAATGCATATCAATGGCTGGTACCTTCTCCCTTCTGTGGTTTGCTGGCTAATCTTAAATCTTGTTTATAAATACACGCAAACACATTAACTACTTGAACATTTATTTATTACTTGGGCTACAATAGAATAGATTTTTGTACAAGCACATGTGTTTTTTTGGTCTGTGAAGCGGTTAAGCACATGTTTCAATGCTGAGGGATGATTAACTGGCTGCTAATTCGCGCGCGAACACTCTTGGTCATGTGCGTGATGTGCGTGCGCATTGACCAGCTGTGCAGTGTGCGTTGTTGCGTTACAACACCTTCTATCATTTCTACAGCCTTTTCCAACATATTTCTTATATTAGTTCAACTTCCGTTATGTTAATTTAACTTATGAATAGTGTAAAAATAATACAACAGTATATAAAGAAATATTATAAATAATATAATTACATATAAATTATAACATTGGTTATAACCGCTAAATTGATAATATCAATATATTTTGACAGTCTAAAGATGACATTTGAATGACAGCCGGAATAAGTCGCGCCCTCATCAGCGGTTTTGGAACTAGAGTTTTTGGCCAGATTTTTAAACAAAATTTGAGATGTTACCCGGCCTTGTATTAATAACGTAGGCTACGACATCACATAGATATCGGTTATTTTAACTTTTTGCATCCCCTATAAATTTGAATCACGTACTCATTAACATCCTGTACATTATTTATGTTTATGCATGTATATTTATGATGACAAATATATTTTTATATGATAACCTACTTTTCAAGTTTTGTATTGGCGAAAAAATTCAAAGTGGGTGACGTCTGGCGGCAGATTTGTGAACTAGAGGAATAAGGAAAGGTTGATAGCATACATCGAAACGTATGTAATTTTAAACAGGTTTAATTTATATTTGTTGTAAAAGAAAGTTAGATATATAGTGTATATTACATTTTCATGTTTAAATAATGATCAGTAACTGCCATAGATACTGCTCAGTACCACAATGGAGCAATTATAAGTCAAAAAGTGTAAGTTTACACTTTATCCCAAGTGACAAAATATGATCTTGAAATTTTCTTCCCTTATAGTTTTGACGTCTCCAATGGGTTCTATTTTTTTTCTTTTTTAAAACAACATGGTAAAATTCTTCTAATAATAATAATAATAATAATAATAATAATAATAATAATAGCCAAACTATACTGTTTATCATCCTTTTTAATAAGTTTTCTCCTTACTTTGTTCCAAATCTGTACAGTTTAATTTTCTATTTCTGCTACTCTGTAATACACAAACCCGTAAACAAATAAATTAATAGCATAATAATAACAATGATAACATTTGTTGTAAAACAATAAATATAGTTTTGATTTTTACTATCCTGTTTATATGCAACAAAATTGCAACAATATGTTTGCATTTGCCCCTCAATTCTGCTCTACAACTAAATTTGCTTTCCAGTAATTTATATTCTCATTTAATAAAATTTCAATCATATGAGGATCTCCACTCAAATGACTGGTTTTAAACAAGATCCCAGTATTGTACCTGGTCCATAATCTTTTATTCCTCAAAGCAATACATGTCCAGCCTTAAAAACTGCTTCGCCTTCCTTTATAGGACGTGCAGAAGCAATATATTCAGAAATATCACTTAACTTTATGTTAATTTTCTCCATATCAAATACTTTACACTTTGAAATACATATTGCCAGCAATAAGGAATGAGGGAACTGTCCTTATTCCTCCGCCATCTTGCTACCGTCCGGCCTGCCATCTATAGTTCAGTTTTTTCGCCAATATATTCACGTCTTTGATTTTCCATATCCAATAGTTTTCTATTGCATTTTTAATTTTATTATTGATTAAATTGAAAAATCTTATCATAATGTTATATAATTAGCTTTCTAAGAAACAATTTTTAATTCTAAAATAGTTTTGTATTTACACTTATAGACGCCAGCTATTTAAATTTGGCGCTAGTACGGTTCATTCACAAATAAACTCTTTCAACATGCAGGGGTACGTTCCAAAACTTTATTTTGGAGTATAGAGTACGGTGAGAATACGCTCAATATCGTTCCAAAAACCAAGAGCATATTCATTTAGAATACTGTACACTCCAGAGAGTTTACTCTACGTACCCTACTTACATAGGAGGGTACATACATTAGTATGTTCCGTAAATAAATCAGACTAATCGTAATCGGTGATTTCAGTGAGTAGTTGGTTACTGAAAGTGGCGAGTATTTTCGAAACAGCTTGATATTCAAGTTCCGTCAGATAAGCATTCATGATTCCCAACACTATTCAAATCATTTATAATTCCATCGTAGTGTGCACAATTGTATTCACCTTTTACTCTTGTAAAAAGAAAAAATCTGATGTGGCCAGCACATTACCTTCCGTCAGTTCTATGCATTTTGTACAAATTTCATACAGAAAGTTCCTTGCTAAAGATTATATTTCTTGTACTTTACCTTCCGGCAGTTGCATGTATTTTATGCAAATTCCATACAGAAAATTTATAGCAAAAGATCCTATATTTCCAGTAAAATTATAAGACAAACACACTATGTCAATTTCACTTGTCACTGACATCTTTCAATCAGAATTTTCTTAATATAGTAGCTGTTTTCATAGCTACGGCTACTTTATGAAATTTATGGGTCGATTCTGTTCAATACTGTAAGTCTTACAGATCTGTAAATCTGTAAGAAAATGACAAAAACACATCTATTCTTGTTGATTAATATAAAATTATTCATAGTAGTGGCAGTTTACGTTGCGATATTGTTCATTATTTACAGATTTACAGATCTGTAAGAGTTGCAGATGTGAACAGAATCGACCCATTAATTTCTTTATAATTATTTAACTCCATATCCATTTAATATTAAGTATAAAATGCAGTCAAATCGTATAGAGAATAAAATATTCTTTAATATTTATAATAACATTAAATGTGAAAAATGATATACAACATAGTTTTTCTCAAGAAAAACTGTTAAAATCTTCAAATGAGGGTACTTCCGGTTGTCCAATTCTAACCAAAATCTAATCAGCTCTTCACATGGGTGTAAAGAAGAGAAATACGAAAGAATTATAATTTTTAGAATTGTAGTATGGAAGTTATCGTAGACGAAAATTTTGTTACACACACACACACGCACACACACACATACACACACACACGCACACGCGCGCGCGCAGACACACACACACAAACACACACACACACACACACACCCACAGAGAGAGAGAGAGACATATACACACACACACACGCACACACACACACACACACAAACACGCGCGCGCGCGCACACACACACAGACATCGTAAAAATAGTAAAATCGTATTCTAGGGACCCTAAAACGTGCTTATTCATCAAAAAGTCACCACTGAATTTTTTGACCAAAGACAATACCTTCCTTACCTAAAGGTGACGGAAGGTAAAAAATATTATGAATTTTTATTTCAATAATTTAAACATAGTTACCATTATCACGAATTTTTGATAGCACAACCACAGTATAGGAAACATACTGTGGCACAACCTCACAGAGAAAAATAATAAACTTCAAATCATCTTCAAATAGCGCCAATAACATCTGTCTAATTGCAAATAACCGAAGTCATCGTGCTTTGAGAGCGATGAGTTTGGTGGTGGTTTGGTGACTAACCAGACTCACCAATTTCAGGTCACCGCGTTCCATAAATCAAATCTTTTCAGGAATTGAATATTTACGGAACGGAAAAACACAATGGGAGTGTTTGGTGGCTATTGTGCGAATTAATAGCAGCACTGGACTAGCGTATTTTCTGGGAGTATGTAGTGAATTACGTACACGTAGTATAGGCGATTCAAATTAACTTTTCCCGCAACTTTTAACACGTGATGTGACGTCACAACGAGTATGTTTTCAAATTGTCGTTCACTTCTACATTAAAATTTGTGTGTATTGCTGTTTTAATACATATATTTAATGAATTAATAGTTTATTAGTAATGAGACTGTTAATAAAGGATGTGTTTAATTATTTAAATGCTTCTGCGTGCAGCAGAAATTTTTGTGAGGATGATGAAGTATTGAATTCTGGACATATGCTAGCATATGATAAAACACAATCAGATGACAAAAATTAAACACTTCTGTTTGAATTATGTCCACAAACCAGCGGCGTAAATTGATAAATTCTGGCTCACTAGCAATAAAAAGCATCTTGTTCGTGTAAGGCGGGAAACTAACCTAAATATAAATTATGTATATATTAACCTAAATATAAATACATAATAAAATAATTGAATATATTTATATTGTTTTAGAGCTACCAACACATGCGTAATCTTCGTTACAAAAATGTTAGGAACAAACATTGAATTTGTAACTCGTTTTTCAATTAACAGTTTAATCTACCATGCTTTGTGTCTCAATCATTTCTTCGGTGCCATATTTATTTATAAATTTAACGTTTTGGAAATTTGTGAAAACGAAGTGTGAGATTTCTCGATTTTTAGGAATGACATTTTGGAACACAACAGTACACTTGATTTCGTTGGTTTTGGTGAAAATTCCATATATCTACAATATTTACAAATATATAATTATTCCTTAAACGATCTAATATTGCATTCATGTTGTTTTTAACTTATTTATAGTAATTTATGTCATTATTTTAACAAGCAACTACAAACAATTATACTTAACCTTATTTCTTTAAAAATATACAATCTTTCAACATACTAGGATTACTCGCGAATTTTATTGTATAATTAAACAGAAGAAGTGTTCACAATCATCACCAATAAATATAAATTTAAATACTTGCTGAATTTTTAAAATCTCGTCTAAAATTCTTACGTTACTTCTTACGGAGTGTAAGAAAATATACTCGTTGTGACGTCACATAATTAGTGCGATGTTTGGTCACCAGATAGAGTCCGCTCAACTTGAATCTTGAATCTAGGGTACCTTTATAACCAGGGTATGGCCATGGGCCAAGATCGCCGCCATTGTCGGTAATTGATTTTCCTATTTATTTGTAATAAATGTGATATTATATTATATAATAATATTAAATTATCACACTGTGAATTTATAAAGGTAAGAAAAATTTATTTATTTAAGAGATACACAATTATTATTAAGATATACATTTAGAGGTTATGTAGAATATATGACATGGGTTGTTATTATCACATCTAATTTAATATCTGTAGTTCTTATTTACATAATAATTGTATATTCTAAACTTACCTTTTAAAAATTTAAATGATTGTGCTTAATATTGGTAATTTTTAGTTGTTTTCAGTGACAGTAATCGTGATGTGTATCTTAACAAACTACACAAGTAAATAAGATAAAATATATTACTTACACTTTAAATACATATTAAAATGATAATTAAATGTGTTTTTCATTAAAATAAAACAAATAGCCACGAAAATACATAATACTTTGCGCAAGAACAACACATATAACAGATGTCCCGGTAATGGCGGACGAAACGTGAGCCACGCCATGGCCTGGTTATAAAGGTACCCTACTTGAATCGCGTATAGCGCGCTAGCATAAAGTGTAACTAAATTTGCAGAATTTGTTAAGAAAATTGACAGTTTGCGCCAACACAAGTAACAGGGTTAGGTCTATAAACAAAATGCGTTCTGTTGTGTTTGTAAAAGTAAAACAAATTTGCATCGTTTGCCGAAAGATAAAATAGACAGTTTTGGTTAGACGAGTTAAAATATGCTCCAAACTCGACATTTGTTTGCTCTCAGCATTTTGAGAAAATAGATTTCCTCGCAGAAAGTTATGGTCCTGGTAAGATTTTCGTGAAGCTTATAAATATCTAAAACTTGTTTATGTTAATTATTTGTTAATCAAATTTTCAGGAATACGTAATACGAGGAGAATTGTTAGAAGAGGTGCAGTCCCAATAATATTTTCCCCGAAGTACAAAACAAAGAAAAGAAAAATCAATTAAATTTCACCTTACATAGTAAAAAAATGACCTGCCTCTTAATTAAATCACATTTTCTTCCTCTTACACACGCACCACGGCATTTTCATGCAGTTTTCAGCGTTTCTAATTTCCACAAATTATAATTATCTTTATCCGACACTCTCAAAATTTTTAAATAACCTCACAACAAAAGTTTGTACATAAACGAACGGAGGTGCAAAATGAACTATTACAAACTAATTAAATTGAAAAGATAATATTCAACATTAATAAATTTATTCAAATTAATATTATTTATGAACTAAATACACAATATATATTGAATAGTTCACATATTATAAAATTACAACTTTGATGATACCAATTCAAATATTCCCGGGCGTAGTACGCTAGTCCGTTGCTGCCATCTACGATAAGCTTTGCCCAAACGCTCCCATTTGGTGACTTTCGGGTATTTACGGAACACACTAATACTCCAACATGAAAATGTTTAGCGCAAATTCTTGGTTTATGTTTGACGTATAGTACGTGAATGACATTATAATTTATAAAAAGTAAGTAATAAAATGGATAATAATTTAGAAGAGTATAAATACGTTGGCGCCCTATAAGACGAAAAGATATGTAATACACATATAATATTTAGCAAAGAATTTTTATTTACAATCTGTACAATAACAAAAGAAAATTTAATTTGATCAATTTGAAAAGTATATTACTCTCGATGCTGTTCCAAAATAAAGGGATACTCTTAATCGCGTGATCTTACTCTGAACTCTGTACACCAAACTTCAGAGTAAAGTTGTAGAACGTACCCCAGTTGAGAAACCGGAAGCCTACTTTCAGGTTTTGTAATTCCCGCTCGATTTTGACGTTATAACTTTCGGAGTCTATTCAGCAGAGACATACTTGTTCGGTGACCGTTCGGTCAGCTATTCAACGACCACATAAATCTGCTGAATGCGGCCATCGCCCATGTCATAAATTTGCTCTAAGTTTTGTACTAAGCGCGAGCAGACACGTAACTCGAGCGACACTGAAGTGTTTAGAATCAGCTGATTTGTATGTGCTGACCAACGATCTCCTACATAAGGAGATCGTTGGTGCTGACACTTCGACACAGTTGGTTTTTCACCAGATTTTTTTTGTGATTTTTATTACATGAGCAACTTTACCAGCAGTACTATCGAGCACGCCCGCAACTAATTTGTGTTTTTGATAACTTAGCGCGTTCGATACTAGATGGCTAGAGCTTGTATTCGTACGCTTTCGGAGTCTATTACGCAATTTTCATACCAGATATATTATTTTCTGGTTTGTGACGTAATAGCAGTATCGCTTTCGCAGTGCAATATATACTTACAAGTTACAAGGGCCGTGGAAGAAGTACATATTGCGCCGTCGCCGTGTAGCATGGCAGCTGGCAGCTATGCATTCGGGTCTAGGCTAGATATTTGAACTTTATTTAAAGTAATACGGAACAGGTACGATAATTTCACAATGTATAATTATGTTCCTTATGAATTTGTAGGTATGCGTGATTCAAGAAAAATGTTCACCAACTAGTGGCCAACTCATGAAGCTCTTTAAAATGACGTCACATTGCGACCAGCATGTAGTATGGTCGATGTTACTATAACATATAAACGTTAATTTGAGTAATTCTGCTTTAAAAGTTGTTAAAAAGTGTTCACAAAGCAAAAATATTTATTTCATTTTTATCTTCAACGAATTTTTTCCCACATTAATTATGTGTTCAGAATCAATAATTTCTTCTACCCCACTATAATTTCGGGAATAAGCCGTTGCTTTTAAATAACACAAAACTTCCTTTAATTAAATAAATAAACATAGCTGTTCACACAAACAACTAGGTTCATCTGTCACTTGGCTAGACCGCATTATGACGTCATAAAACATGGCGGCAAAACTAACTTGAATCGCGAATAGTAAATTTGCTTGTAGTATTTACCAACCAAATTTTAACCTAAATACCAAAAGTAGATGACAGGTCCGAAAAGAATTTATGCAGAACAGGTTTGTCAATAAATTTAATGATTTATTTATTGATATTTACTGCTAAAATATTATTTTACACTTTTCAGGCAGTAAAACACATGAAATTAAAAATATTAATTTTTTAGCAGTTCAAAATCAAATTTTACATTGTTCTTGTCAAAGTGACACGCGCACACAAATCAGCTGATTCCAAGCATTTATTTATTTATATACAGGGTGTAAATGAAATAAGTGCATTAAATTTAACCAGTAATATAACTCGTCGAGAGCAACAATATTTCTTAATAACTTTTCTCTCGAAATCGCATATTTTTTTAGCATTTTTACCACCCCGTAAATTGACGAGTCGTTCCAAATATTTTTGTAATAATTGAATGTAGCAACAATACCTATGAAAATTTTTGTTTTAGTAATTAACAGCCCTGTCAGTTGTTGCAATTAAATGTTAACAGTAATAAACTTGTTTATACGGTAAAATTCTGGCAAAATGCTTTTGTTTATGATTAGCGGATACACAGACATTGCAATTACCTATGGTGAAGTTCTCAAGGTCAACAAAGTTTCACGAAAATCACCCTCTTCGTAATATTCGTAAATTTATGTTGTACCACAAACAATATCTTCGACAAATCTTCGACATTATCACAGTTTGATGTGTCACATATGACAATTTGGAATATTTTAAAAGACCAACAGTTACTTCCATACCATGTGCAAAAATTTCATTGTTTCTAGCATTTCAATTTTGCGAATGAGTTGTAATGTTCCCTGATAGGGCTGGATATATTAGCGAAAGTGTCTTTAATAATGCACAATACGCTTATCTGAAAACAAAAATCCTCATACAGTAAGATGGAAACAATTTTCAACAAAAATATCTAATTGTTTGGGCGGGAATAAATTGACCAATCATTGGCCCTCATATAATCCCACCTCGTTTAAATTAACAAAAGTATGTACTTACATTTTATGAATAACGTATTTAAACTATTATGATTTGCCGTGTTCACACGAAAATTCATTTCATAACCTCCATAACTAGTATGCTCTTCCCACGCTCTTGCTCTATTCACCCAAGTTCAGAAACCTGTGTTAATACACAATTTTATAATTTTGTTATCCAAATTTTAAATTTCTTTATTTTAAAAATTGTACTATTAGGAATTTATTAATAATAAATGTTTTCCGTTGATCGTTTATTAATTACTGTGTCTACAAGTATGCAACCACCACCCGACAATTTTTGTGCTGTGTACATCGAACTTTGATTCGGCACTGAGGGCAGCAGAGATCTTGCCAGTGGCGGTAACGAATTTTTAAAGAATTTTAACTCAAAAACTAGAAGATTTAGAAAAAAAAATTATTAAGAAAAATTGTTGCTCTCGACGAGTTACATTACTGGTTAAATTTAATGCACTTATTTCATTTACATCCTATATATATATATATATATATATATATATATATATATATATATATATATATATATATATATATATATATATATATATATATGTATATATTATGTAATTATATATTTATTTATGTAGAAATACAAAGTTGTACAAATTTTTATTTTATCATTGTTATAAAAAAAAAACATATTCGTTGGCCGAAATAAAATATATACAATTAATACTAGTTCTTTACCTATCCCATTCAATCATTCAATAAATATTTTGTTGAGATATCTAATATTGACGTAGTGTACCCTTTTTTAATGTAATGTAACACTATTTACAAATTTTGATATTCGGTGATTTCTGGAGATTTTTATATTTTCTGGTGAAAATATTTATAAACGTCTGGCAACAATGCTTCGATAAGAACAATAGCTGGTAGCACGAGCGTGGTTCTAAGTCTAGATTCACAATGGACGTAAGCGTAAGGGCTACATAACATAAAAATTATGTAAATCTTATGTATGTTCACAATGGACCTAACGTAAAAATTAAGATTTAAGTGATTTCAACATAACATAAATTCAAAACCTCAATACTAACCTGTTGCATTTACGATTCTGATATCTGTGCCCATATAATTTTTTCCCTTAGTACATCTTTATAATTTTTATGCTTTTTATTATATAAACATTCATAGCTTCTAATTAGATGAATGAATAATTCTAAATTCTCCATTATATGTATAAATCAAAATACACATCAACACAGTCACAGTATCTACGAGGTAGTTATTGACAGCAAGGAGCACGTTTTCTACGTTTGACATTTCACGCGCATGCGCAGTAATTAGATTTGTCCGTAAGAATTACGTAACAGCATTGTGAACGCTGCCACAGGAATGCTATAGTTCAACTTTACGCTTACGTTTACGCTTATGTATTTCTTACGCTTACGGCCATTGTGAAAGAAGCATTTACACCGGTTTTAACTAAAACCAAACTAACAACTTGGCACGTACTTCAGGGTTATTAACAAAATCAATGTACTGAATAAGCCGAAAATGTACTGACAGCCATATTTAATAAATTTGACGGCATTATTTAAAAGTGTTTAATACGATTTTTGTCTTGCCTTCTTTTAGTATAAACAATTTAAAATAATGAAGTCAAATTTATTGAATATGGTTGTCAATACATTTTCGAGTTAATTAGTATATTGGCAACATTGATTTTGTTAATATCCCTGAAGTATGTGGCATGTCGTTGACATGGTTTTAGTTAAAACAGATGCTAGAACCACGCTTGTGACCACGCTCGTGCTACCAGCCAATGTCACTTTGACTTGACAAGAACAATTTTTTAATTTATTTTTATTCTGAACTGCTAAAAAGTTATCATTTTTAGTTTCATGCGTTTTAGTGCCTGAAAATTGTAAAATATTAACTTTTTAGCAGTTCAAAACCAAATTAAGTCAAAAATTGTTCTTCTCAAAGTGACACTCGCACACAAATCAGCTGATTCCAAGCGCTTTAAGGAGCCGCTTTCTTTTTATCAAGAAGATCAACTCCGAGTAGCACACATCTACCCTAAATCGTTCTTTTTAAAAGGGGATAAATGATCTTGTACTACCCATTTTCTTCTTCCCGGCCCTCGCGAAGCACCACCATTGAAACAGGATCAAATAAATCCTGAACTGATCCCGAATGTCAATGTCACGTCAATATGACTGACTGCTATGTATTTTGTCCTTTTTTAAGTAATGGACCTTTCCAATTTAAGGGCTATCTCTTTCTATCGCTGCAAATAGTAAGAAAATGGCGCGAACAACTGCCAGTTGGGCTGTCAAACGAAACGTCAAAAATATTGCAGTCATTAAAATACCTGTATTCTCAGTGAAAATTTGCATCGTTAGACATTTTACCTCCAATAAAAGCTTTTGTAACTTATTTCGATAAGATTTTTTAAAGTTATCCGAAATATTCTCACATTTTACGTCTAAATGTTTTAGAATCAAACGTCATAGATCTCAGTTGTTCTTACTATGCGCAGATCCCCGTTGCGCATATCTTCTATCTCTTTAAATTGGAAAGGTCCATTGATATTAAAATGACATGAATAGAAGAAATTAATCAGTTTGAAACGTTATATCACGTTTCATTACCATAAGAAATACATCCATATTTAAATACTCAAAGGTAAAAGAATTTAATATGTCAAAATCAAATCAAATCACATATACAACAGACTATAACCACAAGCAAATTCAGCATATTATTATATTATAAATATAATGCTATATATGTTTTTATCTTCTACTTCTTATATACTGTTCTGTTCTATACTGTTCTTTTTAGGCAGCGTTGCCAGGCCAAAAAAAAATATGTCACCAGATTTGTGGCGAAAAAGTAATCAGATTAGGGAAAATTTCACCAAATCGAAAATAAATCTATAAATTATTTATTAAAAGAACATCACAAAAAATATTTATTATTACGAACATTTAAGCGAAAAAAAAACATTCTGAATAAACTCACAGAAAAATATAGTTATTTACTAAATTCACCCGAACTGGAATTCAGCAGCCTTCTTACACCTAAAAAGCTTTTCTAAAAATAAAATAATATTATGCAGAAATAAATAAATAAATATGGGAGACACAACACAGACGATCTTTAGTTTAAGGAAGAGTGTTAAATTCGGCCCATATTTGTACACGTCATTGCTGAATTATTGACAAATTTTATATTGCATGTACAACGTAGTAATTAGTTGTGATCAATGTACATATTTTTGACATTGGTCGATAAAACAGAAAACATTGTAAAATCAAAATCATGACTCAGTACATAAATGGTACGAAAGAGTAAGATGGAGGAATTCGAAACTGTGTGTGTGTGAAAGAGATAATAAACTATTGCATATAAAACACCAAGGTAATTGTAGATGTCAGCTAATCTGCACATCCTATAGCGTCATCTAGCCACGCCACAAAGTAGTCAAGCTTTACTATAAACTTGTAAAAAGGACAATGAAAATATGATTCTGTAAAGTAAAAATTCACCAGATTTTACTCAAATTAAAATGGTTTTTCACCAATCACCAAATTACAGTTGAATTCACCAAATTTGGTGAAATATCACCAAACCTGGCAACACTGTTTTTAGGAGTAGTTCAGTCCAGTTCAGTACTAGGTAAGTTCAATTCATTTTCCCCCTAAAAAGAAAGAGACTAAGTCGCTCGAGCGTTGGTTTAGATAGGCAGGAAAATAAATTCTGCTGTCCGATTGGTCAGAATGTTCACCTACACTGTATTTCAGATAATAATAGAATTGGTGGCGCTGCTGAGCCAGCCTGTTTTACACACATAAAACCTAAGAATTAGTTTTGTTTCTTGTATGACATACTTGACGGCTCGGAACGTCAAAATATGTTAATTTTTAATTATTTAATAAATAAACAGTTACTTAAAGCTGTTAAATATATTATAAAATCCAAATGGAATAAACAATATATCTGCTTTACATATTGCTACTGTAAACTTGGTTTGTGTTAAGACCAATCAGAAAGCTCGAATCATAAGCCCTATCTTCCTAAGTCTATTTCTATCTGAAATATAGTATAGTTCACAAAAGCGAAAAAATACTCGTCAGTTATTAAATATAATAGACCTTTTCAATGGACCTTTTACATTTTTATTGCACCCTGACGTCATTTTTCAATGCGTCACGTAGTGAAATTCTTAAGAACTAGAGACGAGGAGGCACCAAGTTGTCAAGTAAAATGATTAAAAGGATAACCATTTATTTTCGATAAAAAAAATTTTAAACAACACATAAACATAAATAATTTTGTCTTTAATTATAAAGAAATATTTAATAATGAAAAAATATATATTTAAAAGAAAAAACAATTTTATTCTTGTTTATTACTTTCCTAATATCAAACTGGCAACTACGTAATTATCTGTCATTTTATCTGGTGTTTATTTCGCATCTTGTAGAACAAATAACCACTTTTACATTTCCCATCTCCTTTTCCTCGTGTTTTAAAATATTTATCACAAACGCTTTGTGTGAATTTATTTAATGAAGTTAAGTTTTTGCCAGAGTTTTTACTTTCCGCCATTCCGCCATTTGTAATTTTATTTGAAATGTAACTGGCCTTCTCAAAGTGCAAACAACCTACTGCGCACTACATATATGTCATTTTTGTCTATCTCTCTCTTTTGATGTAAAAGGTCCATTTAACGGCTATCTCTTTCTATCGCTTCCAATAGTAAGAAAATGGAGCGAACAACTGCCAGTTGGGCTGTCAAACGAAACGTCAAAAATATTGCAGTCGTTAAAATACCTGTATTCTCGGTGAAAATTTGCATCGTTAGACATTTTAACTTCAATAAAAGCTTTTGTAACTTATTTTGATATGATTTTTTAAAATTATCTGAGATATTTCTCACATTTTGTCAAAATTTATTAGAAACAAACGCCATATATCTCATTTGTTCTTACTATGCGCAAATTCCCATTGCGCATATCTTCTATCTCTTTAAATTGAAAAGGTCTATTGACAGAATTAAGTAATATTTAGCCATATTTTTGATTTCGACTTTGTAATTTTAGTCAATTTAGATCTTATACATATTTGCAGATAAAATTATTTAGTACGTATTAACAATTTTTTGTTCTATATTTTAAATAAATAATATTTCGAAGTACCTGTGCTCTATAAAATAGTAAAACAATAAATTAACAAAATAAAATTGCGAACTGACAAGTTTACTCCACAACAGCTCATTTGATTTGGAGCAAGGTTGCTTGAGTAACGTATCCAGAGTATCACATATTACTCGATCTACTCAACTCAAGCTCTTTTTATTCATATTAGAGCCGCCGCCATGTTCTACAGAAACTGCAACACCGACATCGGTAATTGACATTTCCATTTTAACCTAAGTTTAGCGTCTATTGTTTAGTTTGGAAGATAATGATAATGTTTTCCTCATCAATTTCAATAAAAGAAGAGCGACCAGATGAAGCAGAAATTCGGGAATTGGCGGCCAAACTAGTGACAGAAAATAAGAAAACAATGCAGTTGACAATGGCTCGACAATTAACTAAACAAATGAACATAGTTGGCTATGAAAAACAAACAGAAGACAGAAAAACAACTGATGACAGTGATGATTCATTCAGAGGTCGATTCAGTTGGGTTCAGATAGACGATTGTTATATTCCGTACATTTTCCGAACCGGAGAGAAATATTGCTCAGTTCGAATGGTGGAAATGAAATTACTGAACAAGTACTTGAACCATCTGCATCAAGGCATTTACAGTCACATTGACATTAACAGCTTTTATGTAACAGAATCAGAGTGTAGATTACTCAATGAAATTAATATTGAACATTGTGACTACCAATTTGGAAGGGATTTATTCACAACAAGAGATCTTATTGTCAAATTAAATGATGCAAAGGAATTTTGCAATTTTTTAAGCGTGTGTTATTCCAAACTTATAAAAAAACGTTGTAATCCAAATGATCGATGCGGATTTATACGAATTAACAAGAAATCTGTCGTACCATATACTGTGAAGAATGAAAGCAAGTATGTACCATTGTTTTATTTTGAAAGCGAGACTGAGAATTTACATTTAAAAGCAGATCAACTAGAAGGCTGGGACCTGTCGTATTTAAAGTTCTGCTGTAAAGTACAAGGTATTAAAAATGAACTGTTTGCAAATGATAAGTGTACTGTCATGAATTTAAATGCTATCAAAAGATATTTCCTACCGGACACAACTTTTGAAAATTACTGGCCTAGTAAAGTGATGGAGTTTCTATTGTTAAATGGCGAGAATTCAAGTGTTGGGGGTCAGTGGACAAGACGGCCGCTTACTCCACCGATAGAACAAAAGTGTATAGGAGCTATGGAAGTTGAGCAACATCATCATACTAGTAGTGTATACAGCCAACCAGTACAAGCTATGTACAATGACGTAGTTGGCGGCCAACCAACGTTTCAGAATGTGTCTGCAAGTTCGGCTCTAGAACAGGCCGTGTGCAAGGGCCATTCAAATTATTCGCTGCCGCCGTTTATTCAGGCGTCGTCACCTCTAACTCCTCTCATCCGCTCTGTCAATCAAGTACCACCAACCACTGGAACTGCAACAACATTTACATCATCTACAGGAACCAATCAAGTTGACACTGGGACAAGCACCACGACTACGCAGAACGTGAAGATGATCCAAGATCTAAATAGAATAACACAACCTGTAAGTTCAGTAGCACCTGCAACAGCAGCTCAGTCTAATGTGTGGATGAATTATTCCTATCCACTAACTGTAATCCCTGTGCGTAGCATTAATACACAACTTGTAAATTCAGTAGCAGTACCTGCAACAACAGCAGTTCGGGCTAATGTGTGGATGAATCAATCCTATCCACCACCTTTAATCCCTGTGCATAGCGTTAATAATACACAAAACATTGTCCACTTGAGTGCTATTCATTTTTCTAGTTCCGGAAGTCGTAATAATGTATTAAATAACGACCAGAGTCATTTCAGTATAGAAAACAAAAAAACTTCTATCATAAAACTGACACAGATCACAGAAATACATATCTCATCTTCAAACATTCCATATAAAATTAATAAAATAAACGTGGAAGGAAAATGGGTTCCCTGTATTAATATGAAACCACTCGTCTGGTCTGAACAGTTAATTACACTACCTGACCTTGTTCAATATTTCTTTAACGCTGTGCCATTTTCTAGTTGTCAACGCGCTATGGTTGAATTAGGAATAGAATTATATCGCGGCAATAGTCATCAAAGGCATATCTTACAAGAATCTGGTTTGTATGAATCAGTGAATAATTTGGCGTTGGTAAGAGTGCACGACGTGACACAGTACATGCTGCAGATAAAGAATATGCTGAGCAATCAGTTGAATGAACCCCTGTAGAAACGGCTACAGACCAGCTAGGAGTGGGCTCAGTGTCTTCGCCTTGGCACCAGTACACAAGAAGCATGTATCCTTCAATAATTCTCAATCTCACCACGTGTTCGCCATGCTATTGCCGTATTCATTGAATCAAAGTGACTCAGTATGTATATAATGCTACTAAGGCAGCACTAATCACAACATAATGTACATAGAACTTACGAGAACACTAATCAGAACATAATGTACAGGTGTCTCATTTTCGATGTTTTTTCAAGGTATCTCGGGTAATATAATGATAGAGCAAAACCGTTTGCACATTCGAGGGTCAACTTTTCGAGAACAGGAATTTTCGATCTTCTTTTATTTCTGAGCTACTGGCAAAAACTCGTTTTTCGCTAATTTTGAAAATATCTCATATCTTATTTATTATGATAGTTAGAGAAAAAATGCCTTAACAATTCTTTTACCGTTTTTTATAGAGAATAAAATGGCCTAATTAGATTTTTTTAAAACTTAATAATTCTCGACACAAACTTATGATTTTTTAAATGGTAACCTATATTGAAAATATCCTCATCTTTTTGCTTATTTTATAAGCTTTTCAATGAAATATAACAAGTCTACATTATTTTGTTTTAAACATTAATAAAAGACGAATTATCAATTTATTGAGGTGAAAACATCGGAAATTATTAAAAAACAAAAAATTTATTACACCATAATTTTTTAATTTTGATTCTATATCTATTAATTATGTTCTCAAATTTATTCTTAACGCATTATTTTTGGGTTAGTTAAATTACTACTTATCGTCGTTAGAGTTGGCTGTGACACAATCCGAAAAAAAGGATTTAATATACTTTTGAAGTAAATAAATTGAAAACATGAGTAAAACTGAATAAATAATAATTTTTAATTATTTCACGCCAATAAATTAATAATTCATCTTTTATTTATGTTTAAAAGAAAAGAATGCAGACTTGTTATATATTATTGAAAAGCTTATAAAATAACCAAAGATGAGACTATTTTCAACATAGGTACCCATTTAAAAAATCATAAGTTTGTGTTATATCTCGAGAATTACTAAGTTTTAAAAAATCTAATTACACCATTTTATTTTATCTAAAAAATGGTATTTTTTTTGTAAAAACAATTTTTCTCCAGCTATCATAATAAAGAAGATATGATATATTTTCAAAATGACCGAAAAACGAGTTTTTGCCTGTAGCTTAGAAACAAAAGTAGATCGAAAATTCCTGTGGTGACTATTAAGCTTTTCTCGAAAAGTTGACCCTGCAATGTGCAAACGGTTTTGATCTATCATTAATATTACCCAAGATACCTTAAAATAACATCAAAAATGAGACATCTGTACATAGAACTTACGAGAACACTAGTCATAGCATATTGTACATAGAACTTACGTGAATATAAGAATCAATTTGGACTAAGCTAGTGTGCATATATTTATTTACATCTAAGTGATTATCAAAGACAGCACTCACGTACGGATATTATTTATATTTTGTTATAATTATTGTAAGCTTGTAAATACAGAGTGGTGATCGGCATAGCCGAATATAGGACTTTATCATGTAAAATCACACTTTTGTAATTTACTGCTTCCCTATTTTCGGCAAAAAAGCTTCAAATAAAAGTTTTAGGGTATTCTGCATCTGAATCAATAATTATAAAGCATGCAAAATTATTATTGCAAGCTTTATAATGGCAGAAATTAGATATAAAAATGTCGAAAATCACCACAAAATAGCGATAGCCATGGAATTTGAGGCAATAATGAACAAATGTCTAACGATTTAGTATCTGTCAAGTTAGGTTAGTTTATTTTTGTTAGGTATTATTTGTAATTTCTATTAAAAGTTAACAATTATTATCTGTTACTTTAAATTGATCACTTGTACAGAAATTATAAAAAATAATAAAAATGAGCTAACCTGTCAGATAAAATATCCAAAATTTGTTAATTTTTGTACCAATTCCATGGCTATCGCTATCTTATGATGATTTTCGACATTTTTATACCTATTTTCTGCCATTATAAAGCATATAAAATTATTTTTGCTTATTGATGCAGAATTTTGTGATCTACAATTTTTATTTGAAGCTTTTTTTACCTAAAATAATTAGGGAAGCAGAAAATTAAGAAAGTATGATTTTACATGTTAAGGTCCTATATATATCATATATTTATAACGTTATGTAAAATACTCAATGGCACGCAGTGCAAAGATAAATATTTGTTGTACTTGGTATTTTATGATACCAAATGTTATACGTGTATGTTACACGGGGCACGAACAATTTACATTTGTAAGTAGTGAAGTATTCACGAATTGTAAAAAAAATTGTAGGGCCGTTAATGTAGTTTTGCTGTTCTTGAAATCATATGCGATTGCGGCCTATGACAAACAAGACAAATTTTTGAAATATTTCAGTTTATATATCTAAAAAGTTCAAATTCCCTCCTAAACCTATTGGGTATTACCAATTTAAACGATTATTATATAATGTTAATATTACAAATATACATAAATTTTTGGTTCTATCTATATCTTATAAAAATGAAAGCTTTAACATGTTCTTTAAAAAAATGTATAAAATAAGAAAATAACTGACATGAGGGTCCATCGCATATTATTTGATGGATAGGAGAGTCATGTGGTGCTCGTGCCCTATTTATATGTTTGTTTATTAGTTTTCGTATGTAAATATTTTTTGCCCAGCTTGCCCAAAAAGTGAACTTTTGATTTTGAATGCCTGTGGTTCATTTCTTAACATTGCGAAAAGACTGTGCGCAAGGTACAAGAGCCGTGCGCAAAATTGCACTTTGCGCACGGTTTTTTTACTTTGCGCCCGGTCTGTCGAACTGTTAAGAAATGAACCAATTTGCGCCCGAAAAAGATCACTTTCTAGACAAGCGGACAAAAAAATATTGTGTGTACCACGAGTGCAAAATGACATTGGCGCTCTCCATCATTGAAGATCTCAGCTGCGCATTGAGATTCAAATTTCAAGCTCGTGCGCCAATATAGCATTTTGCACCCTTAGTACACAAATAACTATTTTTATATAAAATTTAAAATAAGTTTACATGTATCTAGATATGTATATAATATAATATAATTTATTACAAAGGAAACATTAAAACAATCTATTCATTATCATTAATTTTGTTACTAAAGTGTTATTATTCTTTTATTTTTATACTTTAATTATATGTGATGTTATACTGTTCAATATGAATTATAAAATTAAGAATATTAGTTTAACGTAAATCAAAGAAAGATAAATGAAATAGTCTATAGTAATACACTTTTATATTATCAATTATTCAAATGTGACTCAAGATTGTAAATAAAATTTAATAGAACATGGCGAAATTATTTCATACATATATTTTTGTCAAATATTTGAATGCAAGTTAGCTTGAATTGCAAACATTAATAAACCAGAAATATTCTTTGCAAACATTCATATACAAACACATTCAACTTCTGCCTTATCTACATTTACATATACGAGTATAATAGCGGTCATATAAATTCTTCATATATTCTAGGAAAATTTCATTACAGTAAAAAATTCAAATGTTTTAATTAAGCGCGATAAAGGATTTGTGAGTGTGAGATTAATGATTTTAAGTAATTTTACTTAATTTTTATTATATCTTATTTAAATCAAAATCCTGTTTTAACTTAATTGGAACTAAAATACGATATCAACCAAATTTTATATTTAACTATTTACTTTGTTATTGTTTTTGATATTCCAAAATTCAATATTTATGTAGACCAGAAAAGTAAGGTTAGAATTTGCTTTTGGCACGAGTTCATATTTGAATTCACTGTATAGGTTTCTTATGGAAGTGTGATTTTACTGCCAGAAAAAAGATATTTTGTAAAAGAAATTAAGCAGCTCTTGTTAAGGATTTGATAGTTTGTTAATCAGTAATAGATTGCAACTGTTTAAAATCCTTGAAAAGGTAGAGTAAGAAAATTATTGGAAAATAAAATGTTACGTATAAGTTAAAATTCCGTACGTCGTGGATAATCCCTCACCCGCCTGTAAATACGTCAAGTGCAACACAAGCTATACTGCGATTGGCTGCGTACTGAAGTTGTAGGACCAATCGAGATATACGTTCATTGAATTTTGTAGTGTTGTATTTTTATTTAAATAATTATGAACTATGCACAGTTCATGTGAATATTATTGTACGAATCTGGAGATAAAGGATCATTCTAGGTGGTACATATCATGTTTTTTCTACAAACACTATTAAAAATTGAATTTTTAACACGGCATACTTCAATTAAAAATGCGATATTTTAATTCTAGTGTTAAAAGTAAATTACATTGGTAATGACGAATGGAACAATAAATCGACGTTTTCATATATTTTACAAATAAAAAATTTAAATGAAATGAATGTGTTTGTATAAAAAATAGTGTATGATATACGTGTTAAAAGTGATTTTATTTTGTTCGAAGTTTTGGATCACTCCGCTTCGCGTCGTGTTCCAAATTTCCTTCTCACAAAATAAAATGTCACTTAACACATATCATAAATAACTATTGCATAAGAGATTTACTTTTATGAGATTTCTCGGCCTTTAAAGTTGACGTAAAATTTCCTTGGTAACAAATACACGGCGATTAAAATTGTGTTCTCAGCGTTATGAACTGAGTTTGAATTTGGCGCCTAAATTTGACCGTTACACTTTTCTGGTCTATTACCCATTTATTTCCATTTAGCTGCACTGCATTGCAATTTCGTTTTAATGCTCCTATATTAAATAATATCACAAATTAATTTAATCAAAAATAAATATGAAGAATCTGTTTCATATATATTCAAGCGAATTTTAAGCGCCCCATCGCGGTATATTTGTGGACTATATGGACATACAAGTAACTCATCGTGCTGTCAAGTTGATAGACTTGTGAAATTTGTGTTTTATATTAAAAATATGGGTATTAGGTGCGCGTATGGCCTCTGTAAGTGTGATTACAGTAATAAATATAAAACATATATGAGAGGAGTTAATTTTATGCCATTTTCCAAGCCGCTCATGGTTTATTGGTAACTACATCAAACTAAATGGTTTCGTGGAAGTAGTGGTATATGTAACCGTAGTTAAATAGGTTTGATATGTTTTGAGATGGAAAATAGCCCTACTATATATTTACATCAACTACCACACACGTATTACATGAAATTACCGCAGATACCCATTTACCACCATCAATGTTGGGTAATATATTATCACACAATACAATTTTGAATTCTGAAAACAATAAAACATTTTGAATTAGTATAAGTTAATAAATACCCAGTAACTAACCGGAGCTAAAACCTTAAACCTTTTTCCGCCTTTTTTCAGACCACGACACTAACCATCTTTTTAGGTCATTCACAGAATGATTTTCGATATATTTTTTTTAATTTCGCCCCTGACACTAACTATGCACTAAAAAAATTATTTTCATCACTAACCGGACACATGTCAACAGAAAATGTCTATTTGTCCACATAGTTCAAGATTTCACCGCAAATGGCGCACTTTGTGACGTCACGATCGGAATTCCCTATTGAATTTCCTACGAATACTTTGCTGTTTTTCATAGAATAAAAAATTAAAGAAAAATAATTTATATTTTAATTGCGGTACAGTTCAGATGAAATGCTTAATAAAAATGTTAATGCTGCTATAACAATTCTTTCACCACACTATACTTTGACTAATAACGTATATTATTATACAAAATAAAGTGTTATTTGTTTTTAAATAACAATAATGTAATTTATTAAAGTTCAGGTTTATTATTGCAAGAATTTATTGTGCACGCTGGTTTTGTAATTGATTACCTTGGGATCGACACTTCTCTTGATGGCGTTGATGAGATCCGCTCGCAGAGCCTCCATCTGATGCAACCCAATCCGAGGAACTACGTCTTTGCCAACCACCACTGACGTGATGAACGATTTCGTATATTCCACCGCAGGCATGCTACAATAAACATTCATCATTTTATATTGAAATATCATAGTTCTATTGACAAACAAATTATTACAAACCGGACAACACGAGAATCCGTGAAATAGGCATTTAACTTATGACAATAATTTTTAAATGTTATCTGCTCCGTAAAACTTTATACGACGCCTTATAAATATATAAAGATAAAAAACTTGACTTGACTAGACGCGGTCACACGGATTTTGCAATTAATTCAAAAAATGGACATGTAAATTATTAAACAAAATAAGTTTTTCCACAATCGTGAGGAAGTAAGTATTCTCAAACTCAAAATGAGTTCCGCACTAGTAGGGGAAATAATTAAAATATAAAATTTTTGTTTAGTTATCATGAACATTTAAAAATACCATGCATAGTCGCTCAAATACTAGATTGTATGTTATAAATTTAGAATACATTTCGATTTATTTTAATTTTTGGGCGACAGCTGAAAAAAAATTGTTTGCAACAATGAGAAAAACAAAATTCTGCAACTCTATATAAATTCCAAAGCTCGCTGCACTCGTTTCGGAAACTTGCATTTGTTTAAGAATTATTAATTTCCCACACTTGTTACAAAGACGCTAATTAAAGCTCATTTCTTAAAATAATGCAAACTAAATCTATTTTCACCACGTCTTTAGATTAGAATTACCCGGGCACTGAATGCGTAATTAAAAATTTGGAATCTAAAAATGCAGAATTTTATTATCCATAAGGGACACACCATATATGAAAAAAAAAATAATGTTTTCCCAAGTCATGGTTTCTCGTGTTCACCTTGTATGTATGTATATATTAGTTATTATTTTATTTTAAAACTATTTTAAATAAAATATTTAAAAAATCTTTCACATTTTGCTATATTTTTAGAAGATTGTTAACTTTTGGCGATTCAAATTTCAGTACCTACGTGACGAGGTATGGCATCGCATCCAAAAGAATGTTTTTTTACCTTCCGTCATGCCTTTAGGTAAGGAAGGTAAGGAGGTTAAAGAAATTGGTTCGAGTAATAGAAGTTTTTAGAATGATACAAGAGAGACGATTACATTAGTATAGACATGTCTTGAGGAGAGATGAATATATTGGAAGAAGAATGAACAGCCAGTAGTAAAAAACAGAAGACATAGAGGAAGACCAAAGAGAAGATGAAAGAACTGCATTGCAGAAGATTTGAGAGAAAAGGAACTGAATATGGACAACACGCTAAATAAAAACGAGTGGAAGAAGAAAATCAAGAATAGCGACCCCTAACGAATGGAAATGTTAAAAGAAGTTTGAGTTATAATTTTAATCGAAATATAGAATCATTTCCAATGAACTATCTGTATCCTGAAGAAGCTTTAAATAAGGTAGATTGCTGATTTTGAAGCAATTCCATTAAATCTAAATAGCCAGTCAGCAAAATTTTGTTATATAGCACTAGAGTAAAGTACCTCTCTGAAGGAGAGCACAAGATTGATACGTTACGGGAAGATGACCATTGTTGTTATAAGGTAGATGACTGATTTTGAAGTAATTCCATTAAATCTAAATAGCCAGTCAGCAAAATTTTGTTATATTTCACTAGAGTAAAGTACCTCTCTGAAGGAAAGCACAAGATTAATACGTTACGTGAAGATGATCATTGTTAATAGTAGAATTAAGATGAATGTAAGTTTTTTATTTGAATTTGAATCAAGGAAAGAAAGAAAATAATGCTAGCCAGCGGGATTTGAACCCACGATCTCAGCATTTGTACTGCTGCGAGTTACAAACTACACCACGGCTGGGCTGCAAATCCGCCAGTCTATACAATCTTTTCTGAAATTATATTCTCATGTATGAGACCCGCATCACATGTTAGGTGTGGGGTGTATCTAAACTACCACTACGTTTAAACACCTGTGAATTGTCAAACATTCGCACAACCTTATCAGGAATTTATTGCAAATAGTAGAATTAAGATGAATGTAAGTTTTTTATTTGAATTTAAATCAAGGAAAGAGAGCAGTACAAATGCTGAGATCGTGGGTTCAAATCCCGCCGGCTAGCATTCTTTTCTTTCTTTCCTTGATTTAAATTCAAATAAAAAACTTACATTCATATTAATTCTACTATTTGCAATACATTCCTGATAAGGTTGTGCGAATGTTTGACAATTCACAGGTGTTTAAACGTAGTACAAATGCTGAGATCGTGGGTTCAAATCCCGCCGGCTAGCATTCTTTTCTTTCCTTCCTTGATGATCATTGTTGTTATAAGGTAGGTGACTGATTTTAAAGCAATTCCATTAATTCTAAATAGCCAGTCAGCACAATTTTGTTATATTTAAGTAAATAGCCAGTCAGCTAAATTTTGTTTTATTTCACTAGAGTAAAGTACCTCTCTGAAGGAGAGCACAAGATTGATACGTTACAGGAAGATAACCATTGTTGTTTTAAGGTAAATTACTGATTTTAAAGCAATTCCAATAATTATAAATAGCCAGTCAACAACTTTTTTGCTGGTCAGCAAATTAGTCAGCACCCTGTACGTTGCATTCAAATCGTATTATTTATTACAGTTTAGCGTAGAATTTTGGTTTAAAAAATGAGAGAAACTAAATTGGAGCATCGGAATGTGACAAAATTCTTAATAAAAGAAGGCAATGGTCCTAAAATTATTCATGAGTGAACGATGGCCGTGTATGGGCAAGATGCCGTAAGTTATTTTAAAGTAAAATTTGGTGTAAACAGTATCGATGGGGAAGGAATTCGATGTAGGCGATCCAAAATTTGGTCCACCCCTTGAAGCACGAACTGCAGAAACTGTTGAAAAATTGGTGCTTACAGATCGACGGTTAAGGTTTCTATTACTGCCAAGGAAATGGATTTATCCGAAACCAGTGTTTGGAAAATTTTGCATGATGATTTGGGTATGAGGAAGGTGTCTTCACGGTGGATATCCAGAGTGATTCACAAAACGCGTAAAGTTGCAGACATTAACAGGGACTGCGGTTTTACAGAACTACGCCATCCACCTTACAGCCCCGATTTAGAACATAGTGACTTCTTTTTATTTAAAAATATGAAAAAAAAATTCTTATGGGAAGAAGATTTGAATCAGACAAGGAGTTAATGTAAGCTGTTAACAGTTATTTTGCAGATTTTCCAAAAAATTATATTTTTAGCGGAATGGCACAGTTGAAAAAACGTTAGGAAAAGTATATTAATGTGGAAGGTAGTTATGTTGAAAAATAAATTATTGTCCAAGTACAATGTGTCTTCTTTCATAGCTAGGTTTATAAATTGCCCTCGTATTAATACAAGACTGAGCGATAGATTCTGTTCAATTTGAATCGCCCATAGTTCGGGTCCAGTAAACTATAATATTAGTATATATTATTATTATAATTCAGTGTTCAATGTTCGGGTCATATAGAAATGGGATTGCGCGATAGGCCTTATTTTCGTTTGTTCCTTCCTTCTTACTTGAATGGCCAATGGCGTGCAGTGTGCTTAAAAACACTAACTCAGTAAAGTAGTACGAATTTTTAAATAATTATAATGTTTTGTGCTTTTCAACAGTAAATATGGTGTTAAATGGTAAAAATAGGGTGTAAGTTTACAGAAGATAAAGCCTGAGATGGCATATAAATTTTGTTATAAAACGAGTATACAGGATGTTAATGAATACGTGTTACAAATTTATAAGGTATGTAGGGGAGGCAAAATAGATAAATTTTACTAATAAACTCATATCCGGCAACGCACCGGTTTCAAGCTACAGGCTCTTAAAGGAAGATTATATACCTTAATTTTAGTTGGCTGTGCCTTATCACTTTAATTATTATTTTGTTTATTTTAACTTTTAGCATTGAATTGTAGACGCCCAAGGAGGCAGACGCATTATGAATGAGCATACTGTTCGCGATTACGCAAACATGGTATTACGTCAGCACAAAATATTTAAATAAATCATGGCGTTTTTGAACGAACGTATCAAAATATGCTCCGAAGGTGAAGGTTGCACTGAAGTTGGTGGTCGTCATTTTGAGCAATTATTTTAATATGTATTATAAAAATGAATAAAATTATTTAAGAAATTCAATGCTAGAAGTTAAAATAAACAGCCACAGTCAACTAAAATTAAGGCAGATAATTACTCTCTTAAGAGCCCGTAGCTCGAAAACGGTGCGTTTCCGGATATGAGTTTAAGTAAAGTCTATTTTGCTTCTCCTACATACCGTATAAATTTGTAACATGTAGTATTCATTAACACCCTGAATAAAGCTAATGGTATAAAAAAATACAGTGAGCAGAATAAAATGCCACTGGTTTGTTAAATGTGGTTAAAGGTTTCATTCAGATTCAGCTCCTTACATCTAACTTAGCTGAGCGACTAGTGGACGGTCAATCATATTATATTCTACTACGCATTAGATGCGTAAGATATGATTAACAGTCTCATTTCTACGTGACTTTTTTAGTACTCCACTTTTCTTTTCCTTAATGAAGTACATTTTTATCAGCTAGTAGTTTTCTTAATATCATCCCTTAACAAAAAAACAAAGCTATTATATTTGTCTCTTTATTATTGACATACATGTTGAGTTTACTACTAACATTTATTTACATTACCGATCAAGATAGTTTCACTATTTTTTTTTGTAACTACAGTTGACGCTCTCTGAAATAAAATTTACTATTTTGAATTAAAAATAACAATTACTTAAATAAATTTTACCATAAATACATTTGAAATAAGTGTAGTTAATTGGAATTTGAACTCTAAGCAGTTAGGATATTGGAAAATAAACTAAATTATGATCTAAAGCACTATTTCATTAATATCCATTACGATCTAAATCTAAAAATTAGAACAATTAAGTTTTGTAAATAATAAAGAAATTTATATGGAATGAATCTTGTACAGGTGGAAAAAATTCGAGTTCCTTAAATAAAAAACTTTCTTATTATCAAATTTTTTGAGACAACATTAACAGGCACCACGGGTTATTTTCTGTCGTCTTTTGTTTTTGAACTACAGGCTAAAACTTGATTAAATTTAACTAGAAAAAATGAATTTGGTTATTTTTAACCTTGTTTTCTTTATTTTACTAATTTTTCTAATTTATATACTTCAAAATGCATATTAAATCACATTTGAATTATATCAAAGCCAACTACGAGTATAACGCTGATAAAAAATTAATTAACATCCGAAAATATTTTTGAGAATTTAATTGATAGATATAGAATCAAAATAAACAAATGATGACCTGCAATTGATTTTTTCATTTGTTTCTTAAAAAATATAATTTTTTCACCCCAAAAAATTAATTATTCATGTTTAAAACAAAAGAATGTAAAGTTGTTATACTTCATTGAAAAGCTTATGAAAGAAGTAAAAGGATGACACCATTTTCAATATATGTTCCCATTTAAAAAATATTATGCTTGTGTTACAATCTTGAGTAATATTAAGTTTTGAAAATATCTAAATACACCACGTTATTCTATGTAAAAAACCGTATAAATAGTACATTTTTTTTATCTTTTATAATAAGCGAGATATGATGTATTTTCAAAATAAGCGAAAATCAAGTTTTAGCCTGTAGTTCAAAAACAAAAGACGACAGAAAATACTCGTGGTGCCTACTACTGCTGTCTCAAAAAGTTGACCCATAAAGATCTACATCAATTTTCCGTAGCGTGTATAACAAAAAAGTTTTTTATATAAAGAACTCCAATTTGTTCCACCCTATACACATATATTGAAGCTAAAATAACTTTTGGTCTTATTATAATTCCATAATTAGTAGAATACTGGAAAACAAAAATGAAGAGCAAATAAGGGATAAAAAACCTTATTAAATAAATAATTTTTGATTTATTAGATGTTGTATTAGCAATGTGGATAAATTGCTAAAATTTGTGGCTAATTATTAATGTTGGACTCAGGAAACTTTACTTACCTTAGAAGTCCTCCAGGCGGACTATAGCTAAAACACTGTAAATCCGCATATTCTTGCTTTAGCAGTATTGCTAATATGCTGGCAGTGCCCGCTCCTAGTGAGTGCCCTACGAGAACTAGACCGAAGTCCTGAGTTCCTCGCTCTGGGTTATGGTTTCGTGCTTTATTCAGCAAGTCCTCGGATTGAAGCTTGTCTCGAATGTACTCCGCTGCTTGAATCATACCCTTGTGACCCGTCCAGTCCTCTCGTGGAGGATTCAAGGGAAGTGTGTCGCCTTCGGCATTCAAGTCGGTAAGCACGTCCTAGAAAGGGATATTTAAATTTGTAAAAAATGTTCTTAAATATGTACAATTTGACGGGAAATAAGACAACAGAAAATACTTCAAATGTTACTGGCATTTGACAGGGAAACTTTCCAATGCTGTTCATTGTAATAATGGATCAAAATTATTCAGAGCATTAAAAAGTTAAGAGAAAATGCATACATTCATAACAAAAAGGTCACTTAGAAAAAGATTTTTATCGGCTTGTAACAAAATACATGGGTTTATTAGTTTATTAATTATTTCTTTGTTAAAATGTGAACGACTGATCTGTAATGTAGGTAAACACTTTGTTTATTAAGAAAAAGGAAAGTAAATTCGTGCAAAAATTTCGATATTAAAAAATTCAGTAATAACAATAAATTCTTCAATAGACCAGAAAAGTGTAAGGCTGCATCCCCATGCATCCGTATTCACGTATCACTTACTACGTTTACATGCAGTTTTGAAAATGGTTTCAGTTTTCAGTCAAAATTATACAAAAGTGTTTACATGCAGTTTTCAAAACAAGTTTAAAAATTGATTTGAAACCAGTTTCGGCGCATGCGCATTTAGCTGATGTAAGTGACAGATCTTCTTCACTCCAAATACTTCGTTTTGCTATTATTCCAATTATTTTTTATACTTCGTACCACTACGCACTAAAACTACACAACTGTCAGTATATTTGAAGGTTAGTAACACAAAGCGACAGAAATGTTATGCTCTGTACGCATGCGCAGTATCGAAACTGAATTTTAAGTGTTTACATGAGTAGTTTCGAAACTAGTTTTCAAGTCCAACCCATGAATTTTAGTTTTGGTTTGAGATAATTCAAAACCGTTTTGACACTGTTTACATGGCGTTTTCAAAACTAAAAACGTTTTAAAAACGGCTAAAAACTGCATGTAAACTCAGTACGTGTTACGTGATTTACGTACGTAAGCATTTAGCCCGTCCCCATAACAGTAGATACGTTGTCCGTATCCATACTGAATTTATAAATCGATGGTAGTAGTGTTTTGTATTATGGAATCGGAAACATTAATATTAACTGTACTCAGTTTGGCTCGTCAATTGAGCACAACAGCTTTATCATAACAACAATAACAACAATCAGAGTTATGTATTTTGATGTTTGTTGTGGTTTTAATTATTGCTAGCACCCTGAATAATCCACTTCTTTTCAGTAAAAATACTTCGAACTCAAAATTTACGTCTATACTATTAAGGTTATTCAGGAACTCTGATTGTTGTTATTGTTGTTATGATAAATCTGTTGTGCTCAATTGACGATTCAACATTTCACGGATACGGATGACTTAACGCATGCGCATAGGAGTTAGTTTGTCAGCTTATGTATTTTGATGTTTGTTGTGGTTTTAATTATTGCTAGCACCCTGAATAATCCACTTCTTTTCAGTAAAAATACTTCGAACTCAAAATTTACGTCTATACTATTAAGGTTATTCAGGAACTCTGATTGTTGTTATGATAAAGCTGTTGTGCTCAATTGACGAGCCAAACTGAGTACAGTTAATATTAATGTTTCCGATTCCATAATACAAAACACTACTACCATCGATTTATAAATTCAGTATGGATACGGACACCGTATGTACTGCTTTCATGGCAACGGGCTAAATTTTTACGTACGTAAATCACGTAACACGGATACGTGAATACGGATGCATGGGGATGCAGCCTAACGGTCAAATTTAGGCGCCAAATTCAAACTCAGTTCATAACGCTGAGAACATAATTTTAATCGCCGTGTATTTGTTACCAAGGAAATTTTACCTCAACTTTAAAGGCCGAGAAATCTCATAAAAGTAAATCTCTTATGCAAAACATTATATGTACCACCTAGAATGATCCTTCATCTCCAAATTCGTACAACAATATTCACATGAACATGCCATAGTTCATAATTCTTTAAATAAAAATACAACACTACAAAATTCAATGAACGTATATCTCGATTGGTCCTACAATTTCAGTACGCAGCCAATCGCAGCATAGCTTGTGTTGCACTTGACGTATTTACAAGCGGGTGAGGGACTATCCACGACATATGGAATTTTAACTTTAACGTAACTCGTAACATTTTATTTTCTAATAATTTTCTTACTCTACCTTTTCAAGGATTTTAAACAGTTGCAATCTTTTACTAAATAAACAAACTATCAAATCCTTAACAAGAGCTGCTTAATTTCTTTTACAAAATATCTTTTTTTGGCAGTAAAATCACACTTCCATAAGAAACCTATACTAGTGAATTTAAACTAAGAACTCGCGCCAAAAGCAAATTCTAACCTTACTTTTCTGGTCTATAGGGTATTCTCGCATATTTTTTTCATTTTTTTTTCTGAAAGAACAATTATATCTAAGAGTACCTGTGGAAAACCGAGTTAAAAATTCCTTTTAATAAGCGAGATATTAATTTTTAAAATTTGATTTTGTTGTGTCACGTGATAGTGACGTACTAGTTGTACAGTACCAGCGGTGTGCAATCAGTGGTTCATGGGCTTCAGAGGTGTTCAGTAAGTATTGAAAAAGATGGGAAATAAAATATATTTAATTGTAATCTTACGTACTATTACTAAAAAACTTAAAGAAATTTATAAGAAAATCCATTCTAAGTAATCGATTACATATTTTTGCTTATGCTGCAAAAACATTTTAACATTATTAAATTATACAGGTGGCGTTTGACAACATGCTTATATTGCCATTATTATAATTTGTGTAAGAAAGTGCGAGACAAGAATTTCATAGAATGACGGTAACGCTTTTGCTTCTTATTTACCAAACTTTCTTATCGTTTTTTTTTATCTTTTCTTCATATTTATTTAACATAATCAGATAAAATTGGTTATATTGAATTTGATATTTATTTTTCATAATACCATACTGTTAAATGTGCTTTAACAGTACTGTATGCTCAACCGATATATGCATCAAAACAGCCACGGCCGTTATTTTTTATAACAGTACAATTATTAAAAATCATGTGTTCCAAAAAAAATCGCAACGTCATGAAATTGTCATGAAGAGCTGTCACCTGTCAACGTGCAATAGAAAATAGAATTTTAAGAAGATATTTTATGTTATTATGAAAAATACTGAACGTCACACGGCTGATATACAAATAACAGACACGGTTGATTATAAAATCTCGGCTATCGCCTCGATTTTACAACATTCAACCTCATCTGTTATTTGCTACATATCAGCCTTATGACGTTAATAACTATATAATTACAATAAAATATAAAAAAATTAAATAAAGAGATTTGGTGGATTCCAATCCCGCACCCTTTACATAACAAGCACGAGCATTACCGCCATGCCACGAAACTTATTATATAAAATTTCTTTTAGGAAGAATAATAATAATAATTTCTATAAACTATATTAACTTTTTTAAATTATTCCTTATTAATTTTGAATAATTAATTATTAATATGATGCAATAAGTATCCATGGACACGTGTACAAAGTTTTTCAGTTTTAATGGAAAGTAAAAATTCAATATATTCTAATTTCCCATGTAAAATTCACATGTAACGGATTTCGAACGCCACCCGTAAGTCGATTAGATACACAAATATGTATTTATACGTAGTATTTAACAAAAATTTAATATTACACACATTGTTCACATGTAGTTCATTATTTTGTTGCCAGATGTCATATCGCTTACCAATACATTAGAGTGCCTTCAATAAGAGTGATGCCAATCAAGCCAATGGTGGTCTTCATTTTCATTGGCTACAGCAATGACCGCCATATTTGTTCCATTCTGTTCATGGTTTAGCTTGCTTTGTATAGGAGTTCGTGTTTGTTTGATAGTTTATATTGAATTTATGTAATTATTAGTGTTTAATTTCTTTTAATATTAATTACTACACCTTAGTTTTTATGTACATGGTAGTTTTAGTGCAGTTTAAGTGCATATAAGGACACAATTTGTGATAAGTGACTGCATCGAAGATTATTTAATAACGAGGTAAGTAATATAAGCCAATTTTATGTAATAAATAAATAGAATGTAAAGTTTTGTACACGATAATAGCCAGTTGCAAATTTATTTAAGTATTTATCAAATGAATTATATCCAATTGAAACCAAATTGTAAGACATAACCAATCTTTGCTGCTGTCATTATTTCGGTTTGACATTTATATTTCATTTAAAGAATACTTCAAATTAATTATTGTTGACAACAAAATAATTCGTTAATATTTTTAATAAATACATACATACATAAAATCACGCATCTCCCACTTAGAGGGTTCGTACAAACCCGAAATAAATAAATAAATGGGCAGTGTTTTTTGTACACAACTGTGAACAAGTATATTTCGCAGAACAAATTTTAATGGAATATGCAAATGATTTGATTTACTTGTAATTGTTATATTATTTCATTATAATGAATGTTTTTTGTATAGATGGTTGGCTGCTGTGCCTTTGGTTGCTCCAATCGGTCAGAGAAAGGATTTCTTATGAAAGCATTTCCTACGGATCCGGATCGCAGAAAAACATGGGCAGCTAAAGTGAAACGAGAGGGTTGGACACCAACTAATTCGTCTCGACTTTGTGAAGTAAGTAAAATTTAATTAAAAGTGTATTCATGTTTTATTAATTTTTTTACTAATAATAATATTCGACTTATAGATCCACTTTGCACCTGAGATGTGGGAAAAGACGAGAGAAGATGGCAAGAGGATTCTAAAACATAATGCGATTCCCACAATATTTAGTTTTACTGTACCGACGAGAAGAAGGTCGCCGGTGAAAAGAAGATATCCAACACTTCAATTACCTGCCCCTGAAAATGTAGCAACGTTTGAACCACAACCCTGCACGTCTACAGCAAGAACTGAAAATAAAGGATCCTCCTCTTCAACAAGTTCATCGCCAGTACGATCATTATCACCAATGGAAGAAAAACTACGATTAAATAAAAAATTACGCCAATATGAGACATCGTATAGGAAATTACTTCATAAAACAATAAAATATAAGAATCAAGTTCGGGCTTTGAAACGGAAAACTAAACGTTCTAATTCTGAAGATGAAAAATTGTTACGCAAGATTTTTAACGTAACGTAAGAAAATATTACATGCTAGTAAATCATTAATGTCTTCCACTTTGTAATTTGAGTTTTTTTTGTTATTGTAACCTTTTTATAAATATATTTTTACAGTAAGAACCATTTTTCCTATATTTCAATATACTTATATTATCTTGATGAACTCATTTTTGATACCTACAATAAATTTTTTTTTTTTTGTTCATGTAAAATTTATTGGTTTATTTTGTTTATTAATGCTCTTCCTTTTAAATTAAATACTAATTTTGTATGCAAATGATTTGAAATGAAATATTTCATCTTACGCATGAAGTCTCTTCTGACGGTAAGTTTTCTTTTTATTTAAATATAATGATTTTACATGCATTTCATGGGTCTATATATTTTTAAAATTTTGAAATATGTGTATACTATAAATTTTTAAATAAAATATATATTAATTTCAAGTAATATGTTTGTAATAAAATATTTTCGTGTTATGCTTGTATTCTATGCATGTTAAATTGGAACAAATATGGCGGCCACAATCGTATGTCATCACTCTCATTGAAGGCACTCTACAATACATGCTAAAACAGTTGTATGCGAACACTTTCGAACGATCCGAAGTAGACCCGGGCATGTGCATACACATGGGGAAGGGATTTCAACTGGTCGCCCATTGGTAGTACAACTAGTACATCAGCAAAATTTAGATGCTTTATATCTTTTGCAACAATCAATTTATAACAGGTTTTTTTTTTGCTTTTTCCCTCTGGTGTACCAATCAACTTTAATATTTTTAGTAACTTTTTAATCTTTGTAATCATGAGAAAATACCCTATTATCGGCGATTAGTGTCTCTAGGTTTATTGTTTAGTGCAATGTCAAAATTTACATTACTGAATATGAAAAAGCAAAAAGATTTTGTTACTTTTGTTCATTTTTTGTTTTAAGAACTCTTAAATAAATAAAATGTTTGCTAAACTTTTTTTATTTTCAATTCTATTTTGCACATAATTGATCATTTGGTTTACTACACGCCGATAAAGTGTTCAGTTTTTGTTGTCACGACTTTATTCGTTACGTAGATGACGCAAGATTTCTAATAAACAATACAGCCAAACAAACAATTTAACATGAACAGAAAAAACGAAAACTACGATTATATTCAAAGAGCTCATATGCTGCAAACTAGTAGACTAGAACAAATCAATAATATTGAGGAATAAATATTTATATAGAACCTAGTAGAATTAAGATAAACAAGATAATTATTGTTATACCAATACTTATTTATGGAGAAGAGACATAGGCGGATCCAGCAAAAACTAAACAACTGGCAACTGCTGTGGACAATGAACACCCTCAGAGCAAGATAAGATTGGATCCAGTAAAAAATCAAGGTCAGAGAAGCTTGTCAAATAACGGATGTTGTAAAGTTTACAAATAAAGAAGATAATATTATTGGAACGAATAGATCAATGAGAGACTAATTAAAATATCGAGACTGTAAACCAAATGGAAAAGGAAACCCACGCAGATCAAAAAGGAGGGATAGAGAACTGGTAGACAATAACAGACTCCACACCTTACACGTGTGGAGAAAAACAGACATTTCCCTACTGTAACAGAAGATCAAACATTTCATTATATTATTAGATTATCAACAACCACATGCAACAGAATTGCAAGGTAACTCCGAATATAATGCAGTGAAGGAAGAAGTTGGATGAATGACCTCTCAGCGCTCAACATCAACATCCAAACATATTGAGCTGAGATTCGATGAGTGAGCTCTGCATATTTCATGGAAAAGTACACTTATTATGAAATGAACATCCATTTTCTGTTTGGCCACTATTACTACTATATTAAATTGGATAAAGTATGTATTGCCCTGCGCTCTGGAATGGAAAATAGTGAACAAAGCCGTTTTAGAAGCGCTAATACATACGAACAAGACGTATTCAAACATCCATACCCTGATGGAGCATGAAACACGAAAATCTATTTAGCAAGATGTAAAACTACTTGCAATATCTACACCAATTTTGTGACTAAAAACTAAACTATAATAACAATCATTTAAATAACGCGAATAGAAAGCACGAGTTATGAATTTGAAGTGGAAACAGTTCGATTGAATTTATACATTTTCGAGTATAAAGGGTGATCCAATTTAAAATTTCGGCGTCCACACCACATGCCAATATTAAACGAAAACGTTAAAATGAAATAAAAACATACAATTCTTTATTTAGTGTTTTACTACAATTCATTACAATTATGTATGAAAGATAAAATCGTTTAAATGACTGCCGCGGCTTCTGTGACATGAAGTAATGCGCTTATCAAAATTTTCGATTACGAGTAGCACAATGCAGGATTTCTCCTGAAATTTCCCATCCTCAAATGCGGCAATTTTGCTTGTTTACGAATCCACAGAGGTAAAAATGCGCCTTGTCACTAAAGATGCTATTATTTGAAAAATCCATTTCTTGTTCATGAATCATGCATCCATTTGACAAACTCACGAAATTGTTGATGGTCCCTAAGCTTTAATTCTTGTGTTATTTGGATTTTGTGTACCTGTAAATGCAAATCCTTCGTCAAAATTCGCTGCGTAGTGGAATACGAAAAACCTAATTTCTGTGATTGACGATAAGCCAATGGGTGATATGAATAAAAATGAGTATATACTTTATACTCGAAAAATGCAAGTATATACTTCGTTTCGAGTATCTACTCCTTATTTACAAATCAGTTAAGTATGAACTCAAGTTTGGAATGAATAAAAAATAGTCCCTACTACCATGATGAAGTATATGCTTGAAAAAATTGGAGCTTGCTAGTAACCATACTTTTGAAATCCTGCAATTAAACCAAATGGCGAAATTAACGATGAAGCTACGTGCACGAAAACATTATACTCCTCGGAAGAGTACTATTTCTCATGATTTCAAAGCGTTATACCGGTTTTACGAAGAAAACGTTGAGTTCATCACAAATAAGTTTTTGGGGAAGAAAAGGGAGAAAGAAGAGGTAGTGTCGTATCTAATACGAACAAAATTAAAATTATCTGAAGTTTTATTTGTTCTTGTTTCCGATGCTTGCTATTTTGAAAATATAACTAGAAATTTCCGCAGCATTATTGCAAACGCCTTTGAATGTCAGCACTTCCTCATCCTCATCACGGTCAATACTCATTTTAATTAAATTGAGGGCGCCAAGTAATCTATCAAATTTGTTTCAAATATTTTGATTAAAAAGAATCGCGTACATACACCTATTTTTTGCTGTATTGAGTCGGGTCTTGAAATTTGACTTGTCAAATGTCACTAAACAGTAACTAAAACTATTATATTTACCCCTTAACCTTAAAATTAATTTTAATAAAAACTAAATACGTATTTCGAGAACTAAGTTCTCATTATCAGTAGTACAACAAGGGAAAGTTAAACAGAGTAGTCAAGATTACTCAACATGTCAGAGGTCTTAACAACTCTGAAAAACAAAGGAGAGAATTGGGATTATATAGGGACCGGAGTCATAAGTGAATGATTACCTATAAACTAAGATAAATTTCGTCCAATAATAATGAATCATTAAATTTTAAATCGTCCAATTAAAGGGAGGAATAATAGCAGGAATGCAGTCTAAATTTGTTTATTATTTAGTCTGAGGCCAACGTTTCGCTGCCACTTACAGCTTCATCAGGACAAAAGACTAAGGCGTTAAAAAAATAATAAATAAATATTAATATATTTGTTCAAATATTGTGTTATCGTCAAAAAATAAAAATTATATGAAAATATTAACAACCGTCATTCAGAAGACTTAAAATAGCTTTTTTTTTTAAAAAAAATTGTTACATATCGCCATTTGCTAACATATTGAAACTACCCTTGAATCACCCTTTACATAGCATATTCACATTTTTTTTGTAAGAATACGAAAAGTTATAATCGAAATTGCAATTAAAAGTTTAAATTAATTTCAACTTTATTTTAAAATTATTTATTTTAAAATTAATATTCCCATCGTCCCATTTAATTATGGATGGTGGGAAAGTACACATTATTTTTTTTTTTAAATTTTATTATAAGATAGTTTGCCACTTCTAATGTATATTATTCAAAAGTTTTGATGTTGATATATCTCAAAGTATCATTAACTGCTTCCCGCATTCTCTATAATAAGTTCATTATATGTACGTCTTACAAAATGAGTCATATCTCGGTCTAATAAGCTTGAAAACCATGTTAAAAGTATATTCTACCAGTTCCACATACAGTTTTGGTGTTAACAGATGCCAATCTATTTATTGGGAAATAAAACTCGTTGTTCTTTAATTATTTTTGCGTACCTCGCGTTTAATCAATTCATATTTATTTACTAGTTACTAAAAAAATTATATAATTAAATATATCGTCACTCATCACGACATATTACCCATTGCTGGGTGAGCCAGTCTGCTTTGTACGGATATATCGGTAATGATGATGACATAATTCGTACCGTCTGGGCGTTTGCCAGGCGTCACCTCATGAGCACTCATTACTGGCATGGAGACCACAAGGGGTCCCTTTTGTACCATTGAAAATTCAATATAATTTTGGTGTCAGTCGGGATCGATCCGAGATTCGCAATCAGGCACTCGGCCACGAGACTCCATGGGTCATGGGTCCAATAATTGTATATTTATATTCCGATAATTCATATTTTGTCCGCTAGGGCGAGTTTAATCGTTCCGATATCCGACAAGTGACGTATGCGCTAACGTCATCCTACAGGGATGTGAAATTGAATCCTATTTTTAAAAATTTATATCTACAAAACATTATACAAAAATTGCGTGAAAACATAAATAAATAAAAATAAATAAATAAATTTATGACCACGGCTTATTACCCATTGCTGGGTGTGAAAACATTTACATAATAAATAAATGATTCTATTTTATACACAACAAAGAATATTTTACTAATTCTTGTAAGGTTCATAAGTTATTATAAAATGAAGTACCTAAGTATGTATTTACTTTGTAAGATTTTTATTTCTAAACGCCCTGCGGCAAAATCTCAAAATCTTACACATTGCTCGGCAAACTATCAAGCTCTGTTCATTGACCCGAAGTGGTGGAGCAAGCTGGCTAAACCAAAAGCATTATAATAAAACCACTATTCAAAATTAAAACAGAATAACGGAATCGGGTAGAATAGTGTGACGTCAGAGTATAGCGCGAAATATGAAGTATTGTCCTAAGCAAAAACGATAATTTCAAAGTAGACTTTTGACAGAACACATAAGGGTCATAATTTGAAGGCTTGTAATTTGATGCTGATATTATTGTTATTATGAAGAAGTTAACTTTGAGATATTAATAACATCAAATTGTAAACATTTTTCTATTACTTCGTAATACAATATATACACATTAATAAATAACAAAGGTTTTATTTCAAATTGAAATCAACTCTGCACATTCTGAACTACAGAGCATCAAGTTTGCGCAGCTTCAAACATATCCCATCCGAGAGTTTACCGACATACCGACTGAGATTTTGTTTGTTGGCGTTATTGAGCATTTTCAAATCAGTTCTTTTCAAAACTTTAGATTTTTTCTCTTTAAGTTTAATGTACGTAAATAACTCTGTCTATCCACATTAATATATTAATAATATGTCGTGTTCTTAGGGTACTGTAACATAAAAATGTGTCGCTGTCTTTCAAACGGGCTCTTCCGGTCGCTTCACGCGATGTTTCACGAACATGTTCGAGATTGAACGAACATGCAGTTCCATGCGAAGTATTTTAAAACTTAAATAGAATAATTATTAATACCTATTAGGATAATATATTTTGTTTAATTGAAATGGTAATATTCAAACTTAACTGAATGATAGCTTAAACAGGTAACTTTTCTTAATTAAGTAAGATATTGGCGACGAATTGAACTGCTTAAAATTATAATTCTTATTTGCTGTGGCAATAAGGTTCACTTTGAAAGATGTGTTTACCGGTAGAACAGTAGTTTAAATGAAGCGCGCCGCATATGACGTAATTACTGAACTACTCTATTATGGCAGCTGTAAACACAAATAATAACAAAATATTAGTTAATTGCTTATAAGCACGGAAGCGGAGAGTTTACATTTTGATTCTGTATTGTAGAAAATGTTTTCATTCCAGCTTATGATACGAGTAATATGATTTGATTAATTTTTCCCTCCCTCACCTTCATGCTAAGGGTACCGCGTATACTAACAACTATCTTCTTCCGGTCGTAGTCAACGGCGACAAAGAATGGCGTCTCTCCGACGTCCACGTGGTACGTGACATATACGATCTCGATGTCGCCGATGGAGAGGACGCGCTGCAGTGCCGCGTAGTTGCACCTACAGCAGTTGTCCTCGATCACAGACGTATTTTCTTTGGAGTGCGCGCAGCAAGGCATGCAACAGCACCTTTGAAACAAAAAATATATTATTAAACATAAAATTACTGTGAATAAAATTTGTAGTAATTACTTAATTAGGTTTGTTCGTTTCACTATTTTGTATTTGCGGTCCATCACCGCCTCATTCTCATACTTTAGTGTTTGTTGTGAAAAGTCACTAGATATGTTCATTTCGCTTGAACGGCGATAGCAGTAAAGACGCGGCGTCCAAAATTCTGCACCTATCTATGCAGCTATTCTGTGACTGGATTTTGTGGTAGCACTGGCACTGGTGGCAATAAATTTTGATGTATGTAAGAAGCATATGCCAAATGTTAACTTCTGAATATCTTGTTAATACCAGTGTGCCATATTTTAAGGATATGTGCATACGAAGCCGGTGAAACAAAATACGAAATGAACAAAATTTAACATTTTAGTGCCTTAATTTTTAAGGCTGGACTACGATACTATTGATTTTTGATCGGCCGACAGTTTAATCAATTGCTTAATTACTATGAAGACTATAGTGAGTGCGCACACCTAACGATTCGGAGTCACTATATAGTCGTCATTTTAATTAAGCAACCGATTAAACTTTAAAATACATTGGAGCAAGAAGTAACGTATCGTCATCGGACTGTGATTATATCGCTAATGTAAATGAAGCCTTACTGTTTCTTGAAAATGTGAAGTTAAAAATTATACAAACAACTATATATATATATATATATATATATATATATATATATATATATATATATATATATATATATATATATATATATATATATATATATATATATATATGTATATATATATATATATATATATATATATATGTATATATATATATATATATATATATATATATATATATATATATATATATATATATATATATATTCTGGTTAAGATTCAAGTAACGAACTTTCATTACAAACAAATTTAAAATTTAACATCTCGGTACATAGAGATCTCGACAAAATCTTAATCTTGGACGACAGGTTGAGCTCAAGGAATGAAAATTTAATAACAGGCAGTCAACAGGCTACAGACGCTATTGGACCGCGTGGAAACAAGGCAATTGCTCCGCTAAGTGTTTAAACTGAAGTAGACGGAAGGTGAAACAATATATGTCAGAAGCATGATAAATGGTGATGTATTTTTATGGGAAGTTTTTGTTTCCACTGTGCACATATTGTGCAAACTAAAATAAAACAACGGCTGAAATAAAATCTACTGATAAATTATAAACTTAACTGGTTTTCTGAATCAACTAAACTTTAGCACCAACATTAACTTTTAAGTTTTGTTGTGAAAAATCAGCTACTAGTATATACAATATTAAAGTAAAAATAAACCTATCTGCGCAAAATATACAAATTGGTTGGTGTTTGCAATATATTATGGTTATTTTATTGTATTCTATGAAAATTAATTTTCCATTGACGAGATAAAAATATACATTTTATAAACGAAAATGGACTCTACGAAACTATTTTTAATTAATAGTTAGTGTTGGTTTCAGTTTCAGAATTCTACGCTAACCGCTAGCGCTAACGATTGAGCCAATACTACATGTTAACTGATACACAAAGACTAGTAAATACCCTTAGCAAATATCAAACATCGCATCTAATGCCACATCTATGTGCCACGTGTATTGAATGTCAGAGTTGGTATTGTGTTTACTGAAATCTAGTGTAGCGTTGACATTATTTCTCTGGCAATTTTAAAGATCCCGGGAAAATTTCTTACTACCAAAACAGTTGTAAAGAATATTTATCTAATTTCAGTCAGACATGACTTTATTCAACACTATATGTGTAGTCAGAAGGAGAAATTTTTGGATTAAACTCCTCCTTCCTTTATTAAAAAATAATTAATATAAACCAAACCACGCTAATTTGAACCTCTACGATTTGAAATTAAAGAAGCTCGAAAATAACTGATTAAATCAAAACTTGTTACGCTAGTCTTGGCAGTTTATTTTACCTTTTCAATTCGAATTTTTTAAAAACTGAATGTCTACTTTTAGAATCTAAGCTCGGGTTACTTCTGTAAATTTATGCACGTACAAGCGACGATCTAACCAGTTGTCCATGTTAAACATAGATGGTGCTAGCTGTAAATTTCATCATTTTATTAAATTGCGCTACGCTTATGGACTTTTTACATCAAAAGAGAAAGATAGACAAAAATGACATATATATATATGTAGTGTGCAGTAGGTTGTTTGCGCATTGAGGAGGCTAGTTACATTTCAAATAAACACTGAAAACGTTTGTGATGAATATTTTAAATCAAAAGGAAGAGGAGTTGGGAATCAGAAAACTGGTTATTTATTTTACAAAATGAGAAATAAACACTACATTATGACTCTATATAAAATAGAAAATAATTGATCTTTTTTAAACATTTTTCTTTTTTTCACATGAAAATTTTCTGTTTACATCTATAACCAGGGACGTAACTAGGATTATTTTCTGGGTGGGCCAAAGGTGGGCCAATGAAAAATCTGAGTGGGCCATACTTATATCATAAGAACAGTATTACAATAAAACTAAATTACGTATCACCATAATATATGGTTTATAGATAGCAGCATAGAAACGGTAAAACAACATAAACAAAAATTACAAATATTTCTAAATAATAACTAAAATTTGAAACAGAAATTGCACTGAAAATGCGAATTGTTAATGTAATGACAATTAATTTAAAGTTCCCGGAAAATATAATTTATTATGTTATAAAACTAGTAGGGCCATTATTGTTTTAATTACAGTTTTACATTAATTTTCGTAAAATTTTATTCTGTTGAGAAGTAATTGATATTCTGCGGCTAGCATATCAATTTGTATAATGCTTAGCAAAAGGAAATATTTTCTATAACTAATGTTAAATGTGCGTTACAAAAATTATCATCTTTACTTTTTGACAATATGAAGATATCTCCTCATTGAATTTCGGTACTCTATGCTTATTTCAGGTTTGCAAAATCCAGAATCGGTTTCCAGGAATCATTGTGTAAAATGCAGCATCCATATAAATAAATAAATACTTAAATTAAACAATTTAAAAATATCAAACTGATCTTTATTGAAGTGTCGTAATCGATTTCCAATTCCATAATAGTTCGTCCTTGCTTAGAGCAAAAATAATTTTTTTTATATAATTTAATTTTATTTCAATGTTGATAAATAATGGAAAAGGAATAGTTGGTATAATATCTATTATTAGTCTAGATACTTTTCTTATACACTTCCATATTACAAATATCTCTGGCGTGTCCAGTATGGTATCATCCGCTAAACACATCAATGAGGTGGGCCGAGGCCCACCCAGGCCCCCCCCGTAGTTACGTCCCTGTCTATAACTAACACTAATTTATAAGAGATAAACTTTACTTACAGATATGCTAATATTTATTTTACGCGCCACTATTTATATCTCCTTATTTGTACGTACAATACTACACTAATATTATTATTGTACATAATCAATGGTATGACTTATTTCAGAACTCACAGATTGCCGGAACGTCGTAGGTAGGTACAGCTTATTTTCTCATCGTTACTCGCAGAATAACATGCGTCATGAGCGGAATTTTAGAGAACTAAATTGATTGCGGCCACTAAGATATGTCAATTATGTAAACGTCAAAAAACATCGTTTTGCTTAACATAAAAAGATGTTTTCACGCTTTGATTTCATAATTTCATTTGAAAATATATGAAATATAAGCGAATTAAAGAAAATAAACATAAGATACATCTATATTGTTGTGTTGAAAGGTGTAGGAGTATAAGAAAAATTGAAAACATATTCCATAATTTTTGGCAAAGAAAATAAAATTGATCAACTGAATGTATGGAAAAGAAATTTAAATATGTTGCAAAACTTTAATCTGATACATAAATATGTGTCCTCTTTGCATTTCACAAAAGAAAATTATAATAAAATTTTGCAGGTATGTAATTTTAATACAATTATTGACAGTATTGATAAATAAAATTTATAGATTCATTGATTTTACTAATATTTGTCCCCGTAGATTGCAGTTCCAATTCAGAAATGCCACATGTCAAGTTACGCCACAAGTAGTATTTAAACCCGAATTTACGAATTGTTGCCCCTCCACTATGTTTCTTGATGAAGGATTTGACTGAACAAACTAAAAAATCGTGTGGAGTTGAACTGTTAACAATATTTTGGGTCAGAAAACCCTCCTTCAAAATTTGACATGTCCTACTGGCGGCTATGACAGGTGCGCTTAAAGCGCCGCCAACAAATTCTGCGGGTCCCAATAGTGTATACTATATTTCAGGTAAGAATAGACTGAGGAGTAAGATAGGGCTTACGATTCCAGCTTTCTGATTAGTCTAAACATAGACCAAGTTTACAATAGCGATATGTAAGCAGGTATGTTATTTATTCATTTTGACTTTCTTATCTATTTAACAACTTTCCGTAACTGTTTATTTACTAAAGAATTAAAGATAATCATATTTTTACGTTTCGAGCTGGCAAATATGTCATGCACGAAAGAAAAGTAATTCATAATTTTTATGTGTGTAAAACTGGCTGGCTCTGCAGCGCCACCAAGTCTATTCTTATCTGAAATACAGTATAGAAATCAAGATTTTTCGAGAGCATTTTGAAATTCCCGCACCCCGCGTTCCTCTACTATAATGTGAGTTATCTGCTTTTTAGGCGTATGCGTTATAATATAACGGGTGCTGGTCTATATTTGCGTATGGGCTGAGACTGATTTGTAGGGGCGGCAAAATTCGAATACGTATTATTTTAGTCCCATAAATGAATTATTAAATTTATTCAATTTCTTAAAATATCGATAGCCATGATGGCATTTGAACAAAAAGAGATACAAATGTTTGATATTTTCTCAGTCAGAATTCGGTACAACTTATAACTTGTGTAAATTTTATAGGCCGCGAACAGATACGTGACTCGAGCGACCTTGGAATCAGCTGATCTGTGTGCGCGTGTGACTTTGACAAGAACAATGTGTCACATTGGCAAGGCAAATGTTTTGACATATTTTGATTTTGAACTGCTAAAATGTTATTATTAGACACGCGCACACAAATCAGCTGATTCCAAGCCCTCAAGGTCGCTAGAGTCACGGTGTGTCTGCTCGCGCCCTATTATTTAATATTTTATTATTTTTTCAAGCAAAAACTTAAAAAGAAATTAAAACAAAAAAATCATAGCTAACGAATTCTTTTTTTTTCAAATGGCATGGGTATCGGTGTTAATAAGAAATTTAATAAATTTAATAATTAATATATGGTATTAAAATATTACGTAATTTACATGTATTTGGTGTCATTTGATGCAGATTTTTTAAAATATTTTTATTGATACCATAACCATTGTTGTCAGTTGAAACGGGGAGCAACAGTCTATAAAAACGATTTTTCCGTGTTCACGGGCTATGTTCGGGTTTAAAGTGTTCAGCCTATATACAGTATATTTTGCTTTAGTTAGAAATATGTACATACGTATATAATAATTTTACTTACTTCTGCAGAAATTTCTAGATTAAACATTCTGGTTCCTGCGTAGTTAATGAATCTTGCTCAAATGATCTGCAGTATTTACGTATTTTGCCGAAATTTGTTCAATAATTAGGTTGAGTAGTATGAAATAATTGTCCTGATAAAGTGGCGGATTATTATACGTATCGCTTATACAGGCTGTCTCAATAAGCTTGCTCACTATTCGTAATTTTTTTTATTTGAAGAGATATGAATTTGGTTAAATGAGCAAAATTGTGCCATTTTGAATTACAAAACTACTGATATCAGCAAACATTAACTTATATCAGCGGTTCTCAGAATATGGGACCAAACGTTTTTATGTATATAGGAACATATATTTTTTATTTCCTTATTCGCTAGAGAATTTAATTCTGAATTCAACGATAAAATCGTTTTATTCCATCACATAAAAATTTTTTTGAGAAAAATCCATAATAAATTTTATATTAATTTGATTTAAATATGACTATAATAAGTGTGCCACGAATGGAAAAAATAAATACAAGTTACTTTTTTTACGTAGAATTCGAATGCCATGAATGAAATTATGCTCTGTTCCATTTAAGCCATTCAGTAGATGGCACTGGCAACAGCGCAAATCTGAAGTAGCCGATATTACATTGGGTAAACTTGTCTCTAATTTCAGCCAATCAGAAAGGTCAACACTATTCCCTATGCTTCGCAATACTGAATGGTTTAAATGGAACAAGGTATAGTGAATATTTTGTTTTGTCACTCGATCATATTTTTTATTAAATGTCAACACATGTATAATACTCATTTTTTTCATTTTCAGTCTTACTAAGCTTATTGAGATACTCTGTATATGGTTTCTTTATTTCAACATTTGTCCCAATTAACCGGTGTCCCGACTATGCGGAATCTACTTTATTTAAATTGAATAACTCTTCAAGTGATTGTGCAGCAGTTTAATATTTTATTAGTTTTACGATCTGTCAGTACAATAGAACCATATTAATTTAGGTGTGAGCATATCACTTCACTAGTATCTATTTTATTTAATATTGCGAAATGTCAGAATTATGAGATGGGTATATTCAAAAGATTAGATCGGTTTTACTTAATTCTTCAAATTATCTTCCAAAATTTCCGTTTCCAGTTCTCTATAGACAATAGTCGTCTACCTACCAGCTTCTGGTACTTTTCAATAAAGACAAATCACACATTGTCAATTGTCTGGATTCGAACGCACGAAACATGGTTCAGGTTTTCGAGCATATACTGAGTACGTTTACACCGCACCGCGCGTACTACACATTTAGTTCGCATACCAACTGACGTAACAAGATGGTGACGAATGGTGTAAACACTCTGTACCATTTGGTACAAATTTTTGGTACGTTTCCAGGGGGATGTACCAGACCTTACTCATTCACGGTGTAAACAGCAAGTGTACCAAAGCGATTTTTCTACCATGACTACGTTTAATTCAATTAAATTGTGTAATTAGTACTTACATTTAGGGAAATTTTGTAAGTTTAGTAATATTTACAATTTTAATAGTGTGGCGATGTAAATAACATAGATTTACAAATAATTTCCTTATTAGGTAATTTTATGTTAGGGGGAATGTGACAGTTGAAATTACGCAAGCGCGTGTAATGTAGCAAAATATTTAGTATGTTTATTTAGATACCAATGTAAACAAATTAAACTAAGATACATTTTACATAGTATATACTTGGTCCGCGTACCGCAATAGTACGCAAGGTGTAAACGTAGTCACTATATGCCCGGTTGCAGAAACGTTCATCAACGCTTTGTTTAATTAACGGATCATCAAAGCGAACAAATGCATCGCGATTTTTTGACAGCAATGATTCAAATGCCATAAAAACTAGTTGATGAACGTTTCTGCAACCAAGCAATTGTCTATTACACGAGAACTTTCCATAGACAAGGAAAGATATATACTAGACCGAGTACCCATCATGGCGGCTTTATGCTTGATTGAACAGATGGGACTTATAACGAGACGCTAATTCTAGTGTAAATTCTACAATATAATGGGAAAAAGTAACTATGCAGTAACTAAAATATGTATTTTATATAATTTCTTCATTTGAAAATAACAAAGCTTAATTGTATAATAAAAAGTACGACCAATACAACTTACAATATTTTTTCAATAATTATAAAAAATATTTTCTTTAGTTGTAGTGAATTTTAATTTATGTTGGCAGCCCAGCAATATGTCATTTCTATTAGCCAGCGTCTTTCAAGTTTATTTTTTAGATTAGTATTGGTTTACAAACCTTGTTTCACTATTTGTTTCATGTATAAATTTATTTTAATACTGAATTTGATTGCCTTCAGCTTTTACAGCGTACACAATGTCTATATTTTGCAGTTTCAGAAAACATATTTTTTCTTACGTTTAAATTTCGCGCCTTTCAATTAGCGTCTCGTTATGGCGTCCATCGGTACAATTCGGCACAAACGCTTAACATTGTAAACTCACTCTAGTAGTATATAGTCTATGGGTCTTTCATTAAATCAGGATTTCAAACCGTTATTTTTCCAGTTTACGGTTTTCGGTTCAGCTTCGGTTCAAAGCCCTGCTTTAATGAAAGGTCTCGTGGAATAGACTATAGAGAAGTAATTCCCTACGCAAACGCATAGTATGTTGTGATCGGAAAATATGCAGTAGTGGGATTTGTGGGGTTGGAAATCATGGTGTATTGCGGGCTGTGTTATATGTCACAACTTCTCATTTTACTGTAACCTAAGCCTATGGTTTTATACTATGTTGTGCCAAATTGCAATGAAAAATACAAATTAAGTACGGAAATTTCGTTTCATGTGTAAGTAATTGGGATTTTTTTTACAGATAATAAACAAAGTGTACTTTCGGTTTTTTTGCAAATAATGACGAAGAGCAAACCGCCTGAAATTTATTGGAAATAAAGATAATTTACATATTTCAAAAGCAGCAACTAGTCATTACATTGTAAAAAGGTAGTGCAAATATTAAGGTAATACGCAGCCCGCAATACATCACGGCTTCCGCCCCCGCAAATTTCCCCTGCCAGATATCTTCCGATCAAAACAAATACGGTAAGGCGGCCTCTCGTCAGTATTGCTCGAAGGTTCGGGTTTTATCATAATGACCTAAGAGATGTGTGCTATGATGCTAATTCATTTGGCCACCATGCTGATGCCTCTAACAAATTTTCATACGAATTCTTACCCAATGTAACTGCCGTCTTACGAATGTTTGTTGCGTTTACCTAAGTCTAGTGCAGAGTTGGCATATTCCCGTAGTGTAGGTCATATATAGGAAGACTGGCCAGCCGTAGGCGCCGAGTGCGAAATTCATGTAGTGGATGACAGTGTTAAAAAGCTCCAGATCCAAAGATGCTTCGTGCAACGCTAGGAACTGCGTGCGAGGTGTTACTGCTACCCCTGACAGGAACTCGTATGTGTCGTTCTTACGCTAGGAAAAACAAAATTATTTAATTGCACAATTAAGGATTATTACCAAAATATAAAACAGAAAATAAATTTAAAAAAAAACATTCTTTGTTGTCCAGTTGTATTTTATTTTGTTTTGTTTTGAACACGAAAATCCCTAAGATATGCGTTTAAAATGGGAAAACAGTTTTCTTGGAGTTATTTATATACTCAATTTTTTTAAATGTCTATATTCTTAAATTTGTGGCTAGTGAGCGAGTGGTAACGATGTGATAAAAACAGATTTAGAATGTGTTATTATAAGAAATGAGCTTTTATTAACTGCCAAATATCTATTTTTGACATATTAATTGATTTGACAGTTTACTCAATAAATACTTTTTGAAATAATCAAATATATGTATATCTATTTTAATTAGGTTTTTTTTCGGATACCAATATTGTAATTTTAAAAATTTTGGCACCCAAAAATCTAGAATATTATTCCCTAATCTCTTTATAAAGCATCGCATAAAGTTTTAGGGCACATATTTTTTTTTTGAAAAATCGATTTCCCTGCCGCTCTGTCTTATGTTCACCCTGAGCCTGTATATAAAAAACACAAAATAAAATTAATTCAAATAAAACAAAAATAATAGGCCCGTTACATTATATTCTTATGAGGAGTGTGTTCTATAAAAAATGCTTTTATTATAAAAATGCGCTCGTATTGTCGTATGACGGGCCATATAGTTTATAAAGTGCCCGAACTTTTTAGAGCATATGCTCAAATGAACTTTTTCTCTTCTATTGGTACTTAATTCATGGTTTTAGTTTGATCTTTTAAATTTGGAACACTCTGTTCAGAATTTTTAATGAATATCAAATAAAAATAGAATGAACTTTACTCATAAAGCGCCACACAATGTCATTCTAAGTATTTATAGAAATACAAAAGTCACATCCCAAAGGATAATTCGAGTTAAAATTTGTTCAAAGGTCACCAATCGATAGATTGCTTTAGTAATCTTAAATAAAAATTATACCATGTTTCAGATCATATAAACAGAGAAATTGATTTGTAAATGAAATTCTTGACTAGTTGAGACAGGTAATTAATCAGCAAATCAGATCAGATACTTATTGATTTAGGTTTAGATAACAAATTAGTTTATTCAATCCGAAAGTATTCTTGATGTATCTTATAAATGTCATTTTTTATAAAACAAAAAGTTTCCTAACTTGTTTCTTATCAATGAGATTAGGTACCCCATGTTTTAATGCGATCAAGTTTTTAATTCTCTGATAATTAGGAGAATACTACGAAGAATAAACCTTCCAAATTTATAATAGAATTCTAAAAATACCATGGGTGGATAAAATAACAAATGAGGAGATTTTAATAAAAACAGAAAAACAAATGAAAGTTATTACGGTATAACGAAGCTACAATATACCTATTATGGCCATATTATGAAATAAACATAATGCAAAGAATAAATAAATAAGAGCAAAAATTTATGTTTCATTTTCAATTGTTGCAGTTTTGCAGTTATTAAGATTATTTTGCAAGATACATTTTTTTTAAAACCTTAGCAGCTATTGCTTAATTTAATTAAACTATACATTTGATGTGTTTTTGGGAAGCCATCTTAAGTTTTTGTTTTCTTAGAAAAGTTAATATAAAGTAAATAAGTAGTCGTGTTAATTGTTTAAATAAATAATCTTAGTGTTTAAGTTAAGTAATGAATTATATTCTTAGTCTTAAATTAGTATTTAATATGTGTTTAACCATAGTAATAGTAATTTTTATTATCTTTTAATATTTATTTATCTTGTAATAAACATCTATTTTAATTAATAATCATTCTTTTATTTTTACACTTCACCCATATAAATAAAACGTTACAGTATTGTAACAAAAACTTTTTTTGGTTACGTCTTTTTTATTACATTTTCCGTGTCCTCATTCATCTCTCCAAAGTTCCTATATTTCTCTTAAATTTACCGTCATTTAATTATTGCATTTAGTCAAAATATCGTTTATTTATCTGCGTATTTCTTTAGATTACTATTTTTCTGATTCTCAATATTTTGGATTACGGTCCTGTGTCAGCAATGACCACAGTGTATAATCAATTTATCTGCGGGTGAATAAATTCACTATGAATTTTGATAAAATTGGGAATGTAGTTTAAACTTTGCAGTATGACTAAATGTTTTATTGACAACTTCTCACAAAATTTTTATAAATTTAGTATGGGGAACTTATTATTGTAATTCAATTTTTTGGTGAATTGTTTTTCCTGTTTTCTCGCGTGGCGCTTACTCGGCGCTTTGAGCTGGTCCATGTTATGAGGCAGACGTGTTTTAGGACTTTTGTGCTAAGTGCAGACTTTGTATAAATTTTTCTTGATTGAAACGTGGTTTGGGTGAGGTATTGTCCACCGCTGCGTGACATGCATGGTAAGAGTGTTCCTTCAGTATTTAGTACTATTCCTCGGGCCTTGTTGAGCCGGCTTTTAATTTAGTTTTTATAGTTGAATTAAGTTTTACTCTTGAATTCTTAACTATGTAACTAGCGCTCGGTTTCAATGAACCATTTTCCTCTTAGTATGGCACAGATTTCCTTTGTTTTTGGTGAGTAATGTTTTTTTGTCGTTTTGTTGCTTCATTTACCTGGTCTTCCTTGACCTCCATTTTGTCTCGCCCTCGTGTGTTCGCGTGTTTGTAACGTAGCTCTAGCTCGTGGTTAGATTTTTTTATGCTACGCAATTTTGGGCTCCATTTTTATTGCAGCTTTTATTGTCGACTTCTTAGAGTCAAATGTATCTTTTTTTTAGCAGCGCTTTACCGGTTTTTCTTTTGTTTATTATTGTGGCGCTACACCCCGTGACTCGACGGAGTTATTATCTGGTTATTATTCTTGCCGCGCTGCGTATCTTTAAGCTCGTATGGCTTATTTTAGCGGTTTTATTTTGCGGCGCCGTTTACAATACAATTTAGCCCGACTTACCACTCTACGACCTCTCTACTTATTCTGTTTCTTTTTCATACGGTCGTTCATCGTTCTTCGTTTTTTATTAAATTTTGTATTGTATTAATTCATTTGTACCATGGTATTCTTTGTATTTCATTTTGCATTTTTTTTATAAATATTATATTTTTGGATATTCGCTTCTGGAGCTCTTTTAGGGACCGACATTTTTTTTGTACAGCTGAAAGCTCTTCAGGCCTTTTGTAAATCTCGTTAGAGATCTTGGAACTGGCTAGGATTTTTCCAGAACACGCAGTTCGGATTAGCATGTTTTTTTTTTGGGACTTGGATTGGGAAGTGACTGGGTGAGGCTAGCTCTAGGAGTAACTTCAGCAGTTACTCCTTTGGACCACCCGAGACCTGCCGAAGTGGAATATTTTACCAACACCTCCTGAGGGAATCCAGGATCTTCGTGGCTGCACCTTAGCCCGCCTTGAGGCCTATGTGGAGTCGCTTCAACGATTAAGTACTACCAGAGCGCCGGATAGGAGCAGTTTCTCTAGCCCTTCCGTTCTTTACCGAGCTCGCCTGGTAGAAACCCAGGGATTCGACGTGACGACGTCCATCTCCGTCTTCAGGGCAGGTAAAAGTCGCTACTTTTTTTTTCGTCGTTGCCGGTGCCCGCTAGCAGGAGCGCCGACCCCAGTCCTTCTCGGTTCGGGTCCCAGAGGGGCCGTGCGACCCTTTTTTGTTAACCATTCTAGTTAGCTTAGCTCCAGCGTGAGTGTAGTAGTTGTTTTTTTTTTTTCATTAAATTTAATTAACACTACTTTGCTATTTAGAGCTGACCATACTCTAAGCCTTTTCCTTTTTATAAGGTCTGGCGCCAGGGCCGGATACGAGATCTAAAGCCGGCCCGGGCAAATAGTAGCAGACCGGCCCGAATTAAAAATTAATTTCACTTTGAACAAAGAATCATTTTAAATTATTGTTTTTGAAGTGTAAGGACCCAAAATTAAAGCGCGGAAGCAGATATTTTTATTATTTTTAGCAGAAATAAAGTCAGGTTTTACCTCATCTAAAGGGTCTTGTGAAAATTACGACTTCTTCTTTCGGAAATTTTTAAAAAATACTTGAACGTAAAGTCACCTAATACGCTGAACACAATTTCGCAAAATTCGGGTGGTGCATGCATTGTATAGGTAATTCGCGCCAAAATGATTATTAGTCAGTATTTGTGAGACAAGTGACTATATCGTTTGCAAATTAAAAAATACTTTAATGTAATATTAACGCAACGCACATAACTCAATTTGACGAAACTCGGATAGTTACCTATACATTCATTTTATAGGAATTAAACCGTTCAGAAATAAATACAAGATGACTATAAATATTGCTTTCTGCGCTCTAATTTTTGTGGAATTCAGTGTTTTTATAGGTTTTAGAAACATTCTGGGTGTCTACTTTTTTATGGCCCATAGGAAATACAAAGGTAAATATTTTTATATTTACACTTTAATAGGGCAAAATTTTAACATTGTATTTCCTATGGTCCACAAAAACAGTAGACACCCGGTATATAATGATCAAAATAAAATTCTTGACTGGTAGGTATTCTAGGCTAGCCGTTTTTGCTCAGATTAAAAAAATTCTTTTGATTATTTATTTAAAAATTGCAGGAAGGTCGGCCCAATTTTAAGGTTCGGCCCACCGGGCATTTGCCCGGTTGCCCGGTGGCCGTATCCGGGCCTGTCTGGCGCCCACTAATTTCTTTCGAGAAAAGCTCGTTTTGCATTTTCCTAAATTGAGTTGTTACTATTTATTAAATTTCATTTAACGTGCATACCTGTATCTCGAAATAAATTACAAAACCCTAGACCCAGCCGCCGTCTTAACTTTTCAGTTAGCCGGTGCAAAGTTTGAGTATACAGGTAGGAGGAACTTGATTATTTTTGACTTTTAATTATCCTCTTGTGTCACAGTATACGAGGTGTGTTCAAAAACTATCGCGAATTTTGAATTTTCGCGGGTTACGTATATTCGAATTTCGATCTTTTTGTGGCTTTATGTTGGTACTCATGTCTCTCACTTATGTCGACAAGCTCGGCCATTTTGAATGTTCACTTAATTGTTGACAGCTGCTTTGCTTGCACGTGTTTTGGATCGTCTTCGATTTTTACCTATTCAAAAAAATGGAACAAAGAACCTGTATCAAATTTTGTGTGAAAAACGAAATTAAGTGCGCGGATGCATTCCGAATGTTGACTGTGGCATACGGAGAAGCTACCTTGGACCAAAGCAACGTTTATCGGTGGTACAAAATGTTCTCAGAAGGCCGAGAAGATGTGAACGACGAAAAGCGTGCCGGACGCCCGAGCACTTCAACAACAGACGAAAAAATTAATGAAGTGGAGAAAATGATATTGGCCAATCGTCGAATCACCGTTAGAGAAGTTGCTGAGGACCTAAACATATCGATTGGCTCGTGCCATTCGATTTTTATCAATGATTTGGGCATGAGACGGGTCGCCGCGAAATTTGTACCAAAATTGCTCAATTGCGACCAAAAACAGCATCGCATGAACATTGCTAATGAGATGTTGGACTCTGTCCGCGACGACCCAAATTTGCTCCAGAGGGTCATAACTGGTGACGAATCGTGGGTTTATGGTTATGACGTGGAAACCAAAGTTCAATCATCTCAATGGAAGCTGCCGCACGAACCAAGACCGAAAAAAGCGCGCCAAGTTCGGTCGAATGTGAAAGTTTTGCTGACAGTTTTCTTCGATTGCAGGGGCGTGGTGCATCATGAGTTCTTGCCACAGGGTAGAACGGTCAATAAGGAATATTACCTGCAAGTTATGCGCAATTTGCGCGAAGCAATCCGCCAGAAACGCCCGGATTTGTGGAAGAACAAAAATTGGCTTTTGCACCACGATAACGCCCCTGCTCACACATCGTTGCTTGTGCGCGACTTTTTAGCCAAAAACAACACACTAATGATGCCGCAGCCACCGTATTCCCCAGATCTGGCCCCCTGTGACTTTTTCTTGTTCCCTAAACTGAAGAGGCCCATGAAAGGACGACGTTACGCTACGCTTGACGAGATAAAGACGGCATCGAAGGAGGAGCTGAACAAGATAAAAAAAAAATGATTTTTTGAAGTGCTTTGAAGATTGGAAAAACCGTTGGCACAAGTGTATAATATCTCATGGGGATTACTTTGAAGGGGACAAAATAGATATTCATGAATAAATAAATAATTTTTGAAAAAACACAAAATTCGCGATATTTTTTGAACACACCTCGTATTAAAACATAAGTCACAGAAAGCAACCTAGTTAAGCACGAGTTTGAATTTTGAACATGATCGCGCAATAGCGAGTGTATGAACGAACGAGAGCTTGAATAGCCTTCTGCAACGAGTTTATACTATTTTCTGTGTTTCGGCTTTCATTTGGATTATTTCTTTATTAAAATAGAATTTTTTTGATAGAATAGTTAGATTGGTAACAGTGATTTGTTTTTATTCTGTCCGTTGCCAAGATAATTTCTGTATTTAGTATAGCCATACCAATCCCAAATAACAAAATGTCAGCAAAAATCGTTGAAGAATGAAGCTACTTCTATTGTCCGTTCGTTGAAACGAGAGAATGTGCAACTAATTTTTGAACAGAGACAAGTCATTTTGGAGCTGAACAAATAGAACGACTTATCTCTTTTCAAGAATTACTTCCACATTCTCTCATGCTAGAATATGTCATTCTAATTCCGAAACAGAGAATAGTATATTAAAACATAAGTTACAGAAGGTAACGTATTTTATCACGAGATACAAATTCGCTCACGAATAGAGAAACTTTTTCCTCTGTTTCGAAATTAGAATGTCACATTCTAGCACGCATATTGATGTTAGAAGGAGCTTCATTTTAAAAGATTTTTGGTGATATTTTGTTATTTGAAATTGGCATGACTGCAATAAATACACTAATATCTAGGAAACGGAGAGAATAAAACCACAAATCACTGTCACCAACCTAATAATTCTATCAAAAAATATCCCTTAATGGAAATTGTCAAATATTTTTATGAAAAAATTATGTAAATGTGTAACGACACGGAGCCGTTACTAATGTAAAGTGTTATTTAAATTGTAAAACTATAGAATATATATATATATATATATATATATATATATATATATATATATATATATATATATATATATATATATATATATATATATATATAAACGGTAACGATTTATTTATTAATGTTTACACGTTGAGTGTCTAAATGTTTATTTTCTTTTTAGTCCAGTACGTGGGTATCAAAAAGGGGTGTTTGAATGCAAAAGGTGGGGTAGTAGCGATTTTTTAGTATGTTGTTAGGCTTGGGCCCCTAGTGAAAAATCCAAGTTTTCGACCTCGAGGCGCATGCGCTCGAGCCGCCATCTTGGATTTTAGGTACAAAAATTTGGTTTTTTGATAATAATTCAAAAACGGTGGCTTTCACGACAAAAGATGTCCTATACAAAGTTAAAGAGGACAAAATTTCCATTCTTTGTAGAATTTTTTTTTTTGTAGCACACATATGTTAAGAGTTACAGCTCCTTGAAGTTGCAGTATAAAAAAAAGTATTATATTTTGTTATTTGGCTGTTGACAACTAAAATACATAATTTAAACAAATGCAAATCATATTGAAATAATTTTTAAAGAGATTCTACTTCAATTTTATATTAATACGCTGTATGCGTCAGTGTGCTTTGTCTAGCTTGCAGAAGGTTGCGTTGTTATAATGAAAAATCCCCAAGTTGATTTGTGCTTTATTTGTGAGAAAACTTTAAGTGAAAGTGACGTTGTCGTTGTAAAGGAAAGAGGTGTAAAGACACTTTTAAAATCGAGTGAGTTACGAGGTAATCGCGCACATACGCGCATTTTGAGAACACTATTTTCTGTAACTGTGCATGGCGCATGTCAAAAAAAATTTATTAATGAAAAACTGATCCCCGCGTTTTGTTGTAAAAAATATAACGAACCTCAAGTAGCGTCGACATCCCGCAGATTTAGTATACCGAAAGCGAGGACGAGGATGACGACATTATTCAGGCTACGGACCAAAACTACGACCAGGACACAGACAACTACGACCAGGACACCGACAATAACCAACCCGGACCATCGAAACGTACCAAAGTGTAGTAGATATTAATTTTTGTAACACTCTAAAGTCGTAATTTACTATTCTTAAATTTATACAAAAAATGCGATATACTTTTCGCCTTTAAATTTGTTTATGAAAAGTATAATACTGTTAAATGATAATATTCAAGTGCCTTTTAGTTTTTCTTATAATTATGTAAAAATATAATAATATATAATAAAAATAATAAAATAAAACTCAACCAAAATGAAGTTTCCGCATTTTTTTTTTCAAATAGTGCAACTTTACGGAACTGTAACTCCTAACATATGTGTGCTACAAAAAAAAAATTCTACCACGAATGTAGGAAATTTTGTCCTCTTTAACTTTGTATAGAAAATCTTTTGTTGTGAAAGCCACCGTTTTTGAGTTATTATCAAAAACCAACTTTTTGTACCTAAAATCCAAGATGGCGGCTCGAGCGCATGCGCCTCGAGGTCGAAAACTTGGATTTTTTATTAGAGCCCCAAGATTAACAACATACTAAAAAATCGCTACTACCCCACCTTTTGCATTCAAAAAACCCCCACGTACTGGACTATTTTGGTCGTTAAGTGAATTTAACAATCCCCAAAACTATTTGATATTACCCGTTCACGGGTATCTGGATGCACATTATATTACTCCCCCGCCAGACGAAAAGAGAATAAACATTTCACAAAATAATGGACCTTTCAATTTAAAGAGATAGAAGATATGCGCAATGGAGTTCTGCGCATAGTAAGAACAACTGAGATCTATGACGTTTGATTCTAAAAAAATTAGACGTAAAATGTAAGATAACTTTAAAAAATCTTATCGAAATAAGTTACAAAAGCTTTTATTGAAGGCAAAATGTCTAACGATGCAAATTTTCACTGAGAATACAGGTATTTTAATGACTGCAATATTTTTGACGTTTCGTTTGACAGCCCAACTGGCAGTTGTTCGCGCCATTTTCTTACTATTTGCAGCGATAGAAAGAGATAGCCCTTAAATTGGAAAGGTCCATTATATAAACTTGTGGTTTCCTAATCCTCCGTATCCAGTTCTTTGATGACGAGTGGTGCAGTTGAGGTTTGTGTTTTTTTTGTTTTTTGTTTTCTGATGTTGGATGAGAATGTAGAAACGCGGGTATAAGTCTGTCTATCAATATGTTTTCATATGTGTTGTCCTTTAGAATAGTAAAGTATTTATTGTATCTAGCGACAATTTTGAATGGGCCAGTGTAAAGTGGGTGTAGTGGAGTTTTGATGGAATCTGTGCGTATGAAAACGAAGTCAGTGCGATAAAGATTTGGATTTGTATAATGATGTTTGTTAGGTGTTCTTTCTTTAGAAGCTACAGCTATCAATTGAGACATGTGTTCGGTAGGAAAGGATTTTGGAATTTCTCCGGGTAATCGTAATTTTTGCTCCGTAAACGAGTTTAGCTAGATTGCAAGGATTCTTTAAAAGTAGTTCTAATTCCTAATAGTAATAATACGAAATGGATGGTCACAGGCTTTTAATGCTGTTTTAAGTTGCCTATGGAATCGTTCAATTATACCGTTAGTTTCCGGATGATAAGATGTCGTACGAAATCTAGTGGAATATACTATTCCCAGTTTAAATGTTATTTATTTGAACTATGGAGAAACTAAAGTACATTTAATATCGCTAGCCAAAGGTTCACTATTTAACAAAAATTAAAGCCCTAGGGTTCTGGAAGTTGAGTAGAAAACATCCTGCATATAATGAAGTTCAACTCACACTCATTCGGATTTTTTACGTGTTTAATGATATAGAATCCCCACAAGTATATTTTCTTCGGCGTGTAATTTTATCCTTTTGTTGTTGGGCGAAAATGCCCTTAACTGTATTTTACAAATATTAAAGATAAAAATAATCCTTATACCTGTTCCACGATGGCTTTCTGTTCGATCTTTTGGAACTTGCGAAGTAAAACCAATCCTGCCACCACGTCCGAGGGAACAACGTCCAGGTCTCGGAAGAAATCTGACAGAAGCCTGGCGATGTCTGCAAAGGAATTTCTGTTGCGATCAGACGGTCGCATACAGCAAAACAGGAATCGACATCTTTGGTCCCAACTGTCTTGGTAGGCACGGATCACTTTCCTGAAAAATAAATGAAGATTATTTTTATTATCTTCTGGAATTAAACGTAGATCTTCTACAGAAAATTGATTGTACAATATTGATTGGAAGTCATCCATGAACGAACTATCAGCTAATTTGATATTTGTCCTTTTAGTTTTATATTAAAGATTAAAAATCAAGTTATTGAAAATCTAATACCTACCTACTTCTTTTACAACTTATAAAGATTTAAAAAATGTCCTTTTTGCTTTTCATTATATAAGATGTAAGAATGTTTTCGAATTTTTCTAAAAATAACGTTGTTAGTAATGAGAGTTTTACATTTGACTTTAAATATTTGATACACCGACAATGAATATTTAAATGTGGATTAATGAGTCTTAAACATTCATAACTAAATGTAATTTAAAAAAAAAATAGTTCTTTAGTAACTACTATCTATTATTTCATCTTCTACTGATCACATTTTTTTTCTTATATTCTACCCAATTTACATTTTTATGCAGATTAATCTTACTTACTTAATTTAGAGCCTGTGTACCTTATGCGGTGTCAGATTAATCTAGATTTATATTATACTCGTACAAACAGAGTGAGAGTGTCTAGGTCTAGGATAATATGTCCAACATGTGGATTTGTGGATCTCAAGAACTATAAGAGATACTATGATACAAATACGACGTCAGTTAATTAGACAAAATGTGCACCATTAGGGCGTGTATGTTTTATGTATTCTATTAATCTTCTTTGTTTACGATGATTTATGTTTTGTTTACAAATAATATTTAATATTAATTGAAATTTACTGGAATAAATTTATCAAGAAATTTAATTAAATCTCTATAGAACCGGGCATGAATCATTTTCTTAATCACTGAGTAGCATTGGAAACGGAATTAAATATCTTCATTTAATTTATTTGTAGAAATTATACCTTTAAATTACCAGTGATTATAGCTAATATGTAGAACACATAGTAATTGGAACCCTTTTATTTCATTTGTATAAAACCTTTGTGCAAGATATCATAATATTCGTGATATCGATTAATAATAAATCATACTCGAATAATTGTAATTCTGCAAAATACCCATTATGTATTTTAATACCGTTTTGCAAGAAAATGTTTGAATTACATTTTGAATACAAAATCACTAAAAGATATTGTCGGAACTTGTATATTTAGATTTAGTACTTAGTAGAATAGATCTGTTTCAGAGTCCAAATGAAGTACCTAGTACCTACATATTGAAATAAATTCCTATACTTGTATAAGTTGAAATTGCGGCATTTCTCAGTAGCTGGATTGTAAGGAAACCTTTAAACGTCACCTATCTGCCAATCAATTCTGCAAATGTTCCTATTCACACCAATTCACCAACAGATTTCACATCATTCGCATTCATGCCGCGTTTTCGTATGAATACAAAGATCCATTTACATACATTGATACAATAAAAGAACATATCAAGTATTACTATTTATTCAGTTCTGCTTGTATACTTTAAATAAAGATATAATATTTGACAGTCTGGCAGTTCTATTTATAAAAATATTTGGTATAGGTCAGAGATAAATAAAATAAATATATAATCACGGCATATTACCCATTGCTGGGTGTGCCAATCTGCTTTGTACACAGAGATTGGTATAACCACAATTAGGGTTCTCATTTCTCGTGGCATTTTATTTCTCAAGGATCGAGAAATAATTTTTATAATTCATTAGAATTTTCGAGAAATTCGTGAAATTTCAAAACAGAAATATATTTTTAACTAATACTATAATTATGTTTATTTTATTTTGGAATCAAAAGCGGGCGCAATTTAGCTTTTATCGCCCGAGGGCCTATAAAGTTGCCAGTCAACAGCTATTCAAATATATCAAAATCTTAATTTATGGATAAATGATAGACAACAGAATAAATTACATTTTTTTAACACCGCCACTCGCAAAATTTCTCTTAAATTCATCCGATATTTCTTTGGAATAATCGATATCTTTTATTTTCTTTTGATTCTAATTTAAATTGTTTATAAATAAAGAATATAGCAACAGCAACAAACTGCATTGAAATTAAAACTACAGCATATCTAAAATGCAAAACGCCAGTACAACGATATACAGGCAGGGTGATTTTGGAATATACAAAAAATGTTAATAAGCCAAAGGGGCTCATAATATGATCGTAGTAAGAATTTTGTATCACCTCTGGTTTTAGCGGAAATGTGTAAAACGTCAAATCTAGCATTAGGAATCGGTATTTTTATATTTTTTCAAAATGTACATAAAATTACCTTCGCAACGATACAAAAATATCACAATTTTACTTCATTTTAAAATGGCTACCATTTATTTTAGTAATAAAATTGCATGTAAATAAAACAGCAAATTATGAAATTAGTTTTATCACCTTAAAAAAAAAGAAAAGTATTCACCTACATTAGTTTTGTTATTTAATTTAATGTGAAGGTAACAATCATTTTTGTTGTTGTAATAATTATGGCCCAAATGCGTTACACAAATGAAGAAATGGTTGATATAGTTTTCATATTCGGAGAATATCAAAGAAATTCTATTAGAGCCCTTCAACTTTATGAAGAGAGGTATAATCACTTTTCAACTTTTCTTTTGTTTTAAGATAATAAATTTTTTTTTGTAGTTTGATGTTTAATATTATGGAATTTTAGTAATATACATTTTGAAATTAAATAGGCGCCATTTTGGAATGACTGAAGTAAAACCATGATATTTTGGTATCGTTGTGACGGTAATGTTATGTACATTCTGAAAAAAATGTATACTATAAAAATACCGATTCCATATGCTAGATTTAAAGATGTACCCACTGATACAAATTTCTTACTACGATCATCTGATCAGTCCCTTTGTCTAATTAAACACTGCTTATTAACATTTTAAACTAACGAAATATTCTTGGTGCCGGACTTACGCCGATCATTTTGTATATTCCTTTTGAATCATTTAATTTTGCGAACCTAAATAAAATAAAACGTATGTCCATGGGCATATAATGAAGATTATAGCACTCGGGAAACTTGAAGCTCTCCACTGTGCTATAATCTTTTAATTATGCCTTTAATACATAAATAATAGTGATGTATCGTTTAATAAACTTTTATTTTAATTATTATATCTCTAAGAATAATACACCTTTTTAGTTATGTTCTGTATTTTTATTTAATATCCGACGTTTCGGCAGCATGTGCTGCTGCCTTTTTCAGGGAAAATACATAAATAAATAAAAATTTATAATAATAATAATAATAATAATAATAATAATAATAATAATTTATTTATGTATTTTCCCTGAAGAAGGCAGCAGTATACGCTGTCGAAACTTTGCGTATGAAATAAAAATACAGAACATAGACTAAAAAGGTTGTATTATTCTTATTGTATTATGAGTTCTAAAAGATTTTTTAAAATAATTATATCTCTAATTATATAAACGTAAAATTAATTTAAATTTCAACTGCATTTTTCTCAATATTTTTGTTCAGAATACCTTACAAATAAGTATTGGAATAATAAACCAGAACCCCCACTTGTTAACGCTTTCATAACTATTACAAATTATATTGAAATAAATTCCCGGGACTCAGTCCAAAACTGTTTTAAATTTGATTATATATATTCCTTAACCAATAGTTTTGTACATCCCAATATAAAGTTAAACGAGCCCGATACCCCTATTCATTTAACAAACCATGAATTCCACGCAAATATAAATACGCTTTGGCCTAACACGTACCATCTTTATACCGATGGATCAAAAAATATAAATGAAGAAACTTGTGGATATGCGATATTTGACCCCCAAACTAATCATTCAGTTCAAAAACGACTCCCAAATTACTGTTCAATATTCACGGCAGAACAATTTGCAATATACGAAGCACTTAAATACTTGTCCAATATAAACCAAAGTTCATTCTTAATCTTATCTGATTCTCAAAGCTCCCTTCAAAAACTAAAACACCCGGATTTAAATGCAAAAAATTCTGAAATCTTATATTTAATTATACAAGAAATATACACACTTATGTATAATAATAAAAGTGTAAACCTTGTATGGGTGAAAGGCCACAATAATATTACACACCACGATATGGTTGATAAACTTGCAAAAGAGGCAACACACTTGGACACAATAAACGATATCAATTTTCAACCAAATGATTTTAAATCAGTTATTAAATGTCATTATCACAAAGTATGGAATAGCGAATTTTCAGTTCGAAGTACCATTTCAGGAGCGTTTTATAAGAGCATCCAGCCTGACATCCCAAGGAGACATTGGTTCCAGTCACACGAGAGCAGAGCTTTTATAACAACTTTTTGACGACTACGTATTAACCATTGTTTAACCCCTCAGTACTTACATAGGATAAACTTGGCAACAACTCCGAACTGCCAGTGTGATGAAACTACAATAGCTCATGTCAACCATATAATTTTTGAATGCCCTCTATTCAAATAGTAGAGATGCATTACTTTCTAAATTATTGACTCGAAATATTCAGTTTCCATTAAATACTAACTTGTTACTGGTATTAGAAAATAAACATTCTTGGCCATTAATTTTTGAATTTTTAAATATAAACAAAATTAAATTATAACAAATATACGTTAGAATATTATGAATATCCTTAAATCAAGTTAAAAAATTACGATGATGATACTGGCTGATCGATTGTTTTTCGAAAGCCAATTCTGAGTAAAAAAAAAAAATATTTTTGTTATGTAAGAATAAAAAATGATTACAATGGTTGAATTTAAATAAAAAAATACTCTATCGAATAGGCCTAAATATATATTATCACGATAAATATAACTTTATGTTATAGTTTAAGAACCACTGAAAAAAAATTATCTTCAATAAGTGAATGTCCCCCTTCCTCTACTATAACTTTTATTTGAATGATTTTCGTCTATTTACAATAATAAAAAAAAAAATAATCGAGGTATCCCGTATCCGAGAAACACCCTGTATATGTAAATAAATCATTTATTTGGAGTATTAAATAGTGTTTGTTATTAAATAAAATTATTTCTGATTTAAAATAAAGAATTAGTGAAATAATACCAAAAAATATATTTCAAGTAACCAAGTACTATAAGAATTGCTCTGATTTATCACGTCAACTTCCGACGACTTTGATGGAATAACGTGAAACGTGTAGATGTACTCGTAATATACAGAATTTAATTATTTCTTTGAAACATATTTGTCTAAAATTTGCGCAAGGAAAAACAAATTTCCCATGTTAAACGCCTATGGGCAGATGTTTTAATTAACAATCTGTATACAGTGTGGGATCAAAGTATGGAATATTAAAAAAAAAAACAGCGAACTTAAACGGTTTAAAAAAAAAAACGCTGAAACACGTCAATTTTAGTTTAAAAAATATATATTAAAATGTGCCATTCACCTTCCGACATTCATTTGTTTTTTAGTTATGACGTATACAGATTTTTAGTAGTGGAATCCGATAGTGATTTTTCTTTCCTTTATGATAAAGCAAATAAATCATAAGGTTGCATAACAAAATATTCTGAGAAAAACCGAGCTGAACATTTAATAATAATGAATAATCAAGATACCCCGATAATTTTTTTTAATGTTGATATTATGGTACTTATAAAAAATGATAAACAAAAAAATCTAAACTGAAAAATGAAATTTAGTTATTTTGATTATATTTTTTATTAAATATTCAGCTCTATTTTTCGTAGAATTTTCCTCGGATTTCACTACTCAAAATCTGTATACGTCATAACTAAAAAACAAATGAAAGTCGAAAGGTGAATCACATAGTGTAATGTGTATTTTTAAAAACTAAAATCGATGTGTTTTTTAGCGTTCTTAAAAAAAGCCGGTTAAGTATATAATGAATGATTTTTTTTATATATTCTTGGACTTTAAAAAAGTATTTAAAGGAATATGTAAATTTTGAATTGTGTACATTATCAAAAGCTACATAAATCATACAGGTTCCACCTTACCACAAAGATATACCCCTTTAAATTGGCGACCGCAGGAATTTTCGCAAGATGGAGCTGAAAAATAATTTACTACCGAGAGGGGTGTTACTGACGCATGTCACGTAACAAAAACAAAAATTCAACACCTCAGTTATTGATAAATTGTTAGAATCGCAAAGGCTAGTACGCTTTTTTTTGAAAATCTAGTCTTATTATTATAAATAAATTGTACTATTTCCTCCGGCCTTTGGCCATAATCGATATATAAAATTGTAATAAATGTTTTTAATAATTTCATTCGTTTTTTTTCTTCCTCTTTAGGCCATGCCCCTTTAATTTAAACCATTACATATTACTTCCTGCCTCTCTCATTTTGAATCCTATACCTTGGCTCACCTTTGTCTCCAGTTCCTGTTGCGGTTTCCGGAGCGCTTGTACTGGAAACGGCTCTCAGACTCGCGCATGCTGCGCTGGAACTGTTTCATCTTGACCCAGGAGCGCCCGGCCGCATCGTACGTGCACCACACCGTGATCAGCACTGACACCAACACGCACCAGTTGCACACCACTAAACCTGCAACAAGTAATGAGGATTACTGAGACTGAGGTTATAAACGAGAAGGATTATAGGTGGTCGGATAGTACAGTATGTGGCAATCATTTAGGGACATAGTATATAACGAGCGACTACCTTTTGCACGAGAACATAGGGACTACGCAATGGAGCAACAGAGTTCCTTATTATTCATATTGTTCACATATGAATTCCATTTCAATATGCGGTCATTAACCGAACAAGAATTCCCGTGGAAAAGCTCAGGAGAACCGTTTTCAGTATATTACATACCCTAAAGTACACAATTTGACGTTGGTATGGTATGCTGGTAATACAACGTATTGAAATACTGAACTTGTTTAGATTAAATATGACGGCATTTTTGCACGTTTAAAAATACTTAGCTGGCCTCGAAGGTAGTATCTTTTTCTCTATTTGATCCCGAGGATTTTATCTTAAAAGTTGACAACGTGCACCCTAACGTTGCACATGTAACAATGCAGCATTTAGAAAAAGTTAATACTCGATTATTACGATAGCCAGAGATCGTAGCTCTGAGTTAAATTCTAGCCAAAAAATATAGGATCGATAATCCATATCAAAAACCACGGGCACCCGCAGACAGTATTACATGGTGAGTCGAAATTTTTAATAAATAGGCAAATTATAAAGAATATTATATTAATAAATTATTTTAAGTAAACAGAACAAAAATAGAACATCTAGCTATTCATAGATTACCTATAAAAGAAATATTTAAAAAAAATACAGGTAATGTAAGTAGTGACGTGTCGTTTATGTACGATTCGTCCATTGCGAACGGCTCTTTAGTTTTACGGAATATGGCTCACCAGTTCACACTATCTCTGCGTTTGATCTCGCTTTGTGCCATCATTCACGAGCTATGTTCGTTAAACAGCACACTAGCAAAGATGACTCACCGCTCAGTAAATAGCACAGCTGTATGAAATACAGCAAGGAGCAGGAAAGAGAGCTGAGCTAATGCCACGCTCTACGCTTTGGGTCGTTCAAAACACTGGCGCAAGTGACTACAGCACTCACAGTACACATGAAGAGCGCTTGCGCGTTTGAAAAGGTCGTTCAAGTGAACGACTCGTATTCGTATTGAACGACTCACTTTAGGGAGTGGAGCAAAATGAACTGACTCGTTAAAATTGAACGAACGACCCATCACTAAATGTAAGTAATGTGCCATAGTTCATGGCATGATAAAAGTTACAATCTGAAATTTATTCTACACAATCTATCAAGTTGTATAAGTTATGAGACTCTAAAGCCGACCAACTTTGAACTAGCTTCTTAATAAATTCAAATCTAAAAAACTAAAAATCAAGTTCCAAAAAACAATGTTTGTCAGTTGTCATAAATGACATTAATTTGCAATCAGTGGCGCAGTACTTAGATATTTGGAAATTCCTGTTACTTTCACTAATCAAGAATACACCGACATGTACATATTTGGTTTGCGGAGAAGTGCGCTAAAATAGTCGCCATTAATAAATAGTGTCTTATTATGCTCCATCTCTGAATTAAACGTATGGTACGTTACTTAGATAACATCATGCATATTAAAATATACTAATAAATAATTATTTAAATAAAAAGTGCAGTAACCTCGAATCTGGTTAACATTTATCAATAACGTATTGTACTAATATGTCCTGGTTTTCGTTAATTTTTTTCCCATGAACATTTAATTACCATATTTCTTATTCCACTTCCACTTCAGCTTTTTCGTACTTGTAAATTGTTATCAATAATGATTAAAAATTAGATAACATATAGAAAGAAAAAATACACTTGTGGCAAAAAAAAAACCGATCACCAAAAGAAAAATCTTTTTCGACCTCTAATAAAGTAAATATGGGTTTATTTATATATGTTTTGTTGTGCAATGATCTATTGATATCTATAGTAAGATTAGAAAATAAAAACAGTGTAGGGAACACAATATTTATGAAAATAATATTTAAAAACCTAGAAATGAACAAAATGAACAAAAAAATTTGTGCTTATTTAAAATGTTTGAAGCAATGTTATTACTTTATTAGGAATATTAATAATGTGCGTTGCCTCCCCGGACTCTAATAACTTCTAACATACGGCGTGGTAAACTTTCTAAACAATTGACGATCTCTTCTTGGCGAATGTTATCCCATTCTTCCCGAAGAGCTATTCTTAGCTGGTCAATCGTTTCTGGTATTGGTTGCCGGCGCCGAACACGTCTCCCTAACATATCCCAGATGTTTTCAATCGGATTTAAATCAGGGCTACGTGCTGGCCACCATAGTCGTCGAATGTCGACTTCGTTTAAATATTGGACGACTATCTGTGCAACGTGTGGATGCGCATTATCATGCATTTAAAGAAAGTTTTCGCCAACAAATGGAGCATATATATAGTTCAATCGATGACGCACCCGGCATGCTAGTAAATAAAGCAGTACCATATGATAAAAGACGAAAATAAATCAGAGGTGAAAAGGAAATAAATCAAAAAAGCGCTAAAGAACCCAGTGACGAATAATCCCTGGGATTAAATCACGGTAGGAAAAGAAAATAAAATATTTCAGGGAATAACCTCAAATATTGTTTTCATATACATACCTGCACTGACAACTGAGACAAACAAGAAAACAAAAACAGGATAAAATAGACCAAAGAAAAGACCCAAAGCGACGTGATATAACCAAATGATAAGAAACCCAGAGAAAGTAACTCCTGGGAAATTAACACGGTAGGAAAGATAAATAAATACCTTCAGGAAATAATTATTCAACTCTATTTCATGTTAAACCCCGACTCGGAGGAGAGAAAGGCAAACCAAGCAGCAAGAAGAACAACAAAGAAGTCAGAACGAGGAGAACAAGAGCACAAAAGACTTTAAAAATAAAACAAAGTTATATAGACATTAAGTGTAATTTTAGGTTATAAAGATAAATACAAAACACGGGCTCACGGATAACAGTACAGAGACACACAGCGGAAAGTAGTGAAACAACAAGCACCGGTAATTAAAAACATTAATCCAATACCACGGGCGACACCTAACGGTAAACAGTAGAACAATAAGAAATAAACAAACATCGGCTGAAGAAACACTAATCACAGTAGCGACACGTATTAGCAACTAGCCTAATTAAACATACCGACACCAAAACAGGGAACTGATGAGCGGACAAAATAAAAATTCAACAAGAAAACGTGAAGAATCAGAAGAAGAGGAGATAGGAGAAAGAATTTTCAAAAAAAGCGCATTGATAAGACGTTCAACAAATCAGGAAAAAACGAAAAGTAATACAACTGAAATGGATGAAATATTAAAAGGGATACAGGAATCACTGAAAAACCTAGCAGAGAATGTAGGAGAAATCAAAAAAGAAGTAGAGGAAGTAAAAAGAGGAAACGAAGAAATAAAAGAAGAAGTAGGAAGGTTCTATAAAGATATTAAGGAAAACATTGATAAAATAAACAAAGATATACAAGAAATGAAGGAAAAAGAAAAAGAACGCCAAACTGAAAGTGATGACATAAAAAAACGAGTGGAGGAACTCGAGAAAACAAAGGAGCAGAAAGTAGTATACAATGAGGAAATGATAAACATAAAAGAAACAATAAATAGAATGGAAACTAAATTAGAACAACAAGACAAAGTTAAAAGAAAAAATAACATTGTGATACTCGGACTGAAAACGGTAATAGACAATGCAAACTTGAACAAAAACGTAGAAGAGTACATAAATAAAAAATTGGAAATTAATATTATTATAAAAGCAGCATATGTAATAAAACAACAAAAAGACATGATAATTGCCGAAGTGGGGACATGGGCAGAGAAATTAGAAATACTGAAAAACAAATCCAAGTTGGCAGATGAAAAAATCTATATAAATAATGATTTAACAATAGAGGAAAGAAATATACAGAAAAGCCTTGCCAAAATCTCAAAAGAATACGCAGGAACAGGAAAAGAAGTCAGAATAGGGTACCAAAAAATAACAATAGAAGGGAAAACATATGTATGGGATGCTTCAAAAAAAGGAATTATTCCAAAAAACTAAAAAAAGGGGCGGAAAAGGATAAACAAATAAAAAAATTTGAGGATCACAAAAAAACTAGAAAAAATAAAAAGAAAAAAAATAAAAGTAAAGGCACTAAAATAAGCACTTGGAACGTAAGAACAATGCTAACAACAGGGAAAATGGTAGAAATAAGTCTAGAATTAAAAAAATATGGGATACATATAGCGGGAATACAAGAAACAAGATGGGAAGGGAAAGGACAAATAAGTAAAAATAACTTTACCTTATACTACTCCGGAAACGAAAAACAAGGACAATACGGAGTAGCCTTCATGGTGATGAATCAAATGAAAAGCAACATAATACAATTTAACCCAATAAATGAGCGTATGGCGTACATTAGAGTAAAAGCTAAACCTTTCAATATCTCAATAATGAATATATATGCACCTACAGAGAACGCGAAGAAAGAAGAAAAAGAGAAATTCTACGAAAAGTTAGAAGAAGAATATGAAAAGATAGCGTCCGAAGACTTAAAACTATTAATAGGTGACATGAACGCCCAAATAGGAATGGAAGAATATATTAAAGAAGTAGCAGGAAAACACACGATACATGAAAACACAAACGACAACGGACAGAGGCTATGTAATTTTGCAATAGGAACACAAATGGACATAAGCAGCACAAGATTCGAACACCCGTGGATACATAAAATAACGCGGACATCACCAGACCAAAGTACTCATACCCAAATAGACCACATACTAATAGACAAAAGAAGACAGTCATCAATAAGAGACGTGAGAACATACCGCGGAGCATGTACTGACTCAGACCACTATATGGTAACAGCAACATTAAAACAAAAAGTTAAAAGAGTACTAAAGAGTAAGACGAAACAAATAAAATGGAACAAAGAGAAACTGAATAATGAACAAGAACAAAGAGATTATGCTGAAAAAATAGACACATACTTAACAAAAAATGAGGAAATGGAAGAAAACATAGATGAAGAATGGAAGAAAGTAAAAACGTGTATAATAAAAGCAGCGAAGGAACAACTAGGAGCAAAGGAAATAGAGAGTAAAAAGGAATGGTTCAACGAGGAATGCAAAGAATATACAGGTAGGAAAAAGAAAGCAAGAATGAAATGGATACAGACAAACAGAGAAATACACAGAGAAGAATATCAAAGAATAAGGAAAGAGTGCAACAAAGTACTAAGAAGAAATAAAAGAGAATGGACTGAAAACAAAATAAAAAGAATAGAAGAAGAAAGAAGCAATAGGAATACGAAACGTTTCTACCAAAAATTAAAACAACAGAAAACTAAAAATGAAACCAAAACAACAAATATGAAAGACAAACATGGAAAATTAACTGAAACAGATCAACAAAGTAATCAAGTATGGGAAGAATATTTTAAAGAGCTACTCACGGAAAATATCTCAGATACAGAAGAGGAGGAGGAAGATAAGGACGAGGAACAGACTGTGGAGGAAGAAGAAACAGAACAAGAACTAGTACAAGAACCAACAATACAAGAAGTAAGAGATGTAATTAAAAACAGCAAAAATGGAAAAGCACCAGGTAAGGACGGAATAAACATGGAACTCATAAAATATGGTGGAGACATACTCACTGTAAAACTACATAATATCATATGCAAGATATGGAGAGAAGAAAAGTTACCTAAGGAATGGGAAACAGGACAAATAATAACAATCCACAAAAAAGGAGACCCCAAAGAATGCAAAAACTATAGAGGAATAACACTATTAAACAATGCATATAAAATCCTTTCAACAATAATAAATAAGAGACTAACTAGAGCAACAAATAAAAAAATAGGTCAATATCAATGTGGTTTCAGGGAAGGAAAGTCCACAATAGATGCGATACACGCACTAAAACAGATAATAGAAAAAGTACATGAGGCCAAAATAGACGTTGAAATGATCTTTATAGACTTCCAGCAAGCATTCGACTCAATAAAAAGAGGAAAGCTATTAATGACACTAAAAAAACTAAAAATAGAACCGAAACTAAGAAGACTAATAGCAATGACCTTGAACCAAACAAAAGTAAGCATAAGGGCTCATAGTGGAGACACAGATGAATTTGTAGTAAACAAGGGAGTAAGAAAAGGAGATTCTCTATCAGCCACGCTTTTCAACATCGCCTTAGAACACGTGACAAGGAGAATAAACAAATACTCAATCCGCACAAATGGAGGACAAATGATTGCTTACGCAGATGATATAGTCATCATAACAAAGAAACGAGAGATAATGAAAAAGATGGTAGAAGAAATAGTGACAGAAGGAAAGAAGATTGGACTTACACTCAATGAAAACAAAACGAAAATGATGAGATACGGAAAACTTGGAGAATACGAGTTTGAAGAAGTAGAAAAATATAAATATCTAGGGGCAATGTTAACAAACAATGGAGACAGAGAAATCGAAATAAAAGAGAAAATATTCACAGCAAATAAGGCATACCACATGCACAAAAACTTACTCAAGAGCAAAATACTAAGTAAAAAAACAAAAATAAAGATCTATAAAACAATGATAAGACCAATACTATTATATGACGCAGAAACCCTAACAATGACAAAGAAAGAAGAAGAGCAGCTAAGAATAGTGGAAAGAAAAATAATGAGAACAATATTAGGACCGATTAAACTAGACAATAACGAAATACGAATAAGAAAGAACGCCGAAATACTACACATGCTGGATGGGGAAGACGTAGTAAGAAAAATTAAACAACAAAGAGTAAAATGGTTTGGACATACGTGGAGAGCAGGAAGGGAAGCTACAATATACAGTATAATGGAATGGGAACCAAGAAGAAGAAGGATAGGACGACCGAAATCAACATGGTTTAAAGAAGTCAAAGAAGACTTGCAAAAAGCAGGAATAAAAAATTGGAAAGAAAAAACAAGAAATAGGAAAGCATGGAGGAGCATAAGCATGAAGATATAAGGCCAAGAGTACAGGGACTGATCCCCCGGAAAAAAAAACCCGATCTAGAGAGCTTCAAAGAAGCGGCGCAACCCCACAGGGGTGTTACCGCCACCACATATATATAATGGAGCAAATGGTAACACATGATCCATTAAACATTCGGTTATATACCGATCAGCCGTCAAAGCACCATTTTCCACCAGAACCAGCTCCGTATGTGCAGTCAAAGAAATCCCAGCCCATACCATTATACTGCCACCACTAAATGGTGTTCTTGGGGATATGCAGCTTTCTAAAAATCGTTCGCCTGGCCTTCTCCACACGCGTTTTCGTCCATCTGGTGATCGTAGACAGAAACGGGATTCATCAGTGAACAAAACGGAGCTCCATTGTTCCATTGTCCAATCCCTATGTTCACGCGCAAAACGTAGACGCTCTCTACGATGTGCTGCGAGCAAAGCTGGGCAAGCAGCAGGCCTCCTGGAGCTCAAACCGTTTTCCCACAACCTTCGGCGAACGGTTCGTGCAGAAATATCAGTTCCATAAGCATCAGCCATTACACTAGAAACAATAGTTGATGGTATACCTCGATCGCGTAGTACACATAACGTTAATAAACGATCTTCTCGGGGGTTTGTGATGCGTGATCTTCCTGATCCCAGTCTTCTGGTGTACTGCCCAGTTTGACGATAATGTTGGATTGCTTCTTGGACAGTACTTTTTGGTACAATCAAAGCTTCGGCGATATAACGTATACTACGACCATCTCTGTTTAAAGCTACTGGTTGAGCAATAATTTCAGATCGTATTTTAGAAAAAATATCACAATCAGCAATACGAGATCTGACAATACAATAAACAACATGCTAAGAGTCACTAAGCAACGGGAATTGATCCACTTGTTAGAAATATTGATTTTTTTGATTTTCAAATTTTTTTCCCGAATTTACTTTTTTTCCATATTTCTTTATAAATAAAGTGGTTGTTACATATTTTTCAATTTTTAATCTTACTTTAGATATCACTGCTTCATTCCATAACAAAAAAAAATCATAAATAAACCCATATTTTTTACATTACAAGTCAATACAATTTACTTTTTTTGGTGTCCGGTTTTTTTTGGCCACGCGTGTAGAATTACTTATAATTTAATTTTAAAAAATGGATACATCCATTAATGAAAGGGAAGTCCGTCGACCTATTCGACTTCCCTTATGTACGCCCATGTCAAAAACCATTCTAATTTTAAGAATACCTCTTTCTGAAGAATGGAATAATAATTAACACGGCGAGTTACCAACTCTTCTCAAAATTTACCAAATTATAGCACCATAGCACAGTAGAAATAAATAGACGTACAGTATGACCTCTTTAATCCGAACATAACCGAACCTCCAGTAATCCGAACAGCAACAACTCGGAGTCATAAACCAAACAACGCCTCGTTAATCCGAACAGCTAAGTGATTCCTGCTACCTAAATGAAGGAATCACTTGGTTTCATATTCTCTGTTACCTGAATGAGGGAATCCCGTAGATTCATGTATTTTGCTACGTAAATAAGGGAATCCCTTGATTTCATATTCTCTCATTCTGCTACCTAAATTAGGGAATCCCTTGATTTCATATTCTCTTATTCTGCTACATAAATAAGGGAATCATTTGATTTCATAATCTCTAAGAACTGCTCTGTTTACTGTTCATTGTTCATTAGACCTTTGTCTGTTACTGAGTTAAGTTTGCTCTGCAATTTAAAGCTAAGATGACTTCCAAAAGAAAACACGTTACTTTATCGATTAAAGAAAAGATCGAGATTATTAAGAATTTCGAGGCGGGTACCACAGTGACCAGTTTATCGAAAAAGTACAATGTGGAAAAATCAACGATTTGCGACATCAGAAAAAACAAGACGAGTATTCTATCCTATGTCACCACAACCAGTTCCTTGATCAATAAACGAAAAACGTTGAAAATAAGTGCATATCCCGAAGTTGATAAAACGATTTATACCTGGGTTTTACAGCAATGATCTAGAGGTAAAACGATGATTGACTATGTACATATTTATGATTTTTTTTAACACAAAATTGAATTATTTTAGGTGTGCCCATGTCGGGAGAAATTTTGAGAGAAAAAGCACTATTCTTTAATGACAATTTCTAAGCTAGCTCGGGATGACTCGATAAGTTCAAAAACAGATACGGAATTCGACAAATATCATTTACAGGAGATAAATTATCAAGTGATGAGGCTGCAGTTGAGTCATTTAAAAACGCGCATCAAAATAAAATAGCAGAAATGCAGTTGTGTTCAGATCAAATTTACAATGTCGACGAAATTCTGGAAATTACTTCCTCAAAAAACACTTGCTCACCAAACTGAAACATCAACTCCAGATAGAAAAATGAGCAAGGAACGAGTTACATTTATACCCTGCTGGAATGCGTCCGGCACACATAAAATGAGACGACAGAAAAGAACCTGGGTTACCAGAGAAATTTTCAAGGACTGGTTTTACATAGATTTTGTTCCAGCAGTGCGAAAAAAAATGCAACAGCTGAATTTACAAGCCAAAGAACTTTTGATTTTAGACAATGCCCCAGGACACCTTAAAGCCTTACGTTCTGAAGATAAAAAAATTATTGTAATGTGTTTGCTGCCACATGTAACTCCCTTAGTGCAACCGATGGACCAAAATGTGATTCAAGTGATCAAGATAAATTACCGCAAGAGGCTTTCAAAAAAATTGTTGCTTCCGAAGGTGTAGGTGATTTTGTTCTATTTAATGTTCGCTTCTTCTGTCTTTTTGGCTCGTTTTTTCATTTCCGATAGCATTAGAATGAGTTGTTCCGATTCATCATTTTCTTCAGCCCACTTCAAACACGTTTCAAAACTTCTGACTGTCTCTTTGTGCTTTACATGTCCTGGTATCACTTCTACTTCTTCGTCGGAGCTTGATTCATTCTGAATATGATCCAAAATATTCATATCATTTCCAGATTCTTATGATTCTTCTTGTCCTATAGTCCGTTTAAGAGCTTCTTGTCGTGTGACATCTTCAGAAATTTGGTTTATTAGCGCAGTAACCTTGTTTATTTGTCATTCTATATACCCTCCAACTCCATTCTGTCCCTCCACTGTAATAGTGGAACATTATCGTCTTCAGTCTAACCATCATCAAGAAGTGGTGTAAGAAGTTTAGTCCATGACTTTTGGATAAGTTCCGGCCTTACATTTTCTATCCTTTTGATAACCCAATAACAACATCTTTCAAATAAACTTTCTAAGGGACGACTTGTTTGAAGCAAGTATTTTCTGCTGTAGCGCTGACTGTGCGATCTGCTCGGAACGAGAGAGGCCAAGTCACCGCTTGGCTCACCAGTTGTAGTGTGGGGCGTAGATAGGAAAAATCGTTCTGTCTCACTCGCACTTACATATTCCCCATGAGGACAGCACAATTTGGCCTCTTTGTGTAAATTCGCGTGAAAATAACGTTATTTGAATGTTTAATTGGCATATTATAGTAACTATAATTGTTTGTGACTTCATACACCTATTATAGATTTATATTACTTTAATGTATTGAATTTAAGAGATGAGGCCTGACCTCAACTGCCTCATCTGATGCACCGACACTGCTTTATAACCAAGGAGATGTGTGTAAAGCGTAGGCTCCGGCATTTAAATTATAGATAACTTTATAAATTTATCCATAAAACATATAGAAAAAGTATTAATGCAAACCTGTAGAAAATTTAATTAATTTAATTTAATTTTCTAGGAAAAACTATTTTGAACTTCATGTAAAGTGCCTTTTCCGATTATCAGATTTACACCAAAATCTAATATATTCTTCCTATATTAGAATACGGTAGAAATACAAGGTTTAAAATTTTTTGATTAATAGTATTTTAGTTAGAGCGGAGGATCCACACATAACGCACACACACGCATCATCGTGAAAATGTTAAAATTATATTCTAGGGAACTTACAACGTCGTCATTTACCAAAATCTCGATATACGATTTTTAGCCCGATTCCTATTCCTCCCTTACCAAGTGTAGCGGGAGGTAAAAAAGAATAAAAATATCAACTATAAATAAATATCTACAATTTTAAAATCCCAGTATCTAGATACCTAAGTGGGTTATTATGGATTTTGTATGTAAATAAATGACAATTAAAGTATTTTATCTACCCTTGCTGTTATTTTGAGTAGATAAAAGCACTCTTTAATATCAGTTATAGAAAAAATATTTTTTTTTAAGTGTCCGTTTACCTCAAGTTATTACCTTTATTATTAAACATCATCTACTTCTTCATTGCAAATGTAAAACTCCTACAATAATCAAGCAAGTCCAGATGTTTTTTATTTTTTACTTTTTGGAAAATTATGGATTCATGGTATAAAATTTCAAATTAAACACCTGTGTTTATACTTAATATATGGAGAAAATTTGCAATACAATGCACGGTTTTGTATGCAGAAGTTTTTTTGTATCCAGAAAATTTAATTTTTTGGACATGTTCGGTGTTTGTTAAAAAATCTCAATTATAATGAATAAAAATAAACCATGTTCTAAAATATCAAGGTTTCAAAACCAAAGTTTAAACATTTAATTTGTAAAATATTGCTGATTTTGTTAGAGTATAATGTGTAATCATGCACTGTTTAATCATCCCTTTGTGATTAGCAATGACAAACAAACCCGACTGTTAGTAATCACATGTGATAAGAAGTTAATTAAATCAGGATTAAAGATCAGTAGGTAGTATTTACTTTTGATTAAGTAATGGTTACGGGTAAAATCTTCAGTTTTTGAACAAACCTGTGTTTTTTTTTTATACATTGGCATAGGAATTCTGTAGAAATAGGCATTCGTTGCGGATACTGGATTCGAATATTATAATATTTATTACTAGATGGTACAATATAATGTTAAATAACTATAATATTTCGGGTTATCATAAGTGCAGACATTGTTATTTATAGGAATGTATAAATCGTTTATAACATAATAAATATATACTTTACTACATCTGAAATAACAATTACTATTCTGGGGCCCCGAGTTCTATCCCGACCGACGCCAAAATTATTTCGAATTTTAAATGACACAAAAGTGACCTCTGTGATACACTCTCCACGACAACAATGAATGCCCGTGTGGTGAAGCCTTGTATACGTCTGAACGATACAATAAATATGTCGTCATCATTATCGACATCTACGTATAAAATCAGATTGGCACATCCAGCAATGGGCAATGTTGTATAAAATTTCAAAAGTTTAAAATATACAGGTATTCCATTTTAAAATTCTACTTTTGTTTCCTCTATTGAAACGAAATTCACAAATCATGAATGACATTTAATCTAACCTGGAAACTTGAAAATCAATAATTCACTCTGATATGAGATGAGAATTATATCAATATTTTGAAAAATACAAACAACCTATTTGATATTAATGTATTAATATGTAAAGTAATAAACAAGATAATTTTTTCATAATTATAAACATTATTTTAAAATTTCGAAAGTAATATTGCTGATAATATTATCATGTTTCATGTTGCATTACATTATTTACATACCTACATACTATAATTCAGGGGTCGCAAACTCAAATGTAGCAAAGGGCCAGTTGGGGATAAGTAACGCGGGCCATATTCAAGTTTACTAAACTACACTAAAATCTATAAACGAAAATAACAAATACAAAAAATATTTAAAAAATTTGATGTGGCCAGCACATACCCTCCTATCAATTCCATCAAAATCTAATTTCTTTTTCCAATAAATAGAAAAGTCTGTAATACGAAATTTTGGATTATATTATATTATGTTTTTTCTCGAAAATCTGTTAAGAGTTCCAAATTAAGTACTACTTCCGGTTTATCATATAAGTATAGACAGAATCAAGTTTTAAATGCCAAATTTGATAAGTTTTGAATCATGTTTTAATACAATTTTTCAAGAAAATCTGTTTATTGCTTTCTGTAAAGTACTACGTCCGGTTTATCAATTTTAGAAAAAAATCTAATACGTCGTTCTCATTAATATAAAAGTCTTAAATACCAAATTTGAAAAGTTTTGGATTGTATCAAATATATTTTTCACGAAAATATGTTCAGAACTTCAAATAAAGTATCACTTCCGGTTTATTAATTTTAGCCAAAGTATATGTTGCTCCCCTTCATATAAAAATCTTAAATACCAAATTTGACAAGTTTTGGAATATATCATAAAATATTTTTCACGAAAATCTGTTCAGAGCTTCAAGTAAAGTATCACTTCCGGTTTATCAATTTTAGAAAAATGTAATATGTCCTTATTGAGTTGTTGACTGAGCATCGTACTACTAGCAGAGCAGAACTGACTATTTTGTCCTTTTCTACCTAGCCGACCACACGTATTAATAAATTTATATTAAATTAAATCGTCTAGTCTAGTCTCTAGTATCTAGCCATTTTGACATTTTTGAAAAATATATCGATAAGGCTGCGGGCAGTTTGCAGATCTGTGGCGGGCCTTATACAGTCCGCGGGCCGCTATTTTGCGACCCCTGCTATAATTTCATAATTCACATTACATGACAGTAGATATTGCAGGTTGCAATTAATTAACGATATTTGGTCTATGCGAGATTAAACAAACATTGATGTAAACAATGAATAATTCAAATAAAATACCCAGTTGAGTGAGGGTTATTTCAGTGGAAGTGGGTAAATTTGTGTATTTTGTTGTGTTTTCCTAATGAAATAAATTAAATTAGAATATACGAGAAATAAATCCGAGTTTGTGTTCCAAGATAAGGTAATTTGAAGATACTAGCCAGGATATTGCAAAGGACTAAGTCTGCAAAATGTGAGAAGATCCAATTATTTTATCGTACAATCTAAAAACAGTAAACAAGTTTTACATTTTATTAGACAGGGTTGAGAAAATGATTTTCTGGGAAAATACAAAAATCATTGTTTTTTCCGAAAATAATTTAAAAAATCACGGATTATTTATTTTTTGTTATTTTATCAAAGTATTTAAAGACTTAAAGCGATTATAACAGTTATTTACGATATGGGACATAGATATTATTAACGCACGTATTGTGAACTGGTTGTGAGGTAGCAACGGAAACGGTTTTGCCCATCATTTAGAGTAGATGAGGCGGAACATTGCCAGTATACATCCAACTTATACGAGTATTGTACACCTTTTAGGAACACACGTGATGAGTAGACCCGTTTACTCAGGATGTTATAGTAATAACGTATCAAGGGTATTATAACGAGATGTGTACGTTGACCGAAGGCATTGTTGTCCGTTTAACTCCCGTGGTACATTCAACGTTTAACGTCCGACTATAATTTTTTAATATCCTACAAATTACGGAAGAAAGTTTAAATAAAATTTACGGAGTAGGTAGGCTATGAATTCTTCTACTTGTTCTTTAGGCTTTATCCCAGTATTAATATCAATTTATTTGGTGTATAACATACTAGTCGGACGTTAAAAAACAAGTGTAACACATTTATAGGGCATAGAGAAAAAGACAAAATAAGTCGAAAAGTTTCATACAATATATGTCAGATCTTCAATAGTTTCGAGTTATAAAGGTGCATTCACATAATAAGCAATTAATTTAAAGTTTTACAATTATGTTTTTTTGTCTCCTTGTAACTACTCGTATATGAGAGCATTCACAATGTCCAATTTCAGTGTACAGTTAAAACTGAGTTTGCAATTATCAACCTTTAGGTTTACATTTATGAATGAACCAATAGTAAGTAACACGCAAGGAATATAGAAATATAGACCTATAAAGTTATCTCTCTCTACTGGTATGTCAACAATACAGGAGGATGTCCGGATTTCAAAGGCCACCATTGGGATTTTGGAAACTATAAAACATACGACTTTGGTTAAATGGGACATGTGGTCCGTCTTTGGTGGAGGTTACTAGAAAATGGCGGAAAACTAAATTTGATCGATATTTTCATTTTGAAATTACTTCTAAACTACCAGTAATTGAAAAAAATGTTTCAACTAAAAAAGTTTGATATTTTTATTATCTATCCAGTGGCGCACGTAAAATAAGTACTCAAAAAATCACTTTTTGGGCAAGTTGGATGAAAATATCGTGTGTCAAGTGCGAAAAGCAATTAGCGCTCGCCTGAGTTGCAACCTTAGCCTCGCGCGAATCACTTTGCACACTTGTTACACAATATATTATTTCAGAAAAAAATGAATGAGAGTAATATGATAAAATTTGATTTAAAGCATTGAATAAAAAAATACTGATTTAAATCAGGTCTACCGTGTTTAGATTTAGATTCCCAGTTCATGGTGTATTATGTAACAAGTTTTATACATAATGTCTCTTTAATCACGAGTTTTTTTTTACATCGTGTGGAGCGAGTATAAAAAAACAAAAAGTTTAAAGAGTTTATAAAACGAGTCACATACACTATATCTTTTCTACGACTGCAAATTAAGACACCAGAAATAAAGAAAATACACTTTTTAGCCGATTGACATTAAAAGTGCGATTTTATTGACAGCAAACAGTCTGTAAAATGCCACTTTTAATACCTATTACGCAGCAACTGCTATACAAACGCATAGCATCCGTTCAACAAACGCATAGCATCCGTTCAACAAAAGCATATAGCAACATAATTTGATGGCGATAACTTTCAAGATAAGTATTAAAAATAATCACTAAACTAATATTATTTCTAAAATCGGGGAAAAAATAATGGTAATGAAACTGCAGCCTCTGCTGTAAATTTTATATTTTAGTGCCTAGTTAAACAAATAACTATTTTAGGTCAGGTTAGAATTCACTTATTTTTACAGAATGACAGCTATCAGCTCTAGCAGCTACCCCCAAACCGTATTAGTGCATGCTATTTTCACGCCGTGTCCAAATGATAAGATTGAAACCACAACTTATCAAGTTCTGATTAAGATGTTGTTAGCGTCGTTGAACCTAGTACATTAATAATTCATCTACGTACCATCCTATTAATATTAATTATATCGCAAAAGAAATCTATATATTATATGCACCGTTGTATATGTCTGATATTCAATTTAATATTTCTGTATATGACATATCTGAATATCTCACTATTTTAGTGCTAGGTACCGATATTCTGGATTATTAATATTTTGAGATATTCGTTATTAAACATCACATTTATAATTATAATTTCCATATTATTTAATGAAATATTAATTACAATTAATGGTTCATTAAATAATTATGAAAATAATAATTCAAATTTAAAAATTGCATTTATATTATAGGAAACGAGACTTATTGAGCAAGATATTGAAGTTCGATTCCGTCAGTGGAAGACTGCAACCATAAAATAAGACGAAGTGGTTTCCAATCCACAATAAGCTGTAAGCTGTAGTCTCTTGCAAAGGTTGTATGGTGACAATTCATACCATCAAAATGCAAGTAAAATTTATCAATGAAGCAGCTGGAATATCAGTTGTAAGTGGTTAGTATGGTGTAATATAAGAAAAAACATAGAACAAGGAAATATAGAAAGTTGAAATATTTTTAAATATCTCTGTAGGAACTATTATTTTCAAATTAATATTTTGTTATATATTTTATTGTTATAGGTACCGGGTGTAGGGTGTATAAACGTGTAAATAGTCCACTCTGCGGTTTGGGTGGTTAATTTTTTAAAGCGGGAAGATTTTGTCGTTGCATTGACTCACCTGAGATCCGAAGTGTAATAGACTCCCAAACCGTTACGTCAAAATCGAGCGGGATTACAAAACCTGAAATATTCTTGAAACACGTATCCAGTTTGTAAATATGGCCGTGGTGAAAAATAGACATAACCAAACTACGAACCCAGATGACAATTATTAAATTGACCGGTTCGGTAATTTGGTTTGTTCACTATGGTCAATTATTTTAAATGAAAGTTTATGCATTCTTTTTCATAGTAATATAAAAAAATCTGATGTGGCCAGCACATTACCTTCCGTCAGTTATATGAGGCATTTACGAAAATTCTACCTGTGAACTATTACCGGTAAACAGCTGTTTATCAGGTTATAGCTACCGGAATCGATATTTCAAGAACGCAAGTGGTAAACAGTGTAGATCTATATCCTTTAAAAAAAATTGAAAATTTGAAACAGGTTAGAAATTTGATGTAGGTAGTTAATCCTTGGTAGTTAATAAAATGAGCAGTCATACTTTGAGCACATTTCCACTTTTAACGCGTGCGCTTCGCTTTGCATCACAACCTTTTTTTGAGATTAGATTCTTCATGAATCCGGTAAATGGATCTGATAGATCCTGTACAATTTTCGAACACGGTAATATTTCACCACTCGTGTTTTCAAATACAGTCGGTAGATGCGGTATATCTACCGGTAGAATTTTCGTAAATGCCTATGTATTTTCTATAAAATGTACATTACCTTTCGACAGTTGTATGTATTTTATACAAATTTCATATAGAAAGTTTCGAAATTATAACACAAATATACTACGAATATGTCAATTGACACTGACATCTTTCAATCAGAATTTTTTAATACACTAGCTGTTTCTAACATAGCTAGCTTATTTATTAAATTTAATTTCTTTACAATTTTATAACTCTATATTCATTTAATATGAATTATAAAATACAGTCAAATCGTATAGAGAATGAAATGTTCTTTAATATTTATAATAACATTAAATGTGAAAAAATGATATTTAACATCGTTTTTTCAAGAAAAACTGTTAAAATCTTAAAATGAGGGTACTTCCGGTTGACCAATTATAACCAAAATCTAATCAGCTCTTCATATGGATGTAACGAAGAGGAATACGAAAGAATTATAATTTTTGGAATTCTAGTATTAGAGTTATCGTAGACGAAAATTTTGTTACACACACACACACACACTGACACACATACACACACACATACACACATACAGACATCATCGTAAAAATAGTAAAATCGTATTCTAGGGACCTTAAAACGTGCTTATTCATTAAAAACTCACCACCGAAATTTTTGACCAAAGACAATACCTTCCTTACCTAAAGGTGACGGAAGGTAAAAATAATAATTTATTGTTATTTTCGTAAATAATTAAATAAAAATATTGGCGCCATGAAAAACAATCCCCCACTCACTCATGTGACGTTGGAGCACAAACAGCACGTAATTCATAGCCAGTAGGAAAACAGTTTACGTTATTTATATAAATAAAAGTAGGCGATAGTTTGTCACATATTAAACTGTATGTGTTCTGACGTCACATTCTGTATCACATAACATTATTTTTTTAGTATATTACACAAAATTCAATAATTATTTGTAAAATATCTAATGGATATTCCGCGATATTTTCAAATTTAAGGCTCTTAAAGAACAAGTGCGTTCGGAATATGGGCCAATATCTTTAAAAATTTAGAACTTAGAAGTCATATAAAAATTCTTGCAAAAGTTCTATTATACCGACTTTAAATGGCATAAAAGTGATCCCTGTGGTGCCAGCACTATCCACCTGGTAAACGCCCAAAGGTTACGAATTTGTCATCACCATTACCGATATCTGTGTACAAAACAGACTGGCATACCCAACAATGTATAATATGCCGGTGGCCAGCACATTACTTACCGCCATTTCCATTTTTTATTTTACATGAATACCGTATAGAATATTTATTGTTTATAATATCCTTTAAAAATTGCTTTTTGAACATTTCATACGTTCAATTACAGTAAAATTATAGCACAAACTTACAAATACACATAATATTGAATTTGTCAATTGCTTTCCTAGGGTAGTCTATTTATATTTTGTCTTATGGAAACCCAAAGGATGGCTTTAAACCGCTTAAGCACCCGTATACTATAAAAATACAAAGGAAGAGTTTAGTGCGGTGTACCGCCCAACTCTGTACAAAGCCACCTTATTCACAATCTTATTTATTATGGGTGAAAATTTGGGTTTCTTTATCACCTTCAGTGAGAGGCGTTTCAAAGGTTTTATGACTATCCTTTGGGTTTTGGTAAGACAGAGTATATGCTGTAAGATTTTTGTAACATCATAATATTTTATAAATTATTTTTAAATGCCTAGGAGATGGAATGAAGAATATAAATTAAATATATATATATTTATTTTAATTATTACTACCTTGATGAGTACCACAAATTAAATATAGATATTATATAATATAAATGAAACACATAAATTAAAATCTTCTTATCGATTTCGGTTTATTAAACCATCTTCAGAGCAAAATACAAGAAAAATTATAAATATAAATATTGAAATATTTGACATAATAACAAATGAAATACAACATATATATATATATATATATATATATATATATATATATATATATATATATATATATATATATATATATATATATATATATATATATATTCAGAAATACGGAGACTAACACACACCTACACTTAAACCGCACCCGCCCACAGATAAAATATAATTTTTATTTTTTGGTGTACAATATTCCCAGAGGTATGATTTGTTCCTTGTTGACGGGCACTGTTTGCCGCCTGCGGTACAGGAACCAGATTTAGCTGCGCACTCCACCGTGAAGCGTGTTGCCATGCATCAGGCGCTACGTTCTTTCAAACACGTTGTCTTACCCTCGTCTCTCGACAATGACATTTTGTTTATTTTAAAAAACTCTTTCGTTCCAATATTGAATTCTAACGCTTACCTATCACTTACAAAATTATTCATTATTCATTTGCTTTGTGTGTCTTCATCAATTCCAAATGAGAAATAATATTTCACTCTTTCTAGTCTGATATTTCATACATTACATCTGGATGAATTTTAAATTAAGGTTAAAAGTTGAAACTGTAAAATTGGAATACTCGTTTATATATGTATTTATATGATGGGAGTTTCTGAACTGTATTAAAAATTAACGGTTTTAATTCATTTTTATAAATGAATTTTAAACACTTTATGCTTTAGAGTTTAGAATGTAACATTTTATGAATACTTAATTAAAAAAGGAATGGAAAATGGAGTTTAAAAAAAATAACATTTAAATAGCAATCAATCGGCTGTATCATGTAGCACATCGCTTATATTAAACACCGTAGTTAAATATTTTAATAAATAGAAACAAATGTAACAAGTGACATTACATTTTTTTCATCACAGCCACATATTTTGATTGGATAACATAGTTAGCTACGTCGTTTAATATAAGCGATGTGTTACATGATACAGCCGAATATCGGTTTATTTTTTTATATATACGAGTTCGTCCAAGGTACCCAGGTAGCCGTAAACAAATATGAGCCGTAACGCTTTTGTGCGTGAGGTGAAGGTTTCTGTTGCTGTTTTCATTGGGGATTACAGCTTAATCGAATTAAGAGAAATTAGTAAAAAATAGTGAAAGTATATGCTTAATAATGAATATTAATAAAGAAATAAAATAATATAATTGAAATACTTCGCAAATAAGGGGGTTTTTGTTTTAGCAGCTCGTCACTCATATGAAATCCATATATATTACATATTTTGATTGGCGACTCAAAGAACACCTATAAATATATAACGAATATCTAGTTAGGGGCGAAGCCTACTACCAATGGAAGTAGAGAAATTCAAATAGCGGAGGCGTGGCTATCAGTCCAGTAGTGCAATTCTCAAACAGTTTTTATTTGAATATAAATATTTTGCATTAAACTTAATAATTTAAATACATTTCCAATTATAAATCATGTCGACTTGTACAGTATAATAATATTCATTTATTTTTTATAAATATAATTTAGAAATTGCATATGTTTCAAGAACATTTAGGTCCACGAAGAAAATAGTTTGATATAAAAACTTATATACGTGACGTCACATCTATATTTTCAAATTTCGGAGGACCATAACTCGCTTATTAATAGGAATTTTTTCACCGAATTTTCACCGACAGTCTTACTTTTACTTAATACGCTCAGATGAAATTATAAAAAAAAACATGGTGGAATCCCCTATGGAAATGGTGAAACTCATCTACGTGCTCAAATATAAAGTTGCCTATGATATCTATATTAAAATGTTCAGCTAATAACTAAATGATTGTGTATAGTTATTTATCTACGTATTAAGGTCATCCACACGTTGCAATACATGTTGCAATACAAGTTATACAGCGAAGTTTTTTTTTACATTGTTATACAACTTTCGGACGTCCACATCTACTTATAATTTTTACAGTTAACATGAAGTAGTCTTGTGTAATTATTACAAATAAAAGTGAAAAATTAAATAAAAAACGCAGACAGAAGAGGTTTTGGGTACTTTCAACATTGCTCTCTGGGGTGCGCTCCAAAATCTTACTTTGAAGCAGCGTTTCTTTAACTATGGGTCGCGACCAAAAACTGGATCGTCTGGGTTTTATTTTGGGTCGTGAGTCGCGTCATATTAATATTTTATACAATTTAAAGGTAATTTTCTTTTGTATTATGCGACTTTCAGTTTTAGTTTAAGTGACTTTTTGCTATTGATTGATAAGCAATATCCAAATTATCAGAAATGGCGCTCGATGTACTTAGGTATACCTTTTACTACCACTTACTTGTGCGGGTATGGATTTTCAGTTTTAGTTTACAATATTAAATTGAAAAATCGAAATAAAATAATAAATGTTGAAAATGCATGAAGTCTACTTATTACAAAAAATATTGAACGAGAATACATTTTTTATGTTCAAAGAAACAAGCTCACCCAACACATTGAAATGTTCGTAAATTATTTTGTATGTACATATACGTTACAATAACACTTTTGTTACATTTGAGTAAAATTATACAAATATATAATCTTTGCATCCACAAGTAGATATTTATCCTATAAAATTATATATTATTAATGGGTTGTAAATATAAAAAAAAAGGAAGTAACAAAATTTTGTTGGGTCGCTACAATTTATTGGGTTACGAAGTTGTTCGCCATCGCCAAGGAAAAAGTTTAATAACCACTGCTCTGGAATGATAGATTCCGTTCCAAAAATATTGCGCTTATATCTCATACGAGATTTTTCGCGACATACGCAAACTTTAACAACGAAACATACACAATTCAAGTTGATATAAATATTGAAGATTATCAATATATTGGAGTAATTGATAATTATTTATCTTATAAAAAAAGTCAACTGAAAAACATAATAGTAGAACTTGTAGCCATTATTTTACGTCAAAAAGTCGCACTAAAAAGATATTTTTATATTTTTAAAGTATGTTATTTTATTTACTCAAAGCCGTTCATATATTCTCCGGCGACTATCCACTTACTCTGTATTTTTGTTTTGGAACGCACCCCCTGGAATATCATGTTTGCGCTGGCGATTTTTATTTTTTGTGACCCACAACACCTCTTTTTCTTTAAATAAATCTTTAAGTATAGAATAGTAGATTCCATATATTTGCATACACATATTTATAATCGAAGAAACAGAACAACCACACACACTAATAGTTCAACTGAACTTTATTAAACATTGTTTTCAATTGTGGACGTGTTATAACAGGTCTGTTTTATAACATTCTTTGATCTTTACCGCTCCCAAAGCGATAACATAACATTGCTATAAACACAATTTTTTGCTACATTTTGTTAAAATTTCTGTATTGTTATAAAACATGGTTATATTACCATTATAGCATATGTGGACGGGCTTTTATCAGGTGTGTTAATAAGAGCGAATAATAATTAAGATGTAATTTTTATTATTAACCAGCGATAAACACATGCATTAGTTAATAGCTATTTATGTAACAAGTGTGTAAAGTAGTACTTTACACACGTGCTGCATATAACATTTTTCCTACAACCGAAATGGTATTGATGTTTCTCATAATACTGAGTGTACATGCATCCAGCAGCTTCAAATACTGTTAATAACCTTTCTTATAACACTGTACCAAATGTAACTTAAACACTTGGAAGAATCTCAGACAGACGATCATTAGTATTTTATGATGTACAAATTGTACATTTAATATTAATATTAAAAATTAGGTTAGGGTAGAATACATGTCAAAAAAATGTTAATGTTCTTAAAAATTAGATTAGTACTCAATCTGTTAAAAAAATATTAGATTTGTTTCATTTACAGTGTATATTCATATTTCTTAATAAATTTTATTACTTTCATTATTATTTACTATCTAATTATATACTTGACAGGTATATTAACCGAATTTTAATGTTGCCTAGCAACGCTTATTTACTTTCAAACACTAGTGCTTGAAAAGTGACACTTTACACACTGTAATAAGTGCGTGAAAAGTACTTTTCACGCACGGTTATAAGCAAAATATTTTTTCGTTAATTGTATGTAATATCTTTAAACACTGATCAAATCTTATTAAATATATACAGGGTGTTAATTAAAAAGCGGGCCATAGGCGTTTAACATGGGAAATCAGTTTTTCCTTTCGCAAAAGTTCCCAATTAATTTTAGACAAAAGTGTTGCAAATAAAAATTGTAGATAATTATATTATACACCAGCATCGCTAAATAGATTTTATTTTGCATGTTTAGTACCTGTAAAATCCGAATTGAAATTCTATAAATATTGCTCATTTGTAGTGATAGCCATGGAATTTAAACAAAATTACAAAGAAATGCATATCATTTGAACTGTCATAAGTTAGATTTTCAAATAAAAATTACTGTTACAGTAGAACGCCGATTATCCGAATTAATTGGGACCGGGGTCGATTCGGATAATCGAAAATTCGGATAATCGGACATAGACTGGTAATAAAGAAAAACGAACTGTCACACATAGAATAAACTTTATTAAGTTTAACAAACACAGTTCTACAATAATGCTCACTTGAACATCTCGATCAGAGTAAGTTGCAACCCCATCAGGCCTTAACAAAAATACAAAGTATAAAAATTCACAACAATAATAGAAGGTACAACATATGTAGTAGCAAAAAAAAAAACAAAAACAAAAATAAGAACAGTAAGATACAAGGAATTACGTAAGTAGTGCACTAGAGAGAGAGAGAGAGAGAGAAAGAGAGAGAGAGAGAGAGCATCCAGTTCCCGAATGCCGTGCCTATTCTTGAAATTGCGGATCCATCCAGTGCTTGCCTTAAAACCAGCTACACCCATTTTTTCACTGAACATTCGCGCCTTTTCACATAAAATCGGTCCTGAAATCGGTTGTCCAATAGATCGTTGCTGCAGAAACCACGTAAAAACAGCATTCTCAAGCTGTTCATCCTTTGCCTTTTTCATCCATCACCAGTTTCCAACGCAGTCACAAAGCTTAAAAATTTTTCACTGTTATTTTTAATATCAGTTATTGTAGCCGCCCCGACACCAAATCTATCTGCCAGTACCTTACCCGCCACACCTTTTTTTAACTGATTGATTATTTCCACTTTGTCCTTTAGTGATAGGACGACAAGTTTCCGCTTTGCACTCATTTTGGTTATTCGCTTATCATATAACCGTTAAAAACAAAAATTACATACATACATACTTGGTTTTAATTTTTTACATTACGCTTAGGACCGATTCGGATAATTGGCGATTCGGTTAATCGGCGTTCGGATAATCGGCGTTCTACTGTAATTATATTCTATCCTAAGTCCTTCAAACTATTTTGTTTTTATAATCTACATCTAAATTATTGCTTAGATTTTATTTATTTTTATTTTGTAACCTGACCATTTTTTTTTAGGTTAATGTGTTATTATGCATGGTTATATAAATTTAATTTCGGATTTCAAAATATGTAATAATATATATATATATATATATATATATATATATATATATATATATATATATATATATATATATATATATATAAAATCTTAGATTATAATTATAACCCTAGATAAAAATTTAATTCGTTTTTATAAAACCGGGCATTAAACCTTCTAATAATAACGCTATAACTATGGTGCTTTGAAACAGATAAAGGGATTCATAAATTGCTAGTGAGCTATAATATATATATATATATATATATATATATATATATATATATATATATATATATATATATATATATATATATATATATATATATATATATTGTAATGTGCAGTGCCCGCCCTCGCCGCCACTGTTACCGCCTCTGTCTCCGTCGGTGTCGCCGCCGCTGTCGCAGGGACGAGCGAGCGTCTATTGTTAGCGATGACGCAACCGACTGGCCGGCGCCTGCTTAATTAAGCGGTTGATGTAACCTATTGTGTTGTATCTAGAAGTATTCTCGTGAGTTCTCGAATTTTCGGCTACGGTATATAAGCACCGTTGGCGAAGGCACTGGACAGTCTGATATAAATAAGCGTTGCGTGTTGAACAGTTGGTGATATAAACAGATAGTAGACGAGTGGTGAATATAAATAAATGCAGTTGTATAAATAAATAAGTGATCTATATATTGTTTAAATAAATAATCTTAGTGTTTAAGTGTTTTATAATATTCTTAGTCTTAATTAGTGTTTAATATTTGTTTAATCGTAGTGTTCGTTATATTTATCATCTTTTAATTATATTTAATATCTATTTATCATTATAATAAACTTTTATTTTCATTATTAATAATTGTCTAATATTTACACTTCGCCCCAAATAAATAAAAACGTTACAATATATATATATATATATATATATATATATATATATATATATATATATATATATATATATATATATATATATATATATATATATAATAGATATTAAGGATAATGAACCGCGTGTGAGGTTAAATCATGAGGCGATGAGCCGAGTGTTTTAATCATGCACGAAGGATTCGCGCACTCGCCTTTCCTTCTCGTGAAATAAGATATTATTCACAAGTCGCATACAAAATTTTTTTACGTCTGCAACAAAAGTGTAAAAAAGTGTCATAGTGTTTCATTATTTCACTCAGCGTTAAAAATGAGCACTTTTTTCACACTTTCATGTATTAAAAAAATACATAGTTTATAAACCCATTTTAATAAAAAAGGGTCTTTTTTAACAGACGTATAAAAAAATTATAATGAAGCTGCTATTAGCAACGTGAGATATACTTCATATTTTAACATTATAGCTACTGTCCAGGCCTTCTCTGTACTTTTTTTTACCAAACGTCATTTCGAAATGTCAAATTAGAAAATCTTTAAAATACATTTTTGCTATGTAATTGCTTTCTTAGCCCAATGAGTGCGGTAATGATATTCTAGTGTGGTAATTATTTTCATTAAAGCTTTCAATGGGATAACAAAGCTATTACATAATTAAAATGAGTGCGATATGGTATACGGTGATACATAAAATTGTGTACGATAACTATTTAACCATTTGAACAGATGTTGAATAAAATTTTGTATGGCACATGAGTATTAATTACATAAGTCATTTATGAACATTACCCGACTTATAGGGCTATTCTGTAAGCATCCTTATGACATAACGAATCGTTATAATAATAACGAAAATCGTTTAATAGGCTTATTCTGTAAACGTTCGTTATGACATTGTGCAATGAAGAGCTGATTAGATTATGGTTATAATTGGGCGACCCTAATTTGCAGATTTTGACAGTTTTTCTTGAATTAACGCTGTTAAATATCATTCAATACGTATAGAGTTAAAAAATTATAAAGAAATTAAATTTCATAAAACAGCCAGCTTTGCTATAAATATGGAAACATCTACTATATTAAGAAAATTCTGATTGACAGATGTCAGTGTCAAGTGCAATTGACATAGTATGTTTGTCTTATAATTGTACTGGAAATATAGAAACTTTCTGTATGGAATTTCTACACAATACATAAAACTGACTTAAGGTAATGTACTGCAAATATTGAATCTTTTGCAAGAAACTTTCTGTGTGGAATTTGTACAAAGTACATAAAAATGACGGAAGGTAATGTGCTGGCCACATCAGATTTTTTCTCTTTCCAATGGTGTAAGGATTATTGGGTTTTAGTTTTGTTTTACCCTTAAAATCTTAAATTTTTCGTTACTTTTCATTAAATTTCTTATTTTTATGTCAAAAATTTAATTAGTTTTTCAAAATAGTATTTAATTTTCCTTAAGTAACTTATTACATACCTATGCTGCTCACAATTTAATTTTGATTCCATATATAATGATGATATAAAAAACTTATTGTAACAGATGATTTTTATTGACTGTAACAGTTTTAGTCGCAATAACATACTTTATTTAATTAAAATAACTAATATGAGATGTAAATATTTCCAGATACTTTCAAGAAGTAAAACCAACGTAACTTTACTTTAGAACCTAGTCACATTGATATCTGTGCATGCACAATGGATACATTTTGACATAACACATAAGGATAAGACATAATAAATAATAAATTTGGCAATTTCTTATGTATTAAGTTTATGTATCTTATATTTATGTTTTCTCTCAAAACTACCTAAACGGTGAGATATATGATGTTTTATTTCTTATAAAAAGTTGCATTAATTTTTTAATAAAATTAAATGAAAAATTCCCAACATAAATTATTAATTTGAAGCGCAATAATTTAATTTAAACAATTAAAAATTACAGTATCAACACTGGAAACGAAATTCAGTGCCGCTGCCAAGGTGGGCCAGAGAGGGCTCCAGCCCCTCCTGATACTTTAATAGTTATAGACACCATGACCGTAAAAAACTGTATTAGACCAAATTAGTTTTAAAAAAATCATAAATCATTTTTTGAAATTTTTCGCTCAACTTGTCTATAACGGATTTATTGTGATCGCACTACATTTGACATGATTTTAGTACGTAACATATTTCATATTTTGAAAGTATCTAGAGCTTTCCTTTATAGCCATATCTACTAAGTAAATAGTCTATATATGGCCCTGCAGAAATTTAAATAATATACTAACAAAACTACGATTCAAAAATTTTGTCAATTAAAAAAAATATTGATATGTGATTAGATAATACCTGATAATTTACCATTGCAAAGGAATAGTAAATTTTAATAATTATAAGGTAGACTACTTTAAATAAAGAGTTTTAGTAAAAAGAAAATTATGAATTATTACTTTATTCTAATAAAAATGCTTAATTATAGTAACATTACTAATTAATTTGATAAGGGGAAAATATGTTAATAAAAATAAATATATGCCTAATGCAGACAATGCAAATAACTTTGAAACGAGCCTTGAAATTAAGTGTTTGAGAAGCATAACTAACACCAACCCAGGCCCGTGACGTAACAAATATTTTAAACATTTAAAAATTCATATATCGCTTACTATTTCGTATTTTCATCACGTTTTCACAAATATTCTTAAATTGTTATATATTATCAGAAAAAAATATGAAACACGGTAGAATACCTCATTAGTTTTAGTTTTATTATAAACTATAAAATTTTAACTTTTTTTTTGGGATGACACCATTAATTTACATGTAAGCAACAGTAGGCATACTTGTTATTTCCCTGAAAAAAAAATATATATTTATATATTCGTCGAAAATTTCATTAAAACTTTTGATTTATTTCTTTACATACCGAAATTTCAAACAAATTATTATTGCCTTCCAATAAAATGTATTCTATTAACATTTGCAAAGAGCACAATGGCCGCAATTCAAAGTTCAGATATCCGCAGATATCCGGATATTTCTTTCGACGCGGAACCATTTATCAATAATGAAAGGCTGCCATAAATCTCTTTAGACAGTCGACAAGAGATATCCAAACGCAAAGATAAAAAATCACTCTGTTTTTGCGTGAGAATTGGTCATTTACCTGTCATTATTGGCGGACCTTGCAAAATATTTGACCTATTTAGAAAAATCTGAGTCAGACAGGTAATTTACATCCTACAACAAACACGACAGTGGCAATATTATGAACAGCGTTATGTCATTGGAGTTTAATTAACTCAATTAGTGCCTATAGTAGATCATTTTGCCGTAAAATAATTTATGCGAAGTAATTTTATTTAACATGTACATTGGTTCACTCTTCAAGCCAGCAATGAGTGCCCGTGTGTGACGCTTGGTAAACGCCCGCCCGGTACAAATAGGTATGTTATCACTACCGAAGCATATTGGCACACTGAGCAATGGGTAATATGCCGCCCCGATATATTTTTTATTTTTTATTCATTGAGGAGTTGACCTGTTTTATAAATCGTATATATAATCATCCGATTTTTGTACGTCACAAGAGAATACTGACACTTGCATTTTCAATTCTAAAATTTAGTTTTAATTTTAGTTAATAATTTTAACATTCAAATTGCCTGAGAAGCACTAAAGGTATAATTTCTCTTATTAGTGCAGGTGATACTAAATTATCTATTTTAAAAATATATACCTACTTTTGCTTTATAATTTTTAGATAAGTATATTAGAATTTTAGAACAGATGGTCCCTGTAGAGTGGAGTATGACAAACAAGTATACTTTTACTCATTTATCATTTTACGATATTCGTTAATTCAACTACACATGAATAGGGTAAATATTTGAGCTATAGAACAGGAATTCCGCTGATAATACACAAATACGTTTCTATTATTTTATAAACAAAACTACTTACTTTGAATCAGTATTTTGTGAGCGGGTAGGTCAAGGTAGATAGATATACGAGTATATGTACATACTTTTCTCTAACTAAACTATCTTCAAAGATCTAACTTGGTCGGTTGAAATTCAGAATCAGAATATTCCATTTTTTGCAACATTACATTTTAAAGGACCACCTAAATAGTTTCATTAATATTATCAAAATTTAATTAAAATATTAGTTAAAAGAATAAATAAGTGCATCATGGCCGTATTATGGTCAAAACTGTAAGTTTAAATCTGTAAATAAATGGTGAACAAAATCGCAACGATACGGTATCTCTTTTGTACAATTTTAAATTAATCAACAAAAATAAATTTGGTTTTGTCAATTTTTTTACAGATTTAGATTTACAGTTTTGACCATAATACGACCATTAGTCTGCAAAATACATCCAATTGAAGATTTGTATGCCTCATTTTATAAAAGCCAATCCAGCGTAAATTAAACTGACAAAACAGGAAATTCTAAATTATATATATATATATATATATATATATATATATATATATATATATATATATATATATATATATATATATATATATATATTATAACAAATGATTTTTAAGTATCATTTATTCTAATATACTTATACTTTTTTATGTTTATGAAAATAAAATAATAAAATTGGTTAATTAGATTATATTATATTAATTCTTGCCAAATTGGGCTAGAATCTACATTTATATTTCACAATTAGTGTATTAGTATATTTCCGCGTCCGCCCCGTAGAGTAATATACTTTTGACTACGGTTTCAAACATCATCCATCTTATTCTGAGATTTCTTTGGAATTTTCTTTCTAAACTCCATATTTGTTTCATAGATTCAATTGCTTTATTTTTTTAATATTCTAAGTGTTTTGTGGGTTGATTGTTTCAGTCCCCTTCCAAACTTCCTTTGTTGGTTCATGAGGCAATTTACTTCATGTAGTAAATGTATCAAAATCAAAAAAAAAAAAAAAAAATGTAATTATCAAAAACTTCATGAAACGTAAATATAAATAAATATATCATCACTGCATATTACCCATTGCTGGTTGTACCAATCTGCTTTAGACATACATTCGTACCATGCAGGCATTAATCAGGCGTCACGTCGGGGGCCAGGTGTGTTTACGTGGATTCTGGCCTGATATGAAGAAAATAAACAACGTATAAATGAAAATTATATTTCAATATGACAAAATTTAAAATTTTAAGACATATTTCATAACAACATAAGCATACGAATACTATGATAATATAATAAAATTCTTCTTGTTATACGCTCTCAATACGCGTTCAATATTCAAGAATAGACTGGCCCGGTGGCATATTCATAAACATAGCGTAACAAGCGCACGTTATAGCGACTTCGGATTGTACGATTCGGGAATGGATCGAGCACACGTAATATCAAAGTTACTCGTTATAACGCGCGCTTAATACAAGTACTTGTTTTCGTTTTAAATTATCTAGTTATAATATAATATAAATATGAGTTTTTCGCTTACTTATTAAAAAAAAATACTAACAATAACGATAACCTAACGCACAAAACTCAATTTGACGAAACTCGTGTGATTAGATAAATATTGAATTTCATGTATTTGTATCGAACGCGCGTTGTAGCGAATTGCGTGCGCTCGATACATTCCCGAATCGTGTAATCCGAAGTCGCTATAGCGCTCGGGCGAATATTTTGTAACAAATAAAAAAAAAGTTTAATAATAGGAATAAGACCAGGACTGCCGCAATGCATTAAACAACTCAGACATTACTTAAAGGCGGCAAGTTCAGAAGGCCTCATTAATTGAAAATACATAATAAAAATACTCGTATCTGTATTATTGTATACTAAAGTCCGTATCGGTCTTCCGTGGTACTGTGCTATTTCTATATATTCTCTTCATGAAAATTTATATGAAGACCACACTGCAAAAAGAAAGAATGTCACTTTTTTAATGAAATGAGTTAAGATATGCGTTTTGTACAGCAAATACTGTAGAATTTTATGTACAATCTTTCAATGCAATAAAAATCATAGTCTCAATGTTATTTAGCTTTGAAATATAGCCAGTGGCGTATTGAAGTTCAGTGTCGCCTCGGGTATTCGAAATTTGCCGCCTCACACCGCTAGTATTTTATATTGATCATATAGAAAATAACACATAATATTTGTGAAATGACGTTTAGGGAGAGATTAGTCATGTTGTAATGTAATATTTCCACATTACTTCAATACTATACATTCAATATTTAATGCAATAAAAGTAATAAAATATAGCGTAATTTTTGTACAAACGATATTAAATTTATCGTTAGTTAAATCACCCGCAATACGATGACGTATACGGCATCTTTCTTTCGCCATAGTTGTCCGCTACGAGCGCTAGTTTAGAATTAAAACATGAACGTATGTCTTCTATATTTGGCACTGAAACGTAAATTCAATGTCAAATCGCAAAATGCAAATTATTTGATTTTAAATATGTAAATGTAAAACCTAGAAAATACGATCAATACGGAAATTAAATTGTCAAGTCTCAAATGTAAAAATAACAGGTGGCCATGTTTTGCTTCTGTTTCTTTCTATGAAGCACGTTTTGGGCACGTATGCCGAGACCTAATTCGCACATAGTTGATGTTATGTACGTTATAATGGCGGGAAGAAAATATTGCAAAAGTTTAACATTTTTTTTCTCTAGTATTTTTTAAATTTTTACAAAAATTCATATGTATTAGAATAAATAAAACATTGTTATTAAAAAAAGTTTTCTGTAGAAAACAGGCCGCAGGTCTGCTAACACTCAACAAATGGTGTAGTTATAGTAACGTCATTCTGTCAGTAGAGGATTTTACTGGTAAAATCGATAGTTGCGCCACCTGCAGAAGTTAGAAGTACGCGGACAAACAATACCGTGTGACGTCACCAGTATTAATTATTTAAGAATCAAAAACTAATGGTGGGGACGTGTTTAGGGGGGGGGGCATAGAATTTATGAAGTCTGAAGGGAGTCGCGAGAATAAAAAGTTTGGGAAACACTGTATTAGAAGCTAGTTGCGCCACCGGCAGAAGTTAGAACTACGCGGATATAAACAATACCGTGTGATGTCACCAGTAAAATCGTCTATTGTTTGCGCACTCTTCTATTGCAGAGAATACTTACAAATTATTTGAAAAGCTAAAACGTATTTTCATAAATTTTGATTCTATGTAATATTATTATTATTATATCATGCGAATGAATGTTTTATACCTTCAACCTTAAAAGAACAAAAGTGAAGAAATTAGATCTAATTTAGAATCTAAAATTCGTCACATAAAAATAACAGGTCTGTCTGTTTCTCCGTGTTATACGTGATTTCTCTATTTATTTACTAAAAAATTTAGTTACCCTAACTAATTACCACGGCTACCATTTAAAAATACAATTAATGACTAAAAACAACTGAATGTAAAAGCGCGCTCCATAAAAGAGCTTTTATTAGAAAAGTGAGCTCCTAATGGCTGTTGATTCTGTGACATTGTCGAGTGCAGAGCAATAATAAGCAAATACCCTCATTATAAACCCTTCTAAATTTTAGATGCAGTAACAATATTTCAACTCTGTTTAGAGGTGTATTAGTAAGTCAAAATTCTATTTAGAAATAATTATAATTTTTTCTATAACTGTCTTTGTTTACCTTAGGGGATTTAGATATTTAGAGTGTTGACAATTAAGTCTCTAAGTTATTACAAGGCTACGTGCAGGATTAATATTTGGTTATGGATGCCATATGATACCCTGCACGCTTGCACCTCAGATATTCTCTCATGAAGATGTGAACCTTTTAACCTTTTTGTTCTTTAGTTAGTCTGTGTTTCACTCTTATATCGAAAAGAAATGTAGAGTATGTGTTTGATACATGCATAGAGTCTGTATTTGACTTCATGTCAAAAAGACATATACCGTCTGGTTATTTCTCATGTTGAAAAAACATGTATGCCCGGTGTTATAAACAAAATTTAATCTCGAATTTTAAAATCCGGGATTTTGTATATACTGGTTGTCCCAAAACGTACCGGTAATATGTCATGAATGAATTATAGAACTTATTTAGAGTCGAAAAGGTCAAACAAACATATGTTCTAAACATAACCTTTAGAGTTTTTTCGTTTATTTCAACTAAATAATAAAATATAGCGTGTTCCATTTTAAAATGACGAGTTATAGTGATTTGAAACTGAGTAAATTTGATTAGCTATATTGAACATTCTGTATAATTATATTTAAAAGAAAATTATATGAGAACATAGGGTATAGTATAGTTGAACAGGAAAACAATTCTTAATTTTTACTATTAAAATAACTTTCGTACGCCTTTATAAAGCAATGCGTGTATTAGAACTTATTTTAGGGAAAAAACGGAATAATTTGGCAACGCCTTGTTAAATTAAACAAAATTATCGTATAGGAGAATAAAATACAATTCAAAATATATGAAAATATATAGGATTTTCCATTTAAAAATAAACAAACAATTCTCGGCGAGCCGTAATGCAACACTCAGTATATAAAATAATTTTACGTTATGCTCCTAGAGTAATCGAATAAATTTTGTTAATAAATTTATACTGTATTTCTAACGACAAGGGAGATATCGAAGATGGTCCTGTGTATAAAATCTTAGATTATAATAATTATAATTTGGTATAAAAATTTAATTCGGCTTTTTAAAACCGGGTGTGTGTGGTAAAGCAGTAACTCCACCAACACAAGCGTCAGATCCTTGTTATCCCCTCGTGTTACAATTATAATAAAAGTGATCGGTATAAATATAATACATACCTATTTCAAATATTGTTAGTACAATACTTAATTACAAAGTTATGGAATGTATATTTAGATATTTGTAAATTGTGAGGTGTTCATAAAAAGCTACTAAAATATTTATCAACAAATCATCCCTTCTGTACACAGGGTGTTTCTCAGATACGGGACACCCCGATTATTTTCTTTTTTATTCGAAATAGAAGAAAATCATTCAAATAAAAGTTGTAGTAGATAAAAGGGGGCATTCATTTATTGAAGAAAAAAATTTTTAACCAGTGGTTCTCTATCACATGAAGTTATATTTTTTTTAATAGGATGGTATTTTTAAGCCCAATCGATAGAGTATTTTTTTCTGAATTCAACCATGTATTCATTTTATGCCCTTGCATTATAAAAATATTGAGAAAAATGTAATTTAAATTTAAATAAATTTTATTATTATAAATAAAATAAATAAACATATCATCACGGCATATTACACATTGCTGGGTGTGCCAATTTGCTTTTGTACACAGGTATCGTTAATGATGAAATATTTGCGGGCGCTTACCAGGTGTCACCCCACGGGCACTTATTGCTGGCGTGGACAGTATACCATAGGGGTCAAATTTGTGCCACTTAAAATTCGAAATATTTGCCGTCGGTCAGGATCGATCCCGGTTCCCCAGATTCGCGACATGACACGCAGGTTATTTTTAAATTAAAACGAAACAAATATTTGTTAATAACTTTATAAATAGCAAGAATGAGAATTATGGACTAAATAATTCAAATTGACGTATATCAGTTTTGTTTTCCATGCATAGCCTACTGAAAATAACTAAATTTATTTAAATTTCAATTGCATTTTCTCAATATTTTTGTAATGTCACAATATCAAATTATTACATAGTTGAATTCAGATAAAATTAGTCTATCGAATGAGCCGAAAAAATATACAGCATCCCATTTAAAAAATATATATAATTTTATTTTAGGTTGAGAGCCAATGATTAATTTTTTTTATTCAATGAGTGAATGTCTCCTTTTATCTACTACAACTTTTATTTGAATGATTTTCTTCTATTTCGAATAATAAAGAAAATAATCGGGTTGTCCCGTTTTCGAGAAACATCCTGTACATATGAAGAATGCATGCTGTAGAGATGTAGAGTGTAGTAGAGGTAGACGAGAAACGTCATCTTACGCATGCAAGTTGTCGATTGAATTATCTCACTTTTGAAAAGGTTCTTGTTTTAGTGACTCACTGAATCCCAAGTGTGTTATAGAGACAAGTGCTCTTGTTATGAAAACAGTTTCGCCATTTCATCTGTTCCAGACGTCCTCAAAATGTATTCGATCCAAAAATATGCTCCACATTAAAGGGGATATGCATAATAGCCTGTTAAATATAACAGAAAAGTAAAACTGTTATGAAATTAGTTAACAAAATTAAATGAAAGTAATAATCAATAAAATATAAAGTTTACAATATAAATAAATCAACACAGTATTATATTCAATGTGAAATATGCAATTATACACTACTATTGATATCAGTGAAACAGTGATACCTACAGTTCGCCGCGTATGTACTCCAATTATTGGATTAAATTGTTTTGATTTTAGTGGTAGTATGAAGTCGGACAATAAAGTAATGAGATTTTTTCACACATGTTGTGGTAATCCTGCAACTTACTATCAAGAACATTTTTTTTTACATTGGTCCTTCCCCTTTTGTAACTTCAGTTGGCACGCTCCTACAATCTCTCAATCTGGAGTAGCTGCTTGACAAGAATAGACGTGTGTGTACTCCTCGTCATGAAAATGGAATATTGCACAGCGGTTTTTTTGTGTGATACCCTGTGAGTATACTAAGCTACAGAGGATATGGAATTTGGTTTTGCCAAGAGCACAAGTAGTCATCCCACAACTAACTGGATTCTCTATTATGATAATGCATTGGCTGCAGGGTAGTTTTCAACGTCCACAAGCATTTTAATGTTGGCGCAGCTAACTTATGCACCTGACATCGCCCCGAACCATTTTTTTATTCCCAAAACTTAAATCAGTAATAAAAAGACACTATTTTAAATCAACATAAGACGTCCAATAGGCTGTAGGTGCTGTAACACAGACCTTAAACGATAACTCTGAAGATAAGATCCACATGCTACTGCAGCAGTACGGAAAGAAGAGAACTACTTTGTACTTGTTTAAAAATGTAAATAAAAGTTCTTTCGAATTGTTTCATTACTTTGTCAGATCTCGTGCGCGATATATTTTAGCACACAAAAATAATTACAATAGGGGATTCCATCGTTTTTTTATAATTTTATCTGAACGTATGAGTAAAACTAAGACTGTCGGTGAAAATGCGGTGAAAAATTCCTATTAATAAGCGAATTATAGTCTTCCGAAAAATTTCGAGAAAAATGAGATAATTTAGAAATATTAGAAATAATTTTTAAACAAATATTATAGGTGGCTAGGTGAAAATAAACAAAACGTAACAGTGCTATACAACTTAGCAAACTAAAACAACAAATTTAGTAACAAAAACAACTTAAAACAAATGTTCAAAATTACGACCATGTTCTGTAATACAAAAATTCAAGCGTTGAACGTGATGTGTTCGAACATCTGCCAGCATGTTTCGTGAAATATTCTGAAAAGTATTTCGAATACGCTCTTTCATGTCTTCTACATCTGTAGGTATCGGGTAAAAATCCTTCTCAGTGTTTTTAAACTCTGTTGCCGACGTCTAGGAAATCGCTCCCGGTAAATTCTTTTTGCTCTTCTTATGATTCCAGTTGATTCACCAATTATTAGAATCATATCAATTAATTCGTTCTTCGTAAACATTTCAAAATGTTTTTTTTTGTTTACAAAATAAGTTAAATGAAGTAACAAACAAATGTATACTTTTTAACATTAATTTAATTGTTTTACATTGTTACGTTTTGTTTATTTTCACATAGCCACCTATAATATTTGCTTAAAAACTATTTCTAATATTTCTAAATTATCTCATTTTTCTCGAAATTTTTCAAATACATTAATAAAAAATAATACATCGTTGAAAAGAGAAAAAACTGGCGGTTTCAATTTTATTAAAATAATTATAGGTTGCCATTTGAAAAATAAAAGTTGATAGTCGTGTCTTGTAAATCAAATAGTATACTTAAAATAAACTTTTATATGAGCCATTTTTTTCTATTACTTATAATAAAAAAGTTAAGGGGGGGAGCGTCTTCCCAGACTCACCCTGTATAAGTTTTTATATCAAACTATTTTCTTCGTGGACCTAAATATTCTTGAAATATATGCTATTTCTAAATTATATTTATAAAAAATAAATGAATATTATTATACTATACAAGTTGACTTCATTTATAATTGGAAATGTATTTAAATTATTAAGTTTAATGCAAAATATTTATATGCAAATAAAAACTGTTTGAGAATTGCCTACTGGACTGATAGCTACGCCTCCGTTATTTGAATTTATCTACTTCCATTGATAGTAGGCTCCGCCCCTAACTCGGTATTCGTTATATATTTATAGGTGGTCTTTTAGTCGCCAATTAAAATAATATATATGACGAGCTGCTAAAACAAGAAACCCCTTATTTGCCGAAGTATATCAATTTTAATCATTTTATTTCTTTATTAATATTCATTATTAAGCATATACTTTCACTATTTTTTTACTAATTTCTCTTAATTCGATTGAGCTGTAATCCCCTGTAGCGGCTGTATCAAGTAGCCGCTACGTTGCTCACCGACACATTCTTTTTATTTATTGTTGTTATGTATATTTATATATTCAGTTGTTATATTTTTGATATAAAAGATTGACATGTCATTCTCTGACTCCACTATTTATTATATTATATATTATACAAACTATATATTTTTATTATTTATACAATAAAGTAACGCATCCAGACCACTTCGTCGTTACATTGGTGACCCCGAAAATTGAACAACGCTCCTCGACAAGCAACGTTTCGTGCCGAACGCCACACCCGACGAAGACCGGGAGGGCGACTACCGGGCCCCGCTCTACAGGAACGTGGAGATCAACGGCATTACGGTTCGCATGAAATGGTGTATCACTTGCAAGTTTTACCGGCCGCCAAGGTGTTCACATTGCAGCGTCTACAACCACTGTATAGAATCTTTCGACCAACATTGGACATCAGTGGAAGAAAGAAAATAACAGGTACAGCTCAGCCATTTTTACACTATTTTATCACAAACAACATAATTAAACGTCACGCATTACAAACGTCATCAATCACAAAACACTTCTTGAAAATTTTCTGGCACCTCTCTCTTCGCTTTTTCTTCTTTCCTCCTCCCTTGGTAGCAAGCAACCATTTCCCCGGTCGGCAGACTCACTTGCCACGACCGTGGGAAATCTTTTTTTCTGATAGGCATGTTCCTCATGAACATGTCTATGACCCCAAAAAGTCCAGATAAATTTTCAAGAACACATAACACAACCGCAACTACATCAACAGCAGCAACAACAACAACAGCAGCAACAACATCAACAATAAATACTACAACAAAATGGTTGAGACCTGTACCTGTGCTTTTTTTTGGGCGGGGAGTAATGTAGCGGCTGTATCAAGTAGCCGCTACGTTGCTCACCGACACATTCTTTTTATTTATTGTTGTTATGTATATTTATATATTCAGTTGTTATATTTTTGATATAAAAGATTGACATGTCATTCTCTGACTCCACTATTTATTATATTATATATTATACAAACTATATATTTTTATTATTTATACAATAAAGTAACGCATCCAGACCACTTCGTCGTTACACCCCTATAGCCTTGGGGCATTCTCGACATACATCTACCTATGGAAAACCATTAAATTCTAAGAATAAAAAGTTTCCTTTATTATTACCCCCACCAATATTTAGTAACCAATCTAAGAGTATTGCGAAAAAATTTAATAATAAAATAACGTTCCAGTTCAAGTTTCACTATTTTATCTATAATTGTTTTCAAATTAAAGACCAAAGTATATCCTTCTTGGGTCATCTTCAAGAGGCTGGTATTCCTGTAGGAGGGCGTGTATACAGCTGCCGTCGTTTAAAAGAGTCTAGTCGTCAGAACGCCGAGGACCCCGAAGATACACGTGGTACGTTGTGCGCTCAAAGCCGTCGATTGCGTACGGCATTGACGTTAGAGCGATCTGTAGCGTTCAGCATTAAACTCGCTCATAATAAGCTCGCTCTGTGTGCTCGGTGACCAAGCAAGTTCTTGAATCGGCGGGTCAGTTAAAAATTTCATTTCCGCGTAAAAACTAGCAAATTTGGAACCAGCGAAGGGTAGTTCTTAGAATTCTGTACCACGCTCTTGCCTGATAGTTCTAAGATATTTTGACTCGCTTATAGCAAATTTATTTACGTGCCCTTTATGTTCATTTATAGATAAAGCATGCTTTATAGAAACATTACAAAAACATGTTGAAAATGAACACAGTATGACCTCTTTAATCCGAACATGTTCTAATCCGAACTATCAATAATCCGAACAGCGACAACTCGGAGCCATAATCCGAACAACGTCTCGTTAATCCGAATAGCAAAGTAATTCCTGCTACCTAAATGAGGGAATCACTTGGTTTCATATTCTCTGTTACCTAAATGAGGGAATCTCGTAGATTAATGTATTCTGCTACCTAATGAGAGAATCCCTTGATTTCATATTCTCTTATTCTGCTACCTAAATGAGGGAATCCCTTGATTTCATATTCTCTAAGAACTGATCTGTTCACTGTTCATTGTTCATTAGACCTTTGCCTGTTACTGAGTTTAGTTTGCACTGCAATTTAAAGCCGACCTCCAAAAGATAACACGTTACTTTATCGATTAAAGAAGAGTTTATTAAGAGTTTAGAAGTGGGTACCACAGTGACCAGTATATCGAAAAAATACAATCAACGATTTGTATCGTAAAAAAAAAAGAAAACAAGACGAGTATTATATCGTAAGGCACCACAGCCAGTTCTTTGATCAATAAACGAAAAACGTTGAAAATAAGTGCATAGGATGGTTTTTACAGCGAAGATCTAGAGGTAAAAAGATGATTGACTATGTAAATATGTATGATTTTTTTAACACAAAATTGAATTATTTTATGTGTGTCCATATCGGCAGAAATTTTGTGTGAAAAAGCACTATTCTTTTATGGTCAGACTCACAACGATGACAATTTCAAAGCTAGCTCCGGATGGCTCGATAAGTTCAAAAACAAATACGAAATTCGACAACTATCAATTACAGACGAAAAATTATCAAGTGATGAGGCTTCTCTTGAACCAATAAAAAAGAAAATAGCATAAATGCAGTTGTGTTCAGACCAAATTTACAATGCCGACGAAAGCGGACTTTTCTGGAAATTACTTCCTCAAAAAACACTTGCTCATCAAGCTGAAACATCAGCTCCAGGTAGAAAAATGAGCAAGGAACGAGTTACATTTATGCCCTGCTGTAATTGTTTGTAGTGGACAAATTTCAAAAACCACGAGCTTTTGGAAATAAACCGATGTCGGTGAGGTACCAAGGACAGAAAAGAGCCTAGGTTACCATAGAAACTTTCAAGGACTGGTACACTGGTATCACACAGATTTTGTTCCAGCAGTGCGAAAAAAACTTTTGATTTTAGACAATGTCCTAGGACACCCTGAAGACTTATGTTCTGAAGATAAAAAAATTATTGTAATGTTTTTGCCGCCAAATGTAACTCCCTTAATGCAACCGATGGACCAAAATGTGATTCGAACGATCAAGTTAAATTACCGCAAGTGGCTTAAAAAAATTGTTGCTTCCGAAGGTGCAGGTATTTCTGCAGAACTGGAGAAAGTTAATTTGAAAGATGTTGTTATTGGATTATCAAGAGGATGGGAAGATGTGAGGCCGGAACTTATCGAAAAGTTCTGGACTAAACTTCTTAAATCTCTTCTTGATTATGGTTGGACTGAAGACGATAATCTTCCACTATTACAGTGAAGGGACAGAATGGAGTTGGAGGGTATATAGAAAGACAAATAAACAAGGTTACTGCACTAATAAACCAAATTTCTGAAGATGTCACACGATAAGAAGCTCTCGAATGGGCTATCGAACATGAAGAATCATGGGAATCCACAAATGATATGGATATTTTGAAACATATTCAGAATGAATCAAGCTCCGACGAAGAAGTAGAAGTGATACCAGGACATGTAAAGCACAAATAGGCAATCAGAAGTTTTGAAACGTGTTTGAAGTGGGCTGAAGAAAATGATGAATCGGAACACCACATTCTAATTCTATCGGAAATGAAAAAACGAGCCAAAAAGGCAGAAGAAATGATCATTATATAGAGAAAAATCACCGAATTTTTCAGTTTCTTAGATTTACTATTGACTTTAATCTTTAATATAGATTTATGTAATGTACCTATATATACTTTATTTTGTTATTCATATGTAGTAAGTACAGTTGTTTTTTAATTTTATATTTGAAAATAAAGCATTTTTTATCGTGAAAATGTGGAAATTCTTAGAGAATTAAGAAAATGAATATTTTATGTAATTTGTTCGATAATCCGAACATTTCGATAATCTGGATCAACCTGTGCAATAGGGGATTACAGCTCAATCGAATTAAGAGAAATTAGTGAAAAATAGTGAAAGTAGATGCTTAATAATGAATATTAATAAAGAAATAAAATGATATAATTGAAATACTTCGGAAATAAGGGGGTTTTTGTTTTAGCAACTCGTCACTCATGAAATTCATATATATTATTTTGATTGGCGACTCAAAGACGGCCTATAAATAATAACGAATACCCAGTTAGGGGCGGAGTCTACGAGCAAGGGAAATAGAGAAATTCAAATAGCGGAGGCGTGGCTATCAGTCCAGTAATGCAATTCTCAAACAGTTTTTATTTGAATATAAATTTCTTGCATTAAACTTAATAATTTTGATACACTTGCAATTATAAAGCATGTAGACTTGTACAGTGTTATAATATTAATTTGTTTTTTATAAATATAATTTAAAAAAAGTGTAAAAAGTATTAAGGAAGTGTTTCTTTTCTATTCAGTAGTCAGCACGAAAGGTACACAGCACCGCCAACGACAACTTGCATATTTTTGTAAAACTAAGTGTGTAATATTTTAATATTTCAATAAATATCTATAATTAGATAAAAATACGAAATTATTAAATTGTACTAGATTTCTGAGAGAAGTACTGATGTATTAAAAATCTGAGAATTGTACTAAATCTGGTTCACTTGGCCTTAGGCGGTTTTCTTCTAACCCCCACCCTACAACATTATTGCATAATTATTTTTATATAATTATCTACATCCTTGGCTAGAGCACTCATACATATTTTCAAAAACCGGATCCTATGCACTTAATAAAGATTGAATATCATTTATCGTGATAATATTGGTCGGTCTTCAGTTTTATTAAATATGGATGTTTAATTCGTGTTCACTGTAATTCAAGGGTTTAACAATCATTTCTGCATTTGTTGTCTTTTCCATTCTAAGTCAAAAATATATTTAAAAAATGCAATATTATAATTTTTATGTAATAATTTATAAATAATGAAAAGTTTTGATTAATTAAAAAATTAAATGTTAAATTATGTATAAATTATTGATTATTACTTAAAATTAATAATTTTCCATTTCTTTTTTACTTCAAATACTTGAATTGAAACGACAACAAAAGCAGAAATTATTGTTAACCCTTAATCTACAGTGGACCTGAATTAAACACTCATTTCGAAAGTAGTCAACAGAACCTGAATGAAAGGATTTACACAACATATACGTACTTTATTTATCCAGAATAGCGATGTATATCGGTTATAATTTCAACCTATACATTTAATTATTTAGCTTTAGGACTCAAGAGCAACATGTAATTAATTATATTTCAAGTATTCAAGTACTTGTTGAAATGGTTTAATGAATATGAATATGTTGAGAACTATGTTTACGTTATAAAATAAATGATTTTTGAATTTGCAAATATGAAAAGATGAAATTCAATCCAGTATTTTGAGAGGGTGAAAAGTTAATGAAATATTTCAAGTTACAATTTTTATTTTTACAAGCAGAAGGACTCTAGTATACGAGTATAATTAAAATTCATATAAAAATTATTCAAACACAAGTGGCATTGCCGAAAGCATTACTTTTCATCATACACAATATAATAGAGAAAAGCTATGAAATTATTTATATATACAAATACGAAAATATAAATTACATTTATAATTAAAATTTTCTTCTTCCGGAATTATAAAGCAGGATACTAGGAACAAACCTTATAATTTCCTGTAAATTTATTTTCAAACAACTTTAGGATTCCTCCGGGTACTTCCACAAAAATCTTTAATTAAGTAAAGCAGTGGCCCTAAACAGATGGTAATATAAAGTTTGTCATTTCGCTGATATATGGCATGAAAATATTGTAGGGATTTTTTACTGGATGAACTTGATTGAGTTGTTCCCGATGCCCTCGGGGTATCTCACTTGAAAGGGGTGTCCAACCCATTTACCTAGTTTATGAAGTGTGCGCGAAATAACTTCTGACAGCAAATTCATTTTTACGAGCGGATTTTGGAATATAGTTTTGATAAAGAATGGTTGGTTATTTTCACTTTAAAGATTTTTACTTTTCTTGAATACAAATTGCAATATTTGCGGCAATTATTATTATTATAGAAAATTTAATTTAGAATTTTAAAAATAAAGTACTAAAAAGATTTTATTATAGAGCATTGCAGTTTAAAATTTTAATATGTATGTACTTTTCAGCAGTTATTCAACTTTTAAAATAAAATGTCTGTAATAGAGTGAATTTCGAACAATCAGAAAAGTTTCTATGGAGCTGAGTATGTCGATCGGTTAGAATTAGACAGTTACCGAGAAGTATAATAGACTAATTATGAATGGAGAGTAGAGGATTCCATTAGGATGATGGTGTATAATCTTAATATTGTAGGTAATTCCGGAACTAATGTCAAATTTAGACAAAGCTCGCCTCGTAAATAAATAAAAAATATACAAGGGTGATTTAGAATGTTATCCACAAAGTTATGAATTGACAATTTTAAGTTTTAATTAATTACGTTTTATATGTAATTTTTAATTTTGAGGTAAAAAATATAAATAAAGCTTAATGCGAGTAAAATAGGTCGACTGTGAAGTCAAGAGCTATTATTATTACTGTATTCATAAATGAAAAATATAGAAGCAAATACGAGAATGGTTTCAAAAGTTTGCGACCTACAGAGATGGCTGCATTAGCCACACAATTATTTGTTGTGAGCTTGTGTGAAATGTCATAAGTTTTGCGTTAATCCACTTGTTTGATACAGTCACAAACTCACTAGGAGGACGACGTGAGGGAGAAATAATGACTCTCACTCTCACTATTTCTTTTCGAGCCTTAGAAAGTCAGTATTTTATTTATATACAATTATGATTGATGCCTTCTACCCCCATCCTGTGGACCACAGGTTTTCAACATTTTGCAGAGGTTTGAGCAACACTAATTTGTGATTTAATTTAATTTTTCTGAATTAAAGTGTGCATTTCATTGACATGAAAAATAAAATACCTTTGTCTTATCAAACTCCTGCACAAAAGTGCTTAACCCCGAAGAAAATTCATGAAGACATGGCAAATACATTTGGAAAATTCTGTCCATATCCGACAGTAAAAAAATGGGCAGCTGAATTCAATGGGAGGAAAATCATTGAAGATAATCCTCGCACTGGAAGGCCTGCAATTTTTACCGGTGAAGAAAACATCAATTCGATTCACGAAATGGTTATGGTGAAATTTAGATGACTTCGACAAATTTTATGAAGACTTAGATATAACAATAAATAAGAATAAAAATAAAGATAAAATAGTAATAATTATAGGGGATTTCAATAACAAAATCGGACATGGTGAAGAAAGCATTTTTGGACCCTATGGTTACGAAAAACGAAATGGTAAAGGGGAACTGCTAGTCAATTTCGTATTATCAAATAATTTGAAAATAGTAAACACATTCTTCAATAAACGCAAAAGGAAAAAATCAGATGTGGCCAGCACATAACCTCTCGCCAGATATATTACCTGGTTGTAAGCATAAAACAAAAAATATTTTTAAATACATATATTCATATCTCACTACAAAATAATTCTCACATATACATATTTGCAAAATCTATGGGATATTTTAATATAAATTATGTACAATACATACATTTTCTTTATATTCAATATCCTGAAATTTTCTTTTTCTACTTTTCTTTATATTCGTCATTTTTTCGCAAATTTCTTTTATATTCTTTTTTACGTATATAGTTTTGCGTTGTTGACTTTTTTTATTTTCATAATCTTCATAATGATGTACAAATATTTTTGACAGTGGCATACAAATATTTTTGACAGTGACATTTATGTGTCAATTACAAACATTTGAATTTCTTGCCTTGAAGTAGTTTGATCTGAGAATTTTCATCAAATTAGTTTATATGCATTTCTTTATCTCTAAATCTATATAAGATATAATAATGAATTTATCGACTCTTCCCATTATTGTTAGATTGAGGAATTCGTAGTTAAATATGTGTTAGGTCTTATAGTATTTGAGAAATCGTGGATCCAACATACACACACACAAAAGCGCGCGCGCGCCCGCACGCACGCGCGCACGCGCACACTGGCACACACGCGCACTCGCACTCACGCACACACACACACGCACAAGCACACGCGCACGCGCACTCGGACATCATCGTAAAAATGTTATAATCGGATTCTATGGACCTTAAAACGTGCTTATTCACTAAAATCTGGATATACTATTTTTAGCATGAATTCAATACCGCTCTTAGCGAGAGGTAAAAATGGACATGGCTATTGCCTGATAAACACAAAAACAAAATTGACTTTATTATATCTAACAATCTAAACTTGAAAACAGCTTATAATGTAATAAACAGCTCAAATTTTAACGCAGACCATAGACTAATTAAAGGAACATTAAAGCCTCATTCACAGCTTTTTTTAAGCATAACGTTAATACACAGTGCTAACAGATAATGCGTAACGAAGTTTGATATATAGCAACGTCCAGGACTATTCCATTCACAGCTAGTTTTAATTTTAACGCATAATGCATAAACACAAGGCATAGCAACAAAAGTTTGTAAACTCCAAATTTTTATGCATTACGGATTATGAATTAAGTAAATTTGTGTGTCAAAATGAATTTGCGACAAATCTCAAGATCTTAAATTTCGAAGAAAACAAATAGCTGCATTTAGTGCTACATTTGTAATAAAATATGCTCAAATAAAAGTAAACAAGGAAATATGCTTCAGCAATCCTTTCCTGTCATGATAAAATTCAATTTTGACAGTTAATTTTAATAAATACAGATGTCAACTATTAATTAAATTTTGTTGCAGAAAATGCTGTTTTTCTTAACCTTACGCATTAGCACTATGTATTAAAGTTATGTCTTTTATGCATTATCATTACGCATTAAAAAATTGCTGTGAATGTAGCTTAAACTTTGATAAAAAACAAAATTCATGATGAAATAGGAGAAAGAATCAAGAAAGCAAGAAATGAAAATACAATCCCAAAAGCATGACAAGAGAACAAAATATCTGAAGAAACAAAAACTCTTTTGGAAAAGAGGAGAAAACTGTATAAAATATCTGGGACAACTGAAAATCATAATTAAACAAATTAATACGGAAGGAACTCAGAGACGATTTAAAAAGGTACGAAGAAAAAATCGTAGAAGACACTTTTAGTTCACCAGGATCTATACAACAAACAATACCTGTTTAAAGGTGTTCTTTTCACGATATTTGCAATCTCCGAAACTATAGGTCCTAGCGAAATATACTTTATATACAAAATTAAAGTAGATAAAATTTCCTACAAAAATGTTCTTATTGGTTTTTTAGAATTAATAGTTTCGAAGATTCAAGGCGGACAAAATAACGATTTTTCAGAAGTTATTTATTAGAAATTTTTCGTCACATACGCTCAAATGGCTTGGTGAATAATACTTTTTACTAAATAATTGCTATATAATACTGGGTGCAACACGAAAAGCGAGCCATAGGCGTTTAACATGGAAAAACAGTTTTTCCTATCGCAAAAGTGGTCTATTAATTTTAGATACTAATGCTTCAAATAAATGTTTTAGAGAATCAAATTCTGCATTTAAGTCAGTAATCATATTTGATTTAGCACGGTCCGTAACCGAGTCCAGTGGAGAAGGGCTGGGTAGAAGGGTTGTATAAGGGTTAGGGAGTCAGTTGAATAAAACAAGCCTTCTCAACTAAGTGATTTAACGCACAATATGGGAAATGGGGGAGGCGATAGGGTGCTTGCGAGTGTGTAGGAATTTTCTATGGATGGGGTACCAATCCATCGAAAAACCCCAGACTTGGAGGGTCATGATTTTCTATTAGGGTTTACACCCTTAGCCAAGAGGTTCCGTTTTTAAGGCGCCGGAGTTTCGCCTTGCACCCTCTCCAGTTTGTTCCCTCGCGACTTACCATCGGCCGCTCTGTATGCAGATGTTACACGGCAAACTTGCCTTCGTGAACGTGGGAGTAGGATTTTTCGGTAGAGCTGACTCAGATGTTTCGAGCATGTAACAAAATCAGTAGGCATCTTCTGGGTTTTAGGTAGAAATAACTACTTTGGCATCGTTAAATACCCTATCCCCCACTTTTCGCGTTACATCTGGTATATAAACATAAATATAGCAACTATTTATAAAAGTATTGTTCGCCAAGCTATTTGCTATGTGCGAACAATCTCCAATCAACTTAAAAATCGTTATTTTGTCCGCCTTTAATCTTCGAGACTATTAATCTTACAAAAAAATTATAAGACCATTTTTGTAGGAAATTTTATCGACTTTAATTTTGTATATAAAGTGTTTTTCGCGAGGACCTATAATTTCGGAGATTTTTGCAAAAATCGTAAAAAGCACATCTTTAAAAAATACTTAGACCATCTGTGACCCAAATTATAGAAAAAGTTAAGGAATGCGGAATACAAGTATATATCGTATTCATAGACTACGAAAAAGGGTTCGACAGTATAAAGCATGAGCAAATGTAGGAAGCACTAAAAGCCTTTGGAGCTGAACAAAAATATACCTATCAATATAATAAAACCACTGTATCACAATCTGACTCCTCAAATAAAAATAAACCAACAATCTCTGAGAATTAACACATTCACAACACTTGAATATGGATATCGATGGAACAAACATCACAATTTAAAATTTGCTGATGATATTATCGTTATCGCAAAAACCACTCAGAATTAATAAAAACGCTAATTGACTTGAAAACGGTAAGCATACGTATTGGCCTGAAAATTAACAAGGAAAAAACTAAGATTATGACAAATTCAGAAGAATTACCAGTAATAATAAATGGAACTCATAATGAATACACAAAAGAAATGAAAAACTTACGTCGTTTCAAAAAATCGAAGATCAAGATAAACAAAGATGAATTACACAAGGCTGGAACAAGTTCTGCTCTTTGAAGACAATCATGACAGGAAAATTCTTCACCACATCAAAAGCAAAAGTCTTTAACACATGTATAATACTATGCTTAACTTTTGGCTGCGAAACTTGGATAATGTCAAAACATAATAGAAAAAAAATTAGGATGACACAACGCTAAATGGAATAAAGTATAAAGACTAAACGACAGAATTCCAAATATAGAAATCAAAGAGAGAACTAAAGTTAATGATATTGCAGGAAAGTGCAAGAGAAGCAAATGGAAATGGGCTGGCCATGTTGAAAGGATGCAGGACAATAGGGGGACAAAAATAACGACGGACTGGATTCCAAGAGGAAGAATCGGAAAAAGAGGCGGACAAGAAAAGATGGCAGGATGACCTATGTAAAGTTAAGGGAAAAATGTAGTCCAAATTAAATTGAAGATATACAGATAAATGAAGATTCAAAGGAGGCCAGTGTCCAGCAGGGACTTAGAAGGCTTTTAATTAATTGATTGTAATAGTGAATCAAGTTTTGAGAAATGGCAGAAATTTTGAGCATCTCTTACACTGTAAAGTTTTGGGGTAGAAACAGGGAAGATGAATTTCCAATTGAGTTGTTGAATCTTCCTTAAAGTTGATTTAGGGTAGGAAGGTCGAAACATGGTAAGAAAAAGGTAGGAAATTTTGGTAGGGCAGATTCAATTCGCTTACAGGCATCTGTGTTGCACTGTAGGTATATTAGGTAGGTGCTACTACCTTTGTAACATGTTTAGACCTTTAGGGTTGATTCGAGCTGAATATTCTACTTTCAATTTGAGGTACAGTTTTTATCATAAAATATATGGACTTCACATTAATTAGCACGTAACAATGTCATACATGTGAAATTACAAAGGAATAATAGGAAAACGACGGCAGAAATAATATAAAATATTCAGTTTTACTGAAATTTGCAAACTTATTGAACTTACATTGTTAATACAAATTAAATTTATTTATTAATCTTATATTTTTTATAATTCCGTGCATACATACATCGTTTTCTACGTTACTTACTAGAAAGTGATTTGTAACAAACTATTGTATAACTATTGTATATGCATATAAGATAGATTGTTGTTGGAATATACAGACGTGTTTTTTTTGCTCTTAAAAAAAAGCTTTTTTATAGTGATTCAATTTGAAATTGATATAATTACCTAGTATCAGTGAGTGCATCTATTAGCGGGCATTACTGTGAGTGTGGTAGTTTTCTTCGCAGATATTTTAGTGAGGAGATATTTGATATTATATATCTCACAACCACCCATTTAAATCGTCTTTTTAAAGTGTGAATTTTGCGAATTTCTACGTGTTTAAATTTAATTAAAGTGTCATCGACCTCCAATATGCCGCAGATTTGCGCTTGCTGTTCAGCGGCGATAGAAGATCGGCAACTTCTCCAATGTTGTGTGTGCAAAAACCAATTTAAAGGTAGCTGTGTGGGTATATCTTCCTCAGACATAAGAATTATCTATGGTAGAGATGGCGTCTCGTGGACATGTAAACCATGTAAAAATATTGGAGAGGATATTAACTCGCTGAAGGCGGTCATTGTTAGCATCAAAGAAGAATTAAATTCATTTAAAAATATGTTTCAAAAGCAAGTTAAGTCAACCCATGATCCGGTTGAATTTGAAAGCATTATTGGTGAAATCAACGACCGCGAGAGACGTAAAAATAATATAATAATTTTTGGTTTACCTGAAACAAATATCAATAACGATGTCACATCTGCTAAGAATATAATTCAATTGATAAATAATGACGTTTCTGTAAACAACATAAAGTTATTTAGAATTGGAAAACAGGTTGCAAATAAAGCACGACCAATGAAAATAGTGCTTAATTCCCATAAGGACGTTCTAACTGTCATAGGGAGTGCTCGTAAACTAAAATCAAATGATAATTATAAATCAATTTTTGTGACAACAGATAAAACGCAACGCGAATTAACTTATTTAAAACAAATTAAAACTGATCTGAAACTGAGAGTGGACAGTGGAGAAACTAATTTAAAAATAAAGTATATAAACGGTTTACCAGCCATTATTAAATCTAATCATTTAAACTAATAAAGCCCAACAATCGTACATCTGTGCCGTCCAGTTTTAAAATATATTATCAAAATGTTCGGGGATTGAATTCTAAGACAGACCAGTTCTTTAAGGGTGTTTGTGATGGTGAATTTGATGTCCTGTGTTTGAGTGAAACATGGCTTACCAACGGAGTAAATAGTGCCGAACTGTTCCCGCCATTCTATGTTGTGTATCGTTGTGATCGCCGTGTGGATCGTTTGAACGTGAATAGAGGAGGCGGAGTTCTAATTGCTTGCAAAGACAATGTCCAAATAACGCAAGTTGATTTGTCCCCAATTGTAAACACCTTCCATTCTATTGATGTGGTTGGCTGTAAGATATTTACACCAGACTCAAAACTGTTTATTTTTGTCTTTTACATCCCACCGGATACGCCATTGATAGAATTTGAAAGCTTCTTTGAGGCATTAAGTCTTTTTCATGAAATATATGATTATCAAGTTTTGTTTATTGGAGATTTTAATGTACCTAGTTTTGTCAATAATAATTTAGCATGTAATAAAGCTAATATACTTAGAAACTTCCTTGAACTACAAAATTATGTTCAATTTAATAACGTTCTTAATAGTTGTAATAAGTTATTAGATTTAGTTATTGGGAATATTGAGTGTCAGGTTGAGAATTCAGATATTAATTTAGTAACAGTGGATAATTATCATCCGACATTGCAGATCGAAGTGGATATTAAGACAAATAGCAACTCTAATTTTCCACTTAACAAACATCAAAAAAATTATAATTTCAAAAAAGCTAATTTTCTTGATCTATACAAAAGTATATATGAAACTGACTGGTCTCCATTATTATTAATGAATGATGTAGAAGAAATATGTAAAGCTTTTTATGATATTTTAGAAAATTACTTTGATGATTTTGTGCCTACTTTCAAGGTAAAAAATTCAAGTAATCGATCCTTTCCTTGCTGGTTCACTAAAGACATTAAAATAAATATTAAAAAGAAATTTAATCATTTCAATGATCCTTTAACTATTGTTAATAGTTTTGCTCAATATTTCAAAAGTGTGTATATACAATCCAGTCAAGGTAATAATTCAAGACTTAAAACCGATTTTTTAAATTATCTCCCATCTATTGAAATTAACGAAATTACAGAGAATGACGTATTGCAAGCTATTAGAAGGTTATCAAATAAAACAACTGCCGGTGTAGATCAAATACCTAGTTTTGTAATTAAAGATTGTTCTTCTGCACTTGTAACACCCTTGGTACATATATTTAATATTATTTTAGAAAAATCTGTATTTCCAGATATTTGGAAAATCGCACGTATATGTCCTATTCATAAATCTGGAGATGTCTCAAATATTAAAAATTATAGACCTGTGTCCATATTATGCAATTTGTCAAAAGTATTCGAAACCATTATACACAATAAATTAAGTTTTAAATTAAGTCCATTCATATCGTCATTTCAACATGGATTTGTTGAAAAAAAATCTACGGTGACAAACTTAGCAGTAATATCACATTATATTACATCAGTGGTGGATAAAGGGGGGCAAGTAGACGTAATCTACACTGACTTTCATAAAGCTTTCGACCAAATCGATCATGGTTTATTGTTGCAAAAATTACAGTCTTTTGGTCTTAACTTAAATTTATTTGCTTCAATCATATTTATCTAATAGAAAGCAATTTGTTAAATATAATGGTTTCCAATCGGAGTATTTCACCCCTACTTCTGGCGTACCACAAGGCTCGGTATTAGGACCCTTTTTATTTATATTATATATCAACGACCTAAGCAATCTTATTAATATGTGTGATCATCTGTTTTACGCAGATGATTTAAAAATATACTGCTCAATCAGGAATGAATTAGACTGTCATAGGCTCCAATGTCAGTTGGACCAAATTTTCGAATGGTGTAACCAACACAATTTAAAACTGAACTCTAAAAAATGCAAAACTTTGTCATATTATAAAATAAAAAATCCAATTTTGTTTAATTATCACATTAATAACATTGTACTAGAAAGACCATCTCATTTTAAGGATCTTGGAGTTATTTTTGAAACAGATATGTCTTTTGTAATACATGTTACAGAATTGGTTAGTTCTGTTTTTAAAATACTTGGATTCATATTTAGGAACTGTAAACAATTCTGTAACGTGAACACAATTATAATATTGTTCAATAGTTATGTTCGTTCCAAATTAGAATATGGAGCATTAATATGGTATCCAATTTATGACCGGTACATTACTAGAGTTGAAGCTGTACAAAACGTCTCCTGAAGTATTTAGCATTTAAATGTGATCATATCTATCCTGCACGAGGTTCAGATTATAACAATTTATTAGTACGTTTTAACTTTAAATCATTAGAAACACGTAGAATCTGTCAGTCAATTATATTTTTGTTAAAACTGCTGCAATACAAAATTAATTGTCCTGCCTTGTTAGAGAATATTGAAATTCATGTACCACGTCTAACATCAAGACATAAATTATATTTTCAATGTCCTAGAGCGAGGACAAATACACAAACCAGATCTCCGATCTATATAATGTGCAACAACCTCAATAAAATTGTTAGTGAAATAGATGTATTCACAATATCACCATATTCCGTTATAAATGTATTTTCGAATTTGGAAAAAATTTAAACATTTATTATGTATTTATATGTTATATTTGATTTATTTTTTTATCTCTGTATGTATATTCCTTTCAAAATTTACTTTGATGCATGTAACTGTATTTTGTCCTTTATATGGTGTACACTGTTGGGCAAATAAATTATTATTATTATTATATTACAAGATAGACAAATAAATGTGTGAAATGCAAAACATAACAGATTACAATTGATTTATAGCATTATTGGGTAAATAATGAAAATTGAATATTTTAGTTTTTCTTATAATTTTATTTTAAGAAAAACTAAAATATTCAATGAAACATAACTGACGATGTGTAGACTTATATAGTTGTTATATAAACAAATGCAATACGATATTAGTTATTTGTAAGATTTCGGAAATGAAAAGTGATCGAATAAGCTTTCGCATTTCTTGGAAATTGTTTGTTAGTCCAGCTAGCAACTGAAGGCCCTACGGGTTTTTCCGAAGGCCATCATAACGGTACCGCATTTCTAGGGTTTGGAAGGAGAACACAGAGGGGTGAGAAATATATGTGTCATTCTGTCATTTGTTATTCTGTGGTCGACAGTCGCAATGAGCATACTTGAAACTCAGGTAAAATACATTATGTTGTATTTTTAATTATAAAAACTAATATCCTTCTATTTTTTAGCTCCTTCTTGGTTTAGTGCGGTACGAAATAACATACATGTAGATTTGTTATCACTGTATTTTCTACAAAAAATGAAGATGTGCCGATTGTAAAGAATCGCGCATCTTGACAACCATGTTCGACGTATAAAAATTAGAACTTTAAAGGTAATTTTCTTTATTTTGTTTCATTTTCTTTTTATTTGCATACTTTCAAAGATAATATAACTATATTTCGCGGTACATACCTATACCAAATGTTAATTTTATTTTTGTTGATTTATCATTTAATATGATTATTTTCCTGTTAATAAAATAATATTATTATTTAAATACAAGAAAATAAACATTGAAAAACTAGCAAATATTTTGAATAAAACGTTCTTTTGTTGAAAAATATTTATTAGACACAACAATATTAATTTAGTTTTATTTGCTACAAGAGGATTCAAAGAAAGTGAAGATATTCCTCGAGGACCTGCAAGAATTGGAACAATAGCCAGTGAACGTGACCTTTTTTGAATACATAATTCATTTATAAATAAAATAAATATATCATCAAGGTATATTACCCATTGCTGGATGTGCTAATCTGCTTTGTTCACAGATATCGTTAATGATACTGACATATTCGTATCGTGTACGCATTTACCAGGAGTCACCTCAAAGATAAAACATTATGTAACTTACAATATACTTTTATCTTATTTTATTTATGTATATTTTGTTTAAGCAAATAAATATTTTTTTATGTATAATGTATTATTTTTCCTGAATCCCAATAATAAATAATATACTTTTCAAGGAATTTGCAATGACCTCATGTAGGGGTTCATATAAATTACTATAAAGTATTTTTAACAACCTTACAAGCATTTACTGGTAACTTGTGATACGGAAATTTCAAATCACTTTAAAGTATTTCTATAAACCACTGCGGGTATTTGCATCCCACTATATGAAGGGTCGTATTGTGTCTACCTGGGAGTAAGGTAGGTTTTACTACCCTAAACAGAGATTGGTGCATCGACCTTTTAAAAAGGAAGGATTGTTCTACCTTGGGGTTGCATATAGTTTCAACCCATAAAGGTAGTTGCAGCTACGTTAAAACTTTACAGTGTATGAACGGATTCAACACATTCTGACAAATAATGGGAATGACAAAAATTTCTGCAGTTGGGTTCTCCGGAGTCTGACGGAGTTCCTTTTTAGATGCTGTCCAACATAAATAAATAAATAAATATATCATCACGGCTTATTACCCATTGCTGGGTGTGCCAATTTGCTTTTGTACACAGATATCGGTAAAGATGATATATTTGAACCGTGCGGGCGCTTACCAACATGCTGTTCCTTTATGAAACTGATCCAGATATGATTATGAAATAGTTATTTGTATCACTGTCTAGAAACTGCATATGAAGCGAGGCCTTTAACTATGAGCACTCGCTCCTGGCCGTGTTATACACAAGATTTTTTGTGCCGACTTTTCTAAATTTATTGAATTTGATTTATTATCCAAATATGCAATACACTAGAGATTTTTGATGTTGGTAACATCAGAAGAGTTAAATAATTTCAAATGACAAATAACATGGATTTACAAACATAACCTGGAAAATCAGCAAACATTTTTTATTGATTTTGCATTGCAAAGTCAAATATTATTACTTAAATTTAGCCGAATTTCGCTTAAAACGTGTTCATTTAAGATACAATTAACAAGTGTTAGAAGTTGTATTTTTTTTGTTAATTCTTGTGTTTACTACTTATAAGTTGACTTTTCACCAGAATAATACTTATATTATAAAAGTTCCTATCTTTTTGCCGGCTGTGGCCTGTAAATAAGTGTTTCTGGACAATTTAGAGATATGTAAAACAATTTATACCGGACGAAGGCACAAAAAGGTTTATTACTATCGATAAGGGGACGTGAAGAGAATATTGATGGTGGATTACATTCCGAATGGTTAAACCATTACAGGACAATACTACTCAAACTTATTACATCAACTTCGTTAAGAAATAAAAAAGAAAGCGACCTGGCATGCTAACGAAAGTTGTGCTGTTCCATTAGGATAGCAATGACTGAAATTCGTCGGTGCGGCTTTGAATTGGTACCTCTTACTTCTTCCTTATTTAATATGTATTTGCTACTTATATTTATTATTGACATAAACTTAATGTTTCACACTGTTTACTTATCCAAACAGACACAGACATTTTCAAACAAGGAATTAAACTGAAATTCTTCATTCGAACCCACATTTAAAACTTGTTAACTCAAACTTTCATCCACCTTTTCTAGTGAGTGTATTAGGCTTGATTTGCCCTTCCCTTCAACATCTTTGTACGTGACTTGTGGGCTAACTAGCCGGGAAGAGTACCGTAGATGTGCCGGGAATCGTTTAACATGAAGTTTTCAGTAGTAGGCAGGAAAAGGAAAGTGAAGTGACTTGACTCCGGCCCAACTTCACTTTGGTGTTGCATTTCAATTACTTCCCCAGCCTTATATTAATCCTTTACTACGCGCATAAAACTGGAAGACATGTAACGAGATCTTTACACAGAGTTTGACGCTACGCGCTATTAAGTCGGGTGATAATACGGTGAAATTTTAACTAACTACGCCTCTAATCGTCGCTTCATTAAATTGAGTATTTTATTATGATGTATGAAGAGCGCTCGAGTTGTTTTGTGTTAACAATGTAATTACATATTTCTAGTGTCAATAGAAATTCCTTTTATATAATATGCATTTAATTGAAAGGAGTAGTGTATGAAGTATAATTTTTTGTTACTATATCCATGTATCTAGTTTTTAAATGATAAAATTATTCTATATTTTACAGTCATCGTTATTTAAAGTATCTATTTACTGCATTTTAAGAGAAAAATTACCGAATTTAGGACTTATAAAGTCTATTCAATGTCAAAATATACATTTTCAAAGTTTATATTAATATTAGGTTAACAGTACAGGATATCTACTGAAAAAAGACCCTCTATCCCAAATAAATTGCAACAAAAACTTTTTAAACGGAAACCTGTTCAGAAAAATGCGCCGAACAACATATCAAAAGTTTCCGGAAATCGGACCATGGAAACCTTCTGCAAATTGCTAAAAATGGTGGTATTTTTAGGTTTTTGGCCACTTTCTCGAAAACAATTGCGCGTATCAAAATAATACAAAATTAAAGCTGAACATTTTTTGCGCAAAAAAGGATTCTTACACTTTTACCTAGGATGAACATTCAAAGAGTTACGTAAAAAATATTTAACCAAAATAATTTAAGAAAGAAATTTAAATTACACAAAAATATGCAATATTACGTATTTAATACTTGGACTAAAAAGTTTTACTGTTTATAACAGTTTTAATTTATCGTGGCATCGAAAGAAGTAAATTATCGATGATTTTTAAATAATTTGCTTTCCTATAAATTTTATTTTAGTTATTCACTACGCTGATTCTGTTAAAATTAGGATAACGCGGAAATTTTCAATTCTGCATGAAATTTACTTTCATGTCATGTATTAGTATTATACGATTTATGCCGATGAACGGTTCGCGTTACCAACACCTTAAACTTACATGAAATTCCTCTAAAATTTTAAACATCTGAAAATCGTCTCATTTCTTAATCTTTTAGTAACCACTTCCATACGTATTAAATACGTAATATTGGTTATCTTTAATTGTATCAAAATTTTGGGTGAAAAAATGCGAACTGTGTCGATTTTCAGATGTTTAAAATTTTAGATGAATTTAATGTAATTTTAAGTTGTTAGTAACTTGCAAATCGCTCTTCGGCAAAAATCGTATAATTATGACATGAAAGAGAATTTCATGCTGAATTCAAAATTTCAAACCGTGTTATTCGTTATCCTATCTTTAACAGAATCAGAGTAGTGTATGAAAAAATGAAAATTTGTGGAAAAACAAATTATTCAGAAACCTGCTATTGTAGTCGAAATTGTAGGGATTATAGAAGTCAAAGAAATGATCTTGAACCAAACTATACCTATATTTCTGTTTAGAAAGTTAGAAATAAATATATTGAGTTTTCTGAAAATAACATTCCCATAGAATCAGATTCGAACAATATTTACTATGAACTTTGCCGCTATTTTAGTATACAGTATAAAAAGTATTATAGGTATAAGATGTATTAATGGCAAGGACCGTCAAGCAAGAAAGTAGCGGAATACTTAATCTTACTATATTAATCAGTATTAATAAAGTTTGATTAAGAAATAATTAATCATTTTCATTTTGCTATAAACATAAAATGCAAAATATCTAACGATTTTATAAAATTATTTATGAAAAATATATATGCTTTACTTTACAATGTAATCACTAAATCTTAAATATAACATATGGCGTTCTGATAAAACAGTAAGTTCAGCCAAATATATATATATATATATATATATATATATATATATATATATATATATGCGTCTAATTTAATTTGAAGAAAATTGATGATATAATTCACTTTTATCATGATTATTTCAAATTTCTATATGGTTTCCAGCTAAACCTAGTAACCATTATCATTTCCCAATGGCGCATTTAGGAAAGTTCAACTACTCTTTCCTTGGTACAATGTTCGAGAGTTTTATAAATATTATTTTGATAATATACGGTTTCCGTCGAACACTACCAGAATGTTAAATAACAAATTACAAGTAAATAAAAAAAACTATATTTTTTATCTCTTGCCACCGTGGGTACGTACATCAAATTGTGCATTTGTGTAAGCTAAAGCTATAAATTTTATATTGTATTGATTGAATTAATAAAGGTACATGAAAAAATTTAATATGCACCTCGATAAAAAGTGCATTTTAAAGCATCGGTTACATCAATGTTGTGCAACCTATTTCTTATCGCGACTCCTTTTCTTAAATAAAATCTCTACGTGACTTCTAAAACTTTTTTGCTAATTAGAAAATAATAGAAGCATAAATTTCTTGAGAATTTCGTGACCGGGCCACGACACGACCCACGGATTGCGCATCTCTGAATTAAATTTCATCAAGCAAAATAGACTCGGCTCTAATATGTACAATTTTATCTTTAGTACATAAACAGCTGTTTTTCTTGCCTTGCATGTTATACAGAGTCAGGAAGGAGTAATGTGATAAACTTAGAAAATGTACCTTTTTTACACACATGACTAAAAAACGCAAAACTTGTTATCCGATTGACATGTGGAAAATAAATTTCGTATTCTTTTGTAACTATTTCCATCATAATATTTTTTTTCTATTTCGGTGTTCTTATGTTTCTATAAAAGCACTGTTTATCACTGAAAACACGACGTTTAGAAAATCTATAAACGTACTGTTTTTGGCGCCTTTTATGTTCTAGAGTTGGTAGTCATGCATTCAAATCTGACAGATAACCTCAAAATGGTAAATTGTTTGTGTTGAAATATTACCAATTACTTCTAATTGTGGATTTTTATCCTTTCACTAGGTGATAGGACTAGAAAGAAAAGAAATTTATAGCTATAGCTGTGTTAGTTAAGAAAGAATAACAATCTGTGAAGTTAAAATTTCAACTAAAAAATTATGAAACAAGAAACAATGCGCTCAGGTTTACTTTGTCAAAATAATTGCAATTTAAATTTATGGTAATGCAATTTTGAATTTAATGTATTGTTATTCCAGGCAGGTTATGAAATGTATGATGCACGTTATTTGAAAATTTTAACACTGTCTACTCAATTTGTGGCGGCTGCTAGCAAACAAATATGAAAAGTTGACGTTTTAATCCATGATTTGCAGTTCCACGTTGTGGCGAACTATCGAATATATGCCATATATGTTTTGTATTAAAAATTGTAAGAAAAGCTGTTGCCGTTATCTGTGCAACTGAGAAGTGAGTGTTGTAAAAATGGTGGAAACTAAAAGTCTAGAGCAATAAATTGTTCATTAAAGTATTTCATTATTTAATGAGTTTTATTTAAATGTTTTTTCAATAAAAAGGCTTGATGGTCCACGTAACGTCCTTCAATCCCATATTTAAGTTTTATTTATGATAATAACCAACACGAAACACCGATATGTCAAATCAGGATGGTTCATTAATAACCTTGGAGTTCATTGTATGTATTGGTTTTCCTCTTTCATAATTGTATAATGCTTGATACAATGTTTTAATGTAAACAATCAGACAAAATCACAAGATACACAAACTGTCAAAATGTGAAATTTCAATTTTTAGCGGGAAACGCTACCAACATAACTGATAAAAAAACACCAACTCATATTTTTGACAAATCCTTTTTTTTTAAATCTAATTGTAAAATTACCTCAATAGAAAAAATAGTATAAAAAACATGTATCATAAGGCCTGTTGACTCACTCGTCCTTTGTAAAACTCGCCTGGCGGCTCGTTTTCAAAACTTGGACTCGTACGTTAACAGATTGCCTTATGATACTTGTGTTTTAATGTACTATTACCTCCCGCTACTCTAGGTAAGGGAGGTATAGGGATCGTGCTAAAAATCGCATATCGAGATTTTGGTAAATGACCACGTTTTAAAGTCCCTAGAATCCAATTTTAACATTTTCACGATGATGTCTTTGTGTATGAATGGGTGTGTGTATTTGTATGTGCATCCTTCACTCAAATACTGTCATTCAGAAAATTTTGAAACCTTGTATTTCTACCTTATTCTAATATGGGAAGCTTAAAATATATTTTCTTCGAAAAATACCTTCAAATATTATTTTTTCATGATTTGTGTCATTATAAAAATTAAAGATTATTAAATTTTCTAGAGATTTGCATAAACACTTTTTCTATATATTTTGTGGATAAATTTATAAAATTATCTATATTTTTAAACCCGGAGCCTACGCTTTAAACAAGCAAAACTCCTTGGTTACACAATTCATACCTCATATCATATTCAAATTAATAATAGTAACGTTTTAAAAAGAAAATATTAAATAGAACCATAGTTATATGGAATGGATCTTAATACAGTTTCCGCAATAACTAAATATGTAAGTATGTATATTTAAATTAATAAAAATTAAATAGCGGGAGGTTTGGTGTTAGCCACATCAGATTTTCAAATATGTTCATCGTTCGAATAAACATTAATTATTTAATTTATTTCTTTGCCATAAGTCAAATTGACATTTACATTTATAAAGCTACTAATAACCGAAATTTTAAAATATCTTTTTAAAATTTTGAAGAAACTAGAAACATAATAATAAATGTAAAACCAGTTTTGAATACAACTTTTAAATCTTTGCACTCTACAGTTTTTGCCGTAAAATGAACTGGACAACAGGAAATTTAAAAAAAAAGAACTAAAATCCCATGTTAGATCCCTATGTCCGCACCTGACCGTCAACACCTTGTTTACGAGTACATTTTGATAATTTCTTCAAACCTCTTCAAGTCAACATTAATACGTACTATTCATTAAACTTGTTCATAATGTTTATGTCAATGATATACGAGTATTATTATCACTGTATAAATACTACACCATCATGATGATTTATCGTGATGAGAATCTTGTTTCCGGTGTTATTAACCGATAACAAGGTAACGAGAGAGAATGTAAATCAATACTTGACTGTAAATGACATCTCTCACCGAAGTAAACAAGTGATATTTTGTTGAGGGAAGTACTTACCTAATAAAGTTTCTTTCGCGCCCTCTATAGGACACGTGTTGTAATGGTACACTAGCCAAACGACGCCTAATACTAGGAGCGCTGTCTCTAAGAGCATTATCACTGAAAAAAAGAAAACAGAATTAAGCTATATGCTTTTAGATCGCGTATTTCCAGTTGCACCGCTAACACTTTAATTTTAATCTAGGCTTAAAAGAAAATCTGCAAATCGGAATTTGACAACAATATTAAATTTCTCATTTGACTCTTTCACTACGATTTAATGTAAGAAACATTATGAAATTTATGTGGTAGCGGTACAAATGGGCGACATTGAAATGAATAATAATTTTGAACGAAATAACATCTTTACGTATTTACGACGAATAGTTTTGTAGGCAATTTTAAGATTCGAAGAGCATAGCAAATTTTCAAAAAATTCTTTAGAGTTTCTTACAATTTAGTTTCAGAAATAATTATAAACTAATTTAAAGGACAACTTTTGTTAACCAGATTAATTATACTCTGAATACATAAATATAGAGAGTAATTTATAACAAGTGTTACAAACTAACTGTTTATTGGTGAGATCATTTCAAGTGAAAAATGTCAAATAGGTTTTTTCTTGTAATTATTTATGTAGGTATCAAAATATAAAAAATCGAAGTTCTATAAAAAAACAGTTATTTATCAAATCTGTTAATAAAAAACAAACGCTTTTACCTGACATTTCTTAACCTTAACTATACTCTATTCCATTTAAGCCATTCAGCAGATGGCACTGACATCAACGCCAGTTTTAAGTAGCCGAAATAACATTTGGTAAAATTGTCTCTTGTCGCCAATTTCAGCCAATCAGAGAGTTCAAAACTATGCCCTATTTTCTACAATAGATGGCCGATTTCACCACCTATTTCTAAAATTTAAGTAATGCCTATGTACCCGATGTGCACCACATAGGTATTACCTAGCAAAATTTTATTTTCACCAATCGCTAAGCATTGCCTATCATGATTTACGATTTCCGATACCCAAATCGCTAAGCATTTCCTAACGTTTGACAGCTGACACTTCTAAATGAAAATTGGACCAGTTTACTGAATATTTTGATAGTTATAACGAAGAAATAGAAGAAATGCACAAGATAGAAAAGAAAGAAAAATAACTTTAAATTCTGCGATGAAAAATGATTTTAAAAAAGATTTTTAATTAGATGACATTATTTTATAAATATCCGAATTTATATATGACAAAATTAATTAGTAAGTACATATGAATATATCGGCATTATTCTATATTTTATATGTTGGGAAATAACATTAAATATTCACACAATTATATTCATACTTTTTACAAAAATACCAAATAGCCATATGCATTCTGGTTGTGTAATTTTAAATTTGTTTTGAAATCAGAAGATTCAGTTTCTGTTTTTGTATTGGATATTCTATATTTTGCCATTTTATATTTTTTTATTCTTATTCATTTTCATTTTGGTTTCATTTATATTTTTATTCCTGTCATACAAATTTTAAAATATATTTACCGTAAAACATATTTCATTAAAATTATTAATATTTTGTATGTCAATGTTGACAAATATAACTGACAAATGCCATAAATTATAAAATTATTCGTTTTTCTCAGTATCACAAAAATTACTAATATTTCGATGCCTACGTATGTAATTCCTAACTGGGCATTGCTTTGTTTCGTGAAATCCAAAATCTATATCAGTATCAGTTTAGGCAGTACATACTTAAATTTAGGTAATTCGTAGCTAAGCAATGCTTTTGGAATCGGTGGTGAAATCGACCGTAGCTTTCTCATTTCAAATTTTGACGGTGGTTATTTCTTCAAAGTTGTTTTTTTTTTATATTTTGTTCAATTACAATTTAATATTATTTTGAAAATTGGCACAAAAAAATAATACTAGTCTGGACATTATGGTACACTAGCTATGTGTGCAATTAGGTCCACTCAATATTTACTGTTCAAAATAACTCTACAATTTATTTTAGTGTAAGTAAGACTTCCACAGTGTTAAATTACTGAAAATATCATTTTCGCTACCTACGTGTTAAAATTGTACACTAACATTTAACACGGTTTTTACTGTGTATTTATAAAATTTTGACTTCTTGTATTTTGCTAATTGCAGTAGTAGGACTTTTGTTCATATGACATTTTTTTCTTAAAATGATCTGAGGAATAAACTGTTTGTTACACCTTTATGAATCAACTGCCTAATAGATAAATTGATAAATACATTTTCCGTTGACCGTTTATTAATAGGTTATGTTAATGTATAAGAAATCATTCATTAATGACCCCTATTAATGCATTATTTTTTATTAATAAACGATTTATTGGATGCGTTAACCACATGGAACATAGCATGTACTGCTAACTCTAAGTTGTAGCAAAATGCTAGACTGAATTAAAAGACATGATTTTGTCACTTACTAGCTAGGTAAATTCACATAATATACCTTTAAAATGAATTTGAAACAATAATATTCTTCAAATAACATAAAGAACCACTAGTGCTGTATAGCGTTACGTAAATTGAAGGCACTCATTAAAAACAATTTATGTCAAATTTTATTGATTTTCTGACATAAAATTTAACTAACCTAAAATCAAAATCATTTGTAATTTGTTAGCTATTATGGACATCAATAATATTAAATTGACCTCGCCAGAAGTGTCATACGGTACAAATATTACATCTTTAAGTTTGCTTTCCGAATAAAATAGAAATCTTTGCGAAAAAACTTATGCCGAAACAGGTAACGTGCTATTCGGAATCATTTGTATTGAAATATTTCCCCGAAATTGCAAGAAAGGTCCTAATAGCAAGTTTATGGCTAAAATATTCGATGATTAAAGCGACCTGTAATCTAAAAAAAAATATCGACATTATTATGTTTAATAAAAGACAAAAAAAGGTTAAGTACCGAAGCATCCACAAAACAAAACGTTCTGGACAATATCAATTTGAATTTGAATACGGATTATCACAACCACAACACATGGAGGAAATAGATCTCATTCCTTGATCGTTCTGGTACACGGAGTGGAGTTAAAAGAGTTAACTCCATTTACTCTACCTCTTTGCATGGGATTCAAGGAGTGCACATGCGTATTAGGTTATTTTTTGGCGGCTAATAGAAAGTTTGAGTTTTAATTTTACAGGGTTCTGTGCTAATCGTGCTAATTGTGATGTGTGCCTTAGTGGTATTGTGGTTATAAGTACTTTTTAAAAAAAATATGTATTCATGCTGAGAAAACGGGGAAGAGTGATTTATTATTATTTTTAATTTTTATATATAATTCATTATGTTATCTGGATTATAAAATAAATAAATAAATAGGTAATTTTTAAATATTTTATTATTTAAATGCAGTACCTACAATTCTATTTTTGTAAATTTAAAATGACAGCTTATTTACCACACTCCTATGCAACCCGAACGCTTACTATATGCTCCGAAAGATCTGAGGTCACGTGACAACGCTCCGTGCTCCACTCCAACTCCATTAGAGTTAACAAGCCGAACGCACCAACAGATCATAAATACACTTTCTTTAAATAACTGAATTGTACTATCAATAATTGTATTGTATGTAAGTGTATGATTGGCTTTTAGATACACGGAGCTGCTGTTGCAATGTTTGGCGTGAATTGGAAGTAAATGGCTCGCGCAATTTGATATGTTCGTGTAAATATTGTAATGAACAACTCATTTTCATATATCACCGGTACATACCCGTGTCAAACTAAGAACAATATTTAATATATAGTGTCGAAGTGGTGCCATATGTGTACGCCAACTCCGTTCGGTCAACCGTTACTAACATAAAAAAAATTATCATGGAATAAAATTAGATTTTTTATTTAAGTAAGATACGGTCAACTAAAAAAATATTATAACTAACACGTGTGATCTAAAGTGTTAAAATGTCTCGATCATTAATCGCCTTCATTAACACACTTGGTAGTTAAATAGCTATTAATTTCAAAATATAAATTGGAACCTATAATAATATCCATTTACTCAATAATCACCCTTCGAAACCCCATACTTCCTATTTATATCTCTTTTATTTTATAAAAATAAATACATGTATATTTTTAGTGTTCTATTTCGATTTTTTTTTCTGAAAATTATTTCGTAATAAATTTTAGATGAAAAATTATTAAAAAACAAAAATTAATAATTACAATATCATACCAGTAATTTAGAATGAAACAAAATATTAATTTTACATACCTACTTTTAATTAAAAAGTCAAATATTTTTAAGCGAAATTACTAAAATTATGTCGCAATTTTTTTTTAGTAAATTATGATGAAAGTTTCTCCCACAAATGGTGTTTTGTAATGATTGTAAGGCTTAGGTATATTTTATCTTCATCCGTTCTGTCAACTTCATTTCCAGCTTTTATTACAAAAGTTACAAATTGCATATAAAGATATGAGCAAGGCATTTGTATATACGAGTATGTATGTATATGTCATTCTACCTTAATGACAGATAGAGAATTATATATTTAACTTGCAAAGTTTTCAACTAGACGTACAATTTAACGTAAGGAGGTATAAAACTTTATTGTCACATTCATTTTAGATAAAAAGTGGCTGAGCACGCTACTTGACTGGTTATTGTTGTCACGACAAAACTTCGAATTTGACTGAAGACACTAAGGCACAGTTGAATCATCGACACTCAAAATTTAATCTTTTATTTATTTTTATTTATTTTATTCAGTTAGCTAAATAAATTGATGTTAATTTTAATTGAAGATTTTTTAATTATAGCGTAAAATGGACAAACTGAATAAAACCAAGTTTAATTTTAACTGTTAATAGTGCAACTGGGCGTATAAGTAAGTAGGTATACCTACTTTCCAAAAACATGTGTACGTGAGATGTTATTCAGATGACGTACATGGTAGCGAACAAGGGAAGCGATCTTGTTATCCGTGCGAGCGTTCGGGTAGCGGTTGAGCATTATACAGGCTATCTCATTTTCGATGTTTTTTTAAGGTATCTCGGGTAATACTAATGATAGAGCAAAACCGTTTGCACATTCCAGGGTCAACTTTTCCAGAAATGTTTGATGGTCACCAGAGGACATTTCGATCTTTTTTTGTTTCTGAGCTACAGGCAAAAACTCATTTTTCGCTCATTTTGAAAATATCTCATATCTTATTTATTATGATAGTTACAGAAAAAATGTTTGTGGTACCATTTGTTATGAAATTTATTTCACACATTACGCTCATAAGGGATCTTATACACTTATATAAAGATAATTTTTTTAATACATTACTGTGCTGTTTTTTTTTGTTTGATTGGGAAAACTGTCAAACAAAATTAGTTAAATCATTTTTTTTAATTCGTTTGAATCACCCCCACCCGACCAATAATAATGAATATTGACCCTTATCTGTGTACGAAATACGAGACAAATATTATGTTATTAGGAGTAAAAGTGAAACTTTGTGTGGCGAGCATGAAAGTTTGCACGACGAGCGAAGCGAGTCGGACAATTGCATGTGAATCAAATCACAAAAAATGCCATTTTTACGACGTTTGAAAAAAAAATTTTTTCACAAACTTACGCGATATTGTTATTGCAACGCTCACGAAAAATTAGTTCTAATATTTCACATTTATAATCTACTCAAGTAGTACTTTCAAAAAATGATTAAAAAATAATAGAATATAAATGATTGTTCGGTTAAATTTAAATGATCCTCGCAAATTGGTTAAACTGCTTAACATGAAACAAATTTTAAAATGAGTTTAAATCGTATTTGATTTGTAGTAAAAACATCGCAATTGCCTTTTACACTCCATTCTTCATTTTAAATAATCCTTTATCAGCGTCGATTACCGTACTGGTTCATTCTTGCGTCACAATTCTTTTATTGTCCAGGCGTCTACGGAGGCGATGTGCTTGATTCGTTCTTTCATTCCTGCTGATTATAGCGTTAACGCTCTACTTCTGCTCCTGCTGCTGTAATCTCACAATCTCGATCGACATCCCGAGCTGATTCCTTTCTTCACAGCAAAATCCAGAGAAGAATCAACTCACCACCTTCAAAGAACTCACAGATTTCATGCTTGTTTGAGGATGTTCTTATGCAATGAATGTTTATTTAAGATTGTACTAGTAGTTCATACTTTTAATTTCTGAGAGTATAGTTTAGTTTGAATTAGACATACGATACGTGTACTTAGATTTAAAACTAACTTCCAGTACCATTTAACTTTCGGCAAACCGTGTAATGGAAAATTAAATTTAAATTATTTATGTACGGACATTATTATTCTAGGTCTATGTCCCCGATTCCCGCTATATAACTGTTTATTATATATTTTTATACAGTAGTAATATTATTGCTTATCTGATGAACATATTGAACAATATATTTAGTCAATCAAAAATATTTTGCACAATATGTGAAGGTATTATCCAACAGTATAATGACAAAATGTACATATAAGTTTCGACACTATAGATATGGAAGAATACACAGACAATATACAGACCTAGCCATTTGGTCACTAAAACATCAAATGGGAAAGTTTTGGTCAGCTTTCGCAGTAAGCCGGTGAATTCAATTTGTGGTATATTGAACTGTCCAGAAAGAGCATAAATATTATTGAACACTATTAATTCTAATATTGAAAGTCTACGGATTAGTATAGATTAAAATCTAATTACGATTGTCAAAAAAATAAATTAAAAAAAATATATTATTAAGGCTTCTTATTACCTATTTCTAAGTGTGCCAATGTACCTATTCGTAGATTTCAATAATGACAACTGCACTGTTGAGGGCGTTTACCAAACGTCGCCTCACAGACTCTCAAACCTGTCGGGAGAGAATATAGGAGTGACAATTAATAAATTCTTTGTGACGTATTCCTGTGGAATATACTCGTATACATTTAAAATTTATAGTAATTCTTTAATTAGTTAGTTGTTTAATGGCGGGTGGTATCAATATTTTAATTGAGAATTAAATAAAAATTACATATAAATTAATACTTATATGTAAAAAAATGTTGATTTTTATTATTTTTTTTTTTGTAATTTTCAATTAAATATTTGTGCAACCGGTCATTAAAGTTATATTTCATATCATATACCACTTCAATAAAAGATTCGTTCTTATTTACTCGTATTTTGTTTATTTAATTCTATGACAATAATTAGAATGTAATAAGTATGTACAAGAATAGTTTGTACAACAAGAGTGGATACGATGTCCATATTGCATGAGGATAAAGTTTGAATACGACGCCGTAGGCGGAGTGCTCTATCAACCGAAGGCGATATGGACATTTCACTCGAGTTGTACAGCATATTTTTTCTACGAGTAACGAAAAGAAGGAAAATAGAAATTGTAGAAATTTGAAATTATATTAAACATTATTAATTTTATTGTCATTTTATGTACTTGTTTTCCTAGGATTTCTTTATGGCATTTGTTATTAAAATTACATATATTTTATTTTATACGTATACAATGTTTTGACCAGAGACAACTGTCTAAAGATAGATTGGACAGACTTATGGGAGGCCTTGTAACAAAGTGTTTAAACGTCAAACTGAAAAATTTAAAAGCTGATATGACATACATAATTTTTGAACCCACATAATTTGAATTTTATATGTTGGAAACATACAGAGAACTCGTAAGGTATCTTATGAACATTAATTACTTTTTATATAATAATATTTATAAACTATTCTTACATATATTTCTGTAGAATTTCATGGAGAACAAATTCTTAATGCTTGTATATCGAATATCCATAACTCAGGTGATATAGAACTTCCCGAAACTTACAAATTAGGAGATAAATATCCTGTTGAACATTCATCAAAAGAACTTGATCATTTGCAATTCTATATGAGAAAAGAAAGGATCCAACGCAAAAAGAACTAAAAATCCACAGTAGTATATAAAAGCTTACAATCGTTCATAAAGATACAGCTAAATGAGTTATGCGAAGAACTATGAAGATGTTGGAAGTTGATATACCTTAGCTCCCATTTTTTTTCTTTTTTTCACCCACGTACGTCTCTTTTTAACACATCTGTAAATAAGATGAAAAAATTCTTTCAGACAATACTAATAATACAACGATGTACATATCCGATTGTGTTGCTTACAAGTTTTAGTTTACATCACATACATAGATGTAAAAATATAGCTCAGATATTACAGTACACAAATTAGAAATTGAATCTCGCGAAGAGGTGAGGAAATTGCAAAAAAATATACAAACTTGTATATACGCATACATTAATATTTTTCACTATTCCTAAAATAATTATCGGGATAAATACTATTAAACTCTGTTATTAATATTATTTATATACCTATTAATTGTTCTTCTGCAATTTAAAATTTGTACATTATATATTTTAAATAAATATAATACATTAATATGAGTTTTTCTTTTTCTTGAAAGCAAAAAAAAAAAAAACAATTTTAAAAACATACACGGTCAACATTTTAAAGATCTAGATACAGTGGTTTAGTTAGTTGCATATGTTGATAGGTGGCGAACTTTATGACGAAAAGCATTGAGTTTCCAATCTCTCTTTAGATAGTTGTCTCTGGTTTTGACTTATTACTTGTCAAATGTGACATTTCATACCATTCTGGTTCTCATTTTTACCTTCCGCAACCTTTAGGTAATGAAGGTATTGTCTTTGGTCAAAAAATCGGTTGTGAGTTTTTGATGAATAGGCACGCTTTAGGGTCCCTAGAATGCGATTTTACTATTTTCACGATTGTGTGTGTGTGTGTGTGTGTGTGTGTGTGTGTGTGTGTTTGTGTGTGTGTGTGTGTGTGTGTGTGTGTGTGTGTGTTTGTGTGTTTGTGTGTGTGTGTGTGTGTGTGTGTGTGTGTTTGTGTGTGTGTGTGTGTTTGTGTGTGTGTGTGTGCGTGTGTGTGCGTGCGTGTGTGTGCGTGCGTGTGCGTGTGCGTTGCGTGTGCGTGTGCGTGCGTGTGCGTGCGTGTGCGTGTGCGTGTGCGTGTGCGTGTGCGTGTGCGTGTGCGTGTGCGCGTGTGTGTGTGTGTGTGTGTACTTTTTGTGTTGAATTCAGCTATTGCGGCCAAGGCGCTAGCCAAGGTCAGGCAAGCTAAGTAAAATACAAAAAGGGCGTTCTACTCCGAATGACATATGTATACTAATTTTTCTTCAAGTGTTTCAAATAAGTTTTGACATTTTTCTGGAATTTTTTTAATTGTAGAATTTGCAATTTCATCCAAAGCTGGCTGTGTACACTACAAACCAAAAACGATACCACTGATGATCTGTGTTGCTGTGCTGTAGCGACTGCCGCCGCGAGCGGTGAATAAACACGCTAACATTTTTTACTAGTACAATAATAACATTTTTGTACTAAGTAAGACAATGAATATCTTCTATAGTGTGTGTACAGTAGCATATGAATATTGTAATGCGCTTAAAGAAAATAATTATTGTCTTATTTTTCATGGCACTCTGTGTGTGTGCGTGCGTGCGTGCGACAAAATTTTCTAATGCGATAACTCTAATACTACAATTCCAAAAATTATAATTCTTTCGTATTCCTCTTCGTTACATCCATGTGAAAAGCTGATTAGTTTTTGGTTATAATTGGTCAACCGAAAGTACCCTCATTTGAAGATTTTAATAGTTTTTCTTGAAAAAACGATGTTAAATATCATTTTTCACACTTAATGTTATTATAAATATTAAAGAATATTTTATTCTCTATACGATTTGAATGCAATTTATACTTCATATTAAATGGATATAGAGTTAAAAAATTATAAAAAATTAAATATCATATATTGGCCAGCTATGCTATAACTCTGGAAACAGCTGCTGAATTAAGAAAATTCTGATTGAAAGGTGTCAGTGTCAAGTGCAGTTGACAGTATGTTTCTGTTATAATTTTACTGGAAATATAGGATCTTTTGCTAGAAACTTTCTGTATGGAATTTCTATAAAATACATACAACTGCCTTAAGGTAACGTACAAGAAATAGAATCTTTTGCAAGGTACTTTCTGTATGACATTTATACAAAATACATAGAACTGACGCACGACCTGACGGAAGGTAGTGTGCTGGCCACATCAGATTTTTTATACGTTCTTTTTGAATACCTACTTGTAACTTATCTAATCTATTAATTCCTAAAATAATTCAGTTAAATGTAATTAAACTGTTCAAATATCTTTTTATACTGAAAATATTTCCATCTAAATGATAACATTGAAATGTCAAATATGAAATTTGTACCGTTATTCTTCTCTTGTAATAAATGACTGGACAGTTGCTTGGGTTACACGATTTACGTGATTTGTGATTCATGGATTTCATAACCATCCTAGAATGGATATGAAATTATATCCGTTAACTAGTATTGCCTACATATCCATTCTGCATATTGTGAAGTAATGATAAGTTTTTCAAGTGGGAGTATAAAAAAATATTAGCTTCACGTTTTAATACTGCTTTTTATTTAGTAATCAAACAACGTGTCCTCTTTCAAGTGAACTACTTTTAAAAGTTTGAAGTAGTGTGTTGCAAACTTCTGAACACCCTTATTACGATGATTAATGAAAACTTTCATATTTCATTTGGATATTTATCGATGACGTGATGCTTGTCCTGAATGAAGTCATCAGCCTTATTCTCGTGCCCATTATTAACTTATCAATATTGTTAAAAAATAAATTCCCTTAACAAGGAGCTTAACAATTTTGTTACGGTTTGGTATAGAGGTGATCACATTGCTAAAAACAGATAACAATTTTTGTGTTTGAACAATATTGTTAGAAACAGTGACATGAAGTGTTTTAATTGTACTACCAACTGTTTTATTTCTAGTTAAATTTAGGAATATTTATTATCAGTATTCGACCTTTACAAATACCTGACAATTCAATAATTCAAGCATTTTAAAGTCTGACATTTCCTATACAATGTACAGTGAATGTGATTTTAACTGTAATTTTGCATTATATTTTCTCTGTTTTTAATCGTGCAAATTTTGTTCCGTTCTGGTCAGTCAATATTATATTATTATATGTGTTCGATACTTCCGTAGTTGAACTTTATGTATTAAAAATAAAATAGAATTTATAATATAAATTCATTGTTGCAATCAACAGTTGTTACAATCAACGATCAATATTTGGAGTCAATTAATATTACTTTTGCGACCATTTATTATTGGAAAAATGTTTCTACACGTTCCTTGGCTTTTTTTTAAATCTTATCGAATGTATAACTAGAAGAATTTTGGATATATATCTTGAAACAAAATTCATCAGTATTTATTTTCCCTTTTAACCACAAAAAATCACCATATTTTGCTAAATTTAATGAAAATATCTACGTAGTATAAAATACTATAATCTATCAATTTATTTACAATAATACGTAAAGAAAAAACTTTTCTTCGTCTTGAAAACTTTCTAACATTCTAACAGCAAAAAACTTGCGTTCGACATTTTTAAATTTCAAAATTAACAATTGTTAAATACAAATCGGCTACATTTTTTTTGCCGATAGATATACAATCGAGATTGACATTTTATTGTTTCGTTAACAATCATTGTTAGGCACCAGAATACCATTTTCAAGAAATATTGTTAAGTTAACAATATTGCTTAATTAACAATTGTTAAAAAGTTAACAATGGTCAATAAGGTTGATTCAGTTAGAAAATTTTAGTTTTTGATGTAATTTATACGAGTATATGTTTAAGTTTAAATCAGCATTGTTTTATTACGAGTATAACGGCTAATGGCATATTCGTATTATGGTTTACTTCATAAACTAAAATGTAATAACTAAATTACTATTTCACTTTATTTATATATTTAAATAATTATACAAATTTATAATTTTTATATTATTTTGAAGAGAAGAACTGTTTTGGTAAGATACTCAAAATGTTTTAAAGGAATTTCCTTCAACATGAACTATTTTTATTTTTAACTCACTATTTACCCACGTGAGGTAGCGCTGAAATTGTTTGTTTATGAGTCGCTTGGGACTCATATGAACCCGAACTAAAAATCACTATTAAAACGAAAAAATATTATTTTCATGCTTTATGCACGCAAACATGTTTAAATTGAGGATAAGTGATATCCAATAAAGAAATTAAATAAGAAATTCCGCATTGAAGTAATATAGGCTAATACATTATTTAAAAATTCACCCAGGTATTTTACTGATATCATGGAAGTATATTTTTAAATAAATAAAAGATCTCAATATAGTTTTATTTTAACTAAAAGAATACTGAAAGACAAATGTTACGATTACCTCTTCGTAATACGAATAATTTTCGTTATCGATCCGTAGATGAACTACGCTAAGTACGCGAATAACTACATAATTATTACAATAACTGCATACCTATTGTATATTTTGGTAACTGACAGTTTCAATAAACGTTAGAAATTTAATTTATTTTGATATTTGACATTTTGACAACAGTTAACTAGAATTTAATTTAGAGTTAAAATATATAATTATTATACATACATTAGTATATTAAAGAACGTGTTTTATAAGACATGTTTTTTCGCACGCGTCAAAATTTAGAAAACGAGCGTTAGCGAGTTTTCTAATTGACAAGTGCGAAAGAAAGTCTTATAAAATGAGTTCTTTATATTATTTTTTATATTTTGCGCCTTCTACAATAACATTTACTTATTCAATTTGTGATTATATTTGTAACCATTTGTACATTTTCATGTAAATAATCTTCCCTAAATAAAAAAAAATAATAATAATTTCGACATTATATTATTAAAATGAATTGTCAATTAACTAAAAATAAATTAGGTAAAAATGGGTAAAAATGGGTTAAAGAAACGTCATCTAGTACCAACCGTCTAAAACAAAAAATTGCGTATCGAAATGAAGGTCATTACGATACGCAATTGCGTATCGTAATGACTTCATTATGAACGCAAAATATAAAAAGTATGTTATCAACCTAAAAATTAATTTTAAAAATTGTTTTGTAGTTTGTAGTAACTATTTTTTTAATAACAAATCCAACTAAAATATTAGATTTGTGTTTGACGTATAAACTAAATTACCACGTTCGTAAATAATAATACTTAATTAAAAAAAAAAAAAACGTTGTACCAATGTAAACTTTGTAATGCGAAATAGGAAAATTATACACGTGCAGTTTAATTTTTTAACAATGTTTGATCGTGGTCATCTGTATCATGAAAGAATTAACAATTTAGCATATATTTATCTCTCTCATATTATTTGTACTGATGACAAGAGGGCGAGCGATAAGGATGGATATCTTACAGTAAAAGTACACAGTGCGAAGATGAGCACATTGCCGGTAACTTGCCCAAAAGTACTTTCGTTTGCAATAGGGGCCCCCTACTATTTTTTAAAATATTTTTTATAATACTTCATCTAACCTGACAGCGGTTTTAGTTTTAAAAGTCTTTATTGTTATTCGTTAAGCCGTAGTAATTTTTTTATTTTCTGTGACGTAGATATAAAGATGATTTTGTTCTCAAACAATCGACTTCACTATTAATAGGGTATTCTCTGAGGACTACCAATATTAAAAATTTATTAAAAATATTAGTGTTGATAAGTAAACAATAGGGAAAAAACAAAAAAATATATTATTAATTGATTGTTACAAAAGATATAAAGCATTTAAATTTTGCTGATGTACTAGATGACCTTCCAATGGTGGATCAGTTGAAATCCCTACTCCATGTTCGAATGTGAAAAGAGGCCGCATGAACCACCGACAGCACACAGCTGGTGCTGTACAACTAGTACGTCACTATCACGTGATACAACAAAATCAAATTTTAAAAATTAATATCTCGCTTATTAAAAGGAATTTTTAACTCGGGAGTACTTTTAGATATAACTGTTCTTTAAGAAAAATAAATAAAAAAATATGAGAGAATACCCTATAGGAGTCACATAAATTCATCTTTTTCAGTACTTATAAAAATATATAAATATGTTAAAATACCAGAAATCTTGTCGGCAATAATTGAAAATAAGCGTGGATAATAAGCAATTTACTCAAATAATTAATAAAAAGCTACACATATTGGGGCCTATTCTGTAACTTAGTGGTTAATTTTTAATACCACACTATGTTAGAGAATAGGCAAAGTTTTGATTATTACTGCTAGCTTATGTCATTCAACATAAAATATCTTTCACTATAGCTATTACTTCCGTTGTTCTTTTTTTGTTATTTGCTGCATTCATATACTTGAAACTGGATTCCGTGTTTTAAAAAGGCGATAGCAGAAATCTTGATAGTAGTGATAATTTGGAATATAGTAAATGTAAAATATAGAGATGGGAAAATGGCATTAAAAACTCGATCATTTTAAAAACTTATACGTTTTTTAAAACTTTTATAGTCTTTGACTTACAGTTTTAAAGGGAGGACCCCATTCAACCAAACACAACAACAATAACTTCAGTTAACGCACAAAAATCACTCTTGGAAAACTCGGGGCAAGTTTTGTGCGTTAGATGAGGTTATTGTTGTTATATCATCCCACTATGTAATTTTACTGTAACAGATATAACACGATTTTCTTTCAAAAACTTTTTTGTTACGACATGCCATTTTAAAATGGTAGTCGCTAATGTTACGTAATTTCATTTATTATTTCGATTTAACTTGATTCATAGTCATGTGTATAGCGTTATTTTATTTTTCACATATTATTTTACATTTGCAAACTTACCAGTTGACTTATTTTTGAATTTTGAATACCTTGATAAGGCATCTTAAAAAAATGAACCTGTATATTGATTCAATATTGGAAGTATGAACGTTTCAGTAATATGTATAGGAAGCAATATGATTCACCTTGTATGATTCTATTGCAAAAGTAGATAATATTACTTCGTCGAACAATAAAAATTTATCAATTTTTACCAATTCCTGCTTTTCCCAAGTGTGAAAAGAATTTTCAAAATAGGATTTTCTAGTCGACAATATTTTAGGTAAGATTTTGTAAAATATTTGTAAAAGTGACATTTATTTTTGCATAGAACGACAGAATTAATATTAATTTCCTTTTGTTACATAAAGTGATATTCTGACCGCACCAGGACTACCAGGAGCAATTATTGGTGTCAGTGTACTGACTATGGTACTTAAAGCTCCAACTAACAAGGCTTGTTAGGCGGGATATAATGACGATAACGATGTTGACATTAATCACCTGGATTGCTGAATTATGTCTAATCTAATATAATCAATGTAGACGCTACAAAGGATACATGATACCGCAAACAGCAACTACACGATGGCAATCAGGCTGCATTCCCTTGGATCTGTATTCACGTGTCAGTGATACGTGATTTACGTACGTTAAAAATTAGTGCGTCCCCAAATGGAACAGTACATGGTCCGTATTGAATTTGACAATCAGCTAGCATAAAATATGGAATAACTTGTAGAGTCCGTTTTCTGTAAGAATTGGCCAGGCACGTCATGAATACGCCATTACTTTGTGGCTGCGCAGTAGTCAAACTTAGGGTCTCCCCTTAGTAACGAGCAACTTTGCATAGCAACGGGACGCTAAGTCCATTCTATTAGCCACGCCACTGTGTCTAAGTTATTCTCGCGCACATGAACGATGACGTTTTGGGCACATTCGTACAGTGAACGGACTCTACTTATCCATCGTATCGCAAAACAAGCAACCCACAGATTATGTCAAGCCAATTACTATCAATTACTTTATAAATTCAAATTTTGCTTATCTGTACGCATGTGTCTAAGCATCCGTATCCCTGAAAAGTTAAAATAAACCAATTTTCGTACGCTGCATTCTTGAAACGGACCGTTGTATCATTTAGCTATTTTCATTGGTTGCACATGGTCACTTATCCGTAAATACGGTTCCACGGGAATGCAACCCAGGCTTGGGCCACACTATGTGGTTTGGCGGGACCGGTACAACCGCATACAGATAAACGGGATGGACCAGCGTCCACATATATCCCGCTAAACAGGGCGGCAGCAGTGGTAACCCAAATATTATACTGTAACACGAGGGGGAAAGGGGTAGAATGATGCTACTACTATTTACTGTTTACTGCTTCTGCTGCTACTAATTACTCCCAACGATGATACACTGTTCACTTACTGACTGGTGATAAGGAAGACTTCGTGAGAAGGACTTCTTGATAAGGAAGAAACACATACACTACGCTTTATACTTTATGAACACTACGACAATTTACGGAGATTGACACAACTTGATGATTTACATAACTAACTTTTTAACTAATTAACTAAAGTTTTAATTTACATGGTTACATAGTGGGCTGGCAATGAGCCACCACCCAAAACTAAAACACTACATGTTCAAAACAAAACACGTCTTTCCGACGCGACGACCTAAAATCGACTCCCACATTTTTACCCCACGACTATCTAATGTCAATTATATTTAAAAACAAAACGCTATCTTCAGGACAGGATTATCTTAGGGGTACGGGGTACATAGGCTAGGGCATTCCAAAGTCACGCACGTATACTTAATAATTTCTAGACTAATGATAAACAAATAAATGTCGTGACTATCATAATACAATATGAATTTCTAAAAACTGAATTTTGACATTTATAACTTAAACAGACAAACAGAGTTAAAATATAATTATTGAAACTATAATTTAGAAGAGTTTATAAAAAGTTATTTATCTGTTATTGTGCTTACCCTCGTCTTATTACAATACGTTGTCCACTAAAAAGCAAAATCAGACCCTTGTGAACGTACGCATTGTTGCCAATGCCAATATGTAATAGTTGTCATGCGGAAAATTGACCGTCCCGTCAAACCGCAACATGCTGCGGTAGTATCCGGCAACCTGGCCGCAACCGCATTGGTGTGGACCGGTCCCGCTAAAACGCATAGTAGTCCGAACTTCAGTGTTAGTGTATTGGGTATTATTCATTTTTAAAAAAAGAAAATAAAAAATACGAGTTTTAAGAAACGTATATACTAATGAAATTTACAATGATTTTTAAGTCAATCCTTATTCCTTTTACTGACAATAACATTATTTGAAATAACATGTCATTCTGAGTAGTTCCAATATATAGTACAAAAATCCACTAAAATTATTTCGAAGAATTTTATATTCCGTACAAGGAATAAGGATGTTTGTAAATTTCTTTAATATATATCTACGTTTGTTAATACTAATATTATATTTTTTACTTTTTTAAAAAATAAATATCACCTAATAATTTCTACAAGTTATATTAATTTTCTAATGTCTTTGTCAGGTTAATGACATGCGTCATCTGCCTATTCATTTTTAGTATATGTGTACACTTACTAATTAAAATAAAATTTATCAGCAAATGTACATCAAATAAAGAAACGCGTTTGTTTCCCACGAGGTATGAGGTTTGACTACAAGAAAAAATGGAGTATGGAATTATAATCAAAGAGAAAGAATGGTTGTACACAAATGATAGACGAGCACGCTTTAGTAAAACTTTGTTAATATTAATTTTTGATATGAAAGTAAATAATATTTCAAATTGCTTATACATAACAAAATACGATTATAAAATAATTATGATTACCCTACACCCGCGAATTATACGGGAACTAATTGCACATCTTTAACCCACAACTATGAAAAATGCACAGCTTGTTCGCTCTAAAAAGTGTAGGAAAAGTAGGCTATTGTTAGACTGACAAGTTTTGAGGGGCGACAAATTTTTAAAGCTCCAGTGTAAGTAAGAATTCATAAAATCATTTGCAAGAGTCGGAGGAAGCCACTTAGAATTGAAAGAACTCGATGTTTATGTATTTTTGTAATATATTACTATATAAATTATGTACGTGGCAAATTTTTTCTACCTATGGGCGGCAGTATATTTAAAAATTTCATGGTGATTGTCGAAATAGTATCACTTGTCCAGAATAGTTATTATTATACTATTCTGCGCTCGTTTCGGATTTTGAATGGAATTTTACAATAACATTTTCCGCATGTATTGCAAACAAGATTTTTTTTCTTCAACCGTTCGCAAAAACTAAGAAAAATTACAAAATGTATTTTAAGGGTAGGTTTTACTGCGCGCACTGGATTTTTGCGAAGTTGTTTTCCACTGTGCCAAAAGTAAAAGTTCTCGGTAGAAGGTAAACCCGGATCCTTAACATGCCGGTCGAACTATTATCCCCATAAATTTGAATTGCGAGTCACTTGAATTTATAAATAATATAACTTGCAAAACAACAAACATATTTGTTTTATTTTGAAATAATGATCAGTTATTACTACACTGAGTTTAAAATATATTATTTTATGTTACAATTAAATAAAATGATATTTGGTTATATTTTATTAAAAAAAAGTTGCTTTGTGGCTTTTGATTTCCTCTTAAGGCATTATCAGAGGTGGTACATCGTCATGAATATTAGTTAAATGACTCATACATTAAATTTTAATTCTCTCCGGTTTCATGAACAGAACATGTGCTAAAATTAAAATTGAATAACTTTTACAAAAATTCATTAACAATATACTCAAATAATGTCAGCTTCATAAAAGAGGAAATTCGTAACTACAATGTAACTTTTTCATGAGATATTACCATTTAAAAAAAGTCATTTTTAAAACTAATTTTTGATTATATACAATGAATTCTGAACTAGTGTTCATCAACAAAATTGAAGTTAACGATTTAGTTTTAAAATTTTGCAAATTTTTTATTGGTACTCAGAAATTTATAGTTGACATCTATTGAAATGGGAAAGGGCAACTTCTATATTGATAATCATCGATAAAATAATAATATACAAAGGCTCCTCCTGTGTTGGAAATACAGCAACCATACCATTATTTGTTTGTTAAATAATATATTTTAATTCCAAAACAATCCATTGCAATAAGCTAATCAACCAGTTTAATTTTCGAGCAAAGGGGTTTTCATTATATGTTTTAATTTGTAGTTTAATGCGTTTAGCTTTTATGTACAGTGAACATAAATTAACTTTATTCATTCTTTGTTATATTTGTGTATAATAATATGTCAGTGTGAAATTATTATCCAACTGTTGTAATACAATGTGACATTGTGGACACGAATACAAATTGAAAACTTCATTTTATAAAAGGATCCGACAAATTGACATGTCGAGACCGAGAGCAAAATGTCACACTTCCCTAACCAACTGCCAATCATATTCTGCTCAACCATATTTTCTCATACTGATAGTTTTCCCAGAAGTTTTCACAAAATTTTAATTTCATTTCCTTTAGTGCTTTCGGAAATAAATATGGCCAAACTTTTTACTTCTATTTTATTTCAGATACCTTTCTACCCTTCCTTAATACATTTTAGAAATAAGGTTTTGTTATTAACCTTAAATATTATTAGTAAGTTAGTCCGTGAATACTGTATACCATAATAAAAATTTGTAAAAAAATACATCGAAAATAATTACAAGGACAACAAAGAAATTCTGGCGGTGAAGATAACAGTCAGGATTAGATTTTACTTGTATTAACGATACTATAACTATACGATAAAAATACGATTTAATTTTTTTATGTATTATGATTGTAATTCACCTCACGGGCACTCATTGCTGGCGTGGAGAGTGCACCACAGGGGTCAATTTTGTGCCATTTAAAATTGGAAATATTTGGCGACGATCGGGATCGAACCCGGTTCCCCAGATTCGCGACCAGACACTCAGGCACACAGCCACGAGACCCCATATTTATTTTATCTGAACGTATAAGTAAAACTAAGACTGTCGGTGAAAAAAATCCTATTAGTAAGCGAGTTACAGTCCTCCGAAATTTGAAAATATAGATGTGATGTCACGTATATAAGTTTTTTATATCAAACTATTTTCTTCGTAGACCTAAATGTTTTTGAAATATATGCTATTTCCAAATTATATTTATCAAAAATAAATGAATATACTGTACAAGTCGACATGATTGATAATTGGAAATGTATTTAAACTATTAAGTTTAATGCAAAATATTTATATTCAAATAAAAACTGTTTGAGAATTGCACTACTGGACTGATAGCCGCCCCCGAATTTTAATTATATCATTTTATTTCTTTATTAATATTCATTATTAAGCATATACTTTCACTATTTTTTACTAATTTCTCTTAATTCGATTGAGCTGTAATCCCCTATTTGACATTTATTCTCAATTTTTATATTAGTGGTGCTTAACTATGTCAACACCAAACATTCTTTTCAATATTCATAAGTAAAATTCGTTGCTAGGATACCGAAGCGTGCTGCAAAGATTCTCTTTCAGCATGAAAAATAAACCAAAAATTGTATTTTCAGAGCAGGAGTAGAAAATATATTTTTCGCGGTCCTGAAAAAAAGGACAAATAAAAATCTATAGGTATACATTATTTTATTTTTTATTGCAAGGATATAAGAAATAAATAAAGATACAAACTGATCGCAATGGAAACATTCAAGTAGGGATCGGAAAGTAACTTTCCAAGCTAGCTCAGTAAAGAAGGATTTTCAGTTCTAAAAAGTGAAACAGCTCATTTTCTAGACGATCGTGAAAAAAAATCTGATGTGTCCAGCACATTACCTTCCGTCAGTTATATGAGGCATTTACGAAAATTCTACTGGTGAACTGTTAGCGGTAAACAGCTGTTTATCAAGTTATAGCTACCGGAATCGATATTTTAAGAACGCAAGTGGTAAACAGAGGTAGATCCATAACCTATTAAAAATTGAAAATTTGACACAGGTTAGAAATTATAGTAGTTAACAAACTGAGCAGAGTCCTACTTTGAACACATTTCCAATTTTAACGCGCGCGCTTCGCTTTGCATCACTACCTTGTTTTGAGGTTAGATTCTTCATTAATCCGGTAGATGAATCTGGTAGATACTGTACAATTTTCGAACACGGTAACTTTTTACCACTCGTGTTTTCGAACACAGTTGGTAGATGCGGTATCTACCGGTAGAATTTTCGTAAATGCCTATGTATTTTCTATAAAATCCATACAGAAAGTTCCGTGGTTTGTAACCAGGCATCATAAATAAACGAATGCTTTGGCCTTGATCATCTGTCACATGAACTGTCAATTTAAGTTAAATTTTTGTTGAAAGATATATTGAAATTATGGAAGCGTGGATTTTCTTTAATGATTTTATCTTAACTGAAAGTAGTTCTTCTAATAATTTTTATTCTTTTAGTAAAGCGACAACGAAAATGCCTATTCTCAGATGACTCGTACTTCTTCTTTATTCAGAGGTTATGCCCGTGATAAGTTTATTTCGAATACTACTATTGCTACTTTTCTTTTCTCTATAATTATCACAAAAATTACATACAGCAAGATTCTAACCTAATTTCTAATAACTAACCGCCAACTTCGCGCAGTTGTTTTGGTCAAGCAAAAGTAACCAAAATTTTCATGAACCGTATTCGAATTTGTAACCGGTTATTGAAAAACCTAACCCTTTTTCGAATATACTTTATATTTTCGAATCGTGGCATGTGGACGGTAGCAAGAATTTGTAGGAGAACATAAAACAGTTGACGTTTAAGCGGCCAACGGTGAACTCGACAATCTGGCGCTTAGTGGTTGAACAATTTTATGATAGCCAACCATATTTTGGTAGGTGCTGAAGACGAGTATGTACCGGAATGTTTAAATGCTTCCCGTTACAAGATTAGGATGGCTACGTTAGTGTAGTAAAAATATTTATGCAGAGGAGGCACGTCATCATAACATAAAAAATTAAAAAAAAAACTGTAGTAATGGCCGAGTGATGTTTATATTTAGGAAAACGAAGAAAATAAATACTATTCTTTGCATACTATAAAAAAGGTACATTTTAATTAAATTTACTGTGGTGAGGACGTAGGAAAAGTATAAAACATGAAAACAAGATGTTATAACAACTAACAATTTATTTGTTTATAAGATATAGCGGTTGTTAGAACGAGTACAAATGCATACATCTTCACTCTGCGAAGTCTCGCGTCGAACTGCCGTGTACTGTACAGCTGCCTTGGCGGGTCGACCGTTCTCAGAATTAAGGGTGAAGTACCTGCTACCTGGGTCACCCCTTGTAAGCCAACGTTTGCATAGTCACAACACAAAAATATAAAATATTGCTAAGTACGCATGTGTTCGTGAAATATGTATGGGTGCCCACAGGACCCCCCTGCCAGTGACCTTGATCACGATAGACCAGCCTGGAAGTGGTCTGGAAATCGAACACGTCGCCCACATCTAGTGGTGGTCGGCACGCTTTGATATCTTGAAGGAGGTGTCGGCTTGGGTTGAACGGGGGCTGGTGACTGAATGATGATTTCCTCATGATCATCTTGGCAATGGACATCTTCTTGGTATTCCCGGTCTTGCAGGACGTAGGCTGGTTTTACTCGGTCAATGGATACTTTTACCGAACGTTCGTTGAAATCGACCACGAACCCCTTGTTACCACGTTCGATAACTTTGTGTGGGCCGGTGTATGGCTGCTGGAGGGATGACGTCTTGGGACCGTCATGTCTGACGAACACGTAGTCGGTGGTGCTGAGGTCCTGAAACAAAAAGGTTTTCTTCTCCCCGTGACGCGACCCATTGACTGGTCGCAATTCTTCAAAATGGCGGCGCAGATCGGACACAAACTCCGATTGGTCCGTTTTTGCCGTAGTTGGATTTAGGAATTCTCCCGGCAGGCGTAGGGGTTGACCATAAACCATTTCAGCGGCTGTTGACTGGAGATCCTGTTTCCACGCTGCTCGAATTCCTAGGAGAACCGTAGGCAAAATTTCTGTCCACCTTATAGTTGCGTGGCATTTAATGGCGGCCTTGAATTGACGGTGAAACCTCTCCACCATGCCGTTTGCCGCTGGATGATAAGCAGTTGTCCGCAGGTGAGTTGTACCTGTCAAACGGTTCAAATATTTGAACAGGTGTGACTCAAACTGCCTCCCTTGGTCCGTTGTGATTCGCAGCGGGGTACCGAATCGTGCGATCCAGTTTGTGTAGAAGGCGGATGCAACAGTGCTGGCTTCCTGGTTTTGAAGTGGAATAGCTTCCGGCCATCGTGAAAACCGATCTACGCAGGTTAGACAATATCTGCTGCCTTCAGATATTGGCATAACAACAATGTCCAGGTGGACATGTTCAAATCTCGACGATGGTGGTATAAAAGAACTTGGTGCTGTTGAAACATGTCGCGTGATCTTTGAGCGCTGGCAATCTAGGCAGCTACGCACCCACTGGCGACAATCGGACTTCATGGACGGCCAAATATACCGTTGAGAAATAAGCTTGACCGTTGCATTCGACCCGGGGTGTGAAAGGCGGTGTAAGATATTGAACGCTGTTCTTCAGTAGGGCTTCGTGAGATAAGGACGTGCTTTTGACATTGAAACGTCGCAATATAAATCCGTGTTGGAGCCAGGTATCTCTATTTTTACAAGTTTCAGTGTGGAGTCTTTCTTCAGCAATGATGCGAGTTCTTCATCCTCTTTTTGTGAAGCAGCTACGGCCACTAAATCAAGTGTCATATTCACTTCTTCTATGCGCGATAGGGCATCTGCCACTACATTGTCATCTCCTGAGACGTGAAGAATTTTAGAAGTGAATTGGGAGATAAAGTCCAAGTATCTGAACTGTCTGGGTGAAACTTGTGAATCTTTCTTTTTAAAGGCGTACATAAGGGGTTTATGATCGGTGTATACCGTAAAATCCCGCGCTTCTACCATATACCGAAAGTGTTTAACTGCCAGGTATATGGCAAGAAGTTCCCTATCGTATGCTGAGTACTTTTTCTGAGCGGAGCTGAGTTTCTGCGAAAAGAATGCCAACGGTTTCCAAGCTCCGTCCTCCCATTGTTGCAACACCGCACCAACAGTGAAATCTGACGCGTCAGTAAAGATGGCGAGCGGCGTGTCTAATTTAGGATGAACCAAGAGCGCAGCTTCTGCTAAACTGTCTTTGGATTTCTTGAATGCACTGATAGCACCAGATGTCCAGTTGATTGAGGTTTTCCCTTTAATATTACCTTTCAAAAGGTCATTTAAAGCAGCCTGCGAAAGCGCGGCTTTTGGTATGAAACGCCGGTAGAAATTCAGCTTACCAAGAAATTGCCTCAGTTTCTTTGCAGTATCCGGCATCGGGTAGTCTTGAATAGCTTGAACCTTTTCGGGTAGTGGACTTGGACCCGCACTAGACACTTTGTATCCGAGAAATGTCACTTCCGGTTCACCGAACTTACACTTTGCCGGATTTAGAACTACGCTATAGTCTTTTAGTCTTTTGAAAACTATCTCTAAATGTCTTAAATGTTCATCCTCCGATTCCAATGCCACCAAAATGTCATCTATATACACAAACACAAACTCTAGACCACGGAGCACTTCGTCCATAAACCTTTGGAAGGTTTGCGCGGCATTTCTGTCCAAATGTCATATATAGAAATTCGTACAAACCGAACGGGGTTATTATGGCGGTTTTATCAATATCCTCCTCCGCGACGGGAATCTGGTTGAACGCGCGAACTAAGTCGATAATTGAGAAAATCTTTTTCCCGGCTAAAGCGTGCGCGAAATCTTGTATGTGACGCACCGGGTAAAGATCTGGTTCCGTTCGAGCGTTTAGAGCACGGTAGTCCCCACAAGGTCTCCATTCGTCGCCCTTTTTGGGAACCATGTGCAATGGCGATGCCCACGAACTTTTGGATGGTCGAGCTATACCAAGATGGAGCATTGTGTCTAACTCCTTTCTTGCGGCCTTAAGACGTTCTGGAGCTAGTCGCCTGGGTTTTTGTGCGACTGGTGGACCAGCTGTTGTCATGATGAAATGCTTTGTGCCATGTTTCATCTCAATAGGAGCGCCTCCTGGCCTGGTGATTTCAAAAAATCGGGATAAAAGTTCATGGTATTTAGATGAGCCTGTAACTATCCGTACGCTCGGTACGTCGCACTTTGCTACTTCACCTGAAACGGTCAAGTGAGTTGTGGAATCTAGTAGTTTTCGGTTTCGCACATCCACTAAAAGTCCATAATATGCCAAAAAGTCGACACCGATTATAGGTTTTGATACGTCCGCTACGACGAATTTCCACGTAAATTCACGTCTAAGTCCAAAATTTAAACTTAGAGTGATCGTACCGTACGTTACTATGGGAGTGCCGTTTGCCGCGACGAGATCGTAAGCACTTTTATTTCGCGGGCCAGAAAGATAGTGACGTGGATAAACACATAGGTCGGCACCAGTGTCAATTAAAAATTGTTGCTTGGTTGAGGCGTCGGTGACGAAAATTCGACGCGATGTATTAGGGCAGATGTCGTCCGCATCCATTAACGACTGCCCCCGTCGTTTCCCTGCTTATTAAATGTACACGGCGGCGAGCATTTATGTGCGGCGGCACCGTATTTCCAATGATACCAACACATGCCTTCGTGACCATGGTCACGCGTCTTTGAGTGAGATCGCGAGCGGCTCCGTGAGTTGTTGAACTTTGATGGCCGGTTTGCTGCAGCCCGGAGTTCACATACTTCTTGTCTCAGCGATGCTATTTCCCCTCTGAGAGAGAGAGTTAACTCTTTTAGTTGCGCGGCTATAGTGTCCATAGCAGAAGATGTTGAGCTGGTTTCCGCGATAATAGATCGGGGACTTGTTTGGTCCGCAATGGCGTCTGCCAACTCTGCCACTTGGTCCAAGTGAACATCCTTCTGAGTAGCGAGGATAGCTTGCATATTCGCTGGAAGACGACTAAGCCATAACGTTCGCAATAAGACGTCGGTTACGCCAGCACCACCAAGACTACGGAGATGACGCAAGAACTGACTTGGTTTTCTATCACCAATCTCTTCATGTTCTAGCAACTGCCGCGACTTCTGTTCCTGAGACGTACTCAGTCTTTTTATTAACTCACTTTTTATCTTCTCGTACGCGTCTTTAGTTGGTCGATTCACTATCACATCACGCACTTCCAGAGCATATCTAGGGTCTAACGCACCGGTAACATAATCAAATTTCGAACTGTCTGATGTTATATCAGCTGAAGAGAAGTTGTTCTCCAGCATCGCGAACCACATTTCCGGATCAGACGTACAAAACGGAGGTACGCGCATTGCCACTCTGTTGACAGCGAGAGCGTTCTGTACAGCGGCTGCCAACTCTTCCATGGCTGGTGTTGCCATTGTAATGTCCTTTTAGTCCTTGCACCGATTTTTATTTAGCACGTAATCACACACTTTATTATTGTTACAAATAATCGCGTAAAAACGCACTAAACACACTATCACGTCGGGGTCACCACTGTGGTGAGGACGTAGGAAAAGTATAAAACATGAAAACAAGATGTTATAACAACTAACAATTTGTTTATAAGATATAGCGGTTGTTAGAACGAGTACAAATGCATACATCTTCACTCTGCGAAGTCTCGCGTCGAACTGCCGTGTACTGTACAGCTGCCTTGGCGGGTCGACCGTTCTCAGAATTAAGGGTGAAGTACCTGCTACCTGGGTCACCCCTTGTAAGCCAACGTTTGCATAGTCACAACACAAAAATATAAAATATTGCTAAGTACGTATGTGTTCGTGAAATATGTATGGGTGCCCACATTACTATTATTCGGACACACAGTTTTTAACGCATTTTTAATTTATTTAAAATTATTATAGTTCATTTTTATACGTTTACATGACATGCATATTGTCTTTCGCCCATGGGGAGTTCTGTCATTCGCATGGCAGTAAATTTTATAGGTAATATTTGTATTAAACAAAAATCGTGACTGATATTAATGGATAAAACAACTGACAATAATTACAACAAATATTACTGATTTTTATGGATTAAGTGGGTAATTGCAAGTAGAAGTGGACAGAAGCGGTGTTTGTTTCTATTACCTCCTTTATTTCAAGATATTCGTGAAAAATGCTGCACTTATCTCCTTTAAATACTCGTAACTTTGCTATTTATGATAATAGATACGTTATGTCAGAAATATTGCTACTGGAATAAGAATATTCTTAAAGCAATAGAACGCTCAGTAGCAAATAACTGTCAAGTAATAGACAGGGTGTTGTGTAAGTAATGTGCCATACGTTACCACTTAACACAAGGTTGCAATGTATCGTAATCTGAAATAATTTCTTTTCTAATGTGCTTGTTGCAATTGTAAAAGCACTTCAAGATGGACCAATAACAATTGTTTATTTGAATAACGAATTATTTTAAAATTACAGTAGTTTGAGTGAAAACAACACTTGTAATTTTTGAAGGATTGAAATCAGATAAGACACTTTTGCGCTTGTTTTGGAGTATTTCTCCGTAAACCAAATGCATGTTGGCGTATTCTTGACTATGAAAGTAAAAGCATTTGAATATGTCTAAGTACTACGCCACTTATTACAAGTTTAACATCATTTATGACAACCAACAAATTTTGTTTTCGGAACAACTTGATTTTTAGATTTTAATTTATTAAGAAGCTGGTTCGTAATTGGTCGGCTTTAAAGTCCCATAACTTTTACAACTTTACAGATTGTGCAGAATAGATTTCGGATTATAACTTATTGCAGTTCTTTTTATCATATACCTTGAATCAGAGCTGGGCAAAGTACCGGAAAGTAGTACTTGAAGTACAAGTACCAAGTATCTTAAAGTTTCTAAATGTACTTGAAGTACAAGTACTTTTTTAGTTTCTAAAGTACTTGAAATTACCAAGTACTTGAAAAGTACTTGTAAATTTGGGTGCAAGTACTTTTTCAGATAATTGATATTTTTCTGATGGACGTTAAAAAGTGATTATTGACAAAAATTTCAATATACCATATTTATTTACTTATTTAAAACAAGCGTTCCTCTCTGGGCCTGCCGTATCACCTAGCGATCTCATGACGTAAAATTGACATCATATGATCGCCAAGCGATACGAGAAGCTGTACCGAGTTGTTAGAATGACGTCATTTTTACGTCATGCGATCGCTAGGTGATACGGCATACATTATATGGTACTCGATATGGTATATACAATATGCAGATTAGAATTAATTTATTTATGCCAGAAATTTGCAAATATATCTTTACTTTCATATTATCGCTAAAAATATATTAAGTTTTCAAAAAATCTAATTACGCCATGTTATTCTATTTAAAAAACGGTTAAAATTTTGTTGAAACATTTTTTCTCTAACTTTTATAATAAATAAGATATGAGATATTTTCAAAATGAGCGAAAAACGAGTTTTTGCCTGTAGCTCAGAAACAAAAGAAGATCGAAATTTCCTGTGGTGATTATTAAACATTTCTGGGAAAGTTGACCCTGGAATGTGCAAACGGTTTTGCTCTATCATTAATACTACTCGAGATACCTTAAAAAAACATCGAAAATGAGACACCCTGTACAGTACTTGAAGTACTGAAAGTACTTGCAAGCCTAATAAAGTACTTTTCTTACAAGTACTGCCTTGAACTATGGCACATTCCTTACATAACACTTTGTATAAATAGAATAGGGTTATCTGATATTGTTAACAACTATAGATAACTTTGTATGTTTACTATGAATTTTTTTACCTTCTGTCACCTTTAGGTAAGGAAGGTATTATCTTTGGTCAAAAAAATCGGTGGTGAGTTTTTGATGAATAAGCACGTTTTAGGGTCCCTAGAATACGATTTTACTATTTTTACGATGATGTCTGTATGTATGTATGTGTGTGTGTGTGTGTGTGTGTGTGTGTGTGTGTGTGTGTGTGTGTGTGTGTGTGTGTTTGTGTGTGTGTGTGTGTGTGTGCGCGTGCGCGTGCGCGTGCGCGTGTGAGTGTGAGTGTGAGTGTGGGTGTGGGTGTGGGTGTGTGTATATATATATGTGTGTGTGTGTGTGTGTCTGTGTGTGTATGTATGTGTGTGTGTGTGTGTGTCTGTGTGTGACAAAATTTTCTAATGCGATAACTCTAATACTACAATTCCAAAAATTATAATTCTTTCGTATTCCTCTTCGTTACATCCATGTGAAGAGCTGATTAGATTTTGGTTAGAATTGATCAACCGGAAGTACCCTTATTTGAAGATTTTAACAGTTTTTCTTGAAAAAACGATGTTAAATATCATTTTTTCACATTTAATGTTATTATAAATATTAAAGAATATTTTATTCTCTATACGATTTGGATGCATTTTATACTTCATATTAAATGGATATAGAGTTAAATAGTTATAAAAAAATTAAATATCATATATTAGCTAGCTATGTTATAAGTCTGGAAACAGCTGCTACATAAAGAAAATTCTAATTGAAAGGTGTCAGTGTCAAGTGCAGTTGAAAGTATGGTTGTGTTATAATTTTACAGGAAATATAGTATCTTTGGTATAAACTTTCTGTATGGAATTTGTATAAAATACATACAATTGCCTTAAGGTAATATACAAGAAATAGAATCTTATGCAAGGAACTTTCTGTATGTGCTGGCCACATCAGATTTTTCATTGTTGTTGTCTTCCAACTAATGATCCGTTAAAACGTAAAAGTGTTTGTTTTGTGAGTAAAACCTAACCTAAACGTTCACGTTCTACAAACTCTTCCAGCTCTGAAGTACTATTGACAACTAACACCAAGCGGCATAATTTGCAACTATGTGATTTAGTACTCTGTCTGATTTGACATTAAAACTTGTATAATAAAATTGAATGTAAATAGAGGTAAAAGCAAAACTTATTGTTTGTTATACGGTCGTAAGTCACGAAGTGGACTGTCGGCATTCAAAATTATCGTAACTTTGGTGAAAATATTGTAATTATCACTAGTAAAATGAGTACAAAATTAAACTTTGACGGGCACAATAAAGAGTTTGTATTTCGAATTAAAATATCAATGAAATATATAAAATAAAGTTTTTAAACATTATCTTCGTGAATGACAATCTCTATTTCGTTAGAAGCCGATTTTAGTGCACCAGTTTGTAAACAGTACAAATATATAAAAGAATGAGTCTTGCTTCTCCCGCAAATCATACAGTAATATGTTGTGCATTTATTACGTGCTCGCTTAATTAAACAATATACCAGACACATAGTAATGTTCATTTTATTAACGTACCTTCTACAAAACATCTTACTTGAGGTTGGATTTGCCTTTAGAAATCTAACTTCAGAAGTAGTTATCCTTATTTTCGCTTAAATATAACGTTTTATTAAAAAAAATGCTTAACTTATTAAAATACTTTCTATACAAGATTTTATACAAGATTAATTGGTTGGTTTTTTGTACAATAATTTTACAGAAATGTGTTATATTTGCAAAATTTCACAACATGCTTGCAAAAGTAATCCGAATGACAGTTAAGAGTACAAATTCAAACACACGTGTAGTTGGCGACAGTGCTGCCACCAACGGTCGTGTCAGTTGTCAATAGTGGGAATAATTGTGCCCTACACCGAATTTTTAATACCACAAATTGTAAATATATTAAGTTTTACAATGATATTCAAGTATTATTCAGCTAATATATCAATTAATTTGTTTGCAAAAATTAGCATCGCACGTAAATATAATTATGCAACACAGATTACATTTTTTTTTAAATTAGTATACGATGTAAATGTATTAATTTCGTGACGTCATTAAATACAAACTTTAATGATGTTCCTCCTCTGCATAAATATTTTTACTATAATCAATGATTGTCGCCTGAATTTAGAATTGAATTTCAACTACCCTAGTATACATAAAATCATAATTCTCGCGTGGTATTTCAGACATAAAACATTTATCGTTATTTATTTGATAGAGCATTCATATAAGAAAACAGAAATAAGTTTAGTTTCATTTTGAAAAGCATAATTAAAATATAAAATAATCTGTTATAACATGTTGCTTCGAGTATCACAAATTACATATCCGTCTATGTATTTTCTGAATCGCCAATTTTCTAAATTACGTGCACATGTGCAGAGCAAATAGCAGATAATCCAAATATTGGAATAAAACCTGCAGCATATCTGTGCGCTGTTCTCCGTCACGGACGAGTTAATTGGACGTCCATTTCCGGCTCCGGGGAGTCCGGGAGACACACTGTGACGTCCTGGAGAATAAAATCAAATGGACGTGGGCGAGGCAGCTCTGATTTATCCCACATACGTATAACTCTAGGTTTGTTCAATCTCAGTCAGTGACAGCTGTTATTGGGTTTTGCTATTGGCAGTGGTTTAGGTTTATTCAATAGATTGTGGTAGATATTTTTGTTTTTACCTCTCGCCTAATAAAAAAGGGAGACATTGTTTTGGTCAAATGATTTAGTAGTGAGTGGAAGAAACAGTAATTCAAAAATGGATTACTCAGAACTCAGAACCTTATGAAAATAGTGACATACCTATAAAGAATTTTTTATTAATATTTAAGAATGAAAAAATAATTTATATCAGTGTAGTTAAAAATTCAGAAATATGGTCTCTGAAATATGAAAAAAGTATCGGCCCCGGAGATAAATGCACTTGAACTCTATCCGTGCTAGCTAGTATAAGTACTAATACTAGAATACCAAAATAAATACTACACTGGATATTAGTAGAAATAAATAGACATGGCGCCCGGACTTCCAAGAAGAAGACTAATTAAACTAATGTAAAATGGTGAAATAAAAAAATATGGTAGCTAAGAATCTGAAGCTGACGTGAGAATACTATATTATTTTTATTATCTTCTTATAAAATTATTATAATTATTTCACCTTTCTTGCAGGAATAACTACTCTCATTGTGACTAACTACTTGTATATGAATTTTTATATACTTTTACATACTGTCCACGCTTACTTCAAATAAATTTACTTTTTACTCCAAGAGGGGAATTATAATTATAATTAATGTTACTACGAGCCATTTACAAAATTAATATGTACTGTCTTGCCATCACCATTAACTTTGGATAGAAGATCGATGTCCACACTGAGTAAGTATACATATAAGATTTTCGTGTCATAAAAAAAAATGTCTACGTCAATCAATTTTCCTTCGCTTTACAGAAACTTTAATTTGCGAATTTCAAAATTAATGTTGCACGATTTGAATTTAGTTATTCAATTTCTAATGCTTTATGTTATTAAAAAAGGAAAATAAATGCAGCAGTCGTAAAAATGTAAACTACACGAATCACGAACATATGTTAATAAATAAATACATAAATAAATAAATATATCATGATGGCATATTACCCATTGCTGGGTGTGCCATTCTGCTTTGTTCGCAGATATCGGTAATGATGATGACATATTTGTACCGTGCGGGCGTTTGTCAGGCGTCACCTCACGGGCACTCATTGCTGGCGTGGAGAGTATATACAATGCTAATTTAGGATAAAGTCTAATATTGTCAGTTGTAGTTTCATTCAAACATATGGAATTTGCTAAAAAAATTTGCAACTTATTTTATGATTACGCAAATGACGCACCATACATTAATATAATACTGAACACAGGTACAAATTTATACCTAAACTGGATCTAGTGGTTTCTCAGTATATGTAAATACGTCTATAAATAGACAGCCAGATTTATCAAAATTTCTTTCTTATCGTTAAATTGACAGAAATATTTCATATGTGTGGACGCAGTTTATTTTACGTTGATACGACACGGTTTTAACATGTATTTCTGTATTATTTAAGATATAAATTATAGCTTCCAAGCCAATGAGGACAGTGCTTCTATTTGAGATTTGCTAATATATTTTGATATACATATTTGAATAAATTTTGCAACATCAACTGACCTCGCCGGGACTTGAACTCGAGACCTCCCACTTGCCGGGCGGACACTCTCCGCATATTTTGATATAGCTTTAACAATTAATTTGCAGTATAGTTTCTATGAAAATATTTAAAAAAATAAAATGTATGAGCATGTGATTATGTAAAACAATTCTAAATAATAATTAGTTCTGGACTGGTTCACAAATATTTTAAAACGATTTCATATAAATACCGTCTGGCATAAGCGGAAGGCATCAGTCTTCAGTGATCAACAACTTCATTCACATCATGAGAAACACCACGGTAAGACGTCCAGGAATGAAAATTTGTTCAATAAATTTATTATGTGAATTTGCTTGCAGCTCTTCGTCGTTCTGCTAGCTCTGTCCGTTGTTTTAGCGGCTGAGGAGGCCAAGAAAGGGCAGAAGCGTGGTATCTTTGATGAAGGTTTCAGCCACGGCTTCGACTCCGGTTTGAGCCTGGACAGTGGTTTTGGCTCTGGTTCTGACTTGTCCCATCACGGCCCCATTGACTTGGGATCCTCCGTGCATAAACACATCACCATCACTAAGAAAGTCGGCGTTCCTGTTCCTAAGCCATACCCAGTGCATGTGGAGAAGAAAGTCCCAGTGCCGTACCCCGTGGAAGTGAAAGTCCCCGTCGACAAACCGTACCCTGTGCCTGTACCTAAGCCCTACCCCGTCCACGTGGACAAGCCTGTGCCTTACACCGTTGTGAAACACGTGTCCGTGCCGGTGAAAGTGCCCGTGAAGGTACCGTACCCCGTCAAAGTCCCAGTACATGTGCCTAAGCCCTACCCTGTGCCCATCTACAAGAAGGTGCCCGTTCACATCCCAGAGCCAGTCATTGTCAAGAAACCCGTGCCTGTGTTCATCAAAGGACAAGACCATGGCAGCGAAGATTTCTCTTCATTCTCATCTGGACTCTCTGGACTCGGTGGTCATGATTCCGGTCTCGGTGGATTCGGCGGCCATGACTCTGGATTTGGAGGACATGATGGTGGACTTGGAGGCCTTGATTCTGGATTCGGTGGCCACAGCTGGCATTGAATGGAACTTTCAACTTATCACTGAATGACTGACTTTTATTTCATATTTTAGTTTATTATTTTAAAATTGCTCTCTTTATATAATAAATGTTAATTTAAATAATTCACATTTGTTACTAATTTATTTGAAATTATTCACTATCTAAATATGGGTACCTACATCAACACTTTTGCAATCTTTTATTTTTTGTCTACGAGGAATAACGTTAGCTTCATTATCTATTAAGCAAGAATACTAGATCTTCAAGTGAAAATGATGAATTTTTACATCTGCCTACATAAAAGAATATTATTTTATTAAAACATTACGCTATCCAATGTTGATATTTAACCAGATTATAAAAGCATTTTTTAAAAGGTTTTGAATAATCAAATTAACAAAAAAATTAAATAGGTACATAAGATATAGGAAGATTCACGAATAAAAAGGTTTCTAGCAGGGACGTAACTACGGGGGGGCCCGGGTGGGCCACGGCCCACCTTATTAATGTTTTGGCCCACCCAAATTTTTTAAAGTTTATTTTATAAAAGATAATTTTAGAACGTGTAAGAATAAATACAATTTGTGTGGATGTAAAACGTACATATTGCATAATAAACATTTGAAATTCTATGTGAGTCTACTACCAAAAAATAAGATGGATAGTATGTCTGTCCGTGGAGAAAAAACTGAAATTTTCAAGCAATCGCCCCAATTCTGTAGCAAGGTTTCTATTTCTTAGCAGCACTGCTATAGCAAGTAACCAATAATAATTGCCAACACTGAATAAAACATGACACGTTACATTTGTTTCTATTGACATTGATTAGAAATTTCAACAATGTTGCTAAGATTTAACAACTTTCTTACCGAATTGGGATGAATGTTGATTAATATGTGGCGGATAACACCATACTGGCCATGCCAGATTTTTGTAGGTACTATGGCATTGTAAGAAAAGTATCTGGACTACTAACAGATAATTCACAAAACTGAAATTATTAACTTACCAGCCCCACGTTATAATATTTCGTTTTACAAAAATTAAACTATGTTTAATTAGCGTTTACAACTAAATTTATATGGAATATAGTAAATTGATAATTCTTTATTACATTTACCAACATTGAAATATAATTAAATTATATAAAAAAAAATAGATTTTTGTTCTAGTCAATGACGAATTAACATGACGAGAGATTTGTATCTAAAACCAAAATTTGGAAATCGATTACGACATTTCAAAAAGATTGGTTTAATAGTAGGGCCATTATCTAGATTTTATAATTTATGAATTATATTTTCCGGGAACTTTAGATTAGTAGTCATTGCTTTAACAATTCCAATTTTCAATGAAATATCTATTTTCAAATTTTAGTTATTAATAATTATTACTTTGAAGTATTTGTATTTTTCATTTATTTTGTTTTACCGTTTCTATACTGCTATCCATATATTATGGTAATAAGTAATTTATTTTTACTGTAATACTGTTCTTATGATATAAGTATGGCCCACTCAGATTTTTCATTGGCCCACCTTTGGCCCACCCAGAAAATAATCCTAGTTACGTCCCTGTTTTCTAGTCATGAGCGCCGTTAAGGCACAAAATTCAAGGAGTGCAAATTAAAAGTATCGAAATATGATGAAAAACTAAATTAATTAAGAGAACAAATATGTAATATGTTTTCGTTTTTACATAACAACTTCAACCACCTCTTCTATAAATTTGTACTTATTTTCTTGCGCCTTATTTTTTTGTGTGAACACTTTGTATACATCAGGGCCGGACCGGGCATTACATTTGGACATGGCATTTATTGCAAACCGGCAAAAAAACTGCTCTTGTAAACCGGCCAAGGAGAGCACAAAACCGGCCACGGTAAGCATCGGACCCTCTGTCATTTACCAGAATTGCCAGATAGCCAGCCAGGCCCTGATATACACAATTATAACAAGCGATCTTCCTCTATTGTCAACCTTAATCACGTCTTTACTCTCCTTAGCGTGCTGAACAAACGCTTAACTGAGAAAGTTTTCGGTGGCATTGTCAAAATAGTATTTTATGTACCAAGGGTATTACGAAGATGTTTATGCCCGCAGAGGACCATTAGTTTATTAGGCCGAGGGCCTCTGATCCTAGGGTTTATAAATAGCCCGAGGGCTATAAATATCAAGTAATACCCGTGATGCATACAATATTTTGCAATCTTTTAATATTCTACACGGATTACGAATCAAAATGTTTTAATACAATTTACAAAGTAGGTATGCTATGAATGCGTCTGTTTGTTTTTTAGGTTTTATATCTCAGTGTTAATAACTATTACTTGACAAAATTACCACAGCAATTAATCAATGTCCGCGCGGATACAATGTGCCTGATACCCATAACATTCATAAACAATAGTGTACTAGTAAGACATAAAAACAACTTTAAGTAGGTACCATTTTCATGACTGGAAAAATTCTCTCATTGGAAATCTATTCTACAAAATAACAAAATCCACATTTTCTGGTATATTTACTCTTTCATATTGCGTAGTCACTTTAAATTTAAATACTCCGGTTCTAAATTTTCGATATTATTTCTCTCCGATTTTCTTTTTAAAATCAAAATCGACAGTATCCACTTACACTGTTTGATGTAAGCAGTGTGTATAAGAATAATAGAAAACGCAATACTGGTAGGTAAGTTGCCAAAAACGTAATTCCAAATAAAATAACAGGAACAAAAAAAATGTTGAAATAGGGGACTACAGCGCAATTGATTTAAGAGAAATTAGGAAAAATATTGAAAGTATATGTTTAATAATAAATATTGATAAAGAAATAAAACGACATAATTGAAATACTTCGGAAATAAGGGGATTTTTGTTATAGCAGCTCGTCACTCATATGAAATCCATATATATATATATATATATATATATATATATATATATATATATATATATATATATATATATATATATATTGATTGGCGACTCAAAAACGCCCTATAAATATACATATAACGAATACCCAGTTAGGGGCGGAGCCTACTACTAATGGAAGTAGACAAATTCAAATAGCGGAGCCGTGGCTATCAGTCCAGTAGTGCAATTCTCAAACAGTTTTTATTTGAATATAAATATTTTGCATTAAACTTAATAATTTAAATACATTTCCAATTATAAATCATGTAGACTTGTACAGTATAATAATATTCATTATTAGCAAATATTTCAAGAACATTTAGATCCACGAAGAAAATAGTTTGATATAAAAAATATTCGTGACGTCACATCTATATTTTGAAATTTCGGAGGACTATTACTCGTTTATTCATAGGAAATTTTTCACCGACAGTCTTAGTTTTACTTATATGTTCAGATGAAATTACATTTAAAAAATAGTGAAATCCCCTATTAAAGACAATATAAAATATTAAAATAGTTGTTTGGGTCAAGTGCCCTCCCTTGCCTTCAATAAGAAACTTCATCAAGGAGAACATGTAACTTTCTCAATTATAGCAATTCGTTTGTACGGCTTGAAACGTCCAAATTACTTTATAGCTCAGCCTAGTATATTATAAGAGTTCAATGATCTGTTGGCATAAGATTTCTCGTACTGTATTTGTTCGAGGTAATTAAACGTTGTTGTAAGGACAATAATTCAGAATGAACAGAGGAAGATTTGATCGCAGAAAAATTATGATTATTTACATATTTTTTTTATTCTTATAAATTGTGCAAATATTTCATCATTACCGATAACTGTGTACAAAGCAGATTGGCACACTCATCAATGGGCCGTGATGATATATTTATTTACTTATTTATTTATTTATTAGTTTCACATATTTTAGAACAACATACACTATTTTAATGTTTCAGAGAAAGTTAATAAATATTATACAGTTCAGTAAATTTCGTAATTTCATGTTATAATACTGTTCTTAAAATAATATACATATATAATTACTAACATTCTTTATTTTTATTGTTGCTTTAATTTAATTTATAATATACGTAGGTATAGTAAACTTACTTCATTATACTACTTTTAATTTATTACGAAGTTCTTGTTTCTAAATTAAAACTCATTATAAACTATAAATTATTGGAAGATACGAACTGTAACATTTCAAGTTAACTTGAGAAACAATTGGAATTCTTGTTCCAAACTCTAACTTAGGAAAGCCTTATAAGAGTTAAGGAAGTACGAGTAATTAATATTATTTACAAAGAGCTGTAATTGAAATGAAACTAGAATGTATGAAAATACACATTCCAATTGTAGTCTCTAATAAACTGATCTTATTTGTAATAATGTGATTAAATAAATACAGAGTACCTATTTGACATAATGTATATACTCGTTACAACAGCATTTCAAAACTAGTTCGCTTATTGTATTGGTACAAAATGATTAATATTTAAAATAAGTTTTGTTATGTATTTTAAAATATTGCGTTTTAAACATCTCGTCCCGAAAGTAGAGGTATAGAAGTTTGTTCCAACAGCGATTTCGGACAAGTTCTGTACTTGTTCAAAATCGTGATATATGCATGTGTCGACGTGGATCAGTTCGGAAGTATTTGTCAACCCAAGATTTGTTGGAACAGATCGTGGATTGTTAACTGTCATTTTAGACTACAATAAACATTTGAAAAATGACAGATGATGTTAAAAATAAATTATGGATAGGTATACTACTACCATCATCACTTTATTGTGACAATAATAGTATATTGTGTTATTAGGAGTAAAAGTGATACTTTGTGTGGCGAGCATGGAAGTTTGCACGACGAGCGAAGCGAGTCGGACAATTGCATGCGAGGCACACAAAGACACTTTTATTCCGAATGACACATTAAATTATTTTTTCAAACGCACCAATTTTCTTTTTATTCGCTAATTCTATGTAGTTTCTATGGATACTTATTTATTTTATTTTTACGCCGGCGGAGTAGATATAGCTAATTTCTACGCCGCCGGAGTAGAAATAGCTAATTTCTACTCCGCCGGCGTAGAAATTTCCAGCGGCGTACAAATGAAACTTCTACCTTGTGAAACAAGTCATAAAAATGCCATTTCTACGCCGTTTGAAAAAAAGATCACTTTCTTCACTTAAATCTTTTATAACAATTAAATTTGATAAAATTCTGTATAAAACGGCAAAACTATTGAAGATCAGGTTAAATTACAACTTTAAAAATTCGCAGCTGATCATTTTTTTAACTACGTATGTTCTTACTGATAATGCATGCTCTAGTCCGCTGACTATTTTGACTAGTTCCAAACTGGTTTGCGATTGGTTCGAAGCTTGTTGAAACGTCCGACTGGCAGTCAAAAGTCTAATTTGATGTATGTTGGTACGCGACGTTAGGACTATGCATGCGTCGGATAGTTTCGTACTAAGTGGCTTGTATGTTGGAACAAACATTAATTCACGTTAAAAATCTGATACCGAGATCGTAAAAAGCTAAATTTGTTTTGAGCAATACCTCAAAATTATTTGGACGGGTTCAGGAGGCTGAAACATCGCTGGTGAAAGTGTGACTTACAAGGAAACATGTTTAGAAATAAAACAGAAAAACCTTGTTAGGCTCAAAACTATAATTGACTATTCAAATTTACCGTACATGTAAGTATCTAAGTTTACCTGCTGTCATTTATTGGGAAGGTTTGTTGAACTATCATCAGTTTCTGATCGTATAGAGAATAAGTTCGTAAACTGTTTACTGTTATAAATTCAGTAGATTCACAACTCTAGATTGAGGAAAAACGGAGTCTGCGGATGAAAATGAAATATGTACTCCTACTCCCATTCGGATTATGAATACAAACGTACACATATAATTCTTAAAAAATGTAACAAACAAACATAGATTGCATTTATGATTCGTTTTCCAATCAACAGTTTGATTTCTCATGCTTTATGTCTATCAATCATTTCATCGCTGTTTATTTGTAAATTTAACCATTCATGACATCCTAAATTAGTGCGCAATATTGTCTCCGTCACCAAACAGAATATGTGGAATATGTTCATTTGAATTGTAATTTTACAATCAAATAATTTTACACGAAGTAGATGTGTGGGAGGCATATTTATAAAATATCTGCAAATATGATTATATTTGTTGTTTTTTTTTTTCATATTAATTAGCCATGCTAAGATATTTAGAATTTCAACATTTAATTTGTCTTTGAGAAGCCATTAAAAACAATTTTTTGATTATTGTTATACATTTTTCAAATATCTTTTAAAACGTTCACTGCGGAGAAAAATGTGCGAGTTTTACTGGACCATAATGTATTAATCCAATAATTGTGAGTTGAAGGTTATTTTACCCCACAATTTTTATTTTATATATTTCCTTCTAACGGTACCTATGTATGTTGATTAGAGGAATGGTTTGAAGGGTAAGGAAGGGGACTAAACACGTTCTTATCTTACTTACATTAGCATGGCCGAGAGACTTTAGATTCTTTACCATATAAAGTTTAAATTTAATACAGTTATTAAATTCAACACTTCTTTTGCTAAAAGTGGAATCTTTTTCGTAAGTTTACTCGTCTCGTACAAAGGCAGATTTCAATTGACAGTGAAATATATATACTAAAAAATAAGTTAAGTTATGATAAGAGCATGTTACGACTAGAATTATTGATTGCAAAGGCTAATTATCTCTAATCCCATGTATGATTTAAATTTATCATGATATGCGTCGAAGGACTAAACGGCTCAAACAAAGTGAACTTTAAAAATCGCGTTCTCTCTTTTATAAGCTTCAAAATACCTATTTCCATATAAATTGCTAAAATTATTAGTTTCGACAAAATCGTAAATATGCATTAAATTTTCCCGCAATATGAAAATGTGAACGTGTTAAATGATTGTTGTTGAGCAATATTTACCCCGGGCGTTTGAGTTGAAAGAAGGGGTACAGAATATACATTTACTCGGGACCCATAAAGGATATCAATTTCAAATAAATAAAAAAAAAAATTATGTAGTTAAAGAACGTATCTAGGTCTGGTATGTGTTAGATTTTAAATTTTTTGGTTATTATATATAAAATAGCTTATCTTTCAATGAAAATTTGACTGTAATAAATATAAAAACTTAAAATATCAACACAACCCAAACATAGATTTGACTTTAAAAAAATCATTATAAATTTCAAATTTGTTTTATTACGCAAAAACGAAAATATCTATGTAATAATCTGAACCTCTGTATACCGTATTTTCGTTGCAAATGCTTGTCATATAGTGTCGCCGTGCAGTGGTCTTAAATGGAACTTCGATGAAAATCCGGTCACTATAAGTTTGCAGTCAGAAATTAACATAATCGATAAACTTGTTAGTGAACCATAATGACAAATGTTTCCCAGAATTTTGGTTCGGCTTGTCTACATTTACGCATAGATACTACAAGAGTTGCTTCCTTCGGATAAAATATTTTTCTTTTTTATTTTTCATAATTTTTGTGCGTTTCATAATTATGTGCGTTTTTTTTTACTAACCAAAAAGTTGGGAAGTTACAAAAGGCAACCTATTCTAACACTAGTTTGAAATTCGAACACAGGTACATGAATGGCATTCGGTAACGAGGGTTTTATACTATTTTCTGAGTCCCGGCTTTCATTTACAATATTCTTAAAAAAAAAATTTAATTTTTATTCTTGGTGCTAATAATTTGTGTTTTTTGTGTTGTTCGTTACCTAGTTATTTTATGTATTTAAATCAGTAATAACAAACCAATATATATAGTCATGTGAATTAGTGGATTATTTGTCCACAATCATATCCATTACGTAGGCGTTACAACTGATGGTGTTGTACTTGTAGATCCTGAGGTCGTAATCAAATCAAAAAAATGACGTTTCGTTCAGAAATATAATCCAGAAACAAATTCGCATTTTAATAACATGAAAGATTTTCAACAGGAATTAGTGTATTTTTGGTCATAACTAGCAAGTAAAAAACTTCTATTAAGAAGAGAGTACGTACATTCAAAAAGATAAAAAAATTGGGTAAAATGCTCGCCAAATAGATGAATTTTTATTTAGAATGTACCTATATTGCCAGAGCTGATTGATCTTCGTTTGCAAGAAATATACCAATAATGGAACCTAAAATATGCAAAAAATAAGATATTTCGAAAATTTTATTATACATATATTATTAACATTATTTATGCTAAAATCATTTTAATATATAGTAAATGTTATATCTGCAATATACAGTTTAAGATTGTGTAAAATACAATGGTGGTCATTGAAATAGAGCATATAGGTATTACTGAAAAGTTTTATGTTATTAAAGAGAATTTTAAAGGTTGACATTTAAAAACATCTGTACAAAAGCACAAATTTCTACCATCAGAAACTATCAAATGTATCTTTGACTCATTTGTCCATAAAATATTTCTCCATTTTTTTCTTGAACATACTACAATTTTTGAAATTTGACGTTGAGACTTTCCCTCTTTTCTTAATATTAACATCGCCGTTCTTTCTTCGGATGTGCAAGTGCAATGTTTACATGTCCCATTTTTTCATTATTTTTCTACAATCGGGATTTACTAAATGTATTATTATAAGTTGTTTCTGAAGCTGTGAAATTTAGTTGAAGGGGAATTTTATTAGATAAAAGCTTCAAGCGTTGTTTTAATTGTTTATTGTTGGAGATACAGTTAGACGATGTTTTGGCTCATTGTTACGGCTATTATCAAGTCACAATATGTTAAGTTACATTTAGTTAATTTAAATTTGCTATAATATCTAATTTTTTTATTTATATCAAAAACATGTTTTAGGGCCGGTATTTCCATCTTTGTATAAACTGCTGGATAACTTATCTGTTGGATAAATGAACAATATTGTATCAAAAATGGCATTCAATATAATTTACATCATTTATGCTTTTATTTCGATGCGATATTTTTCATTTATCTGACGGATACTTATCCGGAGATATTGATATCTTCCTACTGAACGTTTTTTACCTTCCGTCACCTTTAGGTAAGGAAGGTATTGTCTTTGGTCAAAAAATTCGGTGGTGAGTTTTTGATGAATAAGCACGTTTTAGGGTCCCTAGAATACGATTTTACTATTTTTACGATGATGTCTGTATGTTTGTGTGTGTGTGTGTGTGTGTGTGTGTGTGTGTGTGTGTGTGTGTGTGTGTGTGTGTGTGTGTGTGTGTGTATGTGTATGTGTGTGTGTATGTGTGCATGTGTGTATGTGTGTCTCTGTGTGTGTATGTGTGTGTGTGTGTGTGTGTGTGTGTGTGTGTGTGTAACAAAATTTTCGTCTACGATAACTTTACTACTACAATTCCAAAAATTATAATTCTTTCATATTTCTCTTCGTTACATACATGTGAAGAGCTGATTAGATTTTGGTTAGAATTGGACAACCGGAAGTACCCTCAATTGAAGATTTTAACAGTTTTTCTTGAAAAAACTATGTTAAATATCATTTTTTCACATTTAATGTTACCTATTATAAATATTAAAGAATATTTTATTCTCTATACGATTTGACTACATTTTATACTTAATATTAAATGGATATAGAGTTAAAAAATTTAAAGAAATTAAATTTCATAAAGTAGCCATAGTTATGGAAACAGCTACTATATTAAGAAAATTTTGATTGAAAGATGTCAGTGTCAAGTGAAATTGACATAATGTGTATGTCTTATAATTTTACTGGAAATATAGGATTTTTTGCTATAAATTTTCTGTGTGGAATTTGCATAAAATACATGCCACTGCCGGAAGGTAAAATACAAGAAATATAATCTTTAGCAAGAAACTTTCTGTATGAAATTTGTACAAAATACATAGAACTGACGGAAAGTAATGTGCTGGCCACATCAGATTTTTTTATTTATGGAAGTTTTCTAAATATAAAGGCAATAACTCGCGCCCAATTACTGTATTTTTTAAAATTTATTTTAAATACTAATATAACGATCTAAGTTTTGCAGACGCTGGGAAATTCGAGCTCTTAATGTCTGACGACTAGACTTTGACCAATTTGCCAGTTACCTAGTAACTGCAAACTATAAATGACGCACTCGAATCTAGAATTTAGCCCCGACAGCGCACATGGCTTTACCCCTCTTATGCCGACCTCGGAGCGCACTACTAGCACAAAGTGTAAATATTTTTCTTACAGCAATCATTGAAATCAAATGAGACACTCCTACATTTCTATGCAACCAAAACCACATAACGAGTGTCCCAATGCCAATTCTTGACATAGGCGATTAACATGGGAAAACAGTTTTTTGTAAATAAAAAGTGTTCGGCGGAAAATTAAGCCATGATACTGAACATGATAATAGAACATTACCCCTTGTTACTTTATTATTAGTGCATAAATTTGAATAAGTTATAAAAATTTGCTAGATCCAACCGAAACTCAATCTCGTCGTTTATATCTATTTACTTTGGCAGGCAATTTTGTGTACAAAAATTAGCACCAACATTATACGCCTGCTTTAGCATTTGCACACCACGCCATTATTTTATCTGAAAACTTTGCATTCACTTTGAATTTTATATATTTGGACGTTACTTATAAGAAAGGTGTACGACAATGGATAGGGGGCCTAAAATTAAGAACAATTCAAGCGAAAGATTTTTCACAAAGTACGTGAAGTAAACTTTGAAACTTGCCAAGACCAAAGACTCATTAGACGAAGCAAGTCAGAACTAAACTTTGTCGCAGAAGAAAACAGGACACTAACTCCATATTAAATATAAATGTTAAAGCTTAACTATGGATGGTATTGTCACAATAAGCAAGTTCAATATACTTTCGTTTTTTGTCATATACAGTGTGCGATTAAAGTGTGGAATATCAAAAAAAAGCCGAACTCAGCCGGTTTTTATAAAAACGCTGAAACACGTTGATTTTAATTTTTAAAAATACACATTAATGTGTACGATTCATCTTCCGACTTTCATTTGTTTTTCAGTTATGACGTCATCACAGAAAAATTTAAATGACAACAGATTTTTAGTAGTGATCTCCGATAGTGATTTTTCTTCCCTTTATGATCATGTAAATAAATCATAACGTTGCATAATAAAAATTCTGAGAAAAATCGAGTTGAACATTTAATAATAATGAATAATCAAGATACCCTGATAAAAACATTTAAAAGTTGATTATGGAACTTATAACTTATGAAACATGAAAAACGAAAAGTTTTAAACTGAAAAATGAAAAATAAAGCAAACAAAATTAACACTATTAAATTAAATGTTCAAATTGACATCCATTGACTTCTTGGGCGTAAGCTAGTCTATTTACAAATTCATCTAAGACATTATTAATAACAGTCGGTTCTATTTTGCGAATTTCATCTTGAATACGCTGCTTCAGTACCATTAAATTTTCTAGTTTAGTCAAGTGCCGTAACTTACTATTACCTGCTACTAACTTTCTAGAAGAATAGTGAGGATTTTCTTCCAAATGTAAAAGAATGTTCAATTTATTTTCTGCCTTTTGAAATATTATTAACATCTCCCGTCTCCCTAAATTTGTTTTTGATTTTACTAACTGCCGATTGCGTAATAGGACGATTTGGATATTTTGCATTAAACATATCACACACTTCTTGCTGGGATCTTGTGAGGGTCCCACAACCAAGAAAAATTAAAATTTCTATTCGTTGCCTTATTGTTAAATCTGACATGGCCTTGATAATTTAGAAGAATATTATTAAAATTCAACAATAAACTACAATATTTATGTCTAGAGAGTTGAAGATTGACAAAATAATTGAATGAAACAGTTTGCTACATTTAAATTTTTTATCGAGGTAGGTATCTTGATTATTCATTATTATTAAATGTTCAACTCGATTTTTCTCAGAATTTTTGTTATGCAACGTTATGATTTATTTACATGATCATAAAGGGAAGAAAAATCACTATCGGATTTCACTACTAAAAATCTATGTTGTCATTTAAATTTTTTTGTGATAACATCATAACTGAAAAACAAATGAAAGTCGGAAGATGAATCGTACATATTAAGGTGTATTTTTAAAAATGAAAATCGACGTGTTTCAGCGTTTTTATAAAAACCGGCTGAGTTCGGCTTTTTTTCTGATATTCCACACTTTAATCGCACACTGTATATTAACTTTAAATGAATGTAGATAAAGAAATCTAATTCAATGAAAAGTTACATATTTCATGACTTTTGGTCAAATTCGATAGTGTCTTTTCAATGAGTAAACATGTTTTAGGGTCCTGAGGCTTTATTATTTTTAGTATTCGACAGATAAATGTCAGTGATAAGTGTAGTGGAAAACCATGAAATACTTGTATTGGAAATATATACTTGTATCTATTTGAACAAAATTTTATACACAATATTTATATAAAATAAATGAAATTGACGGGAAGCTATATAAGCTTTTCTTTATTGGAAATTGTATTGAATTTATTAACTATGTTTCTCTGATTTTAAATGTACTAATGTACCTACGTGAATTTCATAACTCGTGTAATTGAATTACGCAATGTAATCCTATATTTCTATGTTATTTCAGAATTGTGCTGTTATACGAACATGATTCCGTTACATCTCTTAAAAAATTCATCCTCTTTCTATTCTCCTGTTTCGTTTCATCATCATACAATGTTAACAATTCAATCTCGCTGACAATTGGAACAATAAAACTTCTCATAACTAGACTCCATTAATTTTTCATTAGATTGCGTAGTTATTAGAACCCATTACAACATATGACTTCTAAATAATGCAATTCTAACTTTACATTCTGTACATACTCCCTCGCATACTCCTCTCCTCACTACCAGAACGAACGTTGGAAAGTTACGAATTTCATTCACGTACAGGATTTTATTCTCGCGGCGCACTCAAATCTGGCAAAACTTCAAATGTCAGAGAAGTTAAGTACAATTAATTTTAAAGTTTAACAGGGAAGGAAGGATAAAAGTCCGTTTTTATTTCTATAAATAATGTGTAAACAAAAGTAGGTACCTCTTGTAATTTTGTAAAAGAAAATTATATGCACTCTATTTCCGCGAGTTGATACTCGCGTCATTTAATTCTGCTGCAAGAATTACCAAGAATTACCAAACTTTTATGTGTCGTACACACATTAATCCACTCAATGGAGACCAAAAAAACCTTTGTCTTACAAAAGGTGGGGTAGAAAAGATTTTAACATATGTTGTTTAGATCGGGACGGGGATGAAAAATTCAAGTTCTTCACTCCCATCCTGTTGCAAAAAATTGTTTTTATTTGGATTTTCGGCTATTTTATCAAAATCAGTAATCCGTATCAACATTTTACAAGAATAGAAAATTATAGCTCGTAAATTTTTATATGAAAAGGGCTCTTACATTTTTTACCTAAGACGAACTCTCAAATAGTTATGTTAATAGTTAACAAGAATAACAATTTAAGAAAAAAATTAAATTATTTAAAAAATGAACAATATTAGGTATTTAATACTTAGTCTAAGGGTGGATTGCATGAAAGTGAGTTAACCCTCGAGTTACGCTAACCCATGGTTACATACACAAACAGAGAGTTTTCAGCCTCTTTGACAGCTAATCTCGGGTCAAAAAATAACTCACCGATTTCCACGGGTTAACCCACAAATAGCAAAATGTATATGGCTGACAGTTGTCATTTCACGCGTCATATTTAATACAAAAAAAGTAATTTTGTGTTTTGTGTTAAATATGACGCGTGAAATGACAACTGTCAGCCAAATGCATTTTGCTATTTGTGGGTTAACCCGTGCAATTCGGTGAGTTATGTTTTGCCCCGAGGTTGGCTGGCAAATAGGCTAAAAACTCTCTGTTTGTGTTGTAACCCTAGGTTAGCGTAACTTGAGGGTTAACCCACTTTCATGCAATACACCCTAATAGGTGTTACTATTTATAACAGTTTATAGTTCTCGTGGCATCAAAAGGAGTAAATTATCGATGATTTTTAAATATTTAATTCATACACCACTCTGAGCGCTAATGATATAATAACACGGTTTGAAAATTTGAATTCAGCAAAATTTTTTCATCCGATGCCGATGAGCGGCTTGCCCTCTAAAATATTAAACATGTGCAAATCGGCTTAGTTCTCAATTTTTCTTCTAAAATTTTGATACGATTAAAGATAAACAATATTACTTATTTAACACGTTTTGCCAGATTTAAAGTTACACCCATTTCCGCTAAAACCGGAAGTAATACAAAATTCTTATAACGATAATTTTGTAAGCCCCTTTGTCCATTTTAACTTTGCTAATTATTATTTTTTATCTTTTGAAATAAACAAAATATTCTTGGTGCCGGATTTTCGACGATCACCCCGTATACATAAATTATAGATATCGTTAAGAAATATTGGATAATTGTACGTGATTTCTTTGTTTTTTTCTCGTGGAATATCTTTTGTTTTAAGGTTTTATATTTATCTTTTAGCCCCAAATATTCTTTTTCATATTTTTTCTGCCATACGTTATCTACTATATCTGGAGTTGGGAACTTTTTTTCTGACAAGGGCCAATTGGATACTTATAACATCATTCGTGGGCGTGGGCCATACAAAATTAACAACTGAAAAATTAGCCTCTTATATTTCGTCAAATATTTAATAATTTAACCACTAATGTGATGGCTGCAACTACTTCTCTTTAGTGAACCGTGTTAATGTTAAATCGGTATTGATAATGTTGTTCTTATCTTTATTGAATTTTGAGTTTAGCCTGCGGGTCACACCAAATGGTGATGCGTGCCCAAGGCAGGGCGTTCCCCACCCCTGTTCTAAATCCTTACAAAGGAATACAGGATTTTTGCTTGAAACTTTGAACATTCCATCTCAATGTCAAGTAGTTATTTCAGCATTTTTCCACTTTATTATGATAATTTAATACATAATAGAAGTTTGGAAACAAGTAATCTACAGGGAGCTATAAGTCTAATAATACAGGAAGTTCATTCTAACAGTTTACGAAGTTTAAATCAAGTTACAGTTATTTCTGCAAAGGACTACTTGTATCTTTATTGCTTCATGTTTCATTTAGTAAAGAAGTTTTGTTTGTTTCTTTATTAATATTTTGTTCTTAATCAAACAAAATAAAGAAAGAACTTTATTTTCTTTTATTATTTTACATGAAACATATAATAAATTTATAAATTATATATCTCTGCATGTTACGGATAAGTTAGTTCAATTCTTAATAGTTACTTCATTTATATTACGCGACTAGATTTAAAAGATTACGGTTTATTGTAAGCTCCTCAAATGGAGCTGAATTAATGTCTTTACCGCCGACTAACCTTGGATTGGAGTGTTTTCATATAAGAATATTTTTCTTTATCGATACACCATTAATCCTTCTTTATACTGTTCGACAATTAAGAGGATTTAATTTTATGTTCTTGTTTCACGATAGAACTTTGGATTTTCAAATTGTATTTTATCAATTTTTATAATTCAGTAATTATAATTGAAAAAAATATAAATAAGTATGTAGTTTCGATAATATACATATTTATAACGTCCATTTTAATTCGAAATTTGGCCTAATTATTCTAGATTTTGTCATAGTTTCATATCTTTTTTAAAATCGAACTTTTACATTTCTGTCAAATATTAACTTACGAAAATATAAACTACTCATTGTAATTAAAAAGTTTTCTAAAAGGATCGAACAAGTCTATTTATTGGAGTTTGTTTTCATTGAGCGATATTGTTCGATTCCGGTGACGCCACATTATAAGCAACAAGTTTTGCCAAAAAAAAAACAAGAAAAGTACAAAATATAAGGGTGTAAGTTTGTAATTTTGCAAGAACCAATTAGTCCTCGAAAATATACAACAAAAATAAAACTCATAATACAAAGTAAAATTCAATTCTTCTGTCTTCGGTCTCAGTTTATCTCACTTCAGTTACGACAAAAACAAGGGTTAAAATTAGTAAGGCAACTGAGAACGCGACTATTGTCAACAGTTTCAACAACAGGAAATAAATTTATGTATCAGTCTTACCAATTTCAAGTTAATTTTTTAATTGCCAACTGAAACAGTTATTTTTGATCACACTGTATTGTGCACGTACTTCTATAATAGTCTATGGTACATTTTTACATGACCATAGGAATTTTTTTATTATTTCAGACAAAGAAATGCATAGTAGTATAATCTTTTTAGGTGCATTCATTAATAAATATCAATTATTATAACCGTTCAATACACATTCCTGCTTTACTGATCTGTTTACTTACCAAGCCTGATATAAAGAAGATACTGCATGGAGGCCCTAGGAGTGGTGTCGAGGATGGAGCCGCGCATGGCAACGACGCAAATGGTGCACTCGGTGAGCAAGGAGAGCCCCAGCACCACCAGGTAACCCAACACGAACTGCCACAGCTGAAGGATGCATTCCCGGCCCGTGTCGAACTCCACCATCGCGATTAATGTTGCTAGCACCACCGTCCTGCAACAAAATTAACAAAACTCTTAGAGATTTCGTAATATTGAAGACACTTGCTACCAAAAGTATAGCTCAAATGGAATAAATAATCAGCTACATGTGTGTGGTTTTCAACATTTTCACGGCAGCGGTCGGCAACCTATGGCACGAGTGCCATGAGGTGGCACGCGGTAAGTTTTTTGATGGCACGATCTTGTATATGTATAATAAATAATAAGACAATTAGTTAAATTTTTGGGTACTTTCTACTTTTCTCATATGCAAAATATAATATACGTCTTAGTCTTTTGCCCTGATGAAGCTGTTAAGTGGCAGCAAAAGGTTGGCTTTAGACTAAATAATAAAAAAAATTAGACTGCAATCCTGCCATTATTTCATCCCATCAACAACATCAGTCGTTTATTCCATATTACAATAATATACAAACATGCAAATTTTTACTACATGTGATAATTTTTCTCTTGACTAACCGAGGACGTTACTTTTTTGATAGTAACGCCCACAACAGATGTAGCACCCCTGAATTGTGATTCCTAGACAGATTAGTGCAGGAAAAAATTCGGACTTGTACTTTTAACTATTTTTGGTCAATATGCTACTGTGAGTAAACATTTTCAGTTATAAAATATATTATAAATCCGTATAGAAATCGGTTAACTTATTGTTTCCCAAATTGTGGGTCGCGAAAGGAAAGTAATTAACTATTTCGGATCCAAAAACTACTTGAACGGGCGGAGTTAGGGTACGCGAAAAATTTTTGAAACCTCAAGGGGGGTGGGCAGAAGAGAGTCACTAACTGTTAGTGATTTTCATTTATACATATACATACTATAATTTTTCATGATGCTTTTATTATAATAGTTTATTATAAATTATAATGTTTATTATTATAATCAAATAAATTTTTCTTAATATAGCTGAAGTAGTTTATTTAAGTGCCACGCCGAGTGTCTAATATGTTAAAAAAATTATTATGTGGCACTTCAGCGTATATAGGTTGTCGACCGCTGCTATAAGGCATATACTCGTATATACCTACCTTGAAACCAAGAAATTATAAGTTCAAACATAACAATAATCAATATAGTCTGTTTTCACCATCACCATATTTGAGCAACATCCCTAGTTGAGACTTGGCCGTACGTATCTTTATTTTAAGGTACTCGTTTCGTATTGTTTTTTACAATTGGTCAAATTATGCTGACCGCAGTAGCAGACTAGAGTCTTTATATGTCGGCCAATTTAAGGAGGGTATGTATTCGTGTTTAGACAATTTGAGTAATTTTTTTTCAAGAAAACTTAATGGATCTACTCAGAGGAACATATATTACTAAATCAAAGCCTTGGTAAACATTTGTGCTTATATGCATATGCCCGACTTACGCTATAAACACACAGTATCAATAATTATTATAATCAATTTTTTGTGATTAATCATTTTATCAATATTTCTGTACTGTAGTTAGGCATTTCTTAGTTTTTATTCATAATTTAAACAAACTGAAGGAATATAAGTGTAACATATGTATATTCACTAATTTTCATACATATAAGTACATATTGCTATAGTAGAGCACAATCACAATAATGTTAAACATAATCCAATTGATTACATGATATTTGCTAGGAAAATAAACGCCTAGTATATTGGCATTATTACAACACAAAAGCGGGCGTAATTTGGTTATTATTGCCCGAGGGCCTATAAAGTTTCCAGGCAACAGCGATCCATACATATGAAAATCGTGGTTTTTGGAAAAAAATGTCAGACAACACAACAAATTTGATAAATCATAACTTTTAAACACCGCCAGTCTTTTGACTTCTGTAGAATTAACTTGCTCTGTGCAGCCTCAAATTCATTCGATATTTGTTTGGAATAATTGATATGTCATTTTCATTTGACACATAGTTAAAATTGTTTATAACAAACAACATAGCAACACCAACAAACTACGTAGAAACCACAGCATACTTAAAATTCACAACGCCAGCACGACAATCACAAATATACAGAGTGATCCAGAATGATTAAATGTCACGTGACTTGAAAAGTACTGATTATGATGAAAATTATCTTTCGCAGAAAAAATTAGTATCAATTTACCGGCAATGTCAAATTATGTTTCCTATCTTACCGACAATTGGAAAAGTCAGCGGCGTTATGTAATTGAATTTTTTGATATACAGTTTTATTTTACCTTTATAATTAAACTGTTATTTATTCAAATCATTACGTTAGAATGGTTGTTTATGGAAGAACATGACAAGTTTATTTTCGAAGTATATATTCTTACTGCGAGGAATGATGAAAATGCGTGGAAATATGTACGCTAATGCAATCTGTCAATCGTATTTCACTATCTCAACGTTGCGGCAAACAAAAAATCAGAACGAGGCGGAACCTTCTATCATTCTGGGTCACTCTGTACAAAAACCTATTGAATCCTTGAATTTCGGGAACCAAAATAAAATAAAACGTTGTATGTATATATAATCAAGGTTACAGCACTCGGAAAATTGACACTCTCCGCTAATATATATATATATATATATATATATATATATATATATATATATATATATATATATATACTGGGTGTTCACTTTTTTTATAGGACATAGGAAATACAATGTTAAAATTTTCATTATGCGATAGTTCGTTCCCTATGAATTTTAGAACAAAAGTGTAAATACAAAAAATGTTCAGAATTAAAAACTGCATCGAACAAGCTTCAATTTATTGATATAATTCGTTACTGTCATGAGATAAACGTAAAATAAAATTTATAATTTTTAGCTATTTACAGTGTGCCATGGAAAACAAAACATTTGTCATTGAAGTTATTACAAAGAGGAATAACACTTCCTGTTTCATTAAAAAGGTTTATAATTCTGCTAATAGTCCCATGTGCAGGAATAGGCCGGGCCTAATATAATGCACTAAATAAATCTCTCACTTGATTTAACGAATTTCCAGCCAAATACCATTTTATCCATTGAATTTTTTCAGAGATAGTAAACGTATCCATAATTACTGATAAATAATTTAAATGAAGGCAATTATTATTAAATCTTTACGACAATAAAAAATGTCATCTGTCAAACTCAAACAGTACGACTGTTTGAATTGTATGTTTTGTTTTCCATGGCACACTGTAAATAGCTAAAAATTATAAATTTTATTTTACGTTTATTTCATGACAGGAACGAATTATATCAATAAATTAAAGCTTGTTCGATGCAGTTTTTAATTCTGAACATTTTTTGTATTTACACTTTTGTTCTAAAATTCATAGGGAACGAACTATCACATAATGAAAATTTTAACATGGTATTTCCTATGTCCTATAAAAAAAGTGAACACCCGGTATATATATATATATATATATATATATATATATATATATATATATATATATATATATATATTATATATTTAATTCCTGCTTTTCAGCTTAGAATTTTTACATTTATAAAATACAGTATTAATTTGGTTGCGTTATACAATACAATATATTTTATTTATTTCATTTCTTCTCTCGTCTTTCGGAGTACTTTGGCCCATTCCTCTCCCTCACCGGACTCGTCTAGGATAGCGTGTACACTACTGGTTTGTCTAGGAAGGTATCTGCAATTGTACAGCAAGTGTGTTAATGTTTCTGTCTTTTCTTTACAAAGTCTACATATTCGATATTCTTCTTTCATCCAATATTTATTTTCGTTTACCTCATTTCCGCATCTTAATCTGGCAATTACTTTTATAGATTTCCCATTTTTAGTTCTTAGGTATTGCGGAAGTCCGACTGGTCTGATGTCTTTGTATATTTTTCCATATCTTGATTCTTGTATCTTCATATCTTGTTCCTGCTTCTGTATGTCTTGGTCTCTGAAGGCTAATTCGACATTGATGTTGGTATTTGCATCTCTTTTTCTTTCTATTTCGGTAGATGAGTATCCATTCTTTTCGAAATACTTCTTTCTTCTTGTCTCCCATGGTGTTAATGGGGTTTTTCTATCTTCCTTCTTCTTTATTTCTTTCCAGCACTGGTGTACTATTCTGTTTGGGTCGCAGTTTCTGACTTTTTCATCGTACTTGGATGCTCTTAATCCGGCTGCTATTCTTAATTTTTCCCTATTTGTTTCCTCGAGTACAATGTATTGTGGTGTGCTTCTTTCCAGTCCAAGTGTCCATTTTAGGTATTTAAGTTGTATTTGTTCAAACTTTTCTATTTCTTCCCATCCCCAAATTTCTGCGCCATACATAATTATACTTTTTATTATGGAGTCGAACAACATCATCCTTATTTTCTAATTATTTTTGAATTTTCTTTCGGCTATGCTCCATACTTCTTTCATGGCGAAGTTCGCCTTTTTTGCTACTTGTTCTATGTGACTTTTTATATTATTACTTTGTTTGAATGTGTATCCTCAGTATTTGAATTCTTTTACCCTTTCAAGTTTCTGACCTCTCCATACTCAATTTTCCTCTTTTTCTCTTCCGCCACCTTTCTTGAATTTCATTATTTTGGACTTCTCTACATTTAGCTGCATTTTCTTTTTTTCAAGGTAATTGTTCAATCTTTTAATCATGGATTCCATTTCCTTTTCGGTTTTTGACAGTAGTACTATATCGTCTGCGTAGGAAAGTGTCCAAAATTTTGTGTTTCCTACTATAACTCCCCCTGTTTGCCCTTTTTGAAAGTGTTGCTCTATATCTGCCATATATATTGCCAAGAGTGTTGGGCTAAGTGGACAGCCTTGCCTTAATCCTGCTACTGTCCAGAATTCTTCTGTGTAATTTGTTCCTACTCTGACTACATTTGATGTTTCTTTGTATATTTCCTGTATCTTCTTAATTAGATGTTTATCTATATTTTTATTTGTCATCGTTTTAATTAAAATTTGCCTGTCAATGTTATCAAATGCTGCTTTAAGGTCTATAAGGTCTTTTTCTTTCATTAATTGTTGTTCTATCAAATAGTTTAAGATGTATATATTGTCCATTGTACTTCTGTGTTGTCTAAACCCTGCTTGTGTTTCGGGTAAAATTTGTTTTGTTTCTAATTCATCTTGTAGTCTTTGGTTTAGAACCATTGCATAAATTTTATATAGGGTGTTTAGTAATGTGATTCCTCGGTAGTTGTTTGGTGCAGTGGGATCTCCTTTTTTGTGTATGGGTATTATAATCCCTTTTGTCCATTGTTTAGGAATTGCATTTCCTTCCCATACTTTATTCAAAATTTGTGTTATAATATTTATTATTGTTTCTCCTCCATATATCCAGGCTTCGTTTGGGACACCGTCCTCGCCATGTGCTTTGTTCTTCTTTAGTTTTCCTATTTGTATTTTCACTTCTTCTTTGGTAATATCTATTCCTTCGTACAGAGTGCTTCCCTCATTCAATATCTCGCTTCTTGGCTTTTCATTAATTCCTTGTAGTAGGCTTTTAAAATGCTCTTTCCACTGCGCCATTGTGATGTTTTCATTCGTACTAGATTGTTTTCTTCTTTCGTTTTTTATAAATTTCCAGGCCTCTGCCTCTGAGGTGATATTATATAGCTCTCCCATGATTCTTCGCCTTCGTGTAATTTGTTTTTCCTTACAAATATTTTTATATTCTTTTATTTTTTGTTTGTATGTCTCTATAGTTATGTGTCCTTGTCTGTAGTGTCTTAAATATCTTCTAGCTTCTCTTTGTTTTTCTCTACATTCTTTGTCCCACCAATAGTTTTTGGTAATGATTTCTGTATTTATTCTCCTTGTTATTTTGGTTGTAGCTTTGTGTACTTCCTTCAATAGGTACTTTATCTGATCCTCTAATTCATCTTCCGCGTGCTGTGATCCTAATTTTCCAATCTTCTCCTTATATTGTTTTATTGTTTCGTTGTTCCATACTAGTGTTGTTCGTTCTTGAAATATATTTGGCGCGTTGTTTTTTGTGTATTTTAAAGTTATGGCTGTCAATTGGTGGTCTGAGTCTGTTTGTTCTATTACCTCAAATTTTCTTATTTTATCAAGAGCCTCGTTATTCGTTATTCCATAATCTATTACCGAAGCATCATTTCTTGTGTTTATGAAAGTATATTCCCCTTTTTCGTCTCCAGGAAAGTTTCCATTCAAGATGTTCCATCCTCTTTCATCCAACCATTTTATCAATATTGCGCCTTCCGGGTTTGCGACTTTATCTTTTGAGTTTCTTTTCTCAATTTTCCTTGTGAGTATGTTGCAGAGTCCACCTTTCTCGCTTGTTCTAGCATTAAAATCACCTCCTAATATTAAGTTGTATTCATTTGTTTCTTCGATATTTTCATCTATTTCTTTTATTATAGCATTCATCTTGTTATTGTTGTATATAGTAATTACTCTCCATATTTCATTGTCTAATTGTACTCGCCTTTCTTGAATATTATCTGTGAAATTCGTATCTGTCTCTAATTCTGTAATATTTTGTTTAACTCCCGTAATGATTCCCCCTCTCGCTCTTCCCTTCTTGTGAATTCTAGTAGCATAGACACATTTCCATTTGAACTCCTTTGGCAATTTATGTTTTATTGTATTCCATTGATTTTCTTCTACCCATGTTTCTGTGAATCCTATAATATGATACTTTTTTATAAGTTCCCAGAAGTCTTTGTCTTTCCCTTTAATTCCCTTTATATTCCAAAACCCGATTTGTATATTATTTATTTTGTATGTACTTTGTCTTTTCGCTAATATATCTAAAAAATTTCCCCCTTTTTTTGTTCTTGTGCTTCTTCTATTTTATTTTCTAGATCATTCCAGGTGTACCATTTTTCGTTTAGTTTGATTTTCCTGTATGCTACGGTAGCCGAGTTGCCTTTTGCACTTTCCTCTTTTGCTAGCTTCCTGAGGGTCGCTTGAATTTCTCGTTCTTGTTGGGTAAGATCATGGTCGATGAAGATGTTCTTTCCTTTTAGTAACTTTTTGTTTCTTAATAATTTTTGTTTTTCTTCCCAACTTGGCAGCTTGACTATAAGGGCTTCATTTACGCTGGTTTTTATTTTATATACATCGGTGACTTTTGTTTCTATCTTCATCTTTTCTTGTAACCATTCTTCTACCGATTCTTTTGTGTTTTCATTTCCTAAATTCACCCCCTTGATTATCACATTGTTTTTCTTTTCCCGTTTTTCTCTTAGTTCTTCTTTATTTTCTAATTTTTTGATTCTTTTTAATAGTTCTTCTTTCTCTTTTTTCCATTCGTTTTCCTTCTTGTTTATATCTTCTTCTAATTTTCTTATCATACAGTTATTTATATATATATATATATATATATATATATATATATATATATATATATATATATATATATATATATAATTATACCCTTAATACATAAATAACTATTATTTATTCATAAATTAAAGTTATTTCAATAAAAAATATATAAATATTTATCGGATCCTGAACGACAATAAAATTATATGAAAGCAAGCATTAGAAAGTCTGAAATTATTGTTCCTCCTTAATGCACGATCAATCAAAAAGTAGCGGAACAGCCATCTCAAAGAAAAAGTTTCGGAACGCTCAAACTTTGAGTGAACATTATTAAAAAAGTATTATTTTTAAAAGTTTTATTAATTTTCTTTCTGTCATAGAGTAATACAAAAGTATAACAATTATCTGTAAAAAAAAAAACAAAAATATTTCTTTGTCATGTTATTAATTGACATTAAAAGCTTAGTTTAATGTTTATTCGAAATGTTTGAGAAAAAAGTTTTGTATTGCGTTCCTGGTTTCACATACAGTTGCGGAATAGCAAACCAATCACTAAACACCACTGCCCTAAATATAAAAGTAGTATTTATTATTTATCAAAATATTAAATAAACAAGAATGACAATATGACAGCAGGTAAAAGTTTATTATATTCTCTAAACATACAGGAAAAATCAACACAGTAACAAAATTTTATATAGTTTCACTACTCAATATAAAATAGGAGAGGTAAACCCCGTATCTCGGAAACTATTGAAGATCGGACCCATGTTGATTAAACCTTTTTTACTCATTTTGGTCAGTACTATATGCCTTTTAATTTTTTTCCCGAAGCATGATTACACCCTGTCTATTTTTATCCTACATGCATTGAAAATAACATTTTACTGCGTGTGAGCGCGCACAGAAATGGACATTTGCATACCTAGGGAAGAAAAAAAATATTACGTGGTCGGACTAACAGATGGCGTCTACTGCGCTAAATATAAGAACCAGAATTATGTCAATGTGCTTTTAAAGTATTTTAACTTTAGATAATTTTAAGGATTGTGTTTAGTTATATTTATTATATATTCAGTAAATAATCCGGCAAATTAGCTAAGATTGTTAAAAATGTTTATTTATGTTTGTTTTGTTCTTATTCTATTTCTAATGTTGGTAATCAATTTCACGAATTTCATTGATATTCACAGAGCAAGAAAAAACATATCTTGTTCCATTTAAACCATTCAGTATTGTAGAGAATTGGACATAGTTTTGTACTCTCTGATTGGCTGATATTGGAGACAAGAGACACGTTTACCCAATGTATTTATTTATGCTACTTAAAACTGGCGCTGATCTACTGAATGGCTTAAATGAAACACAGTATTAGTTTGATTTGAAGAATTAAATCCTCATGAATTAAATTTTGAATAGTTTAAATTGAATATGGATTCTTGATAATGAAGTCAAAGATGAGAATAAACTCTTTATTCGCTAGTGAAATAGAGCAACATGACGTCTAGCGACGAGAATTTGAACTAGTGTAAGGCAGTATGTCCTAGGCGTGGTAGCGGCGAACACAACGTTTCTGCCATTTATTTGACAAATAAATTATAAATGGAGTGAAATTAGCAATACTAACAACAAAATGTAAAACTTCAACATGTTTATGTTTCGTTAACGGATTTACATTAGCACGCAGAAGTCCAGAAATTAATTTCCATAATTTTTCAAACAGGAACCAAAATTCTACAGAAAAATTTATTAGGATAATTTGAAATAGTTGATGGACGGAGGGTATGGATTCATGTTTTAAAAATAAGAAAGTAAGATATTTTGCCAGGTGGTATAAATGCATGGTAATAATTACTACATGCCTTTATTGAATTATTTTGTAACAAAATCTAAACTGGTAGACATGCCTGCACAAAGAATACACTGTAATCGTAATGCTTATCCATCTATTAATCTTCCAAAGTCTGTAAATATTCCAGTACTAGATTCAAGGAAACAAAGTTTCCAATTGGGTAAAATCAAAAAAGTTTGCAAAATTTATGTGTTATTCATACTAAGAAACATTAATTTAAAATTAACTATATCAACAATATTTGCACTTTAAAGGCTGCAGCGTATGAGAATAGACAAATGTGGGAAACGAAGGATTTACCTTAGGCCGGCCATATTATTACATCACGAGCTTAGTTCCGCTTCTTCTTCACTCACGAATAACTCCAGCAGAAGTAAAACAGGCCATCCAGGAAAGAACCTTAAATTTGTTTCCAAATAAATCAAAACAGATATGAAATACAGTACAATTTATTTATTGGACTGTTTGTTTAAAGCATATCTGACATTTTTACCTCCCGCTACCCTTGGTAAGGGAGGTATAGGGATCGTGTTAAAAATCGCATATCGAGATTTTGATAAATGACCACGTTTTAATGTCCCTAGATTTTAACATTTTCACGATGATGTATGTTGTGTATGTGTGTGTGGATCCTCCACTCTAACTCAAATACTATCATTCAGAAAATTTTGAAATCTTGTATTTTGAACTTTTTCTATATTGGAAAGAGCGCAATAGATTTTGGTAAAAATATCCTCATTTTTAGATTAGTGAATTCTATTCTATCCCGGTATTTAAAATTTAATCTTCATTTTGTTATAGTTCCGGTGGCTCAATGGTTAGAGCAACGCCTTATGTCATGAGTGCCCTCGGGGCTCTGGGTTCGAATCCCACTAAGGCATGGACGTGTGTAAATGTGAACCCACTCTGTAATTGGGATTAGATTAGACTATATTTTAGGAAATAAACTGTCAAAATTAGAGTAAAATTCGCTAATCCAAAAATAAGGCTTAGCTTAATCTTTTTTGTGACTCGGACGGTAAATGGCGGGAGGTATTGTGTTGGCCACACCAGATTTTTTGTTGTTGGGTTTTTGTTTGTATAGCTCTAGTAGTAGTTCTTTTTCGATACATGATTTAATTTGAGGTTAAATTAAATGTCAAAATATTCAGTCTCCGTTTTATTATTTTATTATGTTGTTTTGTTGTGTAGGATAAAAAATATTGTGTGTTATATGGTAGGAAAGTTCTTTTCCGATCCTCAGGAAATATCCATATCCTTCGGACCATCGGACCGGAAAGGAAAAACTTTCCTACCTAGCAGCACAAAGGTTGTTTCCAAAGTTCAGAAAATCTAGTGTAGTACACAGGAGGAGTACGCACGTAGAACAAAGCTTGAATAAGCGTATGCATACTCGTATTTGGACAGAACTTTACATCTTACATCTTTTTGCTATAAGGTGCATATTATTACTTCCTTGTACAAAGTAAAGGAAGTATTGTAAATAATGATGTAAGTGCCATTTTTGGAAAAATTGTTTTTTACAGGTATAATCATTAAAATATCTAGCCCTATAATATAATTAAGAATCAAAGCCCAGATTCGATCGTTGTTTTAGATGTTCAGAGATGACAGGTTTATATTATTTTATATAGGAATTACATCAACATCATTATTTCAAATCTTCAAATATGATTTAATCATTGAGCTGCTCAGAGTATATATAATTTATTGATTGCCTCCAAAAAAATATTTATGTCAACGAGGAATTTGACTACGCACACTCACTATTCACTAACGTTCATTTGAAGATAATTGGCCCGTATTACGAACACACTATTGTAATTATAGCGCTATTATGAAGCTCGATTTTACATTATATTTTTATGAGGTTAAACGTCGCTGTTAATGAAAGCGCCATAAAAAGTGGGATCGTAATACGGGCCGATGTGAACAAACAGTTTAACGCTTGTATAAGTAGGTATTAGTTTTGCACTCATACATACCACGAATTAATTTTTTAAGAAAAATTAATAAATTAAAGAAATTTGGACACAATTTCCAGAACTTGGTAAACATACCTCGTAGATTACGAAATACTATTTTAATAGAATTTATTAATTACTTTAAATTTAACTTGTGTAGGTATATGTATAAAAAACTGAAATAAGTGAAAAACACTCTGTAAATTTAAAGTTTTCACAACAAAAAACTATAAATTTATTATTAATATCGAAAATAATTATATAAAATTATATAAAATGTTATGTGACTATTAATACATATTGTTTAAAAATAATCCCTCATTTTGGGAAAATCAATAAAATATTTGTAAAAGCACCCAATTAAAACAAACCTATGATTAAGTATCATTTCAGTTAGTTAAATATATACTTCATAAATAATTTTTTTTTTGTAATATCTCCAATAACTCCGACTAAATGACAAAAAATAAACTTGTGAAATATGAATTTTTCATCTTGAGCTTGCAACCTGCAATTTTCTCCAAGGCGTAAAGTTCATATAATCTAGAACACCTATGTTACATAAAAGGTACAAGGAATATTATAAAATATAAAGGATATTAGAGCTAAACTTCAATATTCTTTTATCTCTGCGACACATAAAGTTCATACTTATACAAAGAGACAGGTATTACACTGGATATACACGGGGATGAATTGAAACATACTTCCAATGATATTCCTTAATAGCATTATATCCACATAGTTCAGTCAATGATTGGTTCCTAGAAAGATTTTAGTGCGCACTTTTTTTTGACTTTTGGATTGTGTTCGGAGGTGTTTGGAGATGAATACACCAAAAGTCCTGAGGGGAGCTAACTTCAGAGCATAGCAAAATGTGTCCCTTTTTTGGTTTATCGCTTATATCTCGATAATGATTGGTCCTAGCAAAAACGTCTTTGTATACAAAATTAAAGCTCATAAAGTTCGACATAAAATAGTTCTTTTTTATTTTTTTCTTATCTCTAACCGTATTCTAGTTTTAAGCTGTTAAAAATCGTTATTTTTCCAAAAATAATTTTCATACAACGTTTTTAAACATATAATGTCTTGTACATTGTTCAAACCGTTATAATTAGAGCGAAAGTTGATCACACAGTTGTACAAGATAAAATTATCTTTTAAAAATTTATAAAAATTTCGATTAATTGCAATAATTACCTTGCAGTTGCTGTTGGCCGATCTTCGGCAGTGTTGCCAGATGGGAGGGAATTTCTCTTTTTCATAGGAATTTTACAATTATGAGGGAATAAGGGATTTTATATTAAGAAGAGGGAAAATATATAAATTTATCGAAAATTATCATTATATGATTAAAAAATAGAACGACAGTGAAAATTATTTTTGGAAAAAATAAAGATTTTCAACAGCTTAAAACTAGAAAACGGCAAGGGATAAGAAAAAAACTTAATAGGAACTATTATCGAGATATAAACGAAAGACCAAAAAAGGGCCACATTTTGCTGTGCCCTGAAGTTAGTTCCCCTCGGAGACCCTAGAACTTTTGGTTTATTCATCTCCAAACACCTCCGAACACAACTCAAACGTCAAAAAAAGTGCGCACAAAAGTCTGTCTTCAACCCATTTTAAGCATTCGTTGACTGGAATAACAACACAGTAGCTAGAAAAAGTATATTGCTTATTTACCTCCAAATAGTTATTTATGCTTTATTTACTTAGTTTTTTGTATTAAAGCAATCTTTCTAATGTTTCCTTCATCAAATATCGTTTTACAATTGTTATTTAACTATCAAGTGTGTTAATGAGGGCGATTAATTATTGACATATTTTAACTTACTCGTAATTGTTGAGGCCATTAATTGACAATTAATACACGTGTTAGTTACAATATTTTTCCATTGAACGTATCTTACTGAATTGGAAAATATAATATTCGTCTATGACAAAAAATTTAGATTAGCATCTATTAAAATCATTTAGTAATAAAAATCATGCAGTAATAGGGACCATTAATGAATGTTTTTCTATAAGTACATTGACATAACCTATTAATAAACGGTCAACGAAAAAAATATTATACATTTTAAATTATTATTGGGTAATATTTTTCGGCAGTACTAATGTGATAATATGAAGGTCATATGCAGGCGATGGATTTTGATGATTATTAATAATTGACATGATAAAGATGAACACTAACATCGATTCACGAGTGGGATTCAAACCCGGGACCTTTGGTTTACGCAGAAACATTATGTGCTTTAATATATATTGACAATTATAAATCAAATATATTATTACGATGATAGGAAAATAAAGAAGTCAAATATCAAATAAACACTCTGTTATTACGAATACTTTTCCTCTAGCCACATATCAAATACAACTAACCCCAAAATTACTATTTCCAAGCTATATAAATAGTGTATTACGTATATCACAAACAAATTAATTAACTACCATAACTTGTGGCGTAACAATATTGATGTAGCAAATATTTACGATAAGTTACGACTAAAGTCTGGAGCCTAACTAGTTCGCGAAATAATCAGCCACCTCTAGTTTTGATTATTAGCTACCATCGGTCCATTAAACAATTGAGTTTACTTTTTGTTATACTATGTATAGATTTTGGTATCGCCAGTCTATCTCTTTAAATTGCCTCATTAAATTATTTGTTTTGCTTTTGTTCCGTTTTCCATATTATTCAATTTCAATCCAAATATATATTCAAACTCTGACGAAGCCATTATCAAATGCTTGTATTATATTATTAATAAAAATTAGCCTAAAAATCTTCATAAATTCTGCTGGTTTGTTTAAAGACAATATAATAGAAAAATAATTATATAATTCCATTGAATTAAATTTCTGGTGCTGGTACTCTTGTAACAAATTATTCAAGTGCAAGTTTCCTTTATGATAATTTCAAATATTTTTTTGTTTTCCTAATACGATAAATTTAATGTATTTTTTCTTTTAATTTTAAAACGGAGTAAATGAAATTTAATATGTTAATACAACGAATATTTAATCATAAACATATTAATCCGTTTGATGTTGCTCGTAACAATTTGTTAATTATTCCAAATGATAGGGCACTTGAAAATAAAATTCTTTTTTCGTCAAAGCCTTTTTACTTAATAATTGTACCAAATTCTTAGTAAAATAATCGTTTGTAAGCGTTGTTACAGATTATGATTCTGGCAAGTTCAAAATAGAATATTACTTGAGATAGTGGATTTACAAAGACTATTACGAGATGACGATTATTATGGTGGAAACTAAAATAACTTAAAACAACATTTGATTCGATGCTGCCTTTATTGCAAAGCATTACAATGATTAACATTGTCACTATGCATTAGGTACGCAAATTCAGTATTAAAACGAGTTGGAAAATTTTTAAGGTTTTGTGTATAATTTTATTTATAACACCAATTTTCTAATTCCTATTGTGACAGTTTTTACTTCTATATGTGGAGTCTAAATGTAAAATTTTTCTAGGGTTTTACTTCTATTGATAAAAAAACGGGTTTAAACTTTAAGGCAGGTCGCACATCAAAGAAACATGAAGTATGAAACATAAAGCATGAGGCATGAAATATTCAAAATATGAAATACGAAATAAGAAACTTTTTCACTCAAACTGAAGAAACAAAAATAAAATTGAAAGAGGCTTTCAGAACTAATAATATAAAAATACAACAATATATAGAAACCTCGATAAAATTTTAATTTAAATACAGGCTTTGAGCTTAATAAGTCGTGGTTAAATTTTTGTCTGTTCATAATTTTCTGTCAATATCTTTAGTGTGTTTTTTTAAATCTTTGATCTATGTTACCGTATTTTTGTTATTGACTACATATTTGTGTTTATACTATTGTTATTTTACCTGATGAAGGCAGCACCTCGCTGTCGTTTTCTAATAAAAACTGCTATTTGTCAATGGGGTATTCTACTATTGCAAAGAAATAGTAAATTTTAATAATTATAAGGTAGTATACATTAAATTAAGAGTTTTAGTAAAAAGAAAATGATGAAATATTACTTTGTTTAATAAAAATGCTTAATTATTGTAAACATGACGTCATAGTCTCTGAAAACGTCTCAAGCCTACTCAATGGTTATTATCGTAAAAATTTTGTTTGAATTCAAATTAAAAACCAAAGCAATACTACTGTCATCCTAATGACATTGTCAAAATGTTTCATGAAATAGATTGAAATAATTACTAATTAATTTAACAAGGGAAAGAAGATTGAATTAAAATAAAGAAAATATATGCCTAATTCAAACAATGCAGATACCTCTAGAATTAATTGTTTGAGAAGTATAACCAACTCGGAACTATTACGTCACAAATAATTTCAAACATTCAAAAATTCATGTCTTGCTTACTAATTCGAATTTTAACATCGGGTTTTTACTAATATTCCTATACTACTACTATTACTATATATGTATATGTATTATTAGAAAAAAATATAAAAAATATCGGTAGAATACCCCATTTGTATAATTTAGGATATAAATCAAATAGAACACTGCGTTTGTAACGTAATTAACAAATATTTGTTTAATTTAACTATGCAAATTAAATTTATTTAAATTCCAATTGAATGTTTCTTAATATTTTTGTTATTTAAGGATATAAAATAATCGCATGGTTGAATTAAAAAATACTCTAGCCTAAAAAATATATACAATCCCATTTAAAAAAATATAACTTTGTGCTGTAACTTGAGAACCACTGGTTTAAAAATTATATTTTCTTCTTAGCCGGATCACCCCCCTTGGTCTTCTATAAAACTGTCTTATAGTATTTTATTCTATCTTTAAATAATATAGAAATTATTCGAGTTAGCTCGTTTACCTATTATACCCTGTAATATACATAATCTGTAACCCTTTTTGTACCTTTTGGTGTGAGAGACCCTGTATAATTATGATAAGGATATTATGTCCAGACTTCAATTTTCTTTTAACTTTATGTCGCATAAAGTAAATACTGTTAGTATTAGACGTAAAATACTAAATTTAAACCTACTTCCAGTGACATTTCTAGATAGCATTATGTCCACGCGAAGGCTACACAGACGCCAGCATCGGCGTCGGAATGAAAGCGCCGTGGAAGCAACGACAACGGTTTCCTGCTCGATTTAATGGCACGCGAACACAGCTGGCAATATTACACCGGCCTTTCTTCCGATAAATTTATCACACGACGCTTTTTCTACCGGAATCAATTTTACACAATCCTTTGCTGAATAAATTATTTTGGAAAACAATTCTAGAGAAAAATAAAAGCGTTCCTTAAAATGTTTTAGTTTATATACGAATCAATCGGGAGTAGAGAAATAATGGTTCTAATTAATACTAAAAAGTAAAAACTGAAAAAGAAGTGTTAAATTCAAGTTTCGTATGAAATAATTAATTATTAGTAAAATCAGAATAATAACACTTTTCAGTTGTTAACAATTATCGTCATTATTAGCAGTCATCAAATCCCTGATTCTTCAAATATTCTTCTAGTTATGTGGAGCATATGGGACCAGAATTCCATAGATTTCTTTGACAGAATGTTGCATTTAGGGGTACATATTGTCAACCCACAGCCCACAAGGAGCCGACAGCTTGCTGTGAGCTCCAAATCAATCAGGTTATTTTTTTTATTTAAAGAAAAGAGTCGTCTATGTACCTAGAATTTATCGACCGACGATGATCAGAATGGATGGATGTTGTTAGATGATGATTATAGAGGATGAACACTTACGAATTAAAATGGTTTGGACCCTAAATTGAAAACATTATTTACGTGCTTATTATAAGTATATTTTTTTTGTATACTTAACTAGTAGCAATTGACTAATCAGTCAGATAGGTACATATTTATGGCCTAGGCCAGTAGCACTTGACATCAATTTGAATTTGAATTATTTTTTTTAATATTAGAAAATTGTAAAATATATTCAATTTATTCAATATTAAGCCTACAAATGTAAATTTTGCCATTTACTTTTTATTTACGGGGGTGAAAATCGGGCATATGTTTATTAAAACTTTTTTTCTAATTATATGTAATTTCAGGATTTGAACTCGAACGAGTTATGTCCCTAAGGCGACTTTATGACAACATACACTACTTTTATTTTTGACTTTGCCACAGAGTTTTTGTTACTATCATGTTGCCAACCACCCAGTGCAGGACCTTGTTACAGCCCCTAGCCGGTGCCCGATAACTATAGGTTGCCAAGTTAATTATATCCCAACTTGGAAAGACAACAGAAGTGGATACCGATTAAGGCCAGCCGAGAAAAATCGAGAGAAAAATTCTCGACCTGACCCGGATTCGAAACTTCGACCTCTTAGTCCTGAGACTAGAAATCTACCACTGTGATATCCCGCGATTCAAAACTTTATAACTTTAAATTATTTAAAGAATTTATGATTTCAGTATTGATTAAGTGTACTTGTTTTTACACCAAACTCTAATATAAATGGTTTCTTAAGTACTATTTATTTTGTGAAGCACTACAGCAACACAACTGTCAAAATTTAATCTATTTTAATGAATTTAATTTATACTATAAATATTAAATGTTGTAGTTATAGCTAGATTGAAATTGAGTATTTGGAGTGAACAATGGCTAAATTCTCTATAACAGACAGCGATAAAGCTAAATTTGTTATTAATTTAGAAATGCAACAGCTTACAGCGATTGAATTAGAGTAGATGATATAAGCCTGAAAGCTATTAGAGTAAACAATAATGTATTGGTATTAAGACATTTGATGTCAAGAATTAATTACAAGGAAATAGTTTACTGTGTGCGCTATTAGTTAGACATTATCTGATACGTTTGTATTGTATCCTACACGGAATGTTAAATGACAGCAGCAGTCAAGCTATTAAACTACAAGATCGGGCTGCAGATATAGACGGTAAATTAAACAATGTTACTTGCAATTACTTACTCTCAGATGAAAAAGCAAGACGCAACAGTTCACTGCAGATAGTTTTTATTTTATTTAAATAATATGGTCAAAGAAATAATTTTGAATTGATGCAAAGGTTCAAATACGATCTGATCCTTCTCTAATTTCCAATATAAGATAATGGATCCCACGCTTTATGGTGGTCGTGCAATGTAGCGATAAGAAACCAAAATTACTGGGTCGGTATTATGAGATAGCTGACTATGTGAATTGCGATCCGGTGCGAGAAAATTGATGGGTAACACATAAATTCCACAATAAAGTCGAAACTTTCTAGAATTACCAGCGAGAAGTAGAAATAAAGAATGGTGAGAAGCAATGATTCAAGAGGTGTGAAAGCAAATTTATTATAGTTGGTCTGAAGAATTGAGACCCGCAGAATAACATACGACACCAGCAGAATTTTAAGTAATCAAATTAATGGCGTCTATTAGGTGTCAAATATGTAAACGTAGCAAATTATCGTTTCTTTTAACAGAAAAAAGAAAATTCTTATGCTTTATAATTTCATTTGAAAATATATGAAAAATGAGCGAGTTAAAGCTAAATTAACATAAGTTACGTAAAAAGTGTTGCGTTCACATGTGTATGACTACAACAAAAATATAAGAAATATCAATACTTTTTGACAAGAAAAAAAAGTTGATCAACTGCATCTATGGAAAAGACGTTTAAACATATCGCATAATTCTAACGTGATACATTAGCATGTCTGTCCTTTGCATTTCACAAAGAATGATTAGATACACTACTCGTAATTTTGCAGCTACGTACTTTTAATGTAATTATTGACAGTATTGATGGATAAAATTTGTAGTTTTATTGATTTTACTATTATGTACATATTATTTTTAATATTGTGCAGAGTATATATTATGTGTAAAACAAGTTGTAACCTGTTACCCTGTAAAGGATTCACTGAACAAACTTAAAAATAGTTATATTGTTGAATTATTATTAATTTTTATTTTAATAGCATTAAATCAATATGTAATCTGTCAGGTCTTTTAGGCGCTCGCGGCCAACGGATTCTGCGGGTGCCGCAATTGAAATTAAAGTAAGGTATAAATTAGTTGATAAATAAAAATAAATAAATATATCATCACGGCTTGTTACTCATATCTATATACAAAACATCTGCTTTGTACATATATATCGCTAATGATGAAATATTTACACCGTTTGGACGCTTACCAGGAATACCAGGCGAAAATTGTGATAAATAATAAAATAGTGATAGTGTGGTGATGTAAGTATTAAATGATACTGTACTATTAAATATTAACTCAATTACATTTAAAAAATAATAATAAAAAAGACTACGAATTATATATACGTACTCTAAGAAATATCGTCCGTGTAAAGTAACAAATCGATTGGTGAAGTAATTTGGTGTTAATTTTAATACTAAAATTAGTACATTTTTCGTCCGTGTTAAAAATACGGTTTAGTTAAATTTTGTCGGTGTTAATTAATATATTTTCAAATATGTTAACCACATATGGAGTATGTGAGAAATATTACTCAAAAATATGGTTACTTTTAATTACCAACAATTTTTTGAGTTACTTATGCTCTACTTAGTGTTTGCACAATACGGTGCTGGAATTACACTATATTTCGTTAAATGTAAAATAACACTGAACGCTGTTAATTTGACGTGCATTTGCTACTACTGTGATATAGATATTCTTGGTTTGATCTGTGGGATGTAAAAACGTGTTTATTGTTACAAAAGTGTTAAGGATATACCATGTGATATAAAAATTAATAGTTCTAAATGGATTTCATGTGGTTATTTTATATTGACCAACTTCCTCGTGCCAGAAATCATTGAGTCTTTGGATACACTATATTTTGTTTAAACTCTATAGCCACTAAAATTGCAAAATTAGATGTGTCTGAAATGCCTTTAATATTTGTAAATATTCGTTTGTTGAAAGAACCATATGAAATTCTTTCATGTTCCGAGTTCCGATGGAAATTATATTATTAACATATTTTTGTATAACACAGATATTAGCCAAACATAAGATTTATTTACCTATGTATTTTTGTTATAATAAAATTATATTATTTATATTTCAATGAAGTCCGTATTTACCTTATTTAACACATATGCGCCTATTCTGTAACCCAATGGTTAATTTTTAACCATTGGTTAAATTTTTTAACCAATCAAGTATGTTGACATGTAACAAAAAAAGGGATTTTTAGTTGTCAAATTAATATCTATTGGATAAAAATTTTAACTAATGGTTAAAAATTAACCACCTAGTTACAGAATAGGGCCCATATTCTGTTAAAAATTACTCAAATACGAGTAAATGAATACACCAAGAGGTGCTATTGAAACGCGTACTTTACACTATTTAGTGTAGTAGGTAATTAACTCGTACATTTAGTTAAAATACGAATTTCAGTATAAATTTTAACACGCGCTATTATTTTTAACTAGAAATTTTCTGTTAAATATTGAACCAGTTTCCAGTGCACTTTTTAACCAAACAGATACTTTGTTAAAATTACACGTAATCTGGTGGACCTCCTGGAACCAATTTAAGTGTTAAAATTGGTTAAAAATTTCTTAGAGTGACTGTGCTATTAAATCCCTTCAATATTAACTCAATTACATTTTTAAAAAATAATATAAAAGACTAGGAATTATATACGTATTTTTTTACTCTTTTATGTTAAAGTAAAAATAATAATAAAAGAAAAAACTACATAAACATGACAGATGTTTTATTTTACACATACATATCATTTCTCTCAATAAACTCAAAAAGTATTTCTATGGCAACTTACAAAACGTAACTAGATTTAAAATAATCTTAACTCTATTCTCTTTTTGTAAGTTGACAGCAGGGATTTGTTAACTACTGGATGGAGCAAGTAAATCTTCGCCATGTACCTGGCCAGATCGACAGAGATTGTGATACATAATTTCGATTTGTTGTCTTTATTTCCGTTTCTTGTCATTCGTTTGTCTCACAGGTTTCACAGTCATTAGGTTATTTTTGTTATCGTCATTGAAGTTTAATTATATTAATTATTAATTGCCAAATTTATATTCTTATATGTGTTCTTATTTAAATCGTACTCGTATTTATTTCACGTTTCATGATTAAATATATTTAAACGAAATTTTTGACGTGAATTTGACAGATCTGAATTTGACGGTGATGTGAATATCAAATTCACTTGTCCAAAGTGGAATTATCTATATCCTTCTAACTCACACTTCCTGGTGTTCTCTCTTAATCTGGTCGGCTACACAAGAAATACATATATCGGTATACGATGGCTCTATCCAATAGTTAACAAATCCCTGGTTGACAGCTATTTCTAAAACATACTCATTCGTTGACAAAGCATTTCTAATCTTGGTCTAAACCGGGGCTTGGTCAGTATATCTGCAAGCTGGAATTCCGCAGGAACTTTCTTGATCTCAATACTGTTGTCGTTTACTAATTCTCTAACAAAAAATGAACAAATTCTCATGTGCATTGTTCTGGTATGGTATTCACAAAGTGGGTTGTGGGCTAACTTGATTGCAGATTCATTGTCAATGCAGGTTTCCTAAATTTGCCAATTCATTAAAAAAAAATTGTGAGCCAAATCATTTCTATCTTCTCTTCTTCCTTAAGCTGGATTTATAATGACGCAACGTAAGAGGTAGGACATAGATATGAATAGGAAAATAATTCAAGTTGTCGAAATAAAACAAATTTTATACCATAAATTGTCTAAGGATTTCAAAAATAATAATATAAAGACAATAAGTGTGGGAAGAAATAATACATACATGGTAAATACAACAGGTAAGTTTTAAAGATTATGTTATATTTTATTTAATGAGTAGTAAACAATTATTATAAAATAAATATATAATGAAATTAGATTTTACTTGGAATGATGTATATGTACTGAAATAACAGTTTCTTGTTTATTTTCTAGCTGAAGTTGTCTAACACCATTGGAAAGTACTGAGGCACAGGTTCTCGAAAGAGAGAAATAATGAATAATCCGTCTGAAGCAGCATCAGACGTCATCAAAAACGACTGAGAATATTATAAAGAAATGTCTTTCCTAGAGCCGTACGTCCGCAGTAGTAGGAAGTGAGTATTGCATATTTTTAGTAATACTTTCTCATTACAAACTGCTACTATCTTTTTTATTATTCAGAACATTTAGTAATGTAGACATCGGAGATAAATCCTGTTCTTCTATGCCTCCATTAGAAGTACAAGTGGAAATGGAAGAACAGTCGATGTAGTCGAACAGCGTACCATCATTCGAGTACAATATAGGGACTGACCGGGTTAAACCCCAGGGCGGCAGATTTGTAGGGGCAACAAAATTCAAGCACGACTTTTATCAACCCGATTTTGACAAATGCTATTATTATAGACAAAAGCTTTCGATGTTAATATTAGTGTGATGAATGTGTACAGGCTACTACAAGTATAATTAAACGTCATTTCACAAATATTGTGTGTTATTTTCTATATGCTCAACAAAAACCTATAAAAGCTTATAAGATTGCCAGCTAGTGCCGAAGCTCAGACAAGATATATCGAAGTTGAACGAAAGATGTCGAAATTTTTGCATATTATTCTGATTGGTAGGCAGTAAGACTTTCTGCGTTTAATATAAATCAGCTAGTTCGCTTGCTTTACTTTTTTCTTTACTGCAACTGCGTTACGTTTTGCGTTACTTCATTATAAATCCAGCTTTACTGTATGTACCTTCTTTTAATATAGGTGTTGCAACAGATTTGGAATGACTCATCATACCGAATTTTTCTTTGTATAAGCCTTCTGACTAATTTCTATTGAGCCATCTTCTCTGCTTTCTAACTTCAATCCTAAGAAGTATGACATTGGTTTCACAGATATTTTAAATTCTCTATAAGTTCATTTAGGACCAATTCTGCTTCTCTTATATCGGATGAAGCAAGTAGTCCATCGTCAGCATAAATTGCTAATATGAGTCTCCTGTTGTTATTATGAAATTATGAATGCAATCATTTCAACATCTGGAAGCTTGTTTTATGCCATAAATATCTCTCCCTCTAGTGATCTATTCAAAAATTCTGTTGCTACGTCTAATTGAGTCAGCGATAAGCATCGTTTGCTGCTAAACTTATCAATGCCCTGATCGTATTCATCTTTGCAACGGGGTTAAATGTTTTGTCGTAGTCCACACCTTTTTTCTGTGAATAGCCTTTAATAACTAATCTATTTTTTCTATTGCTCTTACTTTCCCTTTCTATAGCCTCTTGATAGTAGGATGGTTCTTGATAATTTATTACTACCTTTATCATTGCCATAACAGTCATTGAATCTATTTAGAGTATTATCAACTCTGTCATACTCATCAATGTCAATTTATATTTTGTTAAACTAAAAATGTATTTCTATGACAACTTACTAAACATGACTAGATACGAGTAAATAATCTTTTTAGACGACCATTTCAGAAAATAAAAGATATCGCGACAGTAACCCACTTAAGAAAGTTGAAAATATCGTACACTAGCTTGATAAGAATATTGTACTAGCACGATATGGTTATATCGCAATGATGAGATCAAATCAACATAGCGAGGCATCTTTTCTGTTTGTTGTTATGATAGAGTTATAGAAAAAATACAGTAGGTATTGTCATTTGAAATAAAAATTTTGAAAATACTTTATTTTTGTTGTCGCTTAAAAAATAGTGTTCATAACTCGCTCCAAAGTAATATCGTACTGCTCGTGTGTATGAAATATACTATAACATTCTACACTATGTACGGTTATTTTAACTAAATATGAAATACCTATGTCAAATGACAGTATACGAAAGTAAATTTTCGCGATACCATGTTAATATTTTTGACTATAAAATACATATTATATCAACACAAGTAAAAAATATGTTATATCAATACGTAGAAACTAGACATATATAGTCATACCCCCGCTTAACGTATGTAATGCGAGCATGCATAATGTTAAGCGCTAAGCTATATTTTTTTATGAATCGAATATAATCATTAATTGAATAATATAACTACTATTTAATTATACTCGTAAACTGTCCAATCAACTGAATACTGATATTGGAAGAGAGACAATTATGTATTTATTAATTCTTAACCAAGCAATATTTTTTTGTAACAATCAGATATTTTGTATTTATAATAATTACAAAAATATATAGATGAATATAATAGTATATGTTGTATAAAATTTAAAATTATATGAAAAAAAACATAAAATCTATTATAATTTAGTGGATCTTTCATTGTCAGAAACGAAGTATATATTGCAACGTGTGAGCCCCGCTGCTACGCTGAACAAGCGTCTAAGTATAGCAATGATGCAATCGCGCTAACAGCCGGGCTACGTAAACAAACAAGCCGCGACGTGTTTAATTACTTCCGGTCGCCTGAACCTTTTGTGTTCATTATTATTAAGCGGTCGAACATTCTAGAGCTCTCTGGAAGTTAATGGTAGCTGTATAAAAGGGGCGCAGCTATGCTTGGGAGTTAGTTAGTTAGTTACATGGAGAGACATATAAAGACATTCACATACAGTGTTAGTGAAGCACAGCAGTATCGTGGTGAGCGTATGCATTATAGTGTCGAGTAGAGGACTCAGGAAGTTACTGGTTAACTGGGATAGCTTTGGAAGTGAATATTCTGTAGTATTGACGAGTATTGGGAAGCTATAGTGTACAAGGACAGTAACGGCGAGTCGGGAAGTTACTGGTATACCAGGATAACTGTGGAAGTGTGTACTCTGTAGTATTGAAGAGTATTGGAAAGCTAGGTATAAGGGGACAGTATCGGCAAGTGGAAGTGGATACTCGGCAGTGGTGTTGAAGAATTGTGGCATACGGACAGTCGGTGATACTAAGTCTGTGGAAGAGAGAGAGTTACATAAATAGACAGATGAGGTGACAAGTGTGACTTCTGTCCGAGCAATAGAATATACAGACACTATTGAGTCAGTTGAGTATATATACGCTGTGGAGGTCGGTACGCGGACAGTTAATTGGTTAAATAAATAAATAGTGACATAAATTGTCGAAATAAATAATCAGTAAGATCGTATAAATAAAAAGTCGTGTTATTTGTTTAAATAAATAGTGTTAGTGTTATCTAGTTAATTGTAGATTTAGTTTTAATTAGTTTTAATAATTGTTAAATAATAGTAATCGTTATTATTTAATAACTATTTAATTATAGTTTAACAAATAACGAAGTTTATCATAGGAAATTAACATGGGAAATCAGTTTTTTGCAAACCGTTGCCCCCCGTTTTAACTTACGGCAATAGTTGTGGTGTCAATAACAAAGATTAAAACTTTCCCCACCCGAAAATACATACAAATATGTATATATATATATATATATATATATATATATATATATATATATATATATATATATATACTCGTCTTTTACTGTCGTCGCACAAATTTTTAGTAGTAAAATAATATACCACTTTTTTCTCTTGTTGTATAAAATAGTATATTATGTTATTAGGAGTAGAAAACGGTCTTTTTGTGTTGAACGCAGCTATTGCGGCCGATGCGCTAGCCGAGGCTAGACAATTTTTCTCCCGGTACGCTAAAGAATGATTTCGCGGCCTTGATATACAAATAACTATCATCATCCTGCAAAAGTAAAACTTTCAAAAAATAATTGAAAGAATTAAGAATTTTTATTACTTGTGCTTATTTGTCATTTTTGAATATAAAGTAAAACAATTTGTGTTCTACTATATAAAAACAGGAAACAAATTTAATATTTTGCCAAACCGAATAAATTTATATTGACGTTCGAGGTCTTTGTGAATATCTGAATACAGTAGTTTTATAAATGCAATTTTTATTCAAATTTCATTGAAGGATGTCATGTGTGGTCTGAAATGTGGGTAGCAAATATTAACTTACAATCGCTCAAGAATAATCTATTACATTTTATTCGGAATATAAGCATTTAAGCAATTGAATAAAATATTTGTACAAATTAAATTCTAAAGAAGATTATATTTCTTGAAATCTTTCATTTATTAAACTATTACAATTAAATGTTTTCTATTTTAAACAATATAAAAAATCAGATCAAAGAAATAATGAAACTTTGGAAAACCAAATTAACTTCCTGTTTCAACTTTTCTTATATCTTATAAGAAGTCAAGGAAAGAAAAGAACTTAACTTTTATCCAAATTGATTTTGTATTATTGTCTTCCGTCCAATTTTCATTATAACTTTTCAAAACCTTCACAATCTTGATATATATTAATTCAAAGTTATAAAAAAGAAAACCAAAATATTAAGAATAAAACAAGGGTTCCATGTGCAGACATATCTTCCATACCTGAGTAAGGGTGGTATTACGAATAGTAATAAAAATTGCTTACCTAGATTTTAATAAATAAGCGTGCTATAAGGTGAAGGTTCAGGACACAGCTTCAATATTTAACAATAACGTATATCCGTGTATGTTGATATATGAATGGATTCTATACACTTTTCAAATATGAGTCAGAAAAATTTGAAACTTGCTACTTACGATGTTTATATTTATATATATATATATATATATATATATATATATATATATATATATATATATATATATATATATATATATATATATAATGCCGATTAGTTTTCCAATATAATAAACCCGATGTGATATCTTATTTGAAGCTGTTAGTAATTTTTGTTCAAATAAGTATAATTATGGTACTTCCTCTATACATTTTTATATTTTTTCTTATACCCCTGTTTGTAAACTAGAGGTACGAAAATAGAAGATGGCGCCTGGAAACCGACCATTTTTACATGCATTAAATAAATAATTTAAATTCGTGAAACCTGAATATGGATGTTAAAAACATGGTTGAATATCATTTATATCTGTTGATTTTATTTGACAATGGCAGTTGACAACGGATATTTTTTCACAATTCACCGCGGGAAAAATTCACTGCACACAATTCACCGCCGAAAGTTCACCGCAAACAATTTACTGCAGAAAGTCCAGCAGAACTAATTTTTGTCCACCATTAAATTCCAGCCCCTCCTTCATCCCGGTTAAAACCACGTTTAATGTAGTTCTTGTCGTTCCTGAAAAGTTAGGGATGTTATATTAGGCATCGATAAAAAAATAAAAAATATTTTGACATATTAAAAAAAAATGTAATTTTAAAGTATAAATTATCAATATGTCTTTTCATAGGTAAAAATAATACTTCGGCGATCAATTTTCCTAGCGATCAATTTTCCGGCGATATATTTTCAAAGCGATCAATTTACCGGCGATAAATTTTCCCCGCAATCAAATTTTTCGGACACGGTAACGCACTTTAAGGAATTTATAATTAATGTAATATCTATAAAATAATACCTAAATATTAATTTTATAATCTATATCTGTAGGTACCTACTTCACCAAAGTTTATAATGACCAGGAAAATATAAATGCCGAAAAAGCATAATATGTACATGTAAATTGCTGAAAAAACATTTGCTAATATAAAATAAGATATAAATTGAACTAGTGGAACGTAATTATGAAGGTAATTCTGATTTTATTGTAATTTGAATACACGCCATTATTCTACAGAGACTGTGTGAAATTGTGATATTATAAATTTACACCCACTTATTTTTGCCGTACTAATACTTTACATAATTCATATGAGTATTTTCTGTATATTAAATTAACCAATCATTTGATTAAAATTTTCAAATTATGTTCCAATCAGTCATAACATAAACATTGTTTGAATTTTAAAATATTGAAATGTAATGTAATTCCATTGTAAATAGAAAGTTAGCTTTCAAGGTGGCCATGGGATTGACATTTGATAAACAAAACCATGTATTTCTCAAGTGACAAAATGAATGTTCACCTAATATCGCGGCCTGTATTGCGGCTGTGAAATACTTACTTCGCGTCCCCGTCCGGTTGCATAATAATACTTATTTGCATATCAAGGCCGCGAAATCACTTTTTAGCGTACCAAGAGAAAAATTGTCGTCGAGGCCGCTTGCAGTCGAGGCAAGACAACTTCGATGGCGCTAAAGGATTTCGCGGACAAAGGCTACACAATATTTTTTGTGCAATCGTAAAAAATATGTAATTACAATTTTTATTAATTTTAAACAGTTCATTGTAAATAGAAAATTGGCTTTCAAAGTGGCTATGGGATTGACATTTGATAAACAAAACCATGCAATTCTCAAGTGTCATAGTGATTGTTAACCTAATTTCGCGATGAAGGTGAAGTTAGCAGACGATTCGTAGCAGACGATTCGAGATTTGAGCGAGTGTGTGGCAGCCTTACAGTATGCTAAACCTAGGCCAACTCTATAGGAGCCAAACAACGCTACTTGAAAATACGGACATATTTTCATATAAAAAAATCACTACTACTATAGGTATATTATAAATATAGTGAACTGACTTTTGGGTACACTTCGTAGCATGACATTACCACAGGATTATCCCAAGCTTAAGCAGGTACAAACACAGAGAGGTATTCTAATATTTTTACTTGCGAACAATGTTTATTACACAAAACAAAAATATATAACAAAAATAAGAATCAAAACATAAGTACAAAACTACTTAATTAATTATCACATGATTAACACGTCAAAAAAAAAAACAAACATAAAAAAGTAAAAATACAAGTAAAATGAAAAACAAAATAGAATATGTATGTACCATACGAAGGTACAAAAACGTGAACTCTACTTAGGTAACTAAATATCACATAGTTAATATGTTGTCAAAAAATTAACATAAGCATAACCTAAAACATAAAAGTAAAAATACAAGAAAAGTGGACACAAAATATTTACAAGATACAAAATCATGATCTGAAATATTATATGGTCAATATGTACTCAAAAAATAAGTGAGAAATATAAAAAAGTAAAAACACAAGTAAAAATATCACAAAATATATACAAGTTACAAGAACAAAATTTTTTCAGTCGATACCTACAAAGTCTTCATCTTCTGTTTCACTGTCACTACTCGATTCACTGTTATTATTAACTCACTTGTAGTATTATTTACAAATTGATATTGATTTTCAATTTCAATTACGTGACGAACACAATTCTTCCAGTTTTCAGCGGTAATTTTATTAATTTCTGAATTGATTGTCTCTATTACTTTATGACTTACTGTTGGTGCAGTGTTGTGTTTTCTAATCCCATTTTTCAATTGACTCCATATTAACTCAATTGGATTAAAAATACAGTAATAGGGCGGCAATCGAAGAACACTATGCCCCAAATTTTCTGCTGCAGTATCACAATAATAAATTTTATCAACAGGTTTTGATTTCACTACTTCTAACAACTGCGCTTTGTTGTAGCTTTCTTCAAAATATATATCATTTTTATATAAATATTCGATAATTTCAGCTTTAGTGTTGTTTTGCGTGGGAACTTTATTAATTTGTCGGGAATGATAACTTGCGTTATCCATAACAATAACGCTGTTTGCTGGTAAATTCGGTAAAAGTTTTTCCGTGAACCATTTCTCAAATACTTCAGCATTCATATTGTCGTGGTAGTCAACGTTGCAATGACGGATATTTTTAGCAGATAGAAAACTACAATTATCAACCCACCCGTTTTCAGAACCAGCATTTAAAATTATTAACCGTTTTCCACGCGATGCTGGTACACTTACAGTGCATTGTTCACTGCCATTGGTCCAACCTTTAGATTCTGTTTCATAAGTATCGTACCATGTTTCGTCCAAATATGTAATTGGTCGTTGTTCTTCTCTAAACTTTTTAATAGTGAGTAAATACTTATGACGCCATTGTCGCAACCTATAACTTTCCATTAAAACTCTACGTTTATCCACTTTTTTATACGTAAACCCCATAGATTTTAAGGCATTTCGTAACGTTGAAATACTACAATTAACGCCTGTATTATTATCGTTCAGTCTTTGATGCACTGTTTTTAAGGTTGGTAATATATTTTCTTCATACATAGAATACACGGTTCTTCTAATAACGTCTAAGTCAAAATCAGATAGGGTTCTTCGCTGACCCGTATCTTTTCGCGTTTTCCTGACATGAACACCATTTTTTATTATTTTTTGAACTGTTGTAATTGGCACTTTTGTTAAATGAGCAGTTTTTTTCAAAGGGTACTTATCACCATCTTCTTGTAAAGTATTGTACACATTTAATACTAATTCTTTAGCCTTACGCGGCAAATGAACTCGCTTATTTTTAAAATCATTATCTTCTTCAATTTCAGCCGCATTATCATCACACCAAGGTCTCCACATTTTCGCTGTTCAAATACGTTCAACCACAGACAAACAGCAAGCAACAGAACGGGCGCCTAATGGTAATAATTGAACATCATTTTCTAATTCGCCCGTTCAGCAAAAGATGGTACTAGTCGCATCGATATGCATAAGAAAATAGTTTTGACAATGGTTCGGAATCAGTGCTCAAAACTATTTTCCCTAGTAGTAAGGGTAGCGAGAACTGACGGAATCTATCGAAAATCGACGAATTCCAATATTACTGAGGGGAGATAAAATAGGAACAAGTAATTAGAAAGTTGTTGATCCCAAATAGAAATAAATGAATTTCGAGTTAAATAATTTTTGTAGGGCGCGAAACAATATCCATTAAACAAATTTTATCTATAAGAAAATAGTTTACGTGCGTTAATCCCTAAATTATTTTCGAAAAAAATATATTAAATAAAAATTGTAGAGATCAAAAAAGACTTAATTATTTCTTTTGTTTTGTAACTGCATAAATTATATACGAAACTTGAGATTGAACAGATAGATATGTATGCGCGTTTTGCAAAAGTTTGAAAAACTCGTTTAAACGAATATATTTATGTGTACATGATTGTATGTAAAAATCTGTAGTCTTACTTACCATGAAGAATAAACAAGTGAGTGCCGAAACGTCGGTTTGAATATATGCTATATGACTGAGATTTCGAGATTTGCTAACATTTAATAAATACATAAATTCTAATAAATAGTTACGATAATTTAATTAATTTATGAATTCAATATTAAGTATTAATCCTTTGGGTATATAATAAAAAGGACACATTGAAAATATTAAAAAATATATTTTTTGGGATTTTCTTTTAGCATTTATAATTAAGGGAGATAATAAAGAGGTATCCACATATTGATTAATAACAAAAATTAATATCATTTAATAAATATAAATATATACATTAACAAAACTATAAATATTATTTATATATGTTGACATACAAAACAACTTGTAATGAAAATAAACCGATTGTCAAATATATATATATATATATATATATATATATATATATATATATATATATATATATATATATATATATATATATATATATATAAATACCAACATTTCATTCAAGTGAAATATTGTTGTATCTGTCATATATAGAAAATTTCGTGTAATTTATGTAGGTAAGTTACAAAGTATTGCTGCTTCGTACTAGTTGATTTAATTTGAATGCGATACAACTTTCAATTTGTCTATTTTTTTGTTTCTATTTTTAATACCATCGCTCTCCCATTTGCATTCTTTGAACAACTTTGTCTTATAAATTATGTTCAGTAAATATTCTTTATGATTGCGGCAATCTGAATACCAATTTGGATACATTTTCTCTGTTTCCTCTATGGCTGTATTAAACAAAATTTGTTTAATATTTCGGCAAATTTTTTTATCTTTAAAATATTTACAGAAAATTTCTAATTGATATTTCATAATTTTATAGAATAATTCTGTAGGATATATTAAATTAGTTTCGTCCGTATAACATTTTTCCCTGATTAAACTGTCTATAGGGCTATTTAATTTTTTTGTTTTAGCTAGCGATTCTTTGCACATGGTACAATTAAATTTTTTGAGGACTCTATATGCTCCCCATCCAGCAAAATATGCTATTGAGCAATCCTCCAGAGACGTTTTATCTAAAACAAATGATTTCGGGCAATTTGGTAAAAGCTCTTCAATGTCATCACTTTCTAAATTAATATTAGTATCTTCTTCTTGTTCATATAAATTAACAATATCATCTAAATTGAGAAGTAAAGGTATGGAAGAACTTAAACAATTTCCTTGAGTATTAGAAGATGTCATACCATTAATGATAATATCTTCCAAACTGTTACGGAACTCTGTTGCATTTGGGTATCTATTAAAACCACCACGTCTTCGCACTTCACTAAAACAATTTTCTAGTGGATCTTGGTTTAAACGTGCAGTACGGAGGCAACCAAATCCTTCTATTTTAAGATCGTTCCATAAATCCAGTGTTCCACGAATAGTTTGTTCCATTCCCAAAAAGCAAGGAGGTCTTTCTTTAATATTTTTATTTTCCGGTACAATTACTTTCCATGTTAGAATCCAATTAACGGCATCTTTTAATACTCTTAATCCAAATTCATTTGCTTCAGATAAAACTCGGCAATAAGGATTTTTTGTTCTGCTATATTTGCTATTCATAATATCAAAAAGATTGTTCATTTTAAGGCAAAAATCTGCTGTATCTGAAGCAGTACTACTATTTATAGCTTGCTTTTCTTTCGCAGTCCTTATTCCAGCGGCTGTTCTCTGACTAAAAATCTGCACAGCCAAGCGAACATTCATTTTTTGAAAATTGTTCGGATCTATATGTGCCTCACTAAGGTGACACATACTTCTCGCCAACTCATTTTTAATGTCTGCCAGATACGCAAGCCTTATATCTTTCCAGCTAATTCTTCTGCCTTCAACGGTAAAATCAGTTTGATGTAACCTAGTACGTACACTTTTTAGAAGATGAATAAAATCGTATATACAATATATCTTCTGACCTTCTAAAACCAAGAATGGTTTTGTTTCAGTAGCTCCTAGACTTTTCATCATATTTTGATTATTTGTCCCTTGATCGCAAATTATAGCTCTTATTAGAAAACCGCAATCCTTCATTTTTTTAATACATTCAGTGACAATTATTTTCAAATTTTTTCCTGGTATGGGAGACCCGGAAAGAAAATACGCGATAGGAAATTTATAATTTTCATGCAGTCCTCGTATCATTAGAACGAGGGCTTCTGAAGCATATTTTTCTTTTCTTCCATATTCCCCCCAATCTTGGTACCCTTCTATATAGTCCAAATGTTCAATATATTTAATATATTTTCGAATTTGCATCTCATCTATAATCAAAACACAATTTCTGTTTTTTTCTTCCATTTCCAAAGCTTTTGATTTTAAGGCCTGAAAAATATTTGGTGTAAATCCAGGTTCTAACTTTAAAACATTTGACCAACGTCTAATTGTTCTCCCGCTTGGTAGATTGAATTTTTTTTCATTTTTCAAATATGTATATGCCGCAGGGCTACGATATCTTAAGTCTAAAGCGAATTTTTTTTCAGAATGATTCCATTTTGTATTTTTTTTGTGAAGCAACTGCATTTTACAAAATGTTTTTATATCTTCTGTCACCGGAGAACGTTGTATTACATTCTCCAAATTATATTTTTTTAGACGACGTTCTAGTTGCCTAATTCGTCTATTTTTATTCCTAATAGTCTGTTTAAGACGCTTATTATCATTATCAGAGGAAAACTTTTGCAATAAACTTTTCTTGCAAATTGATGGACTACTGGTTCCTGCAGTTGGTGATTCTGATAATTCTTTGGAATTAAATACAACACGGGTTTTTTTATTTGGTGTTATAATTCTTAAAACACCATCTTTAACAATAGATGGCAAGCTAGTTTCTTCCATTTTTCGTTTCCCATATGTTTTTTGAGGGATACAAACAGTTAAATATTTATTTTCTTTGATTTGACTATTATTCTAAAATATATAATATAATATTATATATAAAAATATAAATATATAAGATAACAATTTTTGAAGCGGGATTTATACAGTTGAATGGATTGGAACACATTTTAGAGTACCGAGGATGGTTCTAAGCAAACTGAAAGCTTGACTTTATTAAAAAGAGTGGCAAAATTATTTCTGCCCACTAAATTCCATTTGACTGTTTAAACTCCGATCAAAAATTGTTTTCTTAACTACTCGAACCAGTCGTGAGTACGAATGAAATTTTATAAAAAAATTTAAAAATAAACGTAATGGGCGGTAATCCGTACTTGGCTCTGAAAGTTTTAACCAAAACCATGGCGATGGTTTAGAACAGATTTATTGATTTAGACTTCATCAAAAACTAAATTTTCGAAAAACTGTCTTTGACCATTGTAACTTGTAACAAATTATTATGCTCCCATGTTTTACGATTAAAAGGTTTACTGACATAACTGAAGAATTTTCTGGCAAGTATAAATAAAATTAATTTTACGCAGAGCCCCCTGTCGTGTTTTGGCTTAAAATATAACATATCAAAATTTTAAACAATTAACCATAATTTTGACATATAGTAAACATTAATACATTGTATCAAATATCAAACCATAGCTACCTATATAGGTGCCTATGACCAAACAGTGTATTTATAGGTCTTCTAAACGACGTGTTTTCAGTGATAAACAGTGGTTTTATATACTCATAAGAACACCGAAATAGAAAAAATTATTAGAAATATTTTTAAATGAAACGTTGGGTATTTAATAAATTACAGACCATAAACTAAAATGTATTTTTATTATTAAAAAAATGATATAGGTACGTACGTCTAAAAATGTTTTTATTTTGTTCAAAGCTTTGGAACACTCCGCTTCGCGTTGTTTTCCAAACTTCCTTTTCACAAAATAAAATGATACAGACATTTTTTACTCATATAGTTTATAGATTTAAAATAATACTTAATTGTAACTGTACTGCAAAGATAAAAATGTTGCGATTTAAAACCAAGTTCGCCCATTATATTTATTACATTTTATATTAATTAAAAAAATGTACCTCACTAAATGCTGTTGGAATAGCGTTCTTCAGAAGTTTCTTCGTTGTTAGATTTGAAAAACTCTGTTCATTAAAATGATGTTCGCATATATATTTATGTTTCAGAGTGGAGAATGGCAGTATTAATAAATTATTATTTCCACTGTTTATAAGCCATCGCTTCCTTCTTTCTTCATCTTTTGGCAAACTATAATATTTTAAATTTTCTTCAACAGAAGAGCAATTTAAATATATACATTTCTTTGACCGACTCATTTTACTTCATTTATTTGTTTCACTGTTTTCACTTAACTTTGTTTTCACTAATAGCACCTTCAAATCTACAGTGACTTAACAATAAAGTGTAGCTGATATATAAAAGGCGTCTGTGGAAGGGTCTAAATAATCAACAATTTTCTGAAATCTTATTGGGTGAATTGTGAATGGAGGTTGTATAATTTACAGTTTTTCTAAGAATGTTATTAGGGGTGAATTGTAAAGGCTGATCTGGTTGGTCTGTTTTGGATATTATATTGATTTTCTTATTTCTATTGTTTCCAGTAGATTTAGTTTGGATCCTTTCCTTTAAGTATGCAAAATTTTGGAGGTAAAATTACTATAGACGTTTTCTTTTAATTTGCAAATGTGTTTATAAATGGGTAATTATTTTTCGTGTTCTTTTATTCTAATGGTAACATCACATCCTGATTAGCATATGTAAACAGCATCACATTTTTCACATTTCAGTTTATTATGATTTGGTGAAGTAATTGCTGATATCATACAACAAATCATTTTACTTTTTGAGTAATATTCCAAAAACTATGTAATTTACTGTAAATTTAAATTAAAGTACATACGTATAATAATCGATTTTACGTATTTGAGCGCGTCTTATTTCGGCACATTTCGTTGGCTTTCGGATAAAATCGCCCTTGTTGATTATTTAATTCATTATCATGTACTCTACAATATATGTTTGGGCCACTAAATATAGTTCTGTGGGCTGCACACAGAGGCCGACATTCAAAAAACCCACATTTTAGTGGAGTAAATACTACCCGCAAAGCGCCCGTTCTGTTGCTTGCTGTTTGTCTGTGGTTCAACCAACACTGACCGACAATATCGAACAATGCCTGCATAACACAATGTTTGGCTATTTATGTGTATTTCCAATCATACAGTTAACTTACCAGCCTAAGTACAAATTAGTTTTTAATTATATGTACAGTTTAATTCGGAATTTCCTTAAATACAGGCCTTCCTACTGAACAGCGGCGCCCTGTTGTGAGACAGGTAAAAACCGCAAATTATGCAGTCAGGTCAGTTCACTATATTTAAAATTACCGTATACACCGTACATCCTAAAGATATCCCTTTTAAATAATATAATTAAAATAGAATTTATAAATAGGAATAGAAAGACATAGAATTTTTTTAAATTAAATGTATATTTAAAATTAAAGAAATATTATTTTCATAGTTATAAACAATAGTCAGAAAATGAAATTTTACATAAAGTATCTCTACATATTACTTATTAAAATGCAGTAACCGTATACTTCCTACCACCCGTAGGAGATAGAAAAAAAATCAAAAGAAATGTACATCTTAAATTAATGAAGTAGGTATTATTTTCATTGTTATAAACAATAGTCAGAGGATGAATTTTTTTATAAAGTATCTCTACGTACTACTTATTGAAATGCAGTAACCGTATACTTCCTACCACCCGTAGGAGATAGAAAAAAAAACTCAAGAGAAATGTACATTTCAAATTAATGAAGTAGGTATTATTTTCATTGTTATAAACAATAGTCAGAAAATGAAATTTTACATAAAGTATCTCTACATATTACTTATTAAAATGCAGTAACCGTATACTTCCTACCACTCGTAGGAGATAAAAAAAAATCAAAAGAAATGTACATCTTAAATTAATGAAGAAGGTTTTATTTTCATTGTTATAAACAATAGTCAGAGGATGAAATTTTTGATAAAGTATCTCTACGTACTACTTATTGAAATGCAGTAACCGTATACTTCCTACCACCCGTAGGAGAATGAAGAAGGTATTATTTTCATTGTTATAAACAATAGTCAGAGTATGCATTTCAATAAGTAATATGTAGAGATACTTTATGTAAAATTTCATCCTCTGACTATTGTTTATAACAATGAAAATAATACGTACTTCATTAAATTAGGATGTACATTTCTCTTGAATTTTTTTTTCTATCTCCTACGGGTGGTAGAAAGTATACGGTTACTGCATTTCAATAAGTAATATGTACAGATACTTTATGTAAAATTTGATCCTCTGACTATTGTTTATAACAATGAAAATAGTACGTACTTCATTAAATTAGGATGTACATTTCTCTTGAATTTTTCTTTTCTGTCTCCTACGGATAGTAGGAAATATACGGTTACTGCATTTCAATAAGTAATATGTAGAAATACTTTATGTAAAATTTCATCCTCTGACTATTGTTTATAACAATGAAAATAATACGTACTTCATTAAATTAGGATGTACATTTCTCTTGAATTTTTTTTCTATCTCCTACGTGTGGTATGAACTATTTAGTTACTGCATTTCAATAAATAATATGTAGAGATTCTTTATGTAAAATTTCATCCTCTGACTATTGTTTATAACAATGAAAATAATACGTACTTCATTAAATTAGAATGTACATTTCTCTAGAATTTTTTTTTATCTCCTACGGGTGGTAGGAAGTATATGGTTACTGCATTTCAATAAGTAATATGTAGAGATACTTTATGTAAAATTTCAATCTCTGACTATTGTTTATAACAATGAAAATAATACCTACTTCATTAATTTAAGATATACATTTCTCTTAATTTTTTTTTCTATCTCCTACGGGTGGTAGAAAGTATACGGTTACTGCATTTCAATAAGTAATATGTAGAAATACTTTATTTGAAATTTCATTCTCTGACTATTGTTTGTAACAATGAAAATAATACCTACTTCAATAAATTAGGATGTACATTTCTCTTAAAAAATATTTTTTTATCTCCTACGGGTGTAGGAAGTATATGGTTACTGCATTTCAATAAGTAATATGTAGAGATACTTTATGTAAAATTTCATCCTCTGACTATTGTTTATAACTATGAAAATAATATTTCTTTAATTTTAAATGTACATTTAATTTAAAAAAATTCAATGTCTTTCTATTCCTATTTATAAATTCTATTTTAATTATATTATTTAAAAGGTATATCTTTAGGATGTACGGTGTAGTGGTAGTGTTTTTTACCTTCCGTCACCTTTAGGTAAGGAAGGTATTGTCTTTGGTCAAAAAATTCGATGATGAGTTTTTAATCAATAAGCACGTTTTAGGGTCCCTAGAATACGAATTTACTATTTTTACGATGATGTCTGTATGTGTGTGTGTGTGTGTGTGTGGATGTGTGTGTGTGTGGATGTGTGTGTGTGTGTAACAAAATTTTCGTCTGCGATAACTCTAATACTACAGTTTCAAAAATTATAATTTTTTCGTATACTTCTACGTTACATCCATATGAAGAGCTGATTAGATTTTGGTTACAATTGGTCAACCGGAAGTACCATCATTTGAAGATTTTAACAGTTTTTCTTGAAAAAACTATGTTAAATATCATTTTTTCACATTTAATGTTATTATAAATATTAAAGAATATTTTATTCTCTATACGATTTGACTGCATTTTATACTTAATATTAAATGGATATAGAGTTAAAAAATTATAAAGAAATTAAATTTCATAAAGTAGCTATAGCTTTGAAAACAGCTACTATTTTAAGAAAATTCTGATTGAAAGATGTCAGTGTCAAGTGAAATTGACATAGTGTGTGTCTTATCATTTTACTGGAAATATAGGATCTTTTGCTTTCTGTATGCGGAATTTGTATACTATACATACAACTGCTTTAAGGTAATGTACAAGAAATAGTAATAATAAATCTTTTATTTCTGCAGATACATTACACTGTATATAGAAAACGTCACAAAGTAATAATTTAAGACATAAATTTTCTGTATGAAATTTGCATAAAATACATGCAGCTGCCGGAAAGTAATGTACAAGAATTAGAATATTTAGCAAGGAACTTTCCGTATGAAATTTGTACAAAATACATAGAACTGACGGAAGGTAATGTGCTGGTCACATCAGATTTTTTTTATATGAAAATATGTCCGTATTTTCAAGTAGCGTTGCTTGGCTCCTATAGAGTTGGCCTAGGTTTACCATACTGTAAGGCTGCCACACACTCGCTCAAATTTCGAATCGTCTGCTAACTTCACCTTCATAATTTCGCGACCGAATGTAATATATATATATATATATATATATATATATATATATATATATATATATCTTTTTTACTCATTTTGGTCAGTACTATATGTCTTTAAGCTATGGCCCTAAATACTATATATATGTATATATATATATATATATATATATATATATATATATATATATATATATATATATATATATATATATATAAGGTAATTACGACTGTAACCTATTTAATTTTGATGTCAGCTTATACAGGTTGTCCAGCGACTTTAAGGCCATAGCTTAAGGGCATATAGTACTGACTTCAAATGTTTTTGAGAAAGCGATCATTTTGTATTAGAATAGAAGAAAAACTGACAAAGATTGTGATCGAACAAAATTTTGTCTATATCAGTAGATAGACTACAAAAAACAATATAATTTAATATGAAACATTTTTTTCAATTTCTACTAGTTACGAAGTTAATTAAAAATTAAATATTGGCCAAGATCGCCAAGACATTTAATATTATTTGATTATTTTTCGAAAAAACAAAAGCACATATCAAATCACCTCTCAAAGGCAAACAAAAAAGTCTCTTTTAATCGAAGTCGTACCTCTTATAGTTTTTGAGATTGCAGAAGGTAAACCCCGTAAAAACTCATTTTTCACTGGCTTATATCTCGGAAACTACTGAAGATCGGAGGCATGTTGATTAAGCCTGTTTACTCTTTTTGGTCAGTAATATATGCTACAGTCCTCGAGCCGCGAGACAACCTATATATGTGAAGCAATTCAACTAAATATTTCTTGGTTGCAGTTAAAATTATGTTACATAGTTAAAATATCTTGAGAAATTGATTTCTAAAATTTTTTACACTTAATTAACAAATGAAATTAGTTTTAATTTAAATGTTTTAATTTAAATAGTATTTAAAAGCAACATTAACAAATGGTGTGATTTTAGTAACAAATGACATTTGCATACATATATAAGTAACACATTATTAAACTAAGTCGTTCATATAGTTTTCACAGGATTCATAGTCACACTAAAATAAAATTTTGAAGTGTGAATAGCTGCATCAGATAATATTGCCACTTTCATTTGTGAATAAGTCTTTCCCTTTCGGTTTGATATGTTGCACATGCCATTATTTGTCTTAATATGTTAACAAAACAACTTGAATTATTTCACAGATTTTTAAACAAATATAGTAAATTACTAAATCTAATAAACTTTTATAATACCGAATCCAAATGTGCATATATTTACTAATTGCTTTTCGCAACTATACTAGATATACGATACATTTACACATAATTTTTTAGTCCCTACTTTAACAATCTCCATAAAATATCCTCTATCAACTATCATCCCCCATTCCTGTCATTCTCTCTAACATTTTGGCTATCGCTGACCCAGTCCGGAGTCGTGGGGGGAGGCAGTCACGTGACAGCCCCGGATCGATACGTCACAGGCTCACAGCCTCCTATGCCATAGCATCGTCATCAAACAAGATGCTATGGATACACTTTAGTGCCTACTTCCACTGCCAATACCAAGCTGATATGTACTGCCTATAACGTGTAACGTGAGCAAAGAGGCCATATGGGCAGGGTTGTTAGATTAAGGGTGGGTTAGGGAACATGATAAGAAGTAAGAAATAGGATGACTATGAGGGAAGCAGTAAAGAGAATTGAACTTGGTTAAGAAGTAAATGAAAGTCATAGAAATTATTGGACCCCATATGTGGTATTAGGTTTTTAAATATGGAAGAGAAGTAATAAATAAATTTTAAGACGTCGCAAGGATGTAATGTAAAAATAAACAAGGAAGTGAAATGTATGACCAGTTACACCGATATGAATTAAATTATTCTTTCATTAAACCGAGTTTATATTTTGTTATATTGTACCATAGAAATTTAAGTACCCACCGTTTTACATTATGGACAAAAATTAAATTTAGTAATAAGTTTTATATTGTTACAGTCTTACAGCTAACTAAATACACAGACGAAATATATTTTGTCCATGCTAAATGACAGAACTTATAAAATCGGATATAAGAATATTATTTTTTCCTTCAAGCGTATTATAATATTCATATTATCCTACTGTACATAGAAGATATTCATTATGTAATTAGTAAAATAATGTTGTTCATTATTGTACTAGTAAATGAATATGATAGAGTTGTATCGTTTGTGTTATGGTCCGCGATTTCAACTGCAAAATGTCGCAAGAATCAGAAGATACGCAGTGTACATACCATCAGCTTTGGCTGAAATTGTGAACTCTACAATTAAAACATTAATTACAACAAAGCCTTTAAAAAATCCTCAAGTTTTCTTTGAAGTGCTTGATGAAAAATTAGTGTATGTCATTCGGAGTAGGACGCCCTTTTTGTGTTTCACCCAGTTTGCGTGGCCTCGGCCGCAATAGCTGGGTTGAACACAAAAGGACTGCTTTCTGCTTTCTACTCCTAATACCATAATATACTATTATATTACCTACCCTATATTAGAAAAAAAAATATAAATTGAAGAATCTACGAAAAAAGAAATTGCTAGTAACGTTTTTATTTTTGAAAAGAATGATGTTATATTTTGTTCTACTCCTCTTGTTAAAATGTAACTTACGGTACTGGTTTTTATGGCGATAAGCATTATCTTAATTACAAATTTAGTACGGGCTGAAGTTGGCTTCCTATAGTTTTCGTTTAGTTAGTCGTAGATATTTAGATAAGTTCTCATTTTTTATACACTCGTGACTAGAGATATTTATAAAACTTGTTACATAATACTTAATAATATATTACAATATATTATTATTACATTATCTTCTGCTTTTTAGAACTCTCCTCTAATTTTTCTTCTAATGTTCTGGAATTTTCTTCTAATTTTTGTTCTAATGCTCTAGTTTTCTTCTGCTTTTCTATAATTTTCTGCCATTTCCTGTTTTAATGTTTTAATGTCGCATATGTCGAATAAAAGTCAGGATTTTCACTAGAATCTCGTTCTTCTAGTTCTGTCTTGAGACCACTTACTTTCAATTCACATGATTTTATTAATTTAGCCATTTTATTTATTTTTTACTTACACTTCACAGTTTTTTAACGCCATACTTGACACAAATTATTATAAGGTTTTATTTATACGTGTTAAGTGTAAAAATTAGGGAATGATTATTAATTAAAATTAAAGTTTAAATGATAAATAAATAAATAACCAATAATAAGATGGTAATAAATTTAACTAACACTAGATAAACAAATATTAACACTAATTTAAAGATTAAGAATATTATTAAACACTTAAACACTAAGATTATTTATTTATACAATATTTATTTCTCATATTTATTTATATAGCTATATGTATTTATGTTCACTACTCGTCGACTATTTGTTTATATCACCAACTATTTATTTCAAAACGCTTTTTTATATCAAACTGCCGAATGCCTTCCCGGATGGAGTTTATATATTCCGGTGTCTTTGTATGAGAAACTACTACAACATTCTTCCCGATAAAAACATCGAATACAATAGATCACGTCACCCAAGTAATTAAACATGCGAATTTACTTTTACGAATCTTGGTAGCATGCACTTTAGAATTCTATATTCGCTTTTTATTTTGGGAATTTTCGGGTTTTATTCTATTACAATAGAAAATATTATGACAGTTGTATATAATAAATATGTAAATTGGCTTTGAATTGAATTGTGGCAAAATAATGACGTTAGTTTAATACTTTCGCCTCGAGTCGTACGCTTGCTGGCGAATATTTTTAGACACGCATACTACCGAATTTTCGCTTCGTGACGAAAAGCGAAAACAAATGCCTCATTTGATAGAATTCTAAAGTGCGTGCTGTCACTACTGCTTCCGTCACACGATCGTTTGAGGCAATTACGTCATCACTAAAAATAGACACTTGCTCACCGCTACAGCGGCGGCGTCCGTTGTCCGTTACAATATGTAATAATTAAATGTTATTTTCCCCAAAATTGTTCATAATTTTTCTCTAAATTTTTGACAATTTGTATATTTTACATTGCAATCTGGCAATAGACATATAATACCTTTACATAAAAAGTTTAACATAGATATTTCAGATAATAAATACATTTTATTATATCATAATATAGCCAATTTAAAAAAGCTAATTGCCTATTATTTTTTTTTATTAATTTGTGAAAATTACTAAATAATAAAATAAAAGAACCAAAAATATTGACCGAAATAATTAATATAAAATTAATATTTCATGGCAGTGCAATTGGGTATCGATTTTTATATAAATATGAAAAAATAAATTAACCTGAAATTTATGTAGGAATACATAGCACATAGCATTATAATATGGTCCTCCAACCTTTTCATATTATAAACTAAAGGCTAATTTTACGGTTTTTTAAAAAATTTATCTACATAAAGATTTCGGTAAATAATTACTCATTCATGTGGAAAAAGAAAAGAGTAAATCGCATCAGTCTAACATTAATAAAAAAATATCGATATGTCATGTGCCAAATTCACAATAATAGAATAGAATTTTTAAGAAAACTATAGGCTGATATTTGTGCCATTAAATTCCAAGTTAAACTTATGAAATAATTGTATAATTCCTTACTTTTGACTTTTGTTTCATTATAATACGAACAGACGAAAAAATGATTCTGAATAGGCAAGGGTTTAATTTTAAATGACGATGATATAAATATAATTATTTTATATCTATAAACAATTGATTCAAACATAAATATTCAATTTTGTGTATAAAGAATGTACATTTCAATATTCTGTTTTGATTGAATATAAAATTCTTATGAACGCCGAGCAATCGGATTAGCAATATTGGGTTATTTAGTTAGGCAAAATTAGAATCGGTTTATTGCTTTCAATTTATGATCCATTTTACGTTCATGAAATTATCGCGCTGAAATTTTTATTGGGGTACAGTTTTAAATGTGCGATTTACGATATTTTCTACATTTATCTTCATTTTTATTGTATTTGCTTTTCTTTTATGTTTTTTCAATAAAATACTTTTACCATAATACAGAAAGTCGTAAAATCCTAATTACATTTAAATATATAATATTTGTAGAATATGAATAAATAGACCAACAAATTTTTACCATAATTAAATGTGAATTAATAAAATCTCAAGGTGTCAATTCTACAATCCTATGACTTAGGTTGTAATTTGAAAATTTTGTGAAAAAATGTCTACTAAATTTATTTTGAATAATTTAAATTTTGTTCATATTGTAGAATATTGCGCATTTAAAACTGTACAGTGAATGCTACTTAGTTGACTTCTGACTAAAGCAAAATTTAGATTTTTTAAAGTTACGATAAGTTTTATTTACAAAATCCAGCATTTTTAAGATTTCTTGGCAATGTTGTTAGCATGCTTGTCTAATAGCAATTTACTATCTATAGTTACACCTGGATCTTTAATATCTACTTTAGCTAATGTCAGTGAAGTTGATTTAAAATAAATGTACTTTTTATTTTATAATAAAATATTAAAATAAACCTACTTAATATGAATGATGACCATATGTAAGAAATGTGTAAATACAAAGTTTTGTGATATTTATGATTAATTTCGCAGATCATCTAATGCCGAGAAGAGCATAAAAAAGATAATTAATCTTCATTTTTACTGCAGTGTGAAATAGAGTTAGCAGCCAACAAATCACCATATTCGCATACAGCAACGTTGCCAAGTTACATAAGGGTGAACAAGAGGGGAGATTTTTCAATCCTGATGAGATAAGTACAAACGAGAAGCAAACGCAAAACTTCAACGAGCACAAATCACACCAAAGTGCTCTTTTTGCTTAGCAATTTAAAAACAAAAATTACCCAAATCAAAAGTTCCAGAAGTCGTAATGGAAAGAACACTCCAATTCAAAGCAAATTAAACAACCATTAACACGAAACAATCGACTAGGAGTCATTAAATCCTTAACCGTTTGCGTTTAGTCGGAAAAACTTAATTTCCATTTGAATAACAGATCTGCAGTGCCACACGTTTCGAAAGTGTAAACGGAAAAACAAACTATACCGCCCAGCCACCGTTTCAGCTTTCAGTCAAACGCTAGAAAATGGTGAAAAAGTTACATACGAATACAAAACAATTTCTGATAAACAAAGGCTTTTCATCTTGTTGTGCAAACTAAAAAGTATCGATCTGTTTACTCATAAGCTGCTGTATAGAAATGTTTTAATTTTGCTCAAACTAAAGAAACCTTAGTTTTCTGAAGAAAACATTATTTCCTGGGCTTTTTGCATTTCAATTGTATATGTTGGTAGTATGGTAATCTACAATTTCAATATTTGCGTAGGCACTGGTGAAGACAGCCCAAATATTATACAGCGTGCATAATAAGAAAGTTTTTCTATATTACAAATTCGAAAATATTCCATTCCGTAAGCATAGAAGTATATGCGTAAAGGGCTAATACTGTTGGGGGAGGGGGTCTATGGTGCTCAAGTAACCATATATAATAGCAAATTTCTCAACAAAAAAAATTATTGTTTTTTATAAGAAAAAATAAAAGCAAGGTATACAAACTTACAATTATATATTGTATACATCACAAATCAAATTAACATGTATATGTATACAGGCTGTTATTTCAGTAATGTGCCATACACCATGGTAATATATTCTGCAGAATCTGTCAAGTTGTAAAAGTTGCGGGACTGTAAAGCCGACCAATTACGCTCCTTAATATATTAAAATCCAAAAAACAAATTGTTCCAAAAAACAATATTTGTTGGTTGTCCTAAATGACGTTGAATTTATAATAAGTGGTATAGTACTTAGATATTTACTAATGCCTATTACTTTCACTAATCAAGAATACACCGACATGCATTTGTTGGTTTACGGAGAAGTGCACTAAAACAGTCGTCATTAATAAAATCTACGTTCCGCCTCTGACATCAAACCTTCGAAAATGACAAGTGTTGTCGTTCTCACTCAAAGTGCTGTGATTCTTAAATATTTTTTTATTCTAATAAACAATTGTTATTGGTCCATCTTGAAGTGCTTTTACAAAAATTGCAACAAGCACATTAGAAAAGAAATTATTGCATATTACGATACATTGCACCCTTTTTTATTCAGTGGTTGCTTACAAACATATCTCACTGTATTATCTTTGATACGAAGAATGGAAACAACAAGTTATCGAGTCAAGAGAACTAAAAAGAAAAACAAAAATAACACTTATTCTGAAAAATACTCATAATATAAATAAAACATAATTATATAATACAAGTATGTACATATTTTAAATATTTTAAATTTTGTAGTACTCCAGTTTGCTCCTCTACATGCGAACAAGTGAAAAAGGGGTTACGAATTTTTTCTTAACGGCATCCACCGAAATCTATAAATAGTGAAAAAATTTACATGGCATGGGTTTCTATAAAAACGTCTATAATCGTTACATTGCCAACTGCAGTAACAAATTCAGACCGGGTACATTAAATGTTTAAATAAATCTCTTTTGAACCTTTTCTTTTCTTATGGCAGTATCGTTATGCCTTTAGGGTACGTGTACGACAATGGTAATACGTTAATAATAGATATTTATGAAACATGAGTAAAAACAATAAGTAATCTTATTTCACGAATACGAAAATTTGATTTAGACATTTACGCTCTCCTTGTCCTTCGTAAAATTCATGTTTATTGAGAAGAATGTGTGTTACGAACGTATAGCGTCATTATCGCGTTCGAAAGATTCTTTTTTAAGCAACAAAGTATTACTTTACGCTTTTAATTCAATAAATAACTATTATGAATTAATTTTAATGAATAATAGTACACTTTTTAACGCATGTAATAAAAATATTTAAAGGCTAATTTTTCTGCATTTTTGCGCTATTAATTTGCGCATCACATTGTAAATCTTTGGTTATACCCCATTTTATGAAAAGAATTGATAAATAATTTAATCTTTGACTCGCCATTGTTGTCCTGTATTTGTTTTACCGATTGTCCGCAGCCAGGGGCCCTTTGTATCTGCGGGGCCCTGGGCTGCAGCTCATAAATCCTATGCCTAAATCCGCTCCTGTATACGCCATAAAAAACTGCAATAATTCTTGGTAACAGTTGTAAATGGCAAATGAAATGAAACTCAAATTGCTTGCTACGTATTTAATTTTGTAAAAGTCATATTTATAATTTATAAATGCTGAATATATACAGAGTATTTAAAGAAAAAAATACATCCTGCATGGATATATCGAAAACTATGATAGATGCGAAGTCGATTAATTAGACAAAGGTTGTTTCATTAGAAGACCATTTTAGGAATTATCGTTATTTGAGAAAAAATGCAAACACAAACAACAAACCTAAAATGAGGTAAAAAAGAAGAAATAAATATACTCTGACCAGCACAAAATTAATTGTTGATATCTCTGCTTTTTTATTATGAATTACATTTAATTAGGGCATATAAAAGATTAATTCGCACTATTAAAACATAATTTTAGGTATCAAACTACGGAACTTCTTCTATCTTCAAGTATGCTAACACATAATCTACAGTTTCTGCTTCGTTTTTCCGTTACAAAAAACATATAATATGTATATTGGAGTAAATTAATTATATTTTTAAGAGATAATAAAATATTTTGTAGTCAATACTCAAATTTAAATTTGATATTATTATTATTTCTTTTAAAAATGGCTCGTTTTCCCTGTCGATCAATGTAGTTATTTCACTCCAATATTAAATACCATCTAATATCTAATACGAGAATCTTGAAGTAGCGGGGGACATATCTATGAAAGGAAATAGAAAGTGAAACCTGTAGCATTGTAGGACAAACACAAATAAGGAAGATTTACTATGGCAATAACAATGGAGTATTCTACCGATTTTTAAAATATTTTTTATGATAATATATAAAAATATAGGAATATTAGTAAAAACTCGATGTTAAAATTCGAATTAGTAGCAAGATATGAATTTTTGAATGTCTCAAATTATTTGTGACGTCATAGTCCCAAGTTGGTTGTACTCTCAAAAAGTTAATTCTAGGGGTATCTGCATTGTCTGCATTAGGCCTATATTTTCATTTATTTTTATTAAATCTTCTTTCCCTCGTCAAATTAATTAGTAATGAATAAAGAAATAAAGGAAAATGTATAAAATAAATATTATTTTAATTTATTTCATAAAACATTTTGACAATGTCATTACGATGATAGTAGTGTTGCTATAGTTCTTAATTTGAATTCAAACAAAAAAAAAAAAAACAATAAATACCGATTAGTAGGCTCGGGACGTTGCTAGGGACTATGTTGTCACGTTTACAATAATTAAGCATTTTTATTACAAGAAAATAGTAATTCATATTTTTTTTAGCAAAATTCTGAATTTAAAGTATGCTCCCTTATAATTATTAACATTTACTATCTCTTTGTAGTGCTAGAATGCCCCATTACGCATTTTTATTACTAAAAAGTAATATTTCAGCATTTTCTTATTAGGTACTAGAACTCTTAATTTAACGAATGCTACCTTATTACTATTGGAGTTTACTATTATTATTATTATTTTATTTTTTTTGAATAGTTGAATACCCCATTATATCGTACAAAATCCCTATATAATGTCTGGACGTGGCCTGCTAAACAACTGTGGATGCTATCACTGAAGCTAGTGAAGCTTGTACATCGCGTATCGTTGCTTTCCATGGCGACCTCTCAAAAGTTACTGTTTTCACATCACCTTGACTTAGTCGGACAGTCGCCAAATCCTTCTTGATTTGTAATAACCAAGTTTTTCTTAGAGGCCGTTCGTACAATTTTCCAGATGTTCGATCAGGAATGGTGAAGAAGTATGTGTGATAACGGTTCAGAGAAATCTAAAAGACATGTCCAAACCACTATAATGGATGTATTTTTTTCTGGATTATAGTCTTGTTTATCAAAGGCCGTATTTATTTGGGACTTTTAAGTAATTTAGTAGTTTAGTTGTGTTTAGTTGGCACAGCAAATTTGCTGGGTTAGTATATTCAACCCCTGATGTGGACTGCATGTGGAGTTGTTTACATACTAATAAAATCAGGTTAAAAGAGCCAATTATACTAACAATAATGGGAATAACTCACGTCAATTCGAACTAACCGCCAAATTTCAGAACTGTATCATTTATTTGCAAGTATGGTGTGTTTCAAGATATTTGCAAATTTACCTGGCTTCGTAATGACGGGCTACACCGCAAAACAGCATGGTATTTACGGTCCTATGCGTCAGGGGAGGATTAGCAAAATTTGGAAAAACGATGTAGGGGTACTTTCTTAAAATCCCGCTAATTAATATACTTGCTTTTATTTATAATTTGTGAAAATTTGGTGCAATGTCATATTCTTTGTGCCTTATTTTTTAAAATTCAAGTGAAACATTATATTCCATCCAAATATTTTGTGTGATGGGTTTCAAATATTTTGTTACAACCCTGTCATATTACCCATCAAACCCGTTTAAGAAGCCACCCGCGGCGTAGAAACAGGTACGTTTGTGCACTCTGAGAAATTTTAGGTAAGTAGTGAAATACAATAAGTAACGTCAGATTTACTACAAACATCTCTCTAATTAGTGACGCGCAATTATGGATTAAAGATTCTTCCAGTCCATATCTACCATACGAAACCAATGTCAAGGGAAGGGATATTTTTTCAAGTGACTTACGTAATTAACACACGAGTGTTATATAAAATGCAACATCTCTATGGTTTGAAATGTATTTAAATATTTTTTTCAATATTTTAAAATTACTTTTGATAAAAAATAATGTTGTTACTTATAAATGTTTATTTTAAATTGCTGTAGAAGCATAACTTTTAATTTTTAGCTCACTAGCAGGCCTGTTAGTAGTTCTGTAGTTGATACATACTACATACGAGTATAACAAAACATTGTATTAGTTGTCAAACCAATATCTACTGGATAAATTTTTCACCAGCTGTTCAAAATTAACCACTTTGTTACAGAATAGGCCTGTGAATTAGTTACAAACAACAATATTTATAAAATCGTCATAGTCAAAGCCTTGGTAAATGCGTTATTATTAGAAGGCGTTAGATCAAATGAATTGATTTATAAAATATATTACTCTTTAGTGCCAATCTTACGATCCCCAGTTAAAATCTGAACTTCCAGATATAAAATAATATTAAATCCGATAATTCACAACATTGTTAAATTTGTCATTTGTCAGTTCACTTCGTTTCAGTTTGTTTATTTAACTGGGAGTTAAAATTTTAATCAGAAATTCTAAGATTAGCCCTTAGTGCTTTTTTTTAGAATTTTAATTTTATACTGAATGCATATGTATATTAAATTCTGAATCAATTGAATGTGTGTATTTTTACAATATTTGGAAGCGTTAAAATTTATACCAAATTATGCAGGCCTTCATACTAGGCCTATAGTAAAAATAATTATGCAGAGGAAGCATATCATCAAAACATTGCAAAGTGAATTTTTTTTTAGTAATGGCCAAATGATGTATATGGTTAGGAAAACGAAGAAAATAAATACTATTTTTTGCACACTATAAGAAAAGTATGTATGACAGTAAATTTTATAGGTTATGTTTATATTGAACAAATATCCTACACTTGGTATGCCTACAACGAATTTTAATACTATAAACTGGAAATATATTAAGTTTTATAATTATATTCAATTATTATTCGTCTAGCAAATCAATTAACTTGATCTCAAAAATTAGCATCGCACGTAAATACAATTATGGAGCACACATTAAATTTTTCAAATTAAATTAGTACACCATGTAAACCTATACTAAACACAACGAAGAAACAGAGTAATCACGGCAACTATATCAGCAGTTCAGAAGCTATATGTCAGCAAATGCGTTTTAAATTTACGTATTGTAAACCCGGCTCTTGCCAACTTTCTTCTGTTTTCTTCTCAGCCAATAGCGGCATCGCTTTCTCAAATCACGTGAAGATCACGCACATTTATTACTCTGTTTCTTCGTTGAGTTTAGTATAGTAATTTCATGATGTCATTATCTAGTTACAAACTTTGATGATGTGCCTCCTCTGCATAAATATTTTTACTATAATTTTTATTTAACACGGATTTTTTTAAAGTGTATTTAATATAGGTACGTTTACTACTTTTATCCCATTCAACAGTTCCAACATAAAAGGAGACATTTAAAATAAATCACCCTCTTCATTTATTCGCAACTTCCTTATCCATTTCAGATTCTCCCAATCCCATATTTTCTCGCAATCAAAGTCCTCCTAGTTCCATCAGGTAAATGTGGTTCTTGCCCTTGAAAATGCAGTCCTGAGGGATGCATGCAGTGAAGTATGATCCCAGAGGGAGGAGGGTGCATGCTAAACACCATGCAAGGTGAGGGCAAGCCCCGCAGAAAGTGAATTGAATTGGTGCAAAGTGAATTACACGCACTCTCTCGAACGGATGATTGCTGGGAGTTAGCTGTGCATAGGTAATATTTAGCTAATGACGTAATGAGATGAGCAATTGTGGAAACGATTGAATATGTTAATTGTTTGTGGAAAAGGTGAAACTGCGGAAAGCTCTTCTCACCTCCAAATGGGATAAAACCTTTTGCAACCTATTCACTTCTACAGCAATAGGAAAAATAGTCAAAACTGGCGCCCTGACCTTTCTGGAAAAAGGACATTTTGCACTGGACCACGATTTAAAATAGTATATAGACGTATTTTGACGCATATAACCATACACCACAACGTTGAAATTTTCGAGATGTTATCCCTAGTGTTCTACGTGAAGGAGTGAAGGTGGGGGAATGGGGTGTGCAGTACTGAAGTGGAGTAAAATCAGTGTCAGAAAAGTGAGAACCATGATCGCATACGGACGTGTGAGTTAGTAGCAATTCGTAATTGCGTATCTAGTTTACTTTTGTTAATTAGTTTAATATTATAATAACCAACACTACATTTATTACTTGTAACAAAATAATATAGAATAAAGTCTGTTTTATTATACGCATAATAAACGGGAGAAATAATTAAAAGTGACGCTCTGATCTTACTAACTTTAAAGGGGACCTTTTTTATTAGACGTATTTTGATTTATAAATAACGGAAATAATAGACTCTTCCAAATATACCTGAGCATAACATAACTCACAAAATTAATAAATATGTCCTCGGCCTGAATTTTGTGTACGTGACTTTTGTGTATTGAGATTGAGATAGATTTGGAAAAGTCAGAACTCAACGTTTAGCAAGTATTTTCCCGGTTGATTGAATCTGAAAATCTTTCAGCAATTTAATGGTGGACAGATAAGAGTATATAGGGTTAATATTATAATATGTAATGTAAATATTGCGTCATACATATATAAATGACATACTTTCGCAATTCGTATGTACAAGGTATTAACTATTCTGTACCGTTCTATAAGCTCTATAGGCTATATAAGCAACCGGCGTTACAGTATTGTACGCGCGACAGTCATATAGGACTTTCTATAAATATTGAAGCAAAGAAAACCTTATACTAATATGTAAATGGCAGACAAATATTCACAGTTTTATAGAATAGTTATATGGTATATGAATAGGACAGTCATTTCATCACACTTGCGAGAAGAATAGACTACAAATATTGAAATACAAGTGATAAAAAAAATTATCATAAAAAGGACAATAGTTATATTTTCTTTCAATCTTTATCCTTTGTATTAAATATGTTTTTTTCTACGAGTGCAATGAAAAATGGACATTTACCCTGTCATTTGTCATCGTAAAGTACCGCAAACCTTGTTTTAAATAAAACGCTGTTTTAAATAATCTCAAATTTAAATTCCAATATTTAATTGCACACTTATTTTTAAAGAACGATTTAAACAAAAAATTCGATAGATAGAACAAAAATATATGTGTTACGAGTGTAAAGTGTTAATTGTCGCTTTCGAAAGATTTTCCGAAGCGACAAAATATCACTTTACGGTCTTAATACATAAATAACTATATCTGGTGTTTTTAATGTATTGATAGACAGTAATATTTGGCGCGACATTTTGAGCGGAATCTATTGCTTGTTCGACTTAGTATTATGGAACACTTTTGAACCAACATATCTTATTATATTGCGTTATATTTATTATTAACTATCATTTCTATTTAATATTATTTACAAAATTATTGTCAAAAATACTGTAACATATTTTTCAGCTAGAAAGGAATTAAAGTTAGGTATTCTATAATAATAACTATGTAGCCAGACTTCGTATAGAGAGAGTTACAAAATAGGTCAATTTATTACTCCGTAAGCCGTGATCTTGTAGAGCTCTATAGATTTTAAAGTCAATAGAGTTACATTGTTACAGAGCAAAGTTACAGAATACCGCCATTGAATTAAATAACTGTCATTTCAGAAAAAAAAATCAATATAAAAATTTATGTTTGTTTACGATGGACAATATTAAAACATTAACGGGCCATTTCTGTAACTCAACGGTTAATTTTTAAGCATTGGTTAACATTTTTATCCAATAGATATTGATTTGACAACCAAAAATTTGTTTTTGTTGTATGTCAACATACTTGGTTCGTAAGTTCAACAAGTAGGTAAATATTAACCACTGCGTTACAGAATAGGGCCGTAATAGCGTTTTTATAATCAAAAAAGTTTCCAATAGTTTACTAAAATATAAAAATAATATTATATTAATTGATTTTTCTATACCCAAACTGTTTAGTACGAGTTTTCCTTTATTCTAATTAATTAATTTCTAACATACATAACTTTAGAAGAAGTGACATTTAATTTATTTTAACTATGCTTGGTATTTAAAAAAGAACTATTGTCTTATCTGTAATGAGGATGATACATTGTCCATAGTACCTATTACGTACAAAAATGATTAATCATATATTCCTATGTAATCACTGGTATAATAATTGCGAATACGTACAGAACATTAATTAAAATAGTTACGCGACACCCTGGGCATTACATGACACCCGAGGGTATGAGAAAACGAACCAACGAATATAGGCAGTTAGAAGTCGCACGTCGAAGTGAACGGTCGAATAAAATATTATAAATTGTTATTTTTTGGGGATTAAACGGTGTTTTTATTTATTTTGAAAGTAGAGCTTACACTTCAGAAGTGGGATCTAACACAACGTTTTTTTTAAAAACGTGGGTATACCTACGTGTGTATAAAGTGTGACGTAATAATCAAAAACGTGGTAGCAATAAGCAAGCGTATAATTAGAACACGAACAAGGCGCATCTACACATTTGCATCCGTGTTTTGCCTCGTCATTCGCCTAAATTCGCGAGTGGCATTCGCACGTTCGCCCCACAACGCGAATGACCGTTTCACACTAGCCGAGTATAAAGTATGAGGCGCCGTTTGGGCCAAAATAAAAGTTCCTGTAATATATATATATATATATATATAAAATTTCGTGATATATAACATTTTGCCATGTTGATATATACAATTTTCATTGTGATATATAGAATTTTTAGTTCTATGAAATGCCGTAATATAATGAGGGCGCTCACTTTTGTGCTTTTATTTACTTATGTTGGCAACATGCGTTTTATTTCCTATCTAGATTTCTGTGTTACCGACTCACGTTGGACACTCGATTAACCGTTTGATATTTCAAATCTGGCTGTGTGAACATGGTATGAACTAAAGCTGACCAAACTGGGCTAAACTAAGGATCGAGTTGTTTTTGTTTAGTATAGTAGTTATCTAATCCTCCTTGTATCTAATCAAACAAACTAATATTTTAGCATTCTAAATTCGAAACCAAAACCCAACGTGTACAAAAATACATCTTGGATCTAACCAACCCTAAATCGTTGCCAACATAAGTAGATAAAAGCACAAAAGTGAGCGCCCTCATTTTATTGCGGTATTTCATAGAACTAAAAATTCTATATATCACAATGAAAATTGTATATATCAACATGGCAAAATATTATATATCACGAAATTTTATATATATATATATATATATATATATATATATATATATATATATATATATATATATATATATATATATATATATATATATATATATATATAGTGTAACAAAAACGTAGTTTCTGTTTAAAGTTTGTAGACAATGTTAAATTATTAAAACATATTGGTTGGACTTGCATTGTCTTTATTTTTTAAAATATTACAACGTTTCGACTGCAGCAGTCGAAACGTTGTAATATTTTAAAAAATAAAGACATTGCAAGTCCAACCAATATGTTTTAAAAACGTAGTTTGTTACGCTTATTTTTTTATAAATTTTCTTGTTCCTGTCCTGTCTCAAAATTTCCATTATTACCTCTAAAATTTGAGCATCAATTCACAGTATTGATCTAGTTACAGCCTACCTTTTGCGATCTATTTTTCTAGTCATATTCCCCAATCACCTTTTTTCTATTTTTCCATTCAGTTGGATCCCTTTTATTTTGTGGTTAGGAAATTGTTTATCTGTGACAGCCAGTGTTGTCTTCTCGCCAATTATTTAAGGAAAGTAACTAGAAATGTAATTGTTTAACACTAAATTTATTTTTAAATTTGATTAAATTTGGGAACTTATTTTAATATCTCTCCTATGTTTAAATTTTTCATTAGCTACACTTTACTAATTTTATTATAGATAGTTTTGGAAATTTCTCATATTACTACGAAATTATTAAGGGATTTTTTATTATCTTTTGATGGGATCACTGCTTGATATCCGTTTACCGTGGACTGGAGAATCATCTCGCTCTCTTGGCAGTGACTTGTGAGAGAATACACACGTCTTTTTTATTTTTGCGAGTTGTTTAAAGTACTTTTGTCTGATTGAAATATGGTTTCGAGTTTTGGTATTCGATACTAGCCAGTGGAATTTAGGTAAGAGCTTTGCACTGTTTTTTTTTGTGATTATTTTGAGCGGCTTTTTATTAGCCTTTTTTCAAGTTAATAGTAGTCATGTTCCGTCCCACGCGGTTTTGTCCGTGGGATAAGTGAAGCTTTTACTTTAATTCTTGCGACATATTTCAACATAAAAAGGACGATTGTTTTGTCTCATGAGCCCAGCCTTGAGCATTTCCATCTTCTTTTTCCGTGTCTCGTTTGTTTTGTGTTTCCTTTACCCGGTCTCCCTCGACCTCCATTTTGTGTCGCACTCGTGTGTTCGCGTGTCAGTAACGTGGTTCTAGCGTGGCTAGATTTTTTTTTGCTAGGCAATTTTTCGGCTCGGTTTTTATTGCCGCTTTTATAGTCGACTTCCTAGAGTCAATATTTTTTTTTTTGTAGCGGCGCATTACCGGTTTTCTTGTTTATTTTTGTGGCGCTACACCCAGTGACTCGACGGAGTATTGCTTGGTTATTTTTCTTACTGCGTGGCGTATCTTTAAGTCCGAATGACTTATTTTAGCGGTATTATTTCGTGGCGCAGTGAAGAATATAGTTTAGCCCGACTTACCACCTTACGATCTCTCTCTACTTTGTATGTTTCTTCTCTTTCATACGGCCGTTCTTCGTGTTGTCTAAAATTTTTGTTTATTATAACTTTTTTTTTGTTTTATATAACTTTGTGGTGCACCAAGTTTTTATAATTTTTTATATACATTTTTTGTGAATACTCGCGCCTGGAGCTCATTTAGGGAACGCCATTTTTTATCGTATTATACTGTGTATTGCCCTTCAGGCCATTTGTAAATCTCTAACAGCCGTATTCATAGTAACTGAGATAGACCCGGTTTAAACTAGGTCTATGTAGACTAGGTTTAAACTAGGTCTAACTTAGACCACCCTGGACTTATTCATAGTAAATTTTAGACCCAGTTTAAACCTAGTCTACGTAGACCGAGTTTAGCCCTTGTATCCATCTGGACATGGTCTGCGATGAATATGAAGTAAGCTTCAGACATAAATATTCGAATATTTTCAAATGTCATTTAGTTGTTAGTGTAAAAATTAATACTTAATATTAACTAAAATAAGAATAGTATGTAGTACAGCAATAGGTATATAGAAGCGTGTATTCATATGTACGAGTATACATGAGGAAAAATGGGAAGAAAAACATGTATAAATTAAAATATGAATATTTAATAAATAAAATTGCTCGAGCCTAACGGCGGTACTGGTTTTCACGATACATCAGAACTTTTATTTGGGTATGAAACTGATTGCAATTTACAGGAAACGTGTGAAATTAACTAAAAATCATTTATTTATACTCCAAATTTGTCTAACACATTAATTTTTATATAAAAATATTTGACAACTACATGTGAGGTTTGAAGTGTTTTCGTTTCGCCTATTGTGGTTTTGTCTAAATATGCTTCGTTACATATAGCATTATTTAATTCAGTATTATCTACTGAATCCTTGTCTCTCATTAATTTTCTAAAATTAAATATAAATTTCAATTATATATATCAAATTTGCAGATATGATGAAATTACCTTTAACATTGACATCTGATCTTTTCTTCATCTTCTACATCATTTATGTTGCATAAAAATCTTGAATATCCTCAATTTTATTCATTTAATATCAAAATTGTCAATTTGACAATTTATAAATATTTTTTGTTTTACGAATGCAATTTTTTTAAAGCACACTATATATTCGTTACAATGACAGGACTTAGACCTAGTTTAAACTAGGGGTACGCTCGGTCTAAATTTTAGACTAGGTTTAAACTAGGTCTAAGTCAACCGTTACTATGAATAAGGAAAAACCTTAGACCTAAGATAGACCTGGTTTAAACCACGTCAGAATTACTATGAATACGGCTGTAAGAGATTTGGTACTGGCCAGTATTTTTTTTTAGGGTAGCCGGATCCGTATGGTTTATTTTTGGGGCCCTGAATTTGGAAGTGTCTGGGCGAGGATAGCTCTGGCTGCAGCGACGCCGTTGGACCCCACGAGACCTGCGCCGGAGCCTATTTTGCAACAACTCCTGAGAAAACCCAGTATTCGGGGCTGCATCCTAGCCAGCCTTAAGGCCTAGTGGAGTGGCTTGAACGGCTCTCTCTCTCTACGAGTGCCGAACAGGAGTAGTTACCTCAAGCGCTCCGTTTTTACTCCGTCAGCCTGCGAGCAGCCCCTCGATACAACTGGACGACTTCCCGCCGTTGCCAGGGCAGGTTTAGCCGCTATTTTTTTCCGACGTTGCCGGTGGCCGATAGCCAGAGCGCCGACCCCCGTCCTTCTAGATTCGGGCTCTGGAAAGGCCGTACGGTCCTTTTCCTTGCTTGAGCTATTCACTCATTGTAACTCTCCAGCGTGAGTAACTATTTTTATTAAATATTTTATTACTAAACCTTATTTTTTATTAAATATTTTTACTATACTTTACTTTATTAGAGTGGACTCTAGTCTAACTCCTTTTCCTTTTATAGAGTCTGGCGCCCACTAATTTTTTTTCGAGACCCGATCGTTTTGTATTTTTTTTTTCAAAATTAAGTTGTCATTTTTTATTAAATTTTCATTGTCGCGAATACCTGTATCTCGAAATAAATTACATACCCTAGACCCAGCCGCCGCTTTACTTTTTCAGCTAGCCGGTGCAAATTTTATGAGTGTACACTTACAGGTAGTAGGAGTTTGCTTATTTTTTGATTTTTTAATTATCCTCTTGTGTCACAATATATATATATATATATATATATATATATATATATATATATATATATATATATATTACAGAAACTTTAATTTTGGCCCAAACGGCGCCTCATAATAAAGACTGAGTTCGCCACATCGCTACAAATCTTTGACTCGTCCCGAGCAAAGAGCGAAGGAACACGGTTCACGCATACGAAGCGTCCACGTCTCGTGGTAAACGTCACGATGAAGATAGGCTAATACGGCTAGAACGTCTAGTCAGCGAATTGATTTCAAGTTGAACCAAAGATAAGGTATGTAACGAAAAGTAAATGAATTCCTGAATTTAAGCCATGTTATCCGAATCTAAATATCCATAAGTGGTTACATAAAATTGAGCAGCTAAATGTAATCCTTGGGGAGTACCAGAGAGTTCACAATATCAGGCAGTACCGATGGTAATGATGAACAAGATGAAATGCGGCGAATCCAGTCAAAGCCAAGAAAATGCAGTGCAAACAACAGCGTCAGAAGTTATCGCTTAACCTAGTGAAGGTTCAAGAGTACCTGAGGTTTCAAAAGTGCTACCTATAGATGTAGCACTCGTCGACGTCGACAACGTGCTGTATTTCAGCACAATTTCTAATCATATAAGTTTTTTTGTTCTGTTTTAGATAAGTTTGGCTTCACGGGGACGTGAAGAATTTCAATCACTGGTATAATAATTGCGATTACGTACAGAATACTAATTGGAACAGTTACGCGACGCCCTGGGCATTACAGGACACCCGGAGGTATGAGACAACGAACCAACGGACATGGGCAGTTAGAAGTACCACGATGAAGTGAGCAGTCGCATAGGATATTTTCTTTAACTTGTTATTATCTATTTATGTACGAATACCTTAATTGACATATACCGGGTGGAACATCATACCTGTGTACATAGGCGATTCATATGAGAAAAACAGTTTTTTCGTGCCCATTGCTCCCCAAATTATTTTAGACAAAAATGCTTCAAATAAATGTTGTAGAGCATAAAATTCTGCATCTAAATCAATAAACAGAATTACTTTTACATGCTTTGTAACGACACAAATTAAATAAGAAAATATTGAAAATTACGTTGAAAATATCAAATAGCCATGGAATTGAAACAAAAATAGAAACAAATAAATAGGTAAATTAAATTCATACAAAAATCTCCATACCTATTATTACGACAATTGTATATTTCAATGAAATATTTATTTTTTATAGGATTTTTATTGAAAATCTTTTTAAATTGGAAATAATTCATGTAAACATTAAGACCTATCTACTACAATTCAAATTTCAAACAGTAATTCTCTGAATAAAATAATCACTACAATTTATTATTATAACAAATATTCGAATAATCCTCCGTTTTCAGCCAAGCAATAACCAAGTCTATTGTAGAATGAATTTCTTACATTAGCGAGCTGCCTATTTGTGATTAAGGCGCTCTCCTCCATGATAGCTTCTCTCAATGAATTAATATTTGGGTGGCGCTGCTTATAAATTTTACATTTAAGATGACCCCATAAAAAAAGTCGCAAGGTGCTAAATCAGGAGATCTGGCTGGCCAATTTAAAGTTCCACCACGACCAATCCAGCGATTTGGAAATGCTTGGTTTAAATAATCTCTAACACTTACTCCGAAATGAGCTGGGCAGCCATCTTGTTGAAACCAAACCTCCTGATTTTCGCGCGCTACGCTGTCTAATGCAGGGCCGATCTCATTAATCAAGAGTTCTAAGTATGTTTCAGAATTTAAGTTTCCAACGATCTCAAATGGTCCAATAATATTGCTATTAAAAATGCCTGCCCAAATATTAATTTTTTGAGGATATTGCGTTCTGGTGGTAACATTTAATCTTGGATTTTCTAGAGCCCAGTGCCTATCATTTTGAACGTTTGGTTCATTGTTTAATGTAAAAGTACACTCATCGGCAAAGCAAATAGATGGAAGAAAATCACGATCCCGATTTGCTCGTTCTTGCATATCTTCACAAAAAACTCGCCTACTTTCTTCATCAATGGGCGAAATGTCTTGATGGCATTGCATCTTATAAGGGTGGTATTTATGTTTTTTAAGAATGCGCAATACAATAGAATGAGCAATCTCACATTCCTGCGCTATTATTCTTGAACTTAATTTAGGATTAAAATTTATTAATTCCAGAACTCTTTGTTCGTTTTCTAAATTAATGCGATTATTTTTATTTCCTATAAATAAAGATATGATTTGTTTGTAAATCTCTTAAAAAATATTCAAATTTAAATTTACCTGTACTATTTTCCGCCGCAACACTTGCCGTGGATTCAAATTTTTGAACATACGCGCGTATTGTTGTAGCGCTTGGAATTGGCCTATTTGGAAATTTCACGGCGAATAAATCTCTAACTATACGTAAACAATTTCCACTATAAAAAGTTTTTATTATAAAAACCCTTTCTTCGTTAGAATAAACTGAATTCATTTTGATATTTTACCGTCAAATTAGTTATTTATCTGTCAAACGTCAGACATTTATTTGTTTCTATTTTTGTTTCAATTCCATGGCTATTTGATATTTTCAACGTAATTTTCAATATTTTCTTATTTAATTTCTGTCGTTACAAAGCATGTAAAAGTAATTCTGTTTATTGATTTAGATGCAGAATTTTATGCTCTACAACATTTATTTGAAGCATTTTTGTCTAAAATAATTTGGGGAGCAATGCGCACGAAAAAACTGTTTTTCTCATATGAATCGCCTATGTACACAGGTATGATGTTCCACCCGGTATATTTGAGGATATAAATTGTTATTTTTGGGCATTAAACGGTGTTTTTATTTATTTTAAAAGTGGAGCTTACACGTATTCATCTGAATATTCTGTACGTACGTAGATAGCTATAATGGTGTGTAACAATATGTAGACTTTAAAGTTAGTATAAAAACATATTTTGTGTGAAATTCAACAATAATTAATGGTAGGCATTTTCATAGGAATTAGAATATTTTCAAGAATTTTATTTTGTTTATAACAATGATAAAATACACTAACTTTTATAAATAATAATAATAATAATATATTTGTTCAAGATTGATCTTATACAAAGGATTGGCTATTACACTTTTGTTGATAATTACGTAAAACACTGTAAATATATCATAAATTAAGTATGAAACATTTTAATTTTAGGGCATTAATCATATAGTTATATATATCATACATTTTCGTTAGGGGCAATTTAGAAAACAGTACTCTGAAGTGGTCTCCAGTATTGGCATTGGTGACGTATTTTGATATGTGTGCCTTTCTAATGGGCTCGTAGATAGGGCAGGCGAACATAAAGTGGTACAGGGTATCTTCCTGCTGGGCGTTACAGATGGTACAGGTGTCTTCCTCATTGAAGTTGAGAATTACGCCATCATGGTAAATCTGAAATTTCTTTAAGTTTGCTGTACGAGCCTGACCTACGAGTTTAAGGGTTTTATAGGGAACTTCGATGGTTTGGAAAGGATTATTGAATAGGTATGCTTTGTACTCAGGGTTGTAGGTAGAGTTTTTTTATATGTGTAATGTCGGAATTGTATAGGTATTGGGAGTAGGAGTTTATAATGTTAGGGATTTCTTAGGAAATTTGGATCTCCCCAGAGCCAAGTGAAGTTAGCCTTCTCTAATATACTTGTATACTTCTCACCCAATTAAATTTTTCTTGTTTGGTGGAAGGTATAGTTGGTTTGTTGTTAAGAATTGTAAGTTTGTTGTAACAAGTCTTCACGTATCGCTTTTCAGACATTAGGAGTATTTTACACCACCAATTCAGTGTACTTTTCACTGCAACTAATTCTAATTTGTATCAGTTAGCTTCATTTCTAACTATATAGTTCGGAGTGTTTCTATGCCATCCATGGATAGTTTTGAAAAAATGTAACTGTCCTTTTTCAATAATTTCGGAATAATTATGCGCCCATCTTTCGCAAGCATATAGTTGGGTTGGTATAACTGTAGTTTCAAAGAGCTTAATTATGGTGTTCCAGTTAAAGATTTTTGTTTTCATTAAAGTGTTTTTAATACACGCTGTGATTTTCTTGGATCTATTAAAGAGGTATTCGGCGTTTTGGTGGAATACGCCAGATGTAGAATATTTGATGCCCAGATATGTATACGTGTTTGTGTGTTTTATTTCGCAGTCTTGGCAGGTGAATTTGATTTTTTGTTTACGGTGTCTACCTTGGTGAAAATGCATGATTTTAGTTTTATCGGAATTTATTTTTAGGTCTAGTGAGTTGCATTATGATTCTAACATCTTTAGTTTTCTTTGCACATCGGTAGGCGAGTGCGCAAATATCACGATATCGTCTGCGTACTGCAGGGTTAGGATATCCGTATTAGGAGTGATGTAGATACCTTCTAAGTTTTGTGTACGGAAAGACTGTTCCAGGTCAGAAATAAACAGAGCAAAGAGGAGCGGGCTAGTGCACACTCCTTTTGATACTTCAATTTCTTCAGAAAGTGCGAGGTTCGATTTGACTTGAATTGTAGCTTGATTGTAGATGTTTTTCAGTAGTCGCGTGATCTTGCCACTTACTCCTAAATAAAATATCATGTTCCAAAGTTTATCATGGGGGACGGTATCGAACGCTTTTTGAAAATCTACATATATAGCATAGGTGCCTTCCTTAGTTGTTAACATCCTTGATTGTACAATTGAGTTGAAGACAAAAATGTTGTCTATGCACGATCGCTTTTTCCGGAATTCCGCCTGTGCTTCTGGAAGGATGTCATAGTTTTCGGTCCAGATTTGAAGTCTATAGTTTAGGATAAAAGTTAATACTTTGGTAATAGTGTTTATTAAAGCAAGTCCTCTATAATTATTAGGGTTAGCTGGATCACCTTTTTTATGGATCGTATGAAGTTTTATTTTGATGAGTGTAGCAGGTATTGTTTCTTCACTTAGAAAGAGATTTAATAGGTTTTTTAAGTGGTTCTTTCCTGTCTCTGGTAGGTATTTTAGTTGTTCATTAATGATATTATCCAAACCTGGGGCTTTATTTGAATTTAGTTTACTCAGTGCAAGATTTAGTTCATATTGCGTAATTTCGGAATCCAAGTAGGGGTGGCGAACGTCTAAATAATTAGTTGCAATTGTAATTTTACTTCCAAACCAATTAGTGTAGTGTCGAAACCATTCTTCTGGGGTTATTTTGTTGGTTTGATGGTTCTTAGGGAGAAGATATTTTATTGTGGCCCAGAATTCTCTTGTGTTATGTATATTTGTTAACTTATTGTTCAGTTCAGATTTATATTTGCATTTTTCACGTTGAACTGTGCAGTTATAATTTTTCTTTGCTTGTATGTAGCTAAGTAGATATTCTTGTTCAAAATTATGAGCTTTTGCTATTCTCAGTGATTTTATCATTTGTTGTTTCAGTGCTCTGCAGTCATTAGAGTACCACGGTTTCGATTGCGTGTGATAGATACCAGCTCTGATTTCCTTGGTAAATCCTATGTTATTGGAAGTTGTTTTTATTGTAGTTATTAGGTTAGTATATTCATCACTCGCTGAGTTGTTTTCTTCACTGTTTGCAGCGAAGATTGTTTCTATTCCATTCTGATAATCAATTATTTTATTGTTGTTCCACACATATTTTATAGTTTTTCCAGTATGTTTAGGAATTAGTCTTTCATCGTTCCATAGATTTATTAACGAAACCTTGCAAATCATATGGTCTGATAAGAGGATTTCATTCTCCACTGTGAAGTTCTGGACGAGATGAAATGCATTTGAGTCAATCTACGTATGATCTATTACAGATTTACTTCTAGGTCCCACGTATGGGTAATCATTGGGCATTCTGCCATTTAATAAGCATAGTTTTTCAGTCTCCATGACATCAATGTAGTCACGTCCATTCTTATTAATTGTGGTGTCTTTACTGTTGCGTGTATTAATTAGATTAGAGTTGAAATAATTGTAAAATTCTTCTTGATTTAAGTTTCCTATTCGGCAATTGAAGTCACCTCCTATAATTAGTGCGTGAGTTGGATGTAGCTCCTTGATTTATTTTAAACTGTTAGCAAAAAGTTCTAGTAATGTTTGGTAGTTATATGAAGGGGAAAAGTAAACGTTGCAAAGTATTAGTTTTTGAGTTGGGGTACATATTTCCATGAAGATCCAATGTGGTTCGCTTTCTATTGTTTTAATATTTATTTTTTCTTGTTTGATTAAAATCAGCAATCCACCTTTTGCTCTTCCTCCGCTAGCATCTTTTATGGCTCTGTGTTGGTGTATTGTGTAGTCATTTAGAAATGGCGGTAGTTTGTCGATTTCAAAGTTAGCCCAAGTTTCAGTAAGGCAAATAATTTTGTTTTCTAGCAGTAATTCTTCTTTGATATTTAGTTTATATAAATTTTTTAGTCCTTGGACATTCCAGAAAATGATGTGGGTTGATTTAGTGGTTTTTATTAGTTTTCTGGAGCCCCGTTTTTTGACTGAGAGACTGTTCTAGATCTTGTGATGATGTGTCTGTCGAGTGGTCCTTTTATATTAGTGGGTGTACCCTTTGCTTCTTTATCTTGTATATGGGAATAAGGTCCTGGATTAATCAGTTCAGTACGTAAGTTAGAAGTACTAACGTTGTTGGTGTTAACATTAGTTGCTAGTTTGCTAGTTTCTTTGATGGCTAAAAAGTCTACTTCTTGTAGGTCCAAGGAAGAATAGCTTTGCCCATTAACAATTAATTTGTCTTTTATAAGGAAAGCCCTAAGGCCATACTCTCTTGCTTTCGTTAGTTGCGGCTTTAGAAGTTTTCGCTCCTTTACAATCGATCTTGGGAAATCTTCCTCTATGTACGCTTTGGATCCTTTCAGGAGACGAGATTTACTTAAAACATCTATTTTTAGTTTTTTAGAAGCGAATTCTACGAGTATGGGTCTAGTGGAGGGCTTATTCATAAGTTTTCCAATTCTACGAGCTTCTTCAATGTGATTTTCATTTATATATGAAAGTTTACAATGAGTATGCAAAAAATTGATGATGAGTTTCTCTGTACGTTCATTATTTTCTTCATTTAGGCCAAAAAATAGAAGATTTTTATTTCTAGCTCTTATGTCTAGACTATTTATAATTTTATCTTTTTCCATTAGTTGTTTTTCTAAGTTTTTTATTTTCTTAGTGTTTTCTTCATTGATTTCATTAAAAGCATGAAGTGTTAGTTGAAGGGCTTCTATTTGTTCAATTGTTGCCATATTTAAATATTTTTTTCCAGTACAGTTGAGAACACTGATTTTATCGTTAAAAAACGAATTCAATCTTGCGCGTAAACTGTTGTCTCACATGCAAGGCCACTTCACGAACACCAGTTTTTAGTTAATATTACCAGCAATGTACACACTATCACCGATTTTTATACTTTACTTGAGTTTATTGTGCTTTATAGTAATAATTAGGTCACTATGAAATATTTTAGTTTACTAATATTAGTTAAATTTGAAAATTTTAGCGCACAGAACAAACAGCACTGTTTACAGTTAGACACCACGTTGCCAATCCTAACTTTTATAAATAAGAAATGCACATACATCGCTCCTACATCACTTTTTTATTATCTTTGGTCTGTTCAGCAACGATCTAGAGAAATGATAATTTTACTCCTGGAACAATGCCAGCCGAAATCACAAAGACACTTTCGTATGGAAATTTGAGGGTGTATCACTTAAGATTAAGAATTTCACAAGATATACTCTTATCAAGAAGTGTTTCATACATTAATTATCAATAAGCTAGTGCCACTTTTTCTCACTCCTATGGTTACAATACAAATATATTTTAAAACCTTCTGACTGTACCGGAAGTAATAATATTAATTCAATTTATTTACCTTCTAAGGACTAAAATGTCATTTTTACTCCCAATGAATTAAAGTTGTTGTCACGATAACAAAAAATAAATGTCAAATATTTTTCTTTATTTCGTGAGTAGTATCTTCCGTGACCTCTTTAGCTATCTAATCTTATAACAAAGTTAACTTGACTGGACAATTTTTTGTAAAGGCGTGAAAAAAAAAACTAATGAAATAAACACACGCAATCTAGCGCTGGCCTATACAAACTTAACTAAACATTTTCATTAATGGGCTATTAGTTATACCATTCTCAAGATATAAGCAAAATTTATGAAAATAAGACAGTGTTTCATTAGAATACTGGCAAAAAAATGAAGTATGGCTTTGTGTAGTTTTAATTAAATAATTGTAGTCCTGAGATATTACACTACACAGTTTATTTTATTATAACAAGTCCAACTGACATATTTATTTATATTCATCACATAATCATAATCATATTGTTTTTACGAAATTGTGTCATTTGATTAAATTGTGATTATGAACTGTGCGAGTGCATCATGCACTTGATTTTATTTTCTATAGTTTGTTGTAAAAATTATCTTTGCAAATATGATTTAGAAAGAGCGTTTTAAGTTCCGTGTCTGAAATCACTATATTTAACAGTCGTATTCATAGTGCTTCTGTTCGAGTTTAAATTAGGTCTATCCCAAGTCTAACTTGGACCGGCGCAAACAGTTATTCATAGAGGCAGTTTAGCGCTAGTATAGGTAGGTACCTAGATTAAAATTCAGACCTGCTCGCACCATAGTTTATTGCTGGTTTGAGTCAGATGACAGTAGTAAGAAAACTGAATTTTTGTGTGTTTAATGCAAATTAAATACATTGTTATTTAATATAATTATTTTGGTGAGTAATATGTCAAATATTTTCGTATTAAAGTTTACAATATTATTCTGACATGAATTTATAACTCATATTATTTCATTTTTAGGAACTTCATGATGAATAGCGATCTTCAGAAAAATTTTGATCATGTTACTGATGTAGAAGATATTAAAAACGTAGTGGAACATCGGAGAAGGAACCAGAAGGTTTATTTAGATTATATCAATCTGAGAATTTAATAATATCGAATAGGTTAGAATTCCAGGAAATGTTCAGTTGTTCGAGTTGTTTGTTTTGTAGAAACTAAAAAATGATATGCAGATTTGAGAAAGTAACTGCAGAATTTAATTAATAGAATAGGACCATTATTAGAATATGCAAACAGCAATAAAGGGCGACCAGTTTCAACTGTTGTGCAAGTTTTGCACTATAAGATATATTTGAAAAGGGAATTATTAAAGTGAATCTGGGAATAATTTATAAAATAAAATATGCAATGTAACAACTTACTTAATTCATTCAATCTGTTTTAGCAAAGTTGGACAGTTTTTCTCAAGCTAAAATGATTCGAGTTGGAGTTGGTAAGGACGAAAAAGATTTACAAATAAGACACGAGATCCTAGGAAATTATTCAGGAAAACTTACCACACATATTTCAATTACAACAACTTTAACTTAATATTTATTAATTGTATATACATATATTTAAATAAAAAAATATATAAACAATAAAAATTAAATGGCAAATTTAAGTTTGTCGAAATCCATATGTGTTGTTATTTTTATGTATTATTATTAAATGTATTCAATCCAGTAATTTTTTTATCATAAGGAATTCAAGTTCTTTATTTAATTTAATTTTGTTTTCATCATTTTATATTTAAGTTTAAATATTTTTTCTTCCCATCTCATATGCAATTATGTATCTTTCATATTTGATTTCATCAGTTGTTTTATTTTCTTCCCGTATAGCTCTAAACATTTCTCCTCGTACATTGTCAAGTATGCTTAGTAGTAATATTCTTTCTAACATAATAATACTTATATCAAATTATTTCGCATACGTACAAATATTGAAACATTTAATTGGATCTACTGATACTAATATTTTATGAACTGCAAATTATGTTCGTCTATGTATACATTTACAACAAATCCAGAAGTATTTCATTTTTATTTCCATCTTTCCTTGCAAATGCTATACTAATGCCCGGTTTCTCCACAGTAACTTAAGTGGTTGATTAATGAAGTGCTACTTAATTGTAAGTAGGTCTTATATCCCAATTGCGTTGCACCAGCAAATTTAAATGCGAACTTAACTTATGTCACAAATTACATTGACAACAGCGTAAAATATGTCAAAGCTGTCATTGTGTTTGTCAGTGTTTATATACTAATAGTCGTTTCAACAGTATTCGATATAGATTTACCGAATTTCCCTAAATTTGACGAAGTTAACGTCGTGGATAATGTGGACGAAGTTGATTTTGTCGATATTGTTGAGAATGTTAGAATCCCGCGACAAATATATAACAGAACTGATGACGACAATGATTTTCTGTCAATATTTTTTATAGAAGGACCACCGCCAGTTCTATAAACAAAAGCCCTTTCTTTCGCCGATGTCTCCCTGGCATCAGTCTTCATTTGCCCATATTTTTTGTAGGCTGCCATATCTCTATATACTTTTAATAAATTAAATGCCAAGTATTTTCCTTTTGTCTATTTGACACCGCATTAGTTTATTTGTATTTTCAAAGATCTCTTTATATTGATCTAAAACTTCCAATAGCATTTTTTTTTTGCTGTAATTTGTACGTTTCTTGTCCAAATCGCTGAAGACTTGCACCGTAACTCCACAAAACGAAACAAATTTATCGTGAACTGATATGACAACTGACATATATGACACATAAGTCACCGATTTTTTCGACTTACATTAAAGTGCTACTTACGTCTCACATTTTGACATTTTTGCGTGGTGCAACAGTTTACGGTGGAACTTAGGAATAAGTCAGGACTTAAGTCTTAAGTTGCCGTGGAGAAACCGGGCATAAAAGCGTGTGTTACCGCAATCAAGATACAAATTATGGATAAGAATTAATTGTATTAATTTCGTTGTTAACATAAAAAGTACCCAATGAAGTTTCTGTTGTAAGAAATCAGCGCAGTCAACATCAGCTGTCATCACAAAATTCAAATTTGTATTCACTACGCATGAGCAGTACAATGCATGATCATAGCCGACTAGATACAATGGTTTAACTTCGATTTACTTAGATCAGGTTTAAACCAGGTCTAAATTTGACTAAGAATAACCATTTTTAGACCTGGTTTACTATGAATACGGCTGATATAGTTTATAAATACAAAACAAATGTGAGTATAACAAACAATAAAAATGATGCTATGCGTAAGAGTAACTTTATATATGAATATAAAATATAGGGCAACGTAACTTGTAAGTTAACATATTTATCCGTTAACATAAATGCCATTAATGTCGTGTCGTCGTAACATAAATCACAACTACATAAATAGGAAAAAAGTTTTTGTTTACATATGAAAATCGTATAAAAACACGTATCTCCCTTATTACTACAAATTTTAACACTGGCTTGAAATTAAATTCATTGCTGTCAAAAATCGCGTTACATTAGTTAATTTTTTAAAATTATTTTTAGTAAAATTTAATCATAGGTTAATTTGTTTTATGAAACCAGGCCTCAGACAAAAAAAAAATTTTGGAGTTAGTTTCACTAAGTTTAATCAATTTAAAATTGAAACTTACTCAAATATATATCTTAGTCATGTCAACAATAGGAAAATAAGTAAAAAAACTCAGTTTTCTCTTCTACTGGTACACTTCTCCAATAATACATTCTAGATCCAAATTTAAAAACTTGCTTATATTCCTTGGGTGCTATTACATTTCAATTAAATTTAAAATCCGTAGTGAATTGACGATGGAATATTAATACTTGAAATTGCACACAATTCTTCATTTTATTCAATTTATTTGTTAATGTTGATAAAAATTTATTCCCGAAACTGATATGCTATACTCTATACAACTATACATATAAATTCAAAATAAAATTTATAATTTTCACTTGTTTCACTATCACGTTACACATATATAAAATAAGTTACAAGCCTCAAATGTATAAATTCAGACAATTTAAATCAACAATTGAGCATATAAGCACTGATCCAAGCAAATGAAGTTAGCACATTGTGGTCGTGATGACGCCGACAAGCCATAACACATGCGTTTTCACAAATGTCAATATCTATTAAACTATAAATGCAAAATACACACTATTATTATTCAATATTGCGTTTTTTTCTTGAAACATTTACGCAGTGAATACAAAAACATATGAAACGCTTTTAAAGACGAAATTAGTACCAAAATTTGACGATAAAAATAATAGCTGCCAAATATGAAATAAACTGGAAAACAAGTCATGCAAAAGTGTCCAAATCACGACCCTAGGTGCAGATTTTTAACTAGTAGAGAATTCTGCAGCTACTATGTAAGCCGAGGGGTGAACCACTGGTGGGAATCCCTGTACATTTTTTAAGGAATACATTTGGAAATACTATCAGTACATGGCAATAGTTAGGAATACTAGGGAATACGACGCAGTATTTGGAAATACGTAGCAATACTCTGGAATACTCGGCAATAAGCGGCAATAAGTGGCAATAAGTGGCAATACATACAGCAATACAGAGATACGTCATCATTTCTCTGCGAAAAGCAAGGCGAAAAGACGATTATTTTTATAATTTCAATCTTTAACTTGTTTGAGTGGATAGACTGTGCAGTGACTTAAATATAATTAAACCTGAGTATTACAGTAACTAAGTTATTTATGTATTTTATTTATTTACTAAGAAAATATGAAAAATATCTTCATGAGAGTAAAGTCATTAGGTACTTTACCTTTATAATCTTTTCAGGAAAAATGACTAAATTGTATGTTTATTTAAAAATATGTACGATAGTTTACAACTTAAAATAACTTATTATGTAAGATGGAATTCAGAATTTTCTACAGGATCCGTATTTTTAAAATACCTGTGTACATGATGTTACATTTGAAATAAAAAGTTGGTTGTTTCCGGCAATCCGGAAGAAAAATAATTTCAGTTTACATGTTATTTAACTGCATCTTTTGATGTTTCTTTCTATTATCTTAATTTTACAATTAATAATAATAATATTTCAGATACAGATAAAATGAATTTTAATTAATTAATTAAACTATCTGCTTTATGTGTGACAGATTTATTAAAACAAATTCCTGACAGCCAAGCAACACAAAACACAACAATATTTAATTGTTACACATTATATACTTGACTCATTTAATAAAAAATATTGAACAAAGAAAATACTTTTTCTACCCCCATGCATGAAGTAAGTACTTCACGTATCAATTTTTGTGTGAAGTTTGATTTTTTGTACACTGTTCGTGAAGTGATACTTCACGCACAGTGTGCGTAAAGTAAATAGTTCAGTTTTAATATGCAGAATGAATATCTTTATATATATATATATATATATATATATATATATATATATATATATATATATATATATATATATATATATATATATGTCGGAGATTGTAATATCAAAGCATGTCGTAACGATCATTTAATGAATCAAGTATTACATGAATCACTTATAATCTTTTAATTGTATTGTCGTAATCGAAACGTCAAGCATTCTTGGCTACAATGCTTGGATGGAATCAGTGTGTAGTGGTGCTCAGGGTGAGTGCATGTCCGCCTCGCTGAGATCATCACGTTTATATTATCGCTGTGGTTCTGAAATAGTGTTGCTCGACATAGAGTTTGCCAGTGATACTACCCCGCGACATCAGAAGTGAGATTCGCCTGCGATCCACAATATTGTATGTGGGTTTGTGTTCTGTTGGTGAATTATAAAGTGAAGTGTAGGGCCAAGCAGATTAAGATGGAAAGGCCGTCTAGCAATTTTTGCAGGTTTTCATCATGGGGCATTGACCAGTAACAAGGATTCCGTCTGTGTCCCACCCAGAGAGTGGTGACGCAATTACAAGAGCTCGTTAAGTAGAACCGTGAGTAATGAGTACTGAATTTATGTTAAGCGGTCTTCCAATACTGGTAAGAGATTTTATTACAAAGCTCAAGATATCGTTGTTAGCTATGTTGGTGGCAATTGGGTTGCTGTTGTAATAAAAGCAATTCGGTCAGTTGCTTGCTGAGAAACGAGAGACAAAGTTGAGTTTGTTGTTTATGATATTGTGACGGCCGATGATCCGGATTACCGATCGCCATATATGTTATTTAAGATATTATTCATTACAGTAGGTGTTCCTGGCAGTTGATATATTTTGATTGATGTTTTGTCATTGAGCTTGTATGACGTAATAAGTATTTCATTTTTGGTAGCTTGATTCTACTCCTTTACACCGTTTGCGACATGACAATATTATTAAAATGAATGTAGGTCAAGTAGTCACAGATCGGGAGTATCAACCAGTTTGCGATTTAGTTAGTTATTTGTGAAATAACAAACGAACTAATACAAATTCCTTAAAGCGTTTCGGTATGTCAAGAAAGATTGTAAAATGTTTTCATTGTACAAGTTTCGCAAACTAACAGACATGTTGAGTAGGTACACTGCAACCTTGAGGCACCTGATATATCGTTACTTACTTTTTATCCAGATATGACCGATGCGGGTGCAGAACCATGGTGTACCGAAATAGAAACTATAACATGAAAATTTCACTGGAGATCTTCAGGGAAGATAGTTAAAGGTGGAAATATGTTAGAAAACTATGCTAAAGATTAATATTTTATTAACTGCAGATAAAGTTTACTGAGCTACAAATTGTAGATAGATGATATTGTTATTATCATTATTAGGTTGAGGGCTTTAAGCGCTGGTGACTTTTGTCACCGCGACCAGTAAGATCTGCTGTAGCGTGTTTTGACTGAATGTCTGGAAGCCACTCCAAAGTTTTGATAAACTGTAATTTGGTATTTTGTAGAACAATGACTAGTAAAGATACTTGTCATAATTCAAAGTCCCTTTTGTTGAGAGCTAATAGCAGTTTAACGTTTATCGTCCAGGGTGAAATGAATATCTCCAGGCTATGAATCATGGCTTTTCAAGTATCCACAGGAAGTGCCTAAGACTCACTTATACTACGGAACCCATTTTAGCTGTGATTCACAAGTGAAAGCAGCCTGGTTATCTGACGTTAAGTAGATTGCTTCTCCTTTGAGAGCTTGTTTAAGTTTATTGAGCACAGATTTATTGCTTGAGATATAATGAAACCGTTGTGTATTGATTCCTTTATTTGGCAGCACGGACCAAATAAAATCGATCCAGTTTCTACTGACTCTAGTTTAGAAATATCCGTAAACCAGGACAGATAGTCTATTTGGAAGAGTGGCCTTACTACTATCCACCGAAGGCGATTACCAAAAACTCTCTTGTGTAGCTTTTTGTTTTAGAAATTATGAGTGGCCTACGAGATCTCCAAACTTGAAGTGTTTTCTCTTGCAGAGTACAAAGACGTTGGCCCCAGAATCAATTCCATTACTGCACTTGGACAGGTATTCATAGCGCCTGTGGTATGTGATACAAAGAAAAACTATCGTTGCGCTTCCACAAAGACGCTTGTGCTGTGTTTTGTTACATTTTGGCCGCCATACTAACGATGCATGAGTGATCATTGGTCCAAATACGGTGATGTATGGCCAGTGGTTCGTTTCTGCCTGCAATCTCTAGTTTTTGCTAGAAGGACAGCGGCTTGTATCCGAGGCTGCTACGGGATTTGTTTTGATGATTTTGTTAATGTATTAATTGCATGTGGACTTTTGAGTATTCAGGTTTCAGGTATCTGCGTTGACATTAAGGGTAATGTGATTGAAGTGAGAGATCGATGCATTCGATCAGTTACCGTACGATGATGCTATTTGGGAAAAATATTGTTGACAGTGGCGGGAGAGCTGTAATTATGGACGAAGTCTGTACCAGTCTGTCTCGAAATAAAAAGCCAGAATGGGCGAGCATCCTGCCCAAGATCTACGAATGAGGCGATGTGTAGCACTGATAGTGAGAGAATGTATTGGATGTACCGTGTTAGCGTGAATAATATAGCGCTGTGCAGACAGTTCAAATCTGAGTGAACTTTTATCATTTGTTCATGGTATAATTTGTATGAAGTTATTCAAGTTCCTGCACGTCCCTGTTCCAAAACCCAGAGTCGTTACGGATGGAACTTTCATGAATATTTAAATTTAGGTACAAATATGGTAGTGGTTTGAAATAGTCCCTGAGTCTATTCCCAGAACATTCTATATGACTTTATTAAATTTCCGGTGAGCATGGTCGTAGCTATAAAACTTGGCGTTTTGGTTTTGATGGGGCTGTGGCCGATCAGGCTCCTCGTGACCGTTTTCGGGGTGACCATGCCAGTTTTGTCAAATTGTGAATTTGTTGAATGTTTAAATTGTGGCAAGCTAGATCATCCGCAGAGGAGTTGCACAGGACAGCTGGTGCCCGGACTGGAGCCTGCCACGGTTGCGAAGCAGACTGTTTTACCTGAAAAACAATTGAGCAACAGAAATCTGTCAGCCATTGGAAGCAGAGAAGTCTGACAAGACGGGACTTGCTTTTCAATTGTTTGTCTTAATGTTTGGGATGCCTAAGTGCAGCGAGATGGACGCTGGAACAAATTGCTTTAAAATATTTTGATCGTATCCAACGATAAATTTAATTGAAGAAAGTTCATCGGATGATGGATATAAAGGAAGATAAAAAAATTGTTTCTACATCTCCTCTTGCAAACGTTTCAGTATATTATTTTACCTTCATCAAGTGCTACAATAAAAATATATGACACAAATCAACAACAATAATTTTTCAGAGTATAATCAAGCAATAATAAACAACAAGTTTAAATAAACAACAATTTTTTTAATAAAATACCTGCGATGATTTGTAGGCCAAACGAGAAACATTATAAAAGACAGCATCACCTCTGACAGTGTAAGATCAACTGACTAAAACTTACTAACCTCCAATAAGAGCAAAAACCAACTTGTCAAAAAATTAAACTAAAAAACATTAAGCCAAAATACAGTTAGGAAAAAGAAAAGAAGAACTATCTGTTTGAATTATTTAACAAATTTAGAACATTTTGATAGCTTTAAGTTTAAGCATGCCGGATTATTTCGATTTGGTATTACGTATTATTTACATAACACATGAATCCATGTTCTAATTTTTAAGTAGAGCGGTTCATGCGTACAATAATGAACCTTCTGGAGGTTGAGACCACAATTTAGTTAGGCTAATCGAGTGGATCGTTGAAAATCCACAGGGCCAAAATACAGTTAGGAAAAAGAAAAGAAGAACTATCTGTTTGAATTATTTAACAAATTTAGAACATTTTGATAGCTTTAAGTTTAAGCATGCCGGATTATTTCGATTTGGTATTACGTATTATTTACATAACACATGAATCCATGTTCTAATTTTTAAGTAGAGCGGTTCATGCGTACAATAATGAACCTTCTGGAGGTTGAGACCACAATTTAGTTAGGCTAATCGAGTGGATCGTTGAAAATCCACAGGGGTGACTAAAACTTTGAAGAGCCGACAAACTTTTATAACAAAAGTGGCTAAGGAGCAATTGAGGCGTTGGTCTGGACATTGGACATTTTCGTTAAATTCTTTAGAATTATTAACCGTGATGGAAGATGACATGCTACTGGATGCCTCTGTCATGGTGTTTCAGTATGCTACTGTGACACCTCTGCCGATGGCAACATGCTAACTAGGTGCCTCTGTCCGAGCTGGTTAAGCGATGACGGAATAGTGTTCCATTGCTGGGTAAGCAATGACGCTGTGGTTTTCCGAGCTGGTTAAGCAATGACGGAATAGTGTTCCATTGCTGGGTAAGCAATGACGGTGTGGTTTTCCGAGCTGGTTAAGCGATGACGGAAGGGTGTTCCATTGCTGGGTAAGCAATGACGGTATGGTTTTCTTGCGCTGGACAAGCTATAACAATGCTTGAATACTGATATTGGTGGTCATGTATTTACTGGTGAAATGGATTGTCACAGAATTATGTTTTGTTTGACGTCTTGTAAAAAAGGCGTCCATTAAATAATTTAGTGTACTATAGCTAAATTTTGAGCTTAATATAAATGTGAACAAAGTTGTAACTATTTGAGCACTTATTGGTCAGAGATAGCCGAGCGAAACTACTGTGGATAAATTCTTTGTTTTCAGATAGTTCACACGAGGACGTGTGAAACGTCAACGTCAGAATGGCCGTGTCGGAGATTGTAATATCAAAGCATGTCGTAACGATCATTTAATGAATCAAGTATTACATGAATCACTTATAATCTTTTAATTGTATTGTCGTAATCGAAACGTCAAGCATTCTTGGCTACAATGTTTGGATGGAATCAGTGTGTAGCGGTGCTCAGGGTGAGTGCATGTCCGCCTCGCTGAGATCATCACGTTTATATTATCGCTGTGGTTCTGAAATAGTGTTGCTCGACATAGAGTTTGCCAGTGATACTACCCCGCGACATATATATATATATATATATATATATATATATATATATATATATATATATATATATATATATATATATATATATATATATATATATGTAAAACATGTGTTGGTAAATGGTTCGGAGAAATAACATAAAATAAAATTTTGTAATTCTAAATTTACAGCTTTATGTCAAATATAAATCCAGTTTAGTAAGCATTCAAAAGCTATAAATAAAAAATTTCTAAGCAATCTAATACAAATTTTATGATCTTACAGATTGTCACTTATTCTGTGTACAAAGCAGATTGGCACACGCAGCAATGGGTAATATGCCGTGATGATATATTTATTTATTTATTTTACTTACAAAATATAAATTTATTATATTTCCTTTTAATATTTTAATAGTGATACAGAGTTAAAAGAATGACAATGTGAAGAAAAAATTATACTTTATTGCAAGGTCGTAGAAAAAGTATAGTATGTAACACGTGTGTGAAGGCTATTTTACATTCGGGTGGTTTGCGAAACGAGCCGAAGCTTCACACACTTGCCACATAATATACTATTATGTGGTATTCAGTTTTTTTCTGAAGCTTTGGAAACAATGGCTGAAAGAAAACAAATTTAGTATTGAGAAAAATTTCTTGACTTTAAATAGTTACACATGTATAGAGTTAAATGATCATCAATTAATTATTATGTTAGATAAATGTCGAGAAAACAAAATTCCCTTTTTACCTTGGCTCTACAGCAGTCAACCCTGCGAGAAAATATTTCGTTAAACCAGGTCTATGACAAGTACGTTTTCAACTATCGTTAATTTTGATCTACTAGATATTCTAAGGCGCCTAAATAGAATTCAAGCTTTGAATGAAATTAGTACCGATCTATGTAAGTATAAATTTATTTGTTCTGCAATGGAGCACTCAATTTTTTAAATTATTTTAAATAATAGTTCAATTAATTTTGAAGCAATTTGTAGTATTAAAAAGTCTTAATTGTATTTGTTTAACTGCATTTGATTTTTAACGAAACCTATTGCTATCCTTTTCGCACCAGTCGTTGTGACGACACAGTTGCACTGATAACAAATTGTTATATCGCAAAGTAATTATTAAAAAAAAGTTTTTGTCATCATAATCGTTATTTATATATATAAAAATTAAATTCGAAAACATTGGCAATACAGTAAATACGTTAACAATACTGGCAATTTTGGCAATTCTTTAGCAATATTGGCATTATTCTGGTCATATTGGCAGTATTTTAGTAATACTGGCAGTATTTTTTAAATACAGGTAATACTGACATTAAATACCTCAGTATTGCCAAAAATGGCAATCCCTGTACATTTTTTACTAGGTGGTTCACCCCTCGATGTAAGCGGAATACCTCCAAACAAGTATCGGATATAGGAAGAAAGATCAGTGGATGGTGGATGTCGTTATACAGGGTGATTCATGAACGGTATGTCACAATAAAACCATATATTGGGGGAATCATTTTGAGTAAAATATGTTATATGAAGTATGTCCGGAAACTTTTCGTTGCAGAGTTACAATCCTTTGAAAGTCCACCATATTAGGCACGTTTTTTTTTTAAATAACTCCGATACTAGTTTATTTTATTTAGCAACCTGGCATCAGGATACTACTTATTTAGATGCATATTTATACTTTCTTTCGTATCAAAATATTAGTGCAAGAGTTATTATTAAAAATGTGTCTGATGTGGTGCACTTTTGAAGGGCTGTAACTTTGCAACGAAAAGTTTCCGGACATACCTTTATATAACATTTTTTACTCAAAATGACTTCTTGAATATATGGTGTTAGCGAATAAAGTTAAAAAGGCCGGGAATGATTACACAACATTCCATGATGATTAATATTGTTATGCTCAAATAGTAATTAATAGCTTTTTAACTAATTAGAGTCTGATTGTGATGTAACGACTAATTTAAAGACAAGGCGTGTTACCACAGACGGGACAGTGTTGGTTGAGCAATAGTAGGGTTACCGTCAGTATCGCTGTATCAGGGTTGCTCTTTGATAGCATAAACTTATTGTTGTGGATTAGAGTGTTCTTTTTCTGTATGTGTTTCATACTATTTCTAACATCAGAAGTGGGATTCGCCTGTGATCTGGAGTATTGTTTGTGTTTTTTTTTTGTCGGATTATAAAGTAAAGTGCAAGGCCAAGTAGATTAAGATGGAAGAACCGTCTAGCACTTTTGCAGGTTTTTATTCTAGGGCATTGACCAGTAACAGAGTTCCGTGTGTGTCCCACCTGGAGAGTGGTGACGTAATTACAACAATTGGTTAAGTAGAACTGTGAGTAATGGCTATTGAATTTATGGTAAGCGGTCTTCTAATATTGGTAAGAGATTTTATTGCAAAGCGCAAGATATCGTTTCGAGCGCGGTTGGTTTTAATTGGGTTACTGTTTTGGTTAGTAGCTTGTTGAGAAACGAGAGCTCAAGTCGAGTCAAGTTTTTAATTCCCGATATTTGACCAGCATTACCGATCTCCATATATGTCACTTAAGATACTAATTATTATAGTAGATGTTCATGGCAGCTGATATATTTTGATTGATGTGTTGTCATTGAATTAGTATGACGTAATAAAGTATTTCATTTTGGAAACTTGATTCTACTCTTACATCGTCTGCGACGTGACAATATTATCGAACTGAATGTGGACCAAGATCTAAACCTTTCTCGATAGTTTCTTCTATACAATAGCGATAACCGCATCAAAATCCGTCCAGCTACAGTCATACGCTTACAGAGGACTTTATTTTATACTATGTAGAGATAATGTCAATACCTACCTACATTTCTGTATATCTGATCCACGATTTCAGAGTACAGAATCTGTACAAACAAATCAAAGTGAAGATAGTATCAGTTCTATTAGCGGATACTTTGCAGTCGACATTTTTATGCACGATTTCCGTTATATCCCCATTTGCAGACACGACACAGTTGATAAAGAGCGAGTGCAAGTGATCTTAGGCGGAAACATCGAAACATTCTTTCTTGTAATACAATCAATCGACCCTGCGAACTTCACAGCGAACTGAATTAAATCACGGACTCACCTAAAATATTCACTTTATATTTTCTCTCTGACTCCACTTACGGACCAATTCAGATGGAATTTCAAGGAATAATTTTTGCTTGCGAATAAGAGAACTTTTATTGTTTCGGGGCAGGGTGGAGGAAGATTTTATATTAAACACACCCTAATAATTTTAGAATGTGAAATTTGGAAGATTAAACACGTATTATTCACTAAATGAGCATGACAAAAATTAATAATAATGATTTCAAAATATAGATAACACAAAAATATTTGGTTTATTTTTCATTGAAAACGAACTTATAAATATTTTAAAACAGCTTTCTGTAGCATAATCGTGGAAAGATTTGGGGTTAAATATTACATCATATTCGTATATACAAGTGTCTCCAAAGTACGCTAATAAAGGTTAACCACAGGTCCTAGGCATCATTTTGAACAAAAAGTTCTAATAATATAATAGTAATGATATAGAAAATATGCTGTTTGATAATTTTTCTGTAATCGTTGTCAAATTGGTCAGCAAGATATACAGGATGTAAATGAAATAAGTACATTAAATTTAACCCATAATGTAACTCGTCGAGAGCAACAATATTTCTTAATAATTTTTTTTTCCTAAATCTGCTTGTATTTGAGTTAAAATTCTTTAAAGATTTGTTTAAAATTTAGTTACCCGCCAATGGTTAGATCGCTGCTGCGCTCTGCTGTCCGAATTTAAGTTCGATTCACACGGCACAAAAATTGGCGGTGTTTGCTTTCTTGCAGACACAGTAATTAATAAACGATCAACGAAAAACATTTATTATTAATAAAGTCGTACTAGTACAATATTTAAAATAATGGAATTTAAAGTTTGGATAACAATATTATAATATTGTGTAGTAAAACAGACTTCGAAACATCTGTGAATAGATGAAGAGCATAATTATGAGGTTATGGGATGAGTTATCGTTTATCGTCGACAAATTATAATAGTTTAAATACGTTATTCAAAAATGTAAGTACAAACATTTGTCCAGTTAGTTGTCCATGTATTGTTACCGCCCAAACATTTTTTAATGAAAAATTTTACGGTATGAGGATTTCGTCTGCCGTGAAGTGTATTTTACACTAAAGACACCTTCTTTAGTAAACCCAGCCTCATCAGTGAACAATACTAGCCATTTGCAAAATTTGAAGTTTGCTATAGGATTAAAACATTGAACTTTTTGCACATAGTGTGTATAACTGTTGCTTTTTTAAAATTATCGTATGTGACACTTCGTACTGTGATAAGATGTACAAGATTTACAAATGTCTGAATATTAAGAATAGAATTTGGAAAACGCTCCGTCTAAATGCGTTGGCAACTGCATGACGGTGCCTTTATGTCAATAACAAAGTAAAATGTAGTACAGATACGAATAAATAAATAAACCATAGGTAAGTAATTACATTGTCTGTGTACTCGCTATTCGTAAACGTAAGCATTTTGACAAAATTTAACTTATAAACAAGTTGCAATAAATGACAGGACTGTCAAACAAAATTTTTCATAGCTGTTGCTACTGCATTAAGTTATTAGAAAAATACGCGAAAGACTCGTCAATTTAAGGGGTTGTATAAATGCTAAAAATATATGCGATTTCGAGTTATAGTACTGGTTAAATTTAATGTACATATTTCATTTGAATGGCACTGGAGGTATATACAGACCTCTAGTGTCATTTTCAAAAAGTTGATACTTCCATAGGTGACTAAATCGGACATTTGTTTATTAGAACAGCGTTTACCTCTCATTATACGGTCCCGTGTTCATTTCCCGGCCGCCGCAACTTCAGCATCTAAAGCAGCGCGGGTCTTATAGCCTTCCTCCAAGTAAGCATGCTCGGAACCAAACGCAACTCACAGCTCTTACCACAGCGACCTTGGCATGCCAAGGATATGCAACGCCACGCCACGGATATGCAACGCCGACGTCAAAGAACTTTTGGTTTAAAATTACTCCTACGATCTTTAGTTATTTTAGAGGCACACTGTATATAAATAATATACTTTTGCATGAAGGTATTATTAGGAAATTAAAACCAAAATAACTATTGTTTTTACGATGGATATAGCAAAACATTAAGCGTGTTTTATGAATCAAGGGAAATAATTTGAAAAAAAGTTTGCTTGTTTACCATAGTAAATAATGCACTCAGATTAATTAATAAAAAATTCGTGCAACAATACAAACATAAAATTGATAGGATTGCAGAAAATAATTGAATTGTTGAGTGTAAATGAACTAATAAATTTAACACAATAATTTGGTGCATAAACCACACTTGAGAGTTTTGAATGTCTTGCTTTAAGCTCGTCTGGTAAAGAGCAGGTAAAACCTCATGGTAATTTTCCACATATGTATCGTATGCACTTCAAGTGCTCTAGCATATAGTATGATAGCTCGTACAAGCCCTAATTCTGAGAATTATGCAGACACATATGCCAAAGAAACGGCAAAGTGCAGTCTATACTAAAGACATTTAAGTTAAAAATTTAGAAAAGACGCTATTAGAACAAAAACATAATAACTTAAACTAGAGCTTGACCAGCGAGCCGTGAGCTGTGGGGATGAGTAGTCGCAGAGAGAGAACGCACTAGGCGGGAAAGAGGCAAGTAGTTACTCGCGAGAGTAAGCAATGAGCCACATATTTCAGTATCGCGTCTGCAACTGCTGGCAAGAGAGTCCTCACCAGGATTTGAATGCAAGGCTACTGCGTATTCAAGCTAGTGTGTCACGTCCGAACAAATTTTAAATTAAATAGAATTAGTAGCCTAAAAATGAATATAATTTTGTATCTAATTTATACAAAGAATTTACTTCAATTTCAAAGTAAATTACAGCAAAAAAGAAATTTAATTTGATCTTAAACATTAAAAAAATTAAATTGAACAAAATAGTAAAATTTGCGCAATAAACCAAGTGGCTCATATAAGGTTTCAAAAACATTTAAAGCATTTCTAAACTTGCTTTATTATCTTGAAACTTAAAATTCATCTCTAATTTTTAAATAGCTTATCATTATAGTGACCCGTGCGATTCCCTCCCCACGATAGCTTTTAAGATCACTGAACACTACAAATTGGCAAACCCTGGAAAGATACCTTTATTTATAATTACTAAAGCTTAATATTGTATACCATTAATCCAAGTAGACATGCTACATCGCCTATGCAGAATTTAGTAGTTTCGAGATATATTAAATTATAAATTGGTTTACTATATGCATTTTAGGATGCTAATGGAGAATGCACCACTTGGGAGGTTTCTGGCTGGATAAAGGGGCTTAACATTAATGGATCATAACTTCAGTTATCCCGTATTTTGGCGGAGGAGGCGCGGGTTTTTGAGATAATCGGCAGATCCACGCTCGGCATCGCAACGGCAACGCTTGTAAGCGGCAGTCGCTGTTTGCGCAGATAGTCTATGGTACACGCGGTGTATGACAAAAAATTCGACCCAGACAAAAACTCACAGATTCAATGCCTTGAGTGCGGTTCCCGGACAATTCATCGCGGGGAAAATGATCGCGGTAAATTTATCGCGGCGAATTTATAGCGGAAAATTCATCGCGGGGAAAATCCATCGTTCGTAAATTTATCGCCGAAAAATTGATCGCGAAGAAAATTGACGCGAAGAAAACTGATCGCGAGGAAAATTGATCGTCGGTGAATTTATCGCGCGGAAAATTGATCGCGGGGAAAGTTAATCGCCGGTAAATTAATCGCGGGGAAAATTGATCGCGGGGAAAATCGATCGCCAGAAAATTAATGTAAACTTAATAAATTCAAATAATATTTTGTCCATAACACATACATTTCCTGAATTACATTTCACTTTATGCCTTATCGGTTGAAATTCTGCAATTACTCTATCTACTTCTACATAATTTATGCTGAGACAAACAAGCTGGCAGCTAACAACTTCCCAGTGAAAAGCCTGAATTACGTAATACTTTTTTCGTCTACTTTTTCATGCAATATATATCTTGCTTCGACTTTTCCGAAGTAATCCAAGTTGACAACTTTGAAGCTAGAAGTTGCATACAAAATGGTGTCAACAAAAACAAGACAGGTTGGGGGAAACTGATTTCTAAGTAGGCATGAGTAGACTAATCTAGCATGAAATTCGAATTGAAAAAAATAGAGCTGGATGTGTTTCTATACTAGAAACTATGTAAATTATGTAATACGAAAATCGAATAAAACTCTTAACAGAATATTTTGATTAACATTTTTCTTGAATGGGGTCTCGTGGGCGTGTGCCTGCGAGTGTCTGGTCACGAATCTGACCCGGGTTCGATTCCGACCGTAACCAAGAATTATTCTGATTTTTCAATGGCACAAAAGTAACCCAAAGTGGAGCACTCGCCACGCCAGCAATGAGTGCCCGTGAGGTGACGCCTGGTAAGCGCTCGCACGATGCAAATATTTCATCATTACCGACATCTATGTACAAAGCAGATTGGCACACCCAGAAATGGGTAATAAGCCGTGATATATTTATTTAATTTGCGTCAGCTTAATATACTTATATGGGTACGTTTTACAAACAAAACAAATACATATATGAAAAGTTATCAAGGTAAAACCTGCAAATAAATTCATTTTCTGCAATTGTAATTACAAATTAAACCACTTAATTCTTGAAATGTAAAATTATGAGATAATTGAAATGTAACAAGTTTAATCTTTAGCAATTCTTCGAGCTCAGTGGCTTTACCTTTCATTTCTCACTTTTAAATTTTGTATGGCACTTTTTGTACTATATCCTGACCATCAGTCAATTTGACATATGACACGACATAGATATTCATTGATTATAAGCTACAGGTTGTAGGAACACTTTAAACTAAAAAATCGACACCTTCACAAATTGACGAGAAATTCTGATAACGCGAATTTATTAATATCCTATATTTCTTATACGCGAATAATTCAACGATATTTTTATCGGGAATTTGTAGATGTCATTTATATATATTTAAAGATTATCCGTGTAAAGAATTAAATATATTCTCTAAAATATACAGGTAGTCTAAGATAACGTATCCAACATGGGGTTACGAGAAATGTAAGATATACAAAGTCGGTTAATTATACCAAAGTTGACCCAACAGGAGACGATTTACTGTATTTACTAGCTAAACGCAAAAATGTAAATTTTGAAATTGTTATTTTTTAAATAATTTTCAACTATGAAATAATATTGAATTTCTTAAATCACTAAATCTTTCAATGTAGTAATTATGAACAACATTAAATAATAAGCTACTAAAATATCATATTTCTCTCCCTACTTGCGCCAAAAACTTATCTCTCAATAATTTTAATATCTAAGACTTGCTAAATTTATTAATAATACAGACATTCAAACATCCCAGTAAAAATATTTTGATGGACACTTCTTTATAACAATGTCTATGTGCTGTTTCGAATAGCGATGCTCATTTTGTTACTCAATGTTGGGTTTCAAGATATGATGTTAAATTTAAAATTTCTTTATTTGCTTTCTAACGATGTTTAATTTGTCCATGTTCATTTGATTCAAATGGAAAAAATATAACAATTTTTAAATATATAGGGTAAAAACAGTGTACAAAAGAAGTTTAAATCAAAATCCAATTTTATTTCATACTTGGAAGTTATTTGTAAAAATAGTCTCATTGTTTTTGGGAATACAACAAAAATCAGAAAATAAATGCATAAAACAATATTTTATATTACATTAAATTACTTTTAAGTTTTTGTGACCATATTCATACATACATTCTCGAATCTATTTTTATTTATTTGCCTATTAATGTTTACATGTCTATACATATATAAATAGATGAAATTTTTTTCACAGATACAGCAGTCAGGATAATGGAAAATTGTTAAATGATTCTTTTTAAATATTGAATGAAGGTACACCCAAGTGTGAAGGTAAATCAAGGATGTAAGGAAGGTATACAAACAAAAATCCCGAAGTCTTGTTCACACTGTTCTTAATTCTCTTTAAAGTTACATGTCAAGCTTTCGGAATGTCTTTATTCCTTCTTCAGGACAGCTATAAAGTATTAATAACAAACATATTACAATTTAAAAAAATGTTCTTATATACACTAGTGTTTCACAAAAATCAAGATATACTCTTGGTCTTGCCTTGAAATCAAGAGAAGACCAAGACAAGAAGTATATTTTCTTTCCCAAGACAAGACAAGAAAGCATTATCAAGAATCAAGATATCTTGACAAGATATCTTGATTTCTTGACAATTAATATTGAAAATCCGCATTAGTGTGTTGTGTGTGTGCGGATCATCTTAAACACTCTAACACAAATACCTACTATTATTCAGAAAATATCGAAACCATGTATTCCTACCTTATACTAATATGGAAAGAGATAAAAAAACCTTTAGATTTTAGTGCAAATCGAGCAACTGGAAATGGCAGTTTGAAAATACCTTTAAATGTAATTTTTTCGCGGTGTATGCTAGAATAAAAATTAAAGATTATTATTATTATTATTATTGTTATTACTATTATTTTTACACCTGGTAAACGCCAACACGGTACAAATATGTCATCATCATTATCGTAATGATATATTATTTTTTAAATATTATTCAAATTTTCTATAGGTTATTATATTTTATTGATACTTTTTCTATATATTTTTTTAAAAATTTATAAAAGTAACTGCTTTAATAAGTTCTGTAACCTATGATTTATTATATACGACTATAACCACAAGTAACAGGTACATGTCAATGTCAAAAAAACGACATTTCAAATTAATAATGGTAGTGTTTTAAGGAGATAATATTAGAACATGAATTTATAAAATAACTAATAAATAAACCAATTTTTAATAAAAATTAAATGACAAGAGGTATTGTGCTGTGCTGGTATTTTCATTAGATTTGAGAAGGAGAAATATTATTTTGGTATAAAACCGAATCTGATTTATTTTTCTTTGACCACTCACTGTTTTCAATAAAAAATTCGGAATATCGAAATTACACAAGAAAATAAATAACCAATGAGCAACAACTTGTAATCCATCCAAAAGGGCCAAGGGCAGACGCAGACGCCGTTACATTTGAGCGTACGGATTGGATAAAGCAATAGCGAAAGGGGATTCCCTTAAAATGTCAAGAACCAAGAAATATCAAGAATTACGTCGCCAAGAAATGAGCAAGACAAGAAATTATTATTTTCTTGTCTTGAAAATCAAGACAAGAAATAATCAAGACAAGATTTCTTGTCTTGATGAAACACTAATATACACTAAGTACTTACTACTTTGTGAGGTTAAATTTTAAACCAGTCAGTGATCAGAACTATGTTGAAGTCTTGATTATAAATTAAGTTCATTAAATTTTAATATTGAATTAAATTTACAAAAACAAGTAATCGAATAAAGCAAAAACTAGTAAATCAGAGCGAATAGGATCAGAAGAAGTCAATGTTGTAAAAAACACATGTGAACTAATGTATGAAAACGACAAGTTCGAACCTTTAACAATTTTTGTAAAACGACAAGAAGCAAAAGAAGAAGTGATACAACCTGATATACGAATTGTTCTAACTGTAGACAAAAAATTTAAATTTCAGTAAATTTATTTATTTTAGACCAGAATTTCTACTAATATTGGATGTATACAATTCTTTAAATTTTAGAAGATAGTTGCACATTGAACTTGTGACGACCAGCAAGACATGAAATGAAATAAAATTTACGTTGGTCATGAAATGCCTTTCGTTTTTTGGTATCTATGTCTAATTTTGAAGTTTGAGTTTATGATTAGGTGCGTTCAATGAAGTAAGCAAATCAAGCAAATGCTAGGTAAGCAAACGAGGCTTGTTGTTTAGTATATTGAACGGTTTGCTACTTAAACTGTTATCCACAACTATCATCGAGAAAGTTATAAGTTGTCAAATATAGCATGTGTATCTCTCGTATCTCTTTTCTTGGTCTGCGAACTTATACATTATGGGGTCTCATGGCCGCGTGCCTAAGTGTCAGGTTGCGAATCTGGGGAACCGGGTTCGATTCCAACCGACGCCAAATATTTCCAATTTGAAATGGCACAAAATTGACCTCTGTGGTGCACTCTCCACGCCAGCAATGAGTGACGCCTGGTAAGCTCCCGCACGGTGCAAATATATCATCTTTACCGATATCTGTGTACAAAGCAGATTGGCAAACCCAGCAATGGATAATAAGCCGTGATGATATATATTTATATATTTATTTAATTTATACATTTATTTGCAGATAGTGGCATTAATTTGAAAGAAGCTATAAGACAAGCGAGAAATTTGTGACTTGAATTGCTTGTGAGCAAATCAAGCAAATGCTAGGCTAGCAAAGTCGTTCAATAAATTTTACTTCCGGTTTCTTGTTTTGCTGGGCTTATTGAACGCACCTATTATTATTTTTGATAATTAAATGTATAATTCTTACTGTGTGTTGCTTTACTTATTTGTTACTGGTGATTAATTTAATGTGGAATAGGATTGATCATATTCACAAACTCAAATCGCTAACATCTGTTCTTTTATTCATAGTGTGGTTAGTTTCATTAATATGAACCATTTCAAGAAAATTATGTTTGTTTGAATTAGTTTCAACATCTAATGCAGATGAGTTACTATAGTCAATACGATGCGAAAAATCATTGAAATGTTGCGATAACGCACAAGCATTCGGTCTATATCTACAATCACCTTTATGGGAAGTGATTCTACCTTTGAGAGACCTAGTTGTCTGCCCAATATAAACATATTCACATTCACCGCATGGAATTTTGTAAACAATATTGGATTGTAAATCTTTTTCAATTGGATCTTTAACTATAGAGATAAAGGAGTTGGTTGTAAGTGAATTTTTTATAGCTATTTGTACATTATCATTTTTAATTACATTTAGTAATTTAAATGTCAAATTGTCAATATTAGGTAATGAAGTAAACGTAATGTTACCATTGTTAATATCTGTCTGTGGGGAAGTGTTGTTACTCTCACTATTCAGTTCCACTGTTTTGGTAGGTACTGAAAATTAAACAACAAATAAGGGGTTGAGGATAAGAATTTTTGACTAAAATATCTTTAAATTTGTGTAAATTTTTTAATATGAGTTTAGGATTCTTTTTTTAAAACCCAAAATAATGTTGAACTTAATTTTCATAGTATGGTGTGAATAAAAATGTATATACCTTCCTGAAGCCGTAAGCTTTTGGTACCAGTATGATTGTATTCAACGATGTTCTTATCAATTTAGTGTCTAAGAAGGGTATACACTTCTTTCTGTTTGTTTGTAAAAATGGTATATATACCTGCTTTGTACACAGATATCGGTAATGATGAAATATTTGCACCGTGCGGGCGCTTACCAGGCGTCACCTCACGGGCACTCGTTGCTGGCGTGGAGAGTGCACCACAGCGGTTAATTTTGTGCCATTTAAAATTAGATATATTTGGAGTCGGTCGGGATCGAACCCGGTTCCCCAGATTCGCGACTTGACACTCAGGCACGCGGCATGTATATAAAATTTGTAAGGTACCTAGTTTATGAATTATTATTGGTTTAGCAGATACAGCAACTTGTTTGCCTTATATGTATTTCTGGTAACATATGAGTTTCTTTGACAACGCTCTGATGACTTATTTAAAATTCTAATCAAAACATGAATGGTTCTCGTAGCAATGGTCCATTAGATATGTCGCGTCAAATGTAATAATAAACACGATAAATATGATGTAACACTTTTTTATTATATCTTTTTTTTATTGTAATTTGGATAATTATAAAAAGTTATTAGGTGAAAACATGATCTTTGCTAAAAATTCATTAAATATTACATACACATACTTGTATTACATGAATTTTTCTATAACTGAATGATATTCTATATATCTAGGCCAAGGATGGCGATCCTATGGCACGCGTGTCACAGATGGCTCGTAGAAAATTTTTATTGGCAGGCGGCAGAAATAGTTTATTTCTAAAATTTTTGTAAATAAGGTTTTATTCTGTATTAAAAATTCAAACCAAAAAAATTAAGTCTACTACTAACCGCCTTTTGTGATTGAATCAGCTAAGCGACGCTATAGACAGCGCAAGTGTATTGCGACAATATTTAACAGTCTGATGACATATAGCTTTGTGTACTAACATTTCGAATTGCACATTTAGATTTAAATACTTTTACTTGTGCTTTGTAATTATCTGTATCTAATATTTGAATTAAAACTATATTAATAAAAATATTCATTCAATACAAATATTGTATTACTCTTTATCTCCTCACAATCAGAATAGTATATTATGTTATTAGGAGTAGAAAGCGGTCTTTTTGTGTTGAACCCAGCTATTGCGGCCGAGGCGCTAGCCGAGGCTAGGCAAGCTGGGTAAAACACAAAAAGGGCGTTCTACTCCGAATGACATATACTATTTTTTCTTCAAGTGTTTCAAAGAATTTTTTGACATTTTTTTGAAATTTTTTAATTGTAGAGTTTGCAATTTCTGCCAAAGCAGGCTGTGTACACTACAAAACAAAAACAACACAACTGTCAAATAACAATTTTCAATATAATATGTGTTGCTGTGACAACTGCCGCCGCCAGCGGTGAACTAAAACACTAACATTTTTTTACTAGTACAACAATAACAACATTTTTGTACTAGTAACACAATGAACATCTTCTACAGTGTGTGTACAGGAGCATAATATTAATATTATAATACGCTTGAAGAAAAACGTTTTTTTTTTTAATTCATTATAAAAGTTGTCTGATACGCCAACATTTCAAAATCTGAAAATTAAAATAAATTCGCACGCGGACATAAAAAGCTTCGCCTATAGGCATTGATTTTAGATCTCTCTCCAGGTTAATGTTTCCCGAATGTTTCACGCCTGTTTATTCCTGAATATGGTTGCAAAGTGTATATCTGTCTTATAAAAATCATATTGCCTTGTAAACATTAATAAAAATTACATTTATTTCAATTTGCCAGTGATTGCCCTGAGAAAAATATATAATAATTGTGAGTATATGCTAACCTCAAACCTCACGTATTATTTTTCAGTTTTATTAAAATGTTTTCATACTAATTATTTAAAAAAAAATATACACTGTTACAAAAAAATAAAATAAAAAAAATTCATAATTACAAACCTTTCGTGTAGCATACTTTATTCCTTGTCTACATTACTCGAATACGAGATAACAAATTTAACAATTTTAAAACCTGTAACTTTCTCTGTCAACCGCAGATATCCCCACAGTCAAATAATAAAATTATTTATAATTAATTATAAATACATCATTATGATTTTTATTACATAATACTAGATGTTTATCAGGCACATATTTCTATTGTAGATGGTGTTTCCCTGACGTTACCTGTGAAACACTACTTGCTGTAGTTCAAAATGTCTTACCGCAAAAACGGAGAAGGAATACACGGTACGTAATAACTGGGCAACGGACAAGTGTAACCGATTGTTGAGTTAGCGAAGGCTAATGGGCGATAGAAAATTAATAAATTTGTCGGCATACAAATTGGTAGATTTTTTGCAAGAAGATATGTAGTTAAAAGTGACGTTTTGATTTTTAACCTTTAAAAATCTGGGACCCCGCCGGAAGCCAATACCTCCACTTCACTTCGTGTTGGCTCCCATCGACGCGTAAAATAACATCCCTATCTCTACTTTTCATGCAGGGACTGCATAAACTCTATTAACCATGGTTGGGATATTGGAGGGGCTAGAATTTAGTGTTGGATAAAAGTTCTGTTGGATACAATTAGTTTATTTAAACATTCTGGTTTTAGCACTATCGCCCAGTTGACCATTGCCCCATCGCCCTCACTCAGTTGACCATGCAGAGAAAATCATACCCATACCAAGATTCAGACAGTTGATTTTGGAAAATATTCTATAAAGTTTGAATATTATTTATATGTATTTAAAACTAGAATAATTTTTAAAAAATCAGCCTTGTTTTCAACTACTTTAAAACCAAATGAGTTTATTGCTTTGATGGTAAATACAAGAACAAGTACTTAAAACTTGATAACAACAATTAATACATCCTGCATAATCCCATCCAAATTCCACACATATTTCACACGATTGTCACATACTTGAAGTTAGGTGAATGTCAGAAATTCCTTATACATCATCTTCCTCGAACTAAACTGTTCGCTCAACTAAGCTCGTCAAGGATTTAAATTTTGAAACTTGATCTTCAGTAAAGCAAATACGTAAAATAAACAGAATCTGTATTCATAAGGTTTAGACGCTAATCGTTCTCGTTTTGTATAAATAAGTTTACACAATCTGCACATCTGTTTTGTATTATCCGGAAGATACAAGTGAATAGATCCATTGAATAGTGAAAAGAGATTTACATGCAATGTTTACAAGAGTTATTCATGAATGGAATGAATAAACTTCGCGCAATCATATCTGAATAACAAAAATTTTCTGTTTTAAAACTTTACTTGTAAAGAGAAAAGCTCATAATAATGACGGGGGAAACTTTCAAACTTATAAGAAATATGTCGTATTTATTTATTTTATTAATAAATTGAACAAAACTTGCAGGCTACCAAAATTTTTCTCATTATTTACAAAGTTTATCTTTTACGCTACATTTTATCAACTCTGTTTATTGATAGATGTTATGTATAATTGTTACAACGGGTGTTATAATCTTGATAGCAGACAATTTAACAAACATAGTAAAAGCGAAAGTAAGTAACGTCGTATGCCTACTAATAAATAAATTGTGAAAAATTGTCAGTCACCGGGATTCGAACCCGAGACCCCTATCTTGCCGGGACAGTGCTCTTACCAACTAAGCTAAATGCAGTGGTAGCTTGGCAACCCCACATCTAATCATGTGACGATTAATAATATCCTCAGCAGTTATACGACTTTAAAAGTGAAAGATTGTTCCGCCATCGAGAGGAGAGCAGCCAATAGCTTAGTTGGTAAGAGCACTGTCCCGGCAAGATAGGGGTCTCGGGTTCGAATCCCGGTGGCTGACAATTTTTCACAATTTATTTCAAATATACAAACTGTTAACTCATTGTTAATATTATAATGAAAATATTGTTGAAAAATAGTTAAAAAAATTCAAAAGTTAAAAATGAATAATCAGAACGCTGCAATTCCACGAAAAATTATTGATAAGACAGGAGACGTGATATTGATTCTCGTCAAATCTTAGTGCAGGTACGAAAAAGAGTTTTGACGACCACTTCAGAAAATAATGGATATCGCAACAGTACACTACTTAAGAAAATTGAAAAATTGCGTATCGTAATGACTTCATTATGAACGCAAAATATAAAAACGGTTTTAAAAACTGCAGTTAAACTCAGTAATTAAATTGCCATTTTAAATAAAATTCTTGAAAATATTTCTTACATTATTCTTTGCTCGAAAGTAATATCATGTTGCTCGGTTGCACCTCGTTCGTCAAACTTCACACTCGCACGATATTTCCGACTTTTGATACTCGTTATGAAATATATTATTTCGTAATACCATTACTATGATTTAACAGAACTAAAAACAAAAGTGAAAAGGTGTTTTTAATGCCCGCCAGATGTAAAGAACGAACCCATCTCAGCATCATCATAGCTGTTGACTCGGAAAATTTATAAATAACAAAAAAAATTGTCATATTGAGGATAGGTATTCCTAAATGTCTAATTTATATGTTATTACGAAATAGTTATTAATGTCGGCCGTGTGGCGTTCAAGATTTTTCATAATGACAAAATTTAGACATTACTGTAAGCGAATCTCTACATTTGCCGGGTAATGTGTACATCATCCCCCTATGTGCTTTTACTGTAACATATCCAATTTTTGTTGCAATTGTTGTACAAAATTTAAGTTACCTAATACTAGGTCTATTCGTTTCACTACTTTGCGTCTACGATTTACTGCCGCCTCCATACAAAGTATATGGACGCGACAGTAAACCGTAGACGCAAGGTAGCGAAACGAACAAACCTATTATTTACTTATTTATATCTTATGTTTATTATCATTACTATTGAATATAAAAAATTGTATGAACAAATAAAACCATTCCTACTTGCAAATCTATTTAGAACATCTATTTCCGCGAAGCCCATATCTTATCTATGGACTCAAAACGTCGCAGCGACACATAGTCACGTAGAGTACGTGCCATAACTAATAAATGTCATAGCACCCAAATTTCATATATCTAAATTTCACATCACCCAAACTTTACAGCGTCTGAAACTCCATCATCAATTGTTAAAGCGGTTAAATTTGACCTAGCCTATTTCGGCTACAAGGGTTGTTGGTAATACAGCAAACTGTAAATGTGTCAACATTTATTGTGAATTGTGCAACAGAAAGAGTATCTAATCTAACCAAACCCAACCAAACCTAACCTAACCTACAGTGACCTCCGCTTGGCCACACTCACGTATTCGGTTTTTGAATGATTCCGGCGAAGCGCTTTCCGGCGATGCGCGATTCAGTTTTTGAATATTCGGGATTTGAATGATTCTGTGCATGCATATTCTGGTTTTGAAAATTCGGGCGTTAATGTCAACTACTATAGTACCTACCTACAGGCACTATGGCACTGTATTAACTATACAAGAAACTCGCCATCTGTTGCACAATTCTAATTAAATATTGACATATTTAGTTTGCTGTATTACCAATACCACTTGTAGTGGCCGAAATAGGCCAGGTCAAATTAGCCGCTGTGATAATTGGTGTGAAATTCCGTTTAGACGCTGTAAAGTTTGAGCGCTGTGAAATTTAGACGCTATGAAATTTAGGCGCAATGACATTTAATCACGAATGCTTCGATCACGTAGGGTAGAGAACGTGATCATTATATTTAACAAATAGAGCAAATTTAGGTTCATAATCTTATTACTGCCGTAATCATTCAGATACGCCTGGAGCTTGAGGATTCAGATTATGTATTGGTGGATATGTACCCTTCTACTTCAACATCGGAAGCCCCGGATAAAATTGACAGAAGAGCAGGGAAGATATATGCGTGCCATTTATTTAAAGAGGTGTCTAATGTCCAAAGCTATTTATGAAATTGCTCTATAAATTTGTGTTAGCTATGCCCCACGTTAAATGAACATAAAACTTCTAGGTGCTGCTCATTATTTTAATGTACTAGTCATGTTAGCTCTTGACACTATCTATGTTTTCAATAATTACAATTTTTATTAGTCTTGAATTTGATTCAAAATTATACGCAGATTCAAATTTCATGAAGAAATATCTAGCATTAACGACATAACTTTAACAATGTTAAAATACAATTTATATTATTTATATCCAAATCCCAAGCAATCCTTGACATAGCAATGGGGTATTCTACCGTATTTTTTACGTAATGCATATATAAAAATCAAGGAATATTAGTGAAAACGTGATCTTAAAATTCGAAATAATAAGCGAGAAATAAAAAATAAGTATTTTCTTAATGTAATAATCAAATATGGCTTTCATTTAAAAAATGTAATTTTGTGTTATATCTTTGACGACAGAAAAATTATTTTCGTACACCACAGGATATACAACAAAATTATCTAACTTTTTTATTTGAAACATTTTTCTCGATTACTGATAGTTTAGAGATAATAGTCGCGTTCTTTTTACTTTTTACATGAGATCTCAGTTCGTCTCAGCTCACCTCAGGTGACAGGCTAATTTTAACTGTTCTTTTTATTGTAACGGAGATGAGATAAAGTGAGACCAAAGTGAGAAGATTTCCTCTCCCCTTCCCGATTCTTAGTCACCTCTGGAGGTTGTGCTTGTTGAGTTTTTCATCTTAGATGAATAGTGGGGATGAATGTTTTGCTGTCACGGGCTGTCACATACAATTAGTTTGGTTATTGAAAAGATTTGTTTATTCCTTTAATAAATATTATTTGAAAAAAATGGCTGATAATATTGAAGATATTGTGCTGGTAAGTTAAAGTAATGATTATTTAATATTTTTTATAATGTTCAATTTACTTTTAGGAGCTATTATTAAATGATGACATGAGTGATATGGACAGTTTGTTATTTTCGTCAAGTTCAGAGGAGAGTACGTCGGATTTTCTGATAGACAGTTCTACGGATGATGCAGACAATTCCATGGAAAATAATTTAGCAAAAAAACGCAAACTTCATAGAATTGAAAATTATGTGGAAGTTATAGTACCTTCTTATGATAATGTACAATTTAAACAACATTTTAGAATGTGTCGCACTACATGTTATTATGTAATCGACAGAATAACAGAAGCCCAAATAATGCCCACTCATAGTTTTGGGCGACCCAAAATAACACCTGAACAGGCATTTTTGGTGACTTTATGGTATTTAGCTAATCAGGAATCCTATCGTCAAATTGGTGACCGATTTAATATTACTAAGAGTGCTGCACACAAATGTATCAAAGTAGTTGTTGATTATTTGGTACAAATTAGCAAGGAGTTCATAATATGGTCAAATGGAGTAGCAGCGGCAGAAATTTCTCGTAATTTCAGTAAATCACATAATATAAATGGGATTATTGGGGCTATTGATGGATGCCATATAAATATTATAAAACAAGGAAAGGATCAACATGCATATTGCATTTAATTTTTATAACCTTACAAACAAATGTGATATTTTTTGTTTTTCGTCCTTAAAGTACGAAAACATATACTTTTATATTAAACGACAATAAATAAATGTTTTTCTACTCCTATGCTTTAATATGCTTATTATGTACATGCCATCTGTACTTGAATGACGGTCATTATGATATAGATTTTCATTTCGATACAAATTATCATTAAGATACAGATTTTCACCAGTGTTGCCAACCTGGTGGTAATCTTATAGTTTTCAAACCTTTCTAGAATGGAAATGTATTTTAAAAATATTAAATATATAAAATATAGTAAATAGACAACAGACAGTGAGATTATTTAGTGCCAATTTGTGTGAATAAATTTTTTACATATTATATTGTTGGTTGGAATTGATTTAGATAGTTGACAACACTGCATACCTGTGTGAGTTTTTGTTTTGTTAGTTGATTGTTTGACAGTTGTGAAATCTAACCTCGAATACTAGTTTAAGATAAAATTTGGTTTATAAATTAGAAGTAATAATGTTTAATAACAGTGATAGTGATATGGAAATAGAAATATCGGGAACACCACCTGATATTGTGGAAAAAGCAACAACAGTGACTAATAACTTATTACCACAAAAATCCAGAAAGACATACGATAAATTTTACAACCAATTTATGGAATGGAGATGTAAAAATAATATAACTTCATATTCAGAAAATGTGTTGCTTGTTTATTTTGAAGAATTATCAACTAAAATGAAATCGCCAAGCTTATGGACACATTACTCGATTCTAAAATCTACATTAAATATTAAAAATCAAATTAACATAGCATATTATCCAAAATTATATGCCCTATTAAAAAGAAAAGCAGAAGGATACAAAGGGAAAAAATCCAAAACATTTTCACCCGATGAAATAAAAACATTTGTTAATGAGGCACCAGATATTTCATATCTTTTGACAAAAGTAAGTACTTAGGTAAATTAAATATTTTACAATTAAAATCACAAATTTTATTATTTATGTAGGTAGCATTAATTTTTGGAATTATGGGAGCATGTCGAAGACATGAGTTACATGATTTGAAAGTCAATGATATTAACGATTTACAGTCAATTCTTGTGGTTACAATACAAAACACAAAAACGAAAACTTCAAGACAGTTTACAGTAACAGGCAGCTATTACAAAATATGTAAAAAATACATGGATCTTCGTCCAACAACCTGTACTAGTTCATCATTCTTCCTTAATTATTTTAATGGAAAGTGCACAGTTCAAAACATCGGCATAAATAAGTTCGGAAATATGGGTAAACAAATAGCTACCTATCTTAATCTTCCTGATCCCCATCTCTACACTGGCCACTGTTTTCGCCGGAGTTCTGCAACAATATTAGTTGATGCTGGAGGTGATATTACATCACTGAAAAGACACGGTGGCTGGAAATCCACAACTGTCGCTGAAAGCTACATAGATGATTCTATTCAAAATAAAATGACCGTGTCAAATAAAATATTAAATTCCATAGAACATAATCAACAAACTAATGAAATCAATATAAATGCACCTGCAGGATCAACTAATATTCACGCATCAACTCTCCCACAATTAAATTTTAGTAATTGTACTATATATAATATAAACATTAATAAAAAATAATATTTTAAATATTAATCTAACATACTTTGTACGTATATTGTTAAATAAATTTCATTCTTATAAATAGTTTTTGTTTTTTAATTATTATGAATAGTCGTAGAAAAAATAGTGTATGTAACTCATGTATAATGACTATTAATACACTCGCATGAATTACGACACTCGCCATGGCTCGTATCGTAAACTTCATGCTCGTGTATTAATAGCTATCATTATAAACTCGTTGCATAATATACTATTTACATGTAACCTATTACAATTTATTAGCAATTTTTTTTTTATAAATTGTATCGATATTATCGATATATTAAATTGTATATCGATATCGTATCGATAAATGTTTAATATCGATAAGCAAAGCTCTAAAATGTACTGTCAAATTCAAAATGTACACACGTGGTACACATACACAGAAGACATCTAGCGACATCAGTCGTTCAAGTCACCAACAAAATTTGACTTTTGTCGTTCTTTTTACTTCATAAAAATCTCAATTGATCTCAACTCAGTTCATGTCAAACTCATCTCATTTTGAGATGAGCTGAGATTAGGCAAATGATAAAAAGAACGCGACTAATTTTGAAATGAAAAAACTTCAATATTCCCCCATAATCAATTATCAAGTAATTCTTGGCAAAACAAAAGCACATCTAAAGATGGCCTCCCAAAGGCGTACCACATGTTCCATATAACTGAAGTCGTATCTCGTATAGTGTCCGAGAGCTCAATGGTAGCTTTCGAAATCCGGATATCCTGTATAAATAATTGAGCACCCAAGCTAAAATATTTCTGATTTTGAATAATTGAATATAACAAACATTTAAAAAAATCATTAAAACCGGATCTGTTTTTATGGTTTTAGAAGCAAAAATCTTCAAAGTAGTCTCCATGGGAAGCATTCCGAGAAAAGCCTCTTTCGGAATGGAGTTTAGCTCGACTGCCGTTGCAGCCGTAATGTCTTCTCTTGTCTGACATCGCGTTCCTTTCAATGGCCTCTTAAGTTTGGGGTAGGGATGAAAGTATCGGTCATAGGTATCGATACTTTATATCGGAATCGGTATCGATGTGTAGTATCGATACCACGTCAAATATCGGAAACAAGTATCGATACTAGAAAGTATCGGTATCGAAAAAAATTCCTAAATGCTAAATGCATAAGTGTAAAGGTATAAATAATTACAGAAACGCAGTAAATAATTTATTAAAACCAATCTCCCTCTTTACATTCTCCTAAAAATAGCATTTTTTCCATTTTTTTCCCCAATAGCGTATTCCTTTCCTGGCACAAGGGGATGGGAGTAACAATAAACATTAGTTCGCTAGAGCTAGATTCTGCTGAGATTTCTGTAATATTGGACGAATCACTTGCACTTGCACATATAAATCCAGATGTAGAAGTAGAACCAGAAATATTATCATCGGGCAAATCGGGCTTTTGTTGTGAGCGTGATTTGCTACAACAGGAGAGCGATAAAACGGCAATACTTATTATATATTAATTACGTACAATTAAAAATATACTTATATATTTTTTTGTTGATCCTTAGAAGATGACACATTCGTATTTGGATGTTGTCTTAAGTGTTTTGCAAGATTGGACGTGTTTCCGCAATACGCGCAACCCCGACCCGAGACTCGAGCCTAGCGAGCAACTTTAACGACCGAGTATAAAATTAATGCATTTGTAAATTTAGTAGTGTTCTGCTTCCACTGATACCGATACCGATACCTTCATACAAATACCGATACAAGTAAAAATATCGAAACAAAGTATCGAGTACTAAAATACTTAGTATTGCAAAGAAAGTATCGATACTTTATTGGTATCGGTAGTATCGCAACATCCCTAGTTTGGGGAACAGCAAGAGTTCGTAGAGGGCCATATCAGGAGAGTAAGGAACCAGTCGAACCACATGAGTCTTGTTCTTCGCCAAAAAAGTCTGAATCAAGTGCGAGGAATGTGCTGGAGTATTGTCATGATGGAGGCGCCAATTTCCTGTTGACCACAACTACGGTCTCTTGCGCCGCACAGCATCACGTAGGCGACGGAGGACATCCCTGTAGTACTTGTTGGTGATTGTTTACCCCTGTGGCGCGTACTTGTGGTGTACCACACCGCGGGAGTCATAGAAAGCAGTCAGTATCACTTTGACGTTGCTGCGCACTTGGCAGGCCTTCTTTAGTCTAGGTGACGTGGAATGCTTCCACTGTGACGTCACCGTCGGAATGGTTTCCACCTAGCTGTCGCCCAGTTTCAGGCAAAATTTGATGCAATAGCGCTGCTCCTGACGTTCCGTCTTTTCCTTGCAATGAAAAACCGACGAGAGCACTACACATTACCCCACTTAAATGCTGCTTGCCAGCAACAGACGCTTTCGACAGGCGGGAAAAAATTCACGCATGTGCACGAAGGTTCAAGGTCGGCTCATGCAAGCGCGCTTGATTCAAATCCATTAGGCTTTCGCAAAAAAATAAGGTCAGATACTTTTCTAACACACCTCGTATTTGTATGATAATGTGACGACAAAGTAATTTATTCATTTTATGGATATTGGGGCTTAATCCTTTCTTTTCCTGTACCCTTCCCTTCATCACCATAACAAATACGTACAGTGTTCGAGCAGTCACGCGACTAGACTTTCAAAGCAACTAATATGACTGCGCTTGTCAAACTAAGAGCATGTTTTGTAGTACCAAAATAGTTATTTTTGATTTTAGATTCCGAAATGTCACTTTTGCAATTGAGAATTAAATATTAGAGAATGCAAAAGCATTTCGCAATAAAGTATCAAACAACGTTTTTTTTTTTCGAAAGTTATGTCCCAAAATTATTTAAAAAGTAATGAGAAAATTTTGACATTTAGGTTTAATTAATGTGACATTCAAAGAGGATCGTGTCATAATGTCACCGTGATAGTAATGTATCTAATGCCATGTATACAGAATGTTTCAGACCACCCGTGCCAGGCTTATTTTCAGAACTCCGACGTCCTCCTAGAGGTTCAAGAAAAAAACTAGTATAACATAATCCTATCTGAAGAATTTAATGGCAGTAGTCTCGATTTCTGGAATTTACCGGATGTAGGCGAAACTACACTTAAGTGCAGAATTTCAAATGGGACCTAGGTCATGTGTGGTATCGTTGGGTGTTTATTCTAAAAACAAACAACTTTTGTTGGAAACATTTTTTTATGTTAGGTATTATTTACGAAAAAATTCTAATCTTTTTAAATATTAGTAGTGCCTTGTTCGGTGCATTTTTGCAGCCGATTTTGGATATTGTTGACTGTATAAATAAATAAATATATTATTGCGACTTATTTGCCATTTCTGAATAAGCTAGTCTTCTTCTATTCGCTGATTTAGGTAAGGTAATGATATATTCGTATTTGTACCGCTTATACGAGTAATACGTAAAGTTATTTATTAATAGATAATGGTCCTTAAGCCTCTTATAAATAATAATAAAAAAATGTTTTTTAGTAAATATATAGGTCACAAAATTACTATGTAACCATTTTCTGCACAGCTATAAAATTTGTCTTACCTACGATAGAAAAATAAATGTTCAAAGTTCTTAATTTAATGTGCTGGGCTTAAGAAACAGCAGGAAGTCATGTCTCAGTCACATAAAACTTTATTATGCGTGTATCACGTATCACCCTGTTCAAATCTTAAAACATAAAATAAATATTCCACCTTCCACTTTACAACCACCATAACCCGTTAACCTATTCCCGAATTTAAGGTGCGTCTACACGCAACCTCCTTTTTCTTTTTCCACTCTATCCTAATTTATATTTCTTCCATCATCTACTGTTGATTCAGTTTGATTCCCTTCCTTAGGGTTTTGCCGTTACACCTGTACGGCTGCGTGCCCGGGTTAGGTGGCAGTAACTGTCTGATATGGAGGGGAATGGACAGAAAGACGCATGTAGCAGGTTAGGGTAGAGTGGAGCACGAGGAATAGATCAATGCGCGTCGAGAGAGGTAATTTGCTATAAGCGCCCATCCTAGAACAGATAGGTTTTATGGAGAGGACATCGAACGTAAACAACCATACTAAAAGATCGAACGCAGGGAAGGAACGAATTTTTTTCTTAGGTTTTTTAGGATGATAGTTTTGGGCTACAAATGACCAAAGTTTTGTTCCTTTTTGAAACTACTACGAGTAAATTCTAGTCATATTTACAGCATAATTTAATTTTCTCATAGTGAATAATTTTTAGAAGTATGTTTGATTATTTAATAAATGCTAAAGAAAAAATAACTAAACCACAAAATTTATTTGTGTTTATTAGAATAGAACTAGCAAATCAGAACCAAACAAAACGAAAATATTGAATTTACATATCTTCTTTTTAAAATGAACTTCGGTAAATTTATGTTATTCAAAACTAAAACAACAATAGGTTATGTGGTTAAAATCACCATAATTTAGAAATTATGCAAGATAATACAGGTTACGTGGGACTTTTAAGTTTAGAAAATATTTTCTAATCTATCTCTTTCCATTTAGTTTTCCTTGAACACCAGATACTAGTTGTGTGGAAAATGAAGATAAGTGATATGTGAAAAATTATTGTGATTTATGTTCTTATCTTAAATTATATATCTTCGAAGGTTCTAATAGTCATATGTCTTAGATCATCCTATATAATATAAATGCAAATATTTCCAATCAGTAGAATCGAGAGAAATAGAAATATGTAAGTCCGAAAGAGAAAAAAGGGTAGGAATGTGAGTACCAAACATCGATCTGTGGCTGTGCGGTCTCCATAAAGTTGCTTTGTGTCAGTACGCCAGCTTTGACGAACACGTGTTTACAACGTACATTTAACTACTGATTGCGAAGAGTACGAACTGCATCAGTCGACTGACATTTAATCACCACCACCATGCCCATTTTAAGTTTTGGTACTCAGCTTGGCAGCTTGCTATCTCTGTCGATCCTAGTGGTTGACAACTTCTTACAATACACACTTCATTCTATATAGGTTTTATACTGTATATTACAAAAAGTTTCATAAAAAATCACTGTTCTACTAAAGAAATATGCAAATTCAAATATGTATATTTTTGTTTTTAATTTTTGGCATATAAGACTGCTAAGTGAATTATCGTAAGATGTTTGATGAGGCAAAATTGTGTTTTACTTGCTATACTCTAGGGGACGCAAAAATGTGTACATATTATTTCCTTTATCGAACTTAAAATATTAACATCAACAATGAGTATATACTTATAGTTAATCATTTGATGTTTCATATAACTTTTATTCATAGGCGCCGAAAGCATGGGTGCAGCGTCGGACTGGCCATTATGGCGATGTGGCGATCGCCACAGGCCCGGCTAGCAAAAGGGCCCGCTCTAAACTTGTAACTATCATATCTAGTACTTACTTAATAGTTTTCAATATGATAAAGAGAAAAAAAAATCTTAAAGAGCTGATTGTAGATCAAGTATAAACATAATTCAAGAATCTGACATTAACCAGAGAACAAGCGTAGCGTGTCAAAGAAAACTAAACGCCAATATAGGCTTACTTCTATCCCTGTCTTCACCCCAAACTCCATCATCACCCCGGCCAGTGTATTCTAGAAATACGTGCTCAACGGGCATGTGCAAAATCTATTATGTTATGTAGTAGATATAAAATTTAGTTCTGTGTGGTTCGATGTGACGTTTCACTTTCCACATAGTAGACTTTCATTACCAGATTCATAAAAATGATTAAATTCAGAGTTAATTAAGTCCATTTTTATTCCGGATTAAAATTTTTAATATGAGATCTATTCACGAAACAGAATACCTAAGGTAGCAGTTAAATTCTGCAACTGTCATTTTAATAACAATTTTTGTCGCCTTAACTCTTGGAATTGTACTTAACTTTCCCAAATGCACCAACAAGGCTTAAATTTTAAGCGTCCCATAGACAAAAAATGTAAATCGAAACAACAATGCATAGTAATTCATTTAACATTTTATATCGACATAATATTATCAATTGTGAAAGATAGCACTAAAATAAAAATTAATTATAAACATTGCACCTACAAAAAAAATATTATATTTAATAGTATTCACCATTCACTATTAATATGATTTGATTACAACAAAGAAAATGTTCCAAAAATGATTATAACAATATATTTATAATATTAATATTTAAATTCATTAACTTCGTAATGCATACTTCGCATATGCGTTATTTAATCTATGTGTCAAATCTCGGCCAAAATATACGTGTTTGAGACGCGATTTTCATATAAGATTACTGCTAATTCTATACAACTAGTAAAGTTATCTTTGGTAATAAATAATATACTTTAAAATTTTTTGTAGTTATTCTCAAAAATAAACCATTTCAAAATTTACCGTTTTCGTCTATATGTATGTATTTTTCTCAAATAACGATACACCATTAAAATCGTCTGATGGGATAACTTGTCTAATTTTCCCGACATCAGAACTCTTATATTGCTTGAGATCCCCATGCAAGGAGTATTTCAATAAATCTGTTTTCCCATGTTAATCGTCAATGTCACGGATTCTTGGGTTCAGCTTGTGGCTTGTGTACTTACTTAATGTTTACATTCATTAATGTATTTAAAAAAAAAAAAACCTTCATTTATAACCATCTTTGTTTCATTTATAATATTTTGAATGGCTCAGAATAGGGGCCCGGTAATCCAAATCGCCACACTCAGAAATATGTCCCAGTCCGACACTGCATAGGTGCTCCACACAAAATTTGTAATGGGTGCAGAGCACCCATATAAATTACTTAGTTATTGATGTTTTATTTAAAATTAGGTACTATTTAAACGCAATTTCTGAGTTACCGAGATAAAGATGAAAAAACTGAAATACCAATTGTTATTTTTAAATCTTACAATGAACATGTGCATTATTTGTTACTAAATTGCAATAAACCCCCATTTAGTCGCAGCTTGTGCCTATGCCTATCTTTTACCGCGCGTTGCGCCCTGGTTGCGCCGCGTCAGCGGAACGCAGCTTGCTATTAAAATGGATGACCTTTGGATTGGACATAGCGATTTAGTTGCTCCATTGAGTAAGTAATAACCAAGGACGTAACTAGGATTATTTTCTGGGTGGGCCAAAGGTGGGCAAATGAAAAATCTGAGTGGGCCATACTTATATCATACGAACAGTATTACAATAAAAATAAATTACATACCACCTTAATATATAGATTATAGATAACAATACTTCTAAGTAACAATTAAAATTGAATAATAGAAATTGCACTGAAAATTGGAATTGTTAATACAAATATATAAATAAATAAATATATCATCACGGCATATTACCCATTGCTGGGTGTGCCAATCTGCTTTGTACGCAGATATCGGTAATGATGATGACATATTTGTACCGTGCGGGCGTTTACCAGGCGTCACCTCACGGGCACTCATTGCTGGCGTGGAGAGTGCACCACAGGGGTCAATTTTGTGCCCTTTAAAATTCGAAATATTAATACAATGACTATTAATTTGTTTTTATTTCAGTATTACATTAAATTTCGTACAATTTTATTGTGTTGGGAAATAAATTATATTCTGCTGCTAGCATATCAATTTGTGTAATCCTTAGCAAAAGGAAACATTTTTATAAACTAATTTTAAATGTGCGTAACAAAAATTATCGTCTCTTTTACTTTTTGACATATTAATATGAAGAACATCTCCTCATTGAATTACGGTGCTCTATGCTTATTTCATGTTTGCGAAATCCAGATTCAGTTTTCATTGTGTAAAATGCAGCGCCCATAGAAATACATAATATAATTCAACAATTTAAAAATATCAAACCAATTTTTATTGAAGTTTTGTGATCATTTTCCAAATTTTGTGTTAGATACGAACCTCTCGTCATAATAGTTCGTCTTTGCCTAGAGTAAAAATCTTTTTTTTTATATAACTTAATTTTATTTCAATGTTGATAAATAATGTAATACCCTTCTTATTGTTGACAGTAGGATCACATACAATTTAAAATGTTTATTCTGCAATATGTACGTTTTACAACCACACATATTGTATTACGCGTTCTAAAATTATTCTCTTTTATAAAATAAAGTAAAAATCTTTAAAAAAAATTGGATGGGCCAGCAGGTGGGCCAACATATCAATGAGGTGGGCCGTGGCCCACCCAGGCCCCCCAACCCCCGTAGTTACGTCCCTGGTAATAACATAGAGTCACAGGCATTCAATATCCTTTAACCACCAATAAGAAGCGAGGAACAAAACAAACCAAAATTGCAGAAATGCGCAAAAAGAGTTACCAATCGTCACTCTCGCAATTATTCAAAATATGAAGGCAAAACAAATTTTTTTTAGCATGGGTCAGCCGTATTGCGGGAAGTATAAAAAGCAAGAAGGGAATTAGTAGACCGCAGACGAGTTGTTAGGCATTTTGGAGTTCAGGGATTCCCAGAGTTTGTTTATTTATTGCCAGGGTTGCGATTGGCGAAACTGAAATGGTATTAACATTATAAATCAAATTGTTCTAAAATCAAATAATTTTTTACACGTTCTAACAAGGAAAAAAATTATATTATACATATAAAATATACAAAAAATAAACGGCACCTATAGCATGGACCACATTGGCTATACCCTAGTTTTGGGTTACGGTACTAGATTTATTAGGTATGATGAAGCACGAGTCCGGCCTGCCCAATTCAATCCGAAAAAGAAGACCGCAAGAGACTTTTTCTCTTTCTCTAACACATGTTTTCACGCTGCAACATATCTGTCTTTATCTAACGCATGCTATCTTTCTCGAAGTGTTTCTTTTCTATTCGGTATTAAGCACACACGGTACACAGACACAGCACCGCCAAGTGTGTAATATTTTAATATTACAATAAATATCTTCAATTAGAAAAAATACGAAATTATTAAATTGTACTAGATTTAGGAGAAAAGTACTGATGTACTAAAAATCTGAGAATTGTACTAAATCTAGTTCACTTGGCCTTAGGCGGTATTTTTCTAACCCCCACTTCACAGCATTATTGCATTTTTTATATAATTATGTGCGCCATTGGCTAGAGCACCCATGCATATTTTCAAAAACCGGCGCCTATGCTTTGATTTCAAAATAATTAAATAGACAGTTAAATAATCTAGGTTCTCGTATACAGAATGTCTCACAACTCGCGCCCCAGACGAAACTGACACTTGCCGACGACAATTGGTTGCCAACAAATAGAAGAAGAGAAGACTTTTTAATCCACCTATCCCGGAAGGATATCTTGAGGTGTGATGATATTATTACAAAATAAAACTGGTTGCTAGGTTTTAAAAATACTACTAGTGAATTACAAAATTTGTTTGACTTACTGTAATTTTGACACTTTAGAGTTGACTTTTCACTGTCAACAAATTTAGGTTAGCAAAGGTGTCATCCGAGATCATCATTTATATCGTACAGTGCAACGTGTTGTAGCAGCTGTGTAAAATGTGTTAAACGAAAATATTATTTCATTTGAATTCTTTGAGATTTAAACAACAAAGGATGGTTCTAAAAAGAACCGTTTTTATTGTAATGCAATTTATACAATGGTAATAACACCCATGGAACGATTCAATCAGAGCAGATGCTCAAAATTATAATCATTTCTAAGTAATCAGCGGCTGAATACATGGTAAGAATTTGCCTTTTTTGTTCACCTTGTCAAATTTAATTTGGCACTGACATTTTTCGAAAACTACAGTCGCCCACAAATTTTAAAGAAGATTTGATTTGTATAAAACCCTAGTAACGTAAAATTACGGCAAACACACGTTAAAGGTGTAAGTCTCTGATTGGTCAATTTTAAGACGTCTTTTCTCGAATATCTTTTAAGCTAGATTTTTTTTCTTCGAAATTACACATCCGACTAAAGTCTCGTGTTTCCTCATTTGCTCTGGGGCGCGAGTTGTTAGACAGCCTGTATACAGCATCAATTAAGTTAGAACTATAAAGGCTAAATTTAAAATAGAACAATTTAATTGAAAGTTAAAGGTAATACAGTAAATATCGAGTAGTCTATACGAATACATGAAAATATTTCTTACATTTCTCCAGAATTCCCAAATAAGTAAATTTCCCTCTATCCATTGTCAACTGGCAACAATTCAAATGCAAAGATATTATCTATTGAGATATGTTTGTAAATAAAATTACATAATTTAGGTAGAAAATAAATAAATACTAGTGTATCGATATCGATACGTCTTATTACTCATAAGTCATAACTGGGTGAACTTATCTGCTTTTATCGAGGCTTTTATTCTTAGATCGTCCCACAGGCACTTTAAAACGCACTTTGCACTTTTGTGCGGTTGGAAAAATGTAATAATTTTCATGTTTTTACTTCGATCCACTTCAAAACCACCACCGGCCTCTTAACATATTCAGTTACACGCCCCATACAGGGCAGGACTGGCCTTACGGGATGCGTAAAGCCATTTGTCCATACAGTAAAATACAACCACCAATCAAGTATTCTGGTGTAAAAATAAGGAGAATTACTAGATCGATAACACAAAACTCGGACCGAGAACAGACATCTGCAGTTCCGAGTTTTGTGGACGTGAGTGTTGTGCATTAGGTTAGGTTTTGTTAGAAAAGTCATAGCATTGTTAATTATTTTTCCTGTGAAAATTGCTAGTCTGTTACCTGCAGTGCCATTCTCCCTCGCATACAACACGATCGGTGGTTGTAATGTACGGACAAACGGCTTTACAATGCCGGGATAACAGGAGATTTTCCAGCACGTTCTCTCCTTGAGAGCGAATTGGTAGCGTTCTGTGAGCGAATTTGCGCTTTCTTACACTGGGCAAACCTGGCAACATCTTTCTTTTGCATTGCTAGATCAAAGTCTCTGACAGACTTTATTTTTGCTACCGCCCACTTACTATAGATAGACAGTTCATCCCGGGTATCCATATCCATATCATGTTAAAAGATCATAATAAATAAAATATACAGTTAAAGTAGATAAATAATTTATATTCAAACTTTACTCTATACAATTTATAGCAAAATGATAAAGTATTATACATAAGTTCTAAGTTAATCAAAATGTAATAATAAATTATTCTTTAAAGTACACTCTTTCATTAATTAATTAAAATCACATTTTCGTTATCTTTTTAATAATTCATGTATGTAGTATGGGTTGGTCTCAAATGCAGTACCGTATTAACGTAGTTTGGCGCCGCAAACCCATGCGCCGTTTGCTCCGTTTTTTTTTTTTTTAGCTTCTCACTAACCAAAACTAATTGTACAGCCTGTGCTAAATGCAAGGTAAACCATGCGCGATCGCGATTAATATTACTTGAATTTTGTTTCAATGTTCTTAACGCAAGTTTAGATTAATAAGGATCCGGTATTTAAAAAAGTTGCATTTATTTTGTCATATGAAAATATGACTAATTTTAAATGATTTTGTACCAAAATATTTTTAAAATATAAAAACTCTTAGCGCTATAACGATATGACGACACTACTTCAATTTTGTTACAGTCTACCAAGTAAAAAGAATATAATTTTATATTATTCAAAACTTGTGAAAATAAAATCCATATATTTATATTTAGTTCTATATTACATGAAAATGTATGAAACACATCATTTTTATTAAAATAAAACATATTTATTCAGAATCCTTATAACAACAAATTTTTCGTTTGATAAGTTACAACTATAGTTTTCTGAAAGTGACAGTTGTCACTAGTTAATCCACGTTGACATCATTTTTTGTCAGTATTAATTACATTGATATATGTAAACAACTTCAGTCAATAGGCGAAATAAAATAATATATTTATATAACGTCACATAAAATTCATTAATTTTGAAAATATATATTTCAAAAACTATACACATTTGGAAAGTGTAACAAACACTAAAATTCATAGTTTAATTCAATTTTTCAGAGAAAATATAAATTGAAATAATAGTACCGGACCCCATTCAATTCATAAATAATAAATCGCGTATTATAATTTCTGTTTTCTGTAATAATGTATTTATCCAATGTATTTCTTTTTTTATTTCTAGGTCACCGAATACGCACTCATCCAATTTATATCGGTAAATTTGAGTTGTTTATTTAAATTTTTAATGCAATGCCATCAACGAGTGTTGCTTTCCTTAAAGTTAATGTAGTACACAAGTTGTTCCTGTATTACTATTTTCTTATACACAATAAAATTACTTATTTTAACAAAACGCTTCCAATCACGACATGCTGTATTGATTTAATATATAGTACGAAACAAATTATTTTGCATGGCTAGTTTCACAGGTTATTTCATAGCGTTGACGATTCAACTGCGCCCGTGCAATGCAAAAGACGTCATTGCACTACATATCTACTTTTACATATAGCATAATGGTCTCTGTACATAATATGTATTCAGATTTGAATTAATTTTATTAATTCAAACAATATTGAAGTTTTAATGACATTCTACACCTACACCTATACACCTAAAACGTTTGTATCACTTAGGCCTGCTCCTACCACTACCATCTCTGGTTAAAATGATAACCAAGTGTTATGTTGCAAAATTGTTCTTACCACTTTTGGTTAGAGCTAACTGGAAGTTAAAACTGTTGTTCGCATCGCTTCTAACCTTCTGTTTAATTCTTAATTAATGTTTAAAGTGTTAGTGATAGCCAACGGTTATGTTGTAAAATTGTTCTTCCCATCTTTTGTTAGAGATAACTGGAAGTTAAAACTGTTGTTCGTTTCGCTTCCAATCTTCAGTTTAATTCTTAATTAATGGTTAATAAACTGTCACTTTGACTAGAGGTGGTAGGATCGGGCCTACATTAATCTATAGTCCAACAAATTTGGTATTTCATGAACAGTACTTACATTTTATGTAAATATTAAACCTATAACCTTTTCTACTGTAGTGAAACGAAACTATTTGCCAGTTGGCGGTAACGAATTTCTAAGAACCTACAAAGACAAAATCCCAGAAATCCTTACCCTACATAACTGTGTAACAAGACTTGCTTCTTATTTTTTATATTAGTATTATATAAACCTATTGGCTCGTACCACGAGCACGGTTTTAACTAAAACGCTGTTCTAAGAAATGTCAAATTCAAATTTCAATATTTAATTTCGCCTTTATGTTTAAAGAACGATTTTTTTTTAAATATTTGTTTGAATACAAACTATGTTCCGCTTTAAAATCATATTTTGATAAATTTGATATTATTTATTGTTATTATTAAATAATTAAATTTGGAATTTCTTAAAACAGCATTTTAGTTAAAACCGTGCTCGTGGTACAAGCCATTGGCATTAAACTGTGTAATATCAATAATTTATATATAAATTAAAGTTCATATCATTAAAGGTAATATGAGTAATATTTATTATTGTCGCGTATATGAGAGAACGTCAAAATGGTAATACTTAAATTATAATTTCTCCATTCCCCGCGTAATATATAAATTAAAGTTCATATCATTAAAGGTAATATGAGTAATATTTATTATTGTCGCGTATATGAGAGAACGTCAAAATGGTAATACTTAAATTATAATTTCTCCATTCCCCGCGTAAACAAAAAAGATTGTATTGCTCGGCAAGGTAGAGAAGAAGTCGATAGTTCCAAAGGGTGTATCAGGAAATTAAAATGAGTAAACCTATTTTAAAATAAAATAAAATATAGAAAATGTGATTGTTAGTACACGTTTAATAACAATTTTTAAAAAAGTGCATTAAGAAATTACTTTTTTATCTTTAATATATAAAAATTGAGTAAAAAAATAAATTGTACTCTTTTCTCACTGGTATGACATAAGTTATTTTTCATTAACATTAAAACAAAATTGAAAATAGCATTCTATGAAAAATGTACGCTTCTATAAATTATATATCGGTTTATATATTTTTGTATGTATTGACAATGGGTAACTTCAAATTCGATCAGTGAATGAAAAAGTTGTCACCACAGTGCTGTGATTTAATAAAAAAAAAAACATCTTTAGAAATGCACATGATATGCCTTTATATGGCCTTTCAGCTAAATAGTAGTTTTGTATCAGAAACAAATATATACATAAATAATTTTCAGTAAATATAATTAAGTTAAAAACATTGCAGTATGTCTTTTAAAAATAAATAAAATATTCGATAAAATAATCTTTATCTTATTGGTATAAAACAATTAAAACACAGTGAATGTCTGGTTGACAGCTCCATTAGGTTGTTATTGAAACTCCATTGGTGGTAATCCACAATGAAAAGCAAGGATTTCTCAACGTGTTTTTCTTGGTTGACAATGGAGCATCGCCAATCGGTGCGTTATTGCTGCGCAATATCTTTGGTTTTGTTGCTTCTACTCTGATCTCTCCACCGCTTCATCATTGTTTTTACGATGTTGTTCATTAGTTTTTTACGACCAATTCCTCCCACAGCTAGATTTATCTTGGCTTGCTTATTCAATTTTGATAAGAAGATGAATTTATCAATTTGGCGGCTTTCAAGACATTGAATTTTCAAGTAGACAAGCTTTTTAAGAATATTTTAATGAATCTTGGTTATAGTTTTTACAAATAGGAAATTATAAACTGTTTCTTGAATTTCTGATTTAAATACGTTTTCTGCTTTTATTTATAAATTTTCTCATTTTAAGAGCCCTTATAAAAGAAAATCTAAAATACTGTTTCCAATTATTTTGAATTCAGCTCATATTGAAATGGTTATATTTCCTAATATACCTTTAGTAGGTACTGCGGTATTATTTTACTCAAGACAGTAAATGGTATTTTCTTATGTTTCCCAGATTAAACATTACTGCATGTACATTTAAAGTAAAAATGAAAATCATGTAGGTAGTATGACTAAATATGGTGTAGGATTCAATGTTTTATTGATCATTGATACGATTTATAGAAGTGTTATATATGAGATTCCTCAAAATATATATTTAAATTAAAGAATTCTTTAGTTAGCTTGTTTACCAAATATGTGTAAGAGCTGATACTTAAATCTCCTGGTAAAGTGTCAGTTAATTTAACTGCCAGATAAAATAAAAATATCGCATCGTATAATTGACATGTATATAATTCTGTCAATTTACGCTCTAATATTGATGCAATATTTTTATTTTATTTGACAGTTAAATTAATAACACTTTGTACGAGGAGAATGAAGTACCGCCCCTTAGTCGTAAAAATTCCATTTTTTCATTTTGTAGTGTTTTTTAAAGTAATTAATAAAAATTCCTTTTCGGTAACATTGGTATAGTATGACTAGCGAATGAAAGTTGACGTTTAGATTATTTAATAGATGTGGTTTCTTTTGAAAATATTTCCCTATATTTGATTTGAAAGGACACTGACCCTTATGTATTCCGTTACAGAAGATTAGAATTGTACACAATACCAAGAGGCATTTAAAATGACCTTAGCAACAGGATTCAGAGATGTATTTAAAAAATTTAATACAGCAAATGCTAGTTCGTTCGTCTCAGGTGTAAGCAACCCTCGAGTCGGAATTACTGTTAGAGGAAATTACAAATAATCCTATTTCATAGAATTGCCAAACTAAATAGTTATATCAAAATATTTTGATTGACCCCTGTGGTGCGCTCTCCACGCCAGCAATAAGTGCCCGTGAGGTGACGCCTGGTAAACGCCTGCACGGTACAAATATGTCATCATCATTACCGAATTCTGTGTACAAAGCAGACTGGCACACCCAGCAATGGGTAATATGCCGTCATGATATATTTATTTATTTATTTATTTATTTAAAATATTTTGTTATAATCAACATAAACGAAAAATGTTTAAAATATTTTAAACGCACCCCTGTTTTGATGTTTAGTTACCCTAGTCGGCCATCTATTTTCAGCTAGACATAGTAATGTATTTTTGTGCTTTCTGAGTCTAGTACTTACATGGGTTCATGCAAAAATTTCATTCCTGAATAATTCGTACAATCCTATTCTTCTCTGGGGTTTCAAAAGAAACTAATCTATAAAATAATTTAAACGTCAACTTTCATTCGCTAGTCAAACCATAAGGTATGCATCATATTACGAAAAAGAAAAAAAAAAAAAAATGAACATTACAAGCAGACATGAGTTGTAGTAAAGCAAGATTTGAGTCCGGAGTAATAGTCGTCGCGATAAGATGTGTAAATAGTATAATGTAGTAGGGTTATAATTTTTTCTTCATTATTCTAAATTGTTTTATATTACTTTTTGCGAATCCTTAACTTAATTAAATTCAAAACTAGGTTTGGATATTTTACCAATAAAAATAAGCGGGTGGCACGCTACCAATAATTTAAATCCTTTATTTCAAATTAGATTGAGTGCAATTTAACAAAGTGATAAGGGAAAATCTCCCTTATCTTCTGTCATACGAGGATCACGCTAGTATGATTGAGAATAAGAAAATCTGGTAGCCGTCGAAAACGATATTTGCACTATCATTTTAAACAGTCATTTACATGTCATTTGAAATTAAGCTGTTTTTAAGTATTGTTGTGAGTGACAATATGGAATTAATCAGAGCAGTTTCTTTAGTTCTTTGGCGATAACAAAGGTAATAATAGAACACCTGCCATACTCGTGTGATTGAACAATGTGCAAATTTTGGTTAGTTTTTGAAAATTTACGGGGATAGAAACTATTCGTCTAAAGAAGAGTTTGATGATGGAATAGTGCAATTCGTGATTATTTTGAAAGTACATTTTCCAAAAGAAGATTGGTTGGAAGCTTTTGAGAAGTGAAGGAATGAATGGTGAAGTGTAGTATTGTTGAACGGAACTACTTTGAACATATTTAAAATAAAATTCTAAATATATGACCCAGCTATCTTATTCTCCATAATTCTAGCTTCACTCTCGTATTATTATAACTACAAATCTTGTACATAAAATTAAAAGGTTTAGTTCATAAGCATTTCTAGATGAAAGATCAATTTAAATTTTTCAATGACTATCGTTTAATACCTCTCTAGTGTCTTTCCAATATGAAATGTAGATACGGAAATTTTAATTAAGTAATTGATAGAATTGTTTTAAATTACAATGAATCACAAATGACTTTGTTTCCATAAACTTCCGTGATATACTTATGTTATAAGAATAACTCATGATCCCATTGGTAATTTCTAAATGGGTGCTGGAATGCCTTGTAAATTCATTTCGACAAGTTCAATGAAATCGTAAAACTGACAGAACGAATTTTTATTTTAGATGAACTAAATATACAAAATTTCATTGTTCCTTTGATACCTTTTTTCGTATCTAATTTTGCTCAAGCTTTAATGGCATTTCATCGTTGGAAAATCAACCCCATCTCATTATACTTTTAACGTTTTTGCTCTTTTTCCTACCACATAATTACAAAAAATATACGAGCCTTATACAAAAACTTCTATCAACTTGAGAAAGAGTTTATAATTAAACGTAAAGATTAATATCCTTTGCCCCCGATTACGAATAATTCGCCACCCGACTATCGTAATTAAACAATATATTATTTAGTCGAGTGTGTTAATATTCATTTGTTTAGTCGGGAGCTAAGAATAGCATAGAGTTTGTGTCTGCTTCTGAAAATGGAGCATTGTAATCAATGCTTGCTGCACGGATTAAGGACTCTTATCTGCAATAGTATGAATCAGAAAATTGGACCTGCAACAGTTGTACTATTGATGAAGATAATATCCAATATGACCAATTTATTTAATGAATCTAATGGGAACTTATAATTTTGACGTCATCCGCGGCAGATCGGCGGCGGACCTCCCTCCATACAATTTAGAAAAGAACAACAAATTTTTAGAAAGGGCGAGGTGATATACTATGGTCTAGTCGATCAAATGCTCTCCCCTTCAGCACTTCTCGCTGATCCCACCATTTGTCATTTAGTCAGCAAAGCTTGGTTATGTTAGTTTGTGTAGTACCTATTAGTAATTATCTTTTGTACTAAAGTGTAGGGATCCTTGGAATATCACTAAAAAGCCAATTTTACAAATAAGTAATGAGTTTCACACAAGATGATGTACCGGGGGTACGATTCGTGTTTAAAAAATTGAAGACCATTCCGTCTTACAGTTGAAAAGAGGGTTAGAATGCCGGGGTTTGAAGAAAAGCGGAAATAAACACGTGGTGGATTGCTAAATCTTGTTCACTACATAACTACTTATTAATTACTTTTTTACTAACTAGATGGTCAGTATGGTCACTGAATTTTCTAATTAACTCTCTAAATGGCGTCAGAGAAATTTGAATTGTATAAGTCCCCATTATAAAGTTAACCCTCAACTGGTACAGTATATTTATGCACGTCTATGTACAAACAGAACTGTTTGAAGTGTAATAAAGAATCCACTTTGAAAGGTTTTTCTATTGTGTTAACCCCCCAATAGTTGTAAAATCACTATTCCACTTTTAACGCAGTGCGGTATCTAAGAAAAAGTATATATTTAACAAGACGCAGGAATGATGAACCGACCTACATACTAATCCCTTGCCAAGTAAAATCGTCCTAACTATACAACTCAGCGTCTATATTTTTGCTAGATTCTTACTAGTATACTGATTCTTGTGAGTTAACAGTTTCTGATTGACTTCATGCTTTAGTAGTTATTTTTGAGTTTGGACGCCCTTTTTAAGAGATTTAAAAAATGAGTAACTATCGCGAAACTAGAGGAATTAGTGGCGCAACTACGTGTCCTTAGTGATGTAAAATGATCAAAAAATTAAGATTTGAAAGTGGACGATGACTGAATGACGCGCCAAATACATACATTACTATTAATAGCCTTTTTGTCGGCATGAAATTATAAAATAATTTGATAATTAACAAAAGTACAGAATTTCAACCATTTACGTGTAAATTTAGAAATAAGAAAATGTTCTTATATTATACAAGAACAATGAATACATATTCTATTTAAAATTATCTAAAATCTCGTGTCTTTCTTCCTGGTTCCACCCCTGTTATCAAGCACCCTCTTCGATCAGGATCTCTTCCCCAGGTCGTAAATATTCTCGTGTGGCACATATGCTGTCGGCGCCACAACACGTACACGTACCGTACGTCTTCCACCTCCATGCTGTCATGTCCACCGCTTCATCAAACCCTACCATAGTTTCATGGCTTCGTGGTTACAATCGTGCTCGTGCCATGCCCAGGGAATCCAAGAAAACCCGTGACAAGCATCCGGGTAATTCTAGGTTATGTCTTGATTATCACAGGGATAGTAAGGGGAAGTGGTGTCTTGTGGCGAGTAAATATCAATTTATACAAGGGAATCGGACGCTACTCAAGATCATTGAGATTTTTGTGGGTATAAAGGTTAGATGGCGTAGTGTTTGAGATGGCGCAGGTGAACTATTTCTAAAATATAAGTACAAATATCATGTAAGAGATGTATAGAGATTGAGTTTTGTGTTAGTAGTTTATTGCCACCAACGTTTCCCGTTTACTTTAAAAATAAGGTAAGTTATTTCATTTTAATTATTTCCCTATGCCTTAAATATTTTCATGCATTTTTTTAATGTTTTGACAAAAATTATAATAGTTGAATTTTGAAGATTTTATTGCTATATGAAGGTAGTAAGATATACAGGGTATAACACCAAAACTGACCACCGCCATTATTTTCTTTATTATTATAGTTACAAAAAAATACTATAGAACAAAGTTATCAGAGACCAAGGGGGACATCCCACTAAAAATGAATTTTTTTAAACCAGTGGTTTTTAAAGTTACATCCCAAAGTTATATTTTTTCAAATAGGATTACAGATATTTTTTATGCTTATTGGATAGCGCATTTTTTTCTGATTTCAACCATGTATTAGTTTTATATCCTTACATAATAAAAATATTGAAAAATATTCAATTGAAATTAAAATAAGTTTGATTTTTATTGTTATTTTTAGTAGGCTATGTATGTAAAAAAATTAAGTTTAAATTAAAACAAAACAAATATTTGTTAATAACTATATATATATATATATATATATATATATATATATATATATATATATATATATATATATATATATATATATATATATATATATATATAGTGTTTTATTTAATTGCCATTCTAAATAATTCAAATTGACAAATGCAAGTTTTGTTTTTCATACATAGCCTACTGAAAAATAACGAAAAAATAACATTTAAATTTCAATTGGATTTTTCTCAATATTTTTAATATGTAAGGATATAAAACTAATACATGGTTCAATTCAGAAAAAAAAACGCTATCGAATAAGCATAAAAATTATACCTTGTTCCATTTAAGCCATTCAGTATTGCGGAGCATAGGGAATAGCTTTGAACTCTCTGATTGGCTAAAATTAGAGACAAGAGACAAGTTTACCCAATGTAATTTCGGCTATTTCAGATTTGCGCTGTTGCCAGTGCCATCTACTGAATGGCTTAAATGGAACACAGCATAGTATAATCCCATTTGAAAAAATATAACTTTGTGATGTAACTTGAGAACAACTGGTTTAATAATATTTTCCTCTCTAATGGCATGTCCCTCTTGGTCTCTAACGACTTTGTTCTATAGTATTTTTTTGTAACTATGAGTGCGTGCGTGTGTGTGTGTGTGTGTGTGTGTGTGTGTGTGTGTGTGTGTGTGTGTGTGTGTGTGTGTGTGTGTGTGTGTGTGTGCGTGCGTGCATGCGCGCGTGTGTGTGTGTGTGTGTGTGTGTGCGTGCGTGCGTGCGTGCGTGTGTGTGTGTGTGAGTGAGCAATGAGCTCTAAGTAAAGTATCATTTCCGATTGATCGTTTGTAAACAAAATCTAATTTGTTGTTCCAATACGAATTTTTGGATTATATTTTATTGTTTTTCCTCGAAAATCTGGTAAGAGCTTCAAATTAAGTACCACTTCCGGTTTATCATATAAGTATAGTCAAAATCTGATATGTTGTTTTAAATTATACACAAGTTTTAAATACCAAATTTGATAAGTTTTAGATCATATTTTATGTAGTTTTTCAAGAAAATCTGTTTATAGCATTCTGCAATGTACTACTTCCGGTTTAGCAATCTTAGAAAAAATCTAATATGTCGTTCTCATTAATATAAAAGTCTTAAATACCAAATTTGAAAAGTTTTGGATTGTGTCAATATATTTTTCACGAAAATATGTTCAGAGCTTCAAATAAAGTATTACTTCCGGTCTATCCATTTTAGCCAAAATCTAATATGTTGCTCCCCTTCATATAAAAGTTTTAAATATCAAATTTGGCAAGTTTTGGAATATATAATATATTTTTCACGAAAATCTTTTCAGAACTTTAAGTAAAGTATCACTTCCGGTTTATCAAATCATACACATACACACACGCACGCACGCACGCACGCACGCACGCACACACACACACATACATACATACACACACAAACACACACGCACGCATGCACGCGTGCTTACACACACACACACACACACACACACACACACACATACACACACACACACACACACACACATCGTAAAAATAGTGAAAACGTGTTGTGGGGACCCTAATTCGTGCTTACTTACTGAAAACTCACCATCGAATTTTTGAACCGATAACATTACCTCTCTTACCTTCGGTATGACGGGAGGTAATTACATTATTGTTTTTCACTTTTGTCATTTCCATAGCACTCCATGCATTGTATTATAAAACATTAAAAAATATTTTGTCTAACTTTAAAACGTTTTATTCAAATATCAATTTATTGACATGATTGTATAGCATTTTTCAGCAACAAAGGGTATATTGCCATTTAAGATTTAAAAGTGAAGAGTGGTGGAGGTGAGTTGAGTGAATAAAAAAAAAAATATTAGTAAAATGTGGCCCCCTACATGTTACAACATATAAGTAGCGCAAACCGGATAAACTTATCCAGAGTTGTGCAAATTATTTACGTCGAGTAATTTACTTAGTTTTCTACATGTAAAAAACTCTTGTAAAAAACTCAACTTCAATGTAAAAAAACCTATGTAAACAACTTAAAAAACTAAAACTTACTCGTATCTCGTATATAGTTAAGTTCGAACACCTAACGGTAAGTATTTATTTTTATTAGACTGCTGAAACATAAAACTGACACTGGCAGAGCTACATTGCGCAAGCCACGCGCAAGCGCAGTTGGAGTTTTTACGTTTTTGACGTTTTTTACATGAATTACAGTTATTTACACCAATTTTGTATAAAAGCAAACATATTCGTAAAAACACAACTCGGTGCCTGTCACAATCCGTTTCCAAGTTTCTATTACGTAATACATTTTTTGAGCAAATAAATTATTCTCAAATATTTGATGTGTAAATAGATTATTTAGTTTTTTTAATAAAATCAGTTCAGAAAATATTTCTTTGAATTTACTTCGTTTTTATCACCAATATTTATCACACCGTCCATACACCTTTCAGGCAGAATAGAAAGACAATTTAAATTCACTTTGCTCTTTATATTTAAAAAATCTTTAACTTCAGAATGTATGGTCTAATAAATTATTTACAATTATTTTAAAAACCTTCAATCTTACCAATATACGACTTGTATAAATTGGAAGCACGTACGTACCTGTAACAAAAAAATGCATAAATTAGTATTAATTGGCATACAATTAATTGTGACATGCGTTATGATAAGGAAGACAAAAAAAAGTTAATCTGGCCAGTTTATTACTTTCCCGCATTCAAATTCTTATTTTATATAAAGAACATTCAACAATAGGTGCGTTCGGTTATTCAGTTCTGTGCACACATTTTTAATAATTTGCACAGTAAGCGTTGGGTTATTCACTTCTGTGCACTCTGGGTTGCACAGAACGCGTTCGGTAAATACTGCGCTTTGAAGATTGTGCATGCACAGTTCGCCCGAGCTCTGGACGTGTGGCCGTCTGTGCACGTTCGAGTAAGCGCGCAAAGTATGAAGCGAGAATCGGTTTAGATCTGAGAAGTATGCAAATTTTCACTAATTTTGTAAATATATAAGCTATTACATTAATTAATATTTACCGGAAGTTTTCTTGGTTTTCTAAACACCCTATTAAAATCATTCCCTCTTTTTTCAAGCCATTTTCTCATGTTCTTAAGTTTTTTTTATATATTTAATGTAGTTCGCGAACAAGAGTAATTTTATATTAGGCCCGGTTTTTTCACCTCTTGATAAAATGCCATTTAATTTATCTGCCAGATAAAAGAAAAATATCGGATCATATAATCAACGTGTATATAATCTTGTTAATTTACGCTTTAATATCGATGAGATATTTTTGTTTTGTGTGGCAGTTAAGTTATTGATACTTTAACCAGAGGTGAAAAAACCGGGCCTAATTCTTCTAAAGTATCGGGATACATTCGAAAATGAGTTTTAAACTGCCCTTCAGACATGTATTTGGTATTGTTCAGCATAATTATTTACTTTTTCTATTCTAAACTATTTGAATCATACCATACTCCCCTTCTTAGTCCGACTCTTCGAAAAATATTTTTAAGAAAACGAAAATCCATATTCAGCCTTGTATCAAACACATACGGTTAATATAAAATCGATATTAGTAATAATAATCTGCACTTACACAGATTTTCAATTGCTAAATCTATCTGTCACGAAAGTATCAAACGCACAGGCTGCACAATTCGTTCTTTTAATTCCAATCTGCACAGAGTACACAGTGATCACGTGACACGACTCATGCACAGCACAGCTCAAGCACAGCACAAAATAACCGAACGCACCTAATATTACCTAATACTCGTAGTAAAGATTTCTTATTCTAATTTTTAAAATATTGCCAATATTTTTTCTTCAGTTCTATTATTTAAACTCATGCCATAAATCTGACAATTACGATAGGGTATTTGACATGAAATTAATTAAATTGTACATATTCATCTAATTATGTTTGCAAAATTATTATTATATATTTTTTTATTGTTAATACGTTTAAAATCGGCTTTTCAATTTTTGTTTCAAATTTCCCGCTAAAACGCTCTTGATCATGACGCCACGATCTAGTAGTTTAGTAAATACTTTGTAAACATACGAAGCTCTTTAGTGTTTATCTGTATTTTCTTTTCTCTACACACCACTTATACGTTTCAGAATAAGTTTTTTGAAGGAAAATACAGATAAACACTAAACAACTTTTTATGTTTACAAAGTATTTAGAAAACTACTATGATGTCATGAGCGACAAAAACGTTTTAGCGGGAAATCTGAACTAAAATTTAAAAACCCTATTTTAAATGAATTAACGATTAAAAAAATATATAATTATAATTTTTCATCTATAATGAGGTGTACATGTGCAATTTAGACAAAAACTTGTCAAATACCTTATTGTATACGAAAATTCGGATGTTCGGGAGATGACGTTCGTGAAACATCTTCATTAGAGCTTTATTGTTTTATTGAAATCTGCTTAAAATAATTTCACATCTAGAACGACGAAAATATACATAAATTAATGAGTATTAGTGAAAAATTTTTGTTTCAAATTGATTAGGTCGCAAACTACAAGCGATTAAAATTAATTACTAATTAGGTATGACGCGTTAGGTCCTAAGAATTTGATTGATCGCCTGATTTTAAAAACGAGATTCGCGCGTCTGCTGCGTCCACCTTTGAAAGATTATGAACTGTCACGTTGTTCTATAACCTAACAAAAAAATACAGTTTTATGTTTCATGAATTTGTTTAATTATAATATCTAGTAATATTAACAATAATAATGTATTTATAATTAAATCAATTTGTAATATATATTAATTAATATAATAATATTAACTAATCAAAACAGACAACACTAGTGCCATCCGCCGTCATACTTTGTGTCATAATATTGTCAAACTGTTTCAATGTTCTATAATTTCTTAAGAAAAAATATGCTGTAATTTATGTTATTTATGCTAAATAATAATTTCTTTCTGAATATAACATATAAGTTTTTATATAAAAATATTTCAGCTATGCAAACATGAAAAAATCCGTTCTCTCTAGAACTAACAGTTTCTCGACCATTGGAAGTACCAGCTACGTCACGCAAGAAATTCTTAACTTTAAAAAATCATTTCTCGCTTATTACGTAAAATTTTAAGTCGCATTTGCACTAAATTCTTATTTCATCCTGTTCTTACAGGCAAAATTTAAAAAAATGATATAGGGCCCTATTAGATAACAGACAAGCTTGTACACTCTCTATTTTATAGTGGATGGACCATCCACGCCCAGCTATAGCATAGGCCCACAAATATGAAAAAATCTACAATTTATTAAATTATTTGCAAAAAACTTCCGTACTTTCGAAACTGCATACATAAATAAAATTAATTATTGTTCGTCTGATTGTAAACTGCAATGCAGAACAAACATACATATACACCACAAAAATAAAATAAAAAATGATCTAAGAGTACAACGAGTTTAAATTATATTTTAAATGCACTTTCTTTACTGTCAATTGAAAGAACATTACATTAGCAAAATCTAAAACGACAGTAAATTTAAATATTACAATAATGAGTGTCTGGTTGCGAATCTGGAGAACCAGGTTCGATCCCGACCGACGCCAAATATTTCGAATTTTAAATGGCACCAAATTAACCCCTGTAGGGCACTCTCCACAATACGCCGTGATGATATATATATATATATATATATATATATATATATATATATATATATATATATATATATATATATATATATTAAAATTACTTTAGGTGTGTTTAGGAAACTAATATGATATAACAAAATTTCAAAATATTAAATATTTAATTTACAAAGATTATAGGTACAAAAGATAAATCCCATTTTTTATAAAAAGTTAATAAAAATGATTTATTTATAAAACATTATTTATTAAATTTTAAAAATTAATGCAAAAAAACATCTGTTATGTTATTTCATGTTTTTGGGTTTTATATTATAACGCCAAGTAATAAATTTTGGTTGTAAAAATGAGTTATTTTAAAAACTTTTACGATGTTCAAAATAAATATTATTTTTTAGATGTTTATACTCAGATTATTTTTTCAAGATGTCTATGGTATTTGGAATGTGAAATATTCCAAATATAATTTTAAACCCCCTCAAATATGGAGAGTATAAAAATTCAGAAGCGGGATTTCATAAGATTTTGCCACCCTTGTAGATCCTCGATATTGCGCGATCAGGGTTGACCAAGAATTCTAATAAAACGATCAATTATTTATGTTTGAACGAGGGGTCTCCGTATTTGTTTTTGAGGGTGAATTTCAAATAAAGCCCTTAATTTCATCCAATCTCTTACGGGGCGTTAGGAATGCTGCGGAATTTATGTAATTCTTTCTTAAGGGTGGCTCCAGTACCAAGAAAGTATATAGCATATGGTTTCTTGGGACTAAAACACATTATGGAAATTTTCATGAATATAGTAAACATGAATTTTTCGCAAAACAATTTGATCGTGTTGAATATTTGATGCGGTTTTATAAATATTAGATGTGGACATGTGTATAGGGATTACATTTAGAATGCCCGTTATAAAATAAATCATGTTCGTGGTATAAATATACTTCGTGTTATCAATGAAATGAATCGTGACCATGACTCATGCAATGATGCGAGTGGGAGATAATTTTGTTAAGGTAATTTTTCGGAAAGGGTTGCTTGAACTAATGCAAACTTCATGTTCCTTAATAGATTTATGTAGCTGCATTTCTCATCACTGTAATTACAAAATACAGTGAATCTCGTTTATCTATGTAAATACCAAAGTGTAAAAGCCCTGCAAAACAACGCAGGGTTTCATGTTCCATGTTACGTCGTTAATATGTAAATTAATAAACTAAAGGCCCATCTACACTGTATAACATATAATCGGTGGCGTACGCAGAAAATTTTAAGGAGGATTTTCAAAGTAAATTAACTTTAAAAAGTTAGTGTTTCATTAATTTTGTGTATGTATTTTAAATAAATAAGTGCCACACATTTATATAATAATCATAAAAGTATACGTCTTCAGGGGGTTTAGCTAAAGCGTCTAAAACTTCGTCAGCGTATAAGGAAGCACACAATTCTTGGTGAATGTTCATTAACGCTAAGCCATTCAATCGCTGCTCTGCCCACAATGCAGATTCGAATCATCTGATTACTAGCTTCCATCTGATTTGTTAAATCCTTATACCCGTATTGATTTCCCCGGATTTATACTCACAAAATCCTTAGTCAAGTTACACTATACCTATACATACTATCAACGGACTAGTGGCAACTATCTAGCTCTTCGAAAAATGCATAGCATGTGTTGAACAATAAAGCGCAGATGCACTACATCAGGATTTAAAAGGCGCGCAATTTTGAAATGCGGTAATATAAATGTTCGGTTTTTTCGAAATTTCGGTGAGGGATCTATCCCCCTAATCCCCCCTCTTTGCGTACGCCACTGATTGTAATACATGTTATATAACAATTTTTTTTAACATTGCTACAACTTTCGGACATCCCCATATATTTTTATAAATAACTTCTACAGTTGAGGAAGCCTTATGTAATTATTTCAAATAGAGAGAAAATAAATAAAAGTGCGTGGGTGAATATTTATTAGACATCTATTGCTTAGCGGATCTTTTATCGTATTAATGGTAATGTGTGTTTATCAATGAACAACCAAAAACAATCGAGGACATAACGTACGAGTATTATTTTAAACATTCTATATTTGTATATTCAATTACATTTGCACAAAAACAGAAAGTCTATATCAGTTTGAATACGAGCAAACCATGTTTAGTACAAAAAGTATGAAACAAATTATCGTGGTTTAAATCTTAAATATATTTAGGTAACCGAATTTAGCCAATAACTTCCTACAAAATAAAATAAAAACTAAAATACTGCATCTGCTGCCAGTTGTAGTTCGATGAATGCATTATTTCTTATTAAAGAGTAAACAAGTTTTTCTCGAAATAAAACAGAAAAGTAAACTTTTCAATAAGAAATGAGCAATACAACGTGTTTGAAAGTTCAAGTTTCATATGTCAACAGTCATTCCACTAAGTTTAGTTATAACTTAGGACTGTCAGATTGAAGAAATTTTTGGGAACAGATTGTTTAGTTGATCCTAACCTAACCCTGAAGTTTTGGCGTAAAATAGCAGTGGTTAGTTATGTTAAACTAGTTGAAAAACTTGTTAGTAGTAGTGGTTCACTAATTAGTTTGCACTATGAACTTTCCTGTCACATATTCATAATGTCATGTTGGTAGTCAGATTTTAACCCTAATTATAGAAGTTATTATTCCATTCCATTAGTCCATTTCAGATTTAGAGATACGAGTCATATTTTAAGTATACATAATTATACCTTATTTCATTTTGCAATTTGAAGTGTGATTAAAGTAAAAATACACGTACAAAATTTGATTTTTCTAAGAAGCAATGTAAATGAGTATGAAAAAAATCAAGTAACGTAGAGTAATCAAATATCGTTTTTTACGAAATTACAATTTAAAAAGACACGTAATCTACTAATAACTAATTTTCGCTAAATATGGAATATAGGAGCTATTGCTAATACAGGACACTTTTGAATTACAATAGCTGTTTTTTCGCGACACACTGGTTTGAAGCTGGTTCATAGTGCTTTAAAACATTTCATTTTCTCGATTGAATCGATGCAAACAATGACGTCACACTCGAACCGTATTCAAACACAAGAGTCTAGTCGTCACAGAAGCAGAGCCCCGAAGTAGCACGATGTATGTTCCAAGCGCCCGCAAAACCCGGGTCGTTATATTAGTTTTTAAAATAAGTTTAAAAAACAACAACAGTTTTCTACAACCTTTTGATAATGTGTCAGCGTTATATTCAATATTTTGCATTATATATTATTTTCATATGATTTATAAATTTTAACAAAACTAATTTTTGTTGGTTATCTGTCGAACTTACTGGTTTAAACAGTGCATTTTTGATTTTTGCGACTCACATATTAATGACGTCATGGTTGAATATAGTTTGAAAACATACATTAATACGGATCATCCCCAAAAAACAGCTAATATAAAAAGTGACACAAAATCCAAATCTACTAATAACTTATATTCGCTAAAAATGACAGATGGAGGTATTACCAAGTCACCCGCGATATAATGTTTTGAATAAAATTTTCTAAATGGAATTTATATAAAATATGTATATGTACTTATAAAATTATGCTGGTCATATCAGATTCTTTTTTTTTCAATAGAGGTGTCCGGAGTTACATGATCTCGAATCAGCCGAACCTCTTATATGCAAACGTTTGAACCATCATTCATATTGAATTGTGTATAAAGAAACTTTCCATAGATACCGTAAAGTGGAGTCATTTTGTGTGTATATATATATATATATATATATATATATATATATATATATATATATATATATATATATATATATATATATATATATATATATATATATATATATATATATATATATAGGCAGTCCGTCTATAAATAAACCAACAAATATCTCGCTTATTATTACTATTAGCGATTTCAACTATATAACATAAATTATAGTATGTTAACTCCTCTATAAAATTTCGGAAGTAGATCACTATTATTACTTCCGGTTTCGGAGAAATTGATAGCAACTTTTAACTTTCAAATGAAACACCCTATATATTTTTTCGACAATCGAAACAGTCTTCTTTATTGTGTGATAACAAATCTACATGCATGTTATTTTTATTTTGTATCTCACTAAATCAAGATGGACCTAAAAAATAGAAGAAATTTGTTCTTGTACTATTAAAAATTCAACATATATTTTTACTTGATTTTCAAGTATTATCATTGCGACTGTCGTCAACAGAATAACAGAAACAAAAATTTCACATCTCTTTCACATCCCTACCCTACCCTACGAATGCGGTCAAAAATACCATTACTCTGACCTTCGGAAAAATCCTTCGGCTGTGGCAATATGCTAACCATAATTTCGGAGAAATGAGGAACCTTTGTTTCCAGCACTTCTAGTATTTCTAAAATTTTACAAATAACGTATAATTTTCCATTTGTTTATATCCTTATAAATCTACACACCGTCAGTTACGTTCTGTTCTAGTTTTTCATATACGGGTAATTAATACTTTAAATCACTGTTTACCTATGATTCCAATGAAATTTTATACATATTACATTATTACTAATGTAAAATCCATATTTTTATGATAGGTAATGCACTGCAAATTGAACGCAGAATATACATACAACTCGAATCAAATGTTATAAAGGTAAAAGCACCTACTTAATTTACTTACAGTGCAATACAGATGCCTTGAATCTGTCCTACCAAAATTTTCTACCTTTTTCTTACCATCTTTCGACCTTCCTACCCTATATCAACTCAAAGGAAGATTCAACGATTCAAGTGGAAATTCATCTTCCCTGTTTCTACCCCAAAACTTTACAGTGTACTGAAAATTTTCAATATTTGGTCTGTTACTTAAATATTTTTTAAATTAAAAACAATAATACTTACGATTGTTCTTTCTAGGTATTTACATATGAACGGGTTAGTGTTACAACTTGATGTATTCAAAGACTTTACGATTCATTATACAGTAGTGCTACATGGAAAACAAAATTTATCCGTAGAAAAATTAAAACCACCCTGTGAAATCAAAGTAACCCTATTTTACGGTATGCTGATTTTAATTCAACAATGCACCCTGTTTACACTTTATTTATAGCCCTGCAAAAACAAATAATAATAATAATAATAATAATAATAATAATAATAATAATAATAATAATAATAATAATAATAATAATAATAATAATAATAATAATAATAATAATAATAATAATAATAATAATAATAATAATAATAATAATAATAATAATAATAATAATAATAATAATAATAATAATAATAATAATAATAATAATAATAATAATAATAATAATAATAATAATAATAATAATAATAATAATAATAATAATAATAATAATAATAATAATAATAATAATAATAATAATAATAATAATAATAATAATAATAATAATAATAATGATAAATTCAATATTAATATGTTTTTTTGATTTATCCCCTTCAGAATGTCACATATTTGCAAGACAAAGAAAAGCCTTAAAAGGAATGGGTGGTAGCATGAACATGTGATTAAAGGTAATTAGCGAGGAGTTGACTTGCAGTGTTTCAACACTGTCACTCGATTATGAATTATATTAGGGAAAAAACTTCAAATAGCAGTTATAGAAAAATTAGTAGTACGTAACTTTTATTTGAATTATTTTTCTCTAACTAAAATAATCCATAAACAATCGACAGGGTATAACACTGCTAGTCAACTCCTCGCTAATCACCCTTTCATCACTTGCATACCAAGAAAACGATATTTTCTCAAAGAGTAAATTTATAAACACAGTGCATGGGAGAATGGAAATGACGAATGATTATGATGAATAAAATATTATTTTGCAAATATTTCGGATTCTTTAAAAGTATACCAGAATTTTATCAATATCACCTGGTAGATATATCTATTGCTTGTATTATTATTGTATTTGTTTGTTTCTCAAGGCTCATTGATTAAATCAGAAGTTCAATATGAAAGACAACCTTCGAATGTCATTCAAATATAAGGTACATCAAAGAAACCCTTATGCTATCAAAACTGCATGATGAGAATTTGCCTTATTTCAATAATAATTTATTAAACCTATATTTCAATATGTATACCTACTTTACAAATTACAATACATATTGAAAATAAATGACAAATACTTACATAAATATTCAACAAAAAATTAAATTATGCTTTCTAAATATTTTAAATTATGTATGTGAAAATGACCTTTTTAACTTTATCGCCGACAATAAAGATTCATTTATAAAAAACATCATCTTGAAACGTTACAACATTTTCACGAACTAATGAATTTTAAAATTTTATATAAATAAAACGAGAGGAAAAACATATTTCGTCCACAATTTAGATACAAACCCCTTTAACTCGTATTATTATTGTACATCTAATTGCACAAATACGAAATTATTTTTAATGTATTGTAGAAAATTTAAGTATGAGTACACATTATAAATTTTAATTATTTGAATTATTTCAAATGTAAATAAATTCAGGTTTAACTTATTCATTTGAAAATATTGTCAAAATATTATTTGTCAAAATAGTATTTTCTGTACAAGCATGTTACTTGCAATGCATATTTTTTTTTTCTACGAAAAGCATGAAATGAAAGTTTTGCATATTTCATATTTTTATTTATTTATTATTAACTGTAGAATAGGTAGCAATATTTGCAAAATAAAGAATAACATTGCACATGTTTCAAACTATAAATAAAGTATAAAATTGAATGGAATCCAAAAAAATGTGATTTCTCTGTTCACACAATATAGGCTCAATGTTTCACATAAATTTTAATCTGACTTCAGTTTTCATGTTTTCATTTTAAATTTTTTTTACCCAATGCATTTATTAATATTAATTTGAAAATACATTATCTTCTTATATCCAAGTTTGAAGCGTATAATTTAGTAGGCGGTTTATTTTACTTACTATTGTAGTAAAACATTTCACATTCACAATGCAGTAGTAGGTACACTGTGTGAAACAAATTTTCAGACAATTCAAAAAATTTTGATGCACTTTATTGAATAAATTATTCCAGTTTAAGAAATTACGTAACCTTTAAAATATATTTAAATTATTGTTATCGTTGTTTTCTTAACTATAATTTCAAGTATATTATTTGCTTAAAATAGGTCATATAATCAACTAAAGACGATATCACACATATCTGCGACTTATAACAACATTAAGCAAAAATTATATTAGTCAATTTTGGTTGTTGGAAACTGAACTGGTAACTTAGTTTTCTTTTACTACAGTTGAAAAAATTAATTATACTTGTCAACCGCACATATTTGTTTATCATCGGGCTAATGTATAAATAACTAGCAAAGTTAACATTTAATTCATCCCATATTTTCTCAAATTAAACTCCTCTTGTATTTTGATTCACATCATTTACGTAGAAATTGAGTTAAATCGTCAACGTTCTACATTGCCATTCTTGCTGTAAAAAATAAACTAAAAGTGCGATCCTAGAGAAGATGCTGACGGTACAAGAGACAGGATACAATGGAAAAACTTCGTGCGCGAATAAAGACTCAAACACTACACCTAACGCTAGAAGCGTATCTGACTATAAATATTAACTAACCTCTAAATAAGTTAACTAAAACTATTATAATTACCCCTTAACCTTAAAATTAATTTTAATAAAAACTAGATACGTATTTCGAGAACTAAGTTCTCATCATCAGTAATACAACAAGTGAAAAGTTAAACAGAGTAGTCAAGATTACTCAACATGTCAACCATGCCAGAGGTCCTAACAACTCTGAAAAACAAGGGAGAGAACTGGGATTATATAGGGATGGGAGTCACAGGTGAATGATTACCTATAAACTAAGATAATTTTCGTCCAATAATGAGTCATTAAATATTAAATCGTCCAATAAAATTTAACTTTGTAATAAATTGAAAAGTTTTGAGTTTGGTATGGGGCCGAGATCTGCGTTCATCAAATTATTTTTATATTTATTTATTATTAAACTCTCGTATGCATCTAAATATCTATCATTATTAATATGTTTTAAAAGTTTAATATTAGAATTGTTAACTTTGTGATTATTAATGAACATATGTTGAGCTACGCTAGATTTTTCTGGATTACCGCTTTTTAGATGATAAAAATGTTCTTTAAACCGAGTGTCAATTTGTCTTTTAGTTTGACCGATGTAAACTTTATTACAATCATTACAACTAATTTTATAAATACCGGATTTTTTGTTAGTATCTATTTTATCTTTAGGATTACCTAATAACGATTTAATGGTATTATTTGATTTGTAAGTTACTGTTAAATTATGATTTTTAAAAATTTTGTTTAAACTTTTGGAAGTTTTATCGCACGGTAGTGTTATGTATTTATTATTATTTTTATTATTAGATGGCGTTAGCGTTGTAAAATTAGAAATGGATTGGCGATTTTTAAATTTATGAACTAATTTATCGATAGTTTTAACCGGGAAGCCGTTATACTTAGCTATTTCTTTAATATAGTTTAGTTCAGTTTTAAATCGTTTTTTGTTTAAAGGAAATTTAGTTAATCTGTTTATTAAGAAATTAAACGAAGCTAATTTATGTTGCCAAAAATGATTTGAGTCAGCCGTTATAAATCTATTAGTGTTCGTGGATTTTCTATAGATATCAAAATCTAATTTGTTCTTGTTTCTAATAACCAGTACGTCCAAAAAAGGTAACTGTTCATTGGTTTCTTTTTCGATTGTAAATTTAATTGATGGGAAAACTGAATTTAAACTGTCCAGAAACTTTTTCAAATCGCATTTATTGGTATTAACTATGGCAAAAATATCATCTACATATCTAATCCAAACTCTAGGAAAATAATTGTTGTTTTTCTTAAACTCAATTTCGAAATACGTATCTAGTTTTTATTAAAATTAATTTTAAGGTTAAGGGGTAATTATAATAGTTTTAGTTAAATTTAGCCTTAGACTCCATCTATTATTAATTTCTAAATAAGTTAATCATTTTATTTACAAACACTTATTAAATACTGCAGTTGAAAAGCGGATGGTTGCAGAAACGGGGAATTTACTGTAATTACTTTCTTCTACGCAACTACAACCCCAGAGTTGGCAGTGTTCAACTTTGGTTGCTGACTTCGTAACTGGCAATTATATTTGTGTTCTGACATGGTTATGATCTTATTGTTATAATTAAAAATATTTACTGTAAACAAAAGACTTAATTTGAAAATAATTTGGATAAATATCCTAAATTCAGTATATTCTGTTAATATTTTGAAATATACCTAACCTGATTTTTTTAAAGTGAGAGTTGCATTAAGTTTACAAACAACGAAATACGGAACATGGTTATATTTGGTATAAGGTGCAAGAATATCAAAAAATGAAAGGATATATGTATAAGATTAAAAAATGGAGCAATGGAATTATATAAATAAGCAGAAAGTACAAAATAAAAATAAATAAAATGTTATTAATAATTAGACATGTGAAATTCTGCGCATTATTCCGGTGAATACTTACTAAAAACTATGAGTGAGTAAATTTGGGATATTTCTCGATTTAAACAATTACTCGAATTCTCAGTTATACTAAATTTATTTTCTTACACAACCGATGTTTCAGTACACTCTTGTACCTTCATCTGGGTAAGTAAGAACGTACAAAAATTTATATCTCATATACACAAAATACATTCATTCGTTTCTACCAGTGTTGCCGCGGATGTTGTTTTTTGTGACATCTGCATATGCAGATGCAGATGCGGATTTTCTCACTTGACATCTGCAGATGCGGATGTTAAAATAATAAATGGTAAAATTTTATTAATAAAACATATATACAAAAAAATGCAACTATGTAAAATTTTTGTTTGTAACTTAAATAATAATAATTAAAATAATATTAATAATAATAGCAGGTTTTATCTAACAATTAAAATCTTAAGCATAAGGGAAAAGGCTTCGCAATCCAATAGGGCTGTTGCAAGAATTTTATATAACTTCTAAGTATTAAATTTTAAAAGATATTGTTCTTTATAGGTACCGGGTGTCTTAGTCCGACCGACACATGGGCGATTAACATGTAAAATTAGTTAATTGTGAATAGTATCTCCCCAGTGCAAGATATTAAGATGAAATTTTGCATGCTTATCCGGGGATATTTCTATGGATTTCAATTCAAATCAGTCAATTTACAAGTGTAATATTAGAATAAATTAAGAAAAATTGTAGAAGTACCATGAATGTTATTCATATCTTGAAAATAATAGTATCTAAGCAACAGCTCTGATAGAGTAGGGGTAACGTGCGCGCTTCACAATTTAGAGAGTCGGGTTCGAAACCAACCGACAGCAATATTTATTTTTTAATTTTTTCTTTTCAAAATAATTTTTATTATTAGTATGTTTTTAATCTTTTATTAATATTTAATTTAATAAAGTGGATACATTGTACGTAACAAGATTTATTTATTTAAAAAATATTAAATCGTACCTACTAATTACAACATTAAAATTTAAAAATTATAATAAATATGCAAAATGGCCGCCGTTTTGCGCTAAGCAAAATCCGAGACAATCGTAACATTGCTGTCTCACGTTGCTTAGCTGTCGATTAGAAATAAGCCTACATTCATTCCTTATTGCCGCTTTCAGGTCTTCTAAAGTGGTCAATTTATAATGGCCGTAAATTTTTGATTTTAAATGACCCCAAAGAAAAAAATCTAAGGGGCTTAGATCAGGAGACCTTGCCGGCCAATTAATTGGTCCATTTAAACCAATCCAAGAATCTGGAAATGAATTGTCCAAATATTCTTTGACAATTTGCACGTTATGCGCTGGACACCCATCCTGTTGAAACCATATCCTCCCCATATTTAATTCTGTAAGTCTAGGCCCAACTACTGTTTCCAATAATTCTAAATATTTTGGACCGTTCAATGTCCCTTCAATAAAATATGGTCCAATAATGTGTGATCCCAAAATTCCCGCCCAAACATTAACCTTCTGGGGATATTGTGTTCTTGATAAATTTTGAAGAGTTGGTTTATCTTTTGACCAGTGGCGAAAGTTTTGCACATTCGGTTCGTTATGAAGAGTAAATGTGCATTCATCGGTATAACAGAGGGAATACAAAAAGTTTCTGTTTTCATTGGCTTTATCCATAATTGTTTCACAATAAGTTGCTCTTCTTTCTTCGTCGCCGTCTCGCAATTCTTGATGGTTACCTACTTTGTAACTTCTAAATCCATTTTTCTTAAGTATTCTAGCAATTTTTGTTCTACTTATTCCACATTCCATTTGTAAACTTCTTAAACTAATAGTAGGCTCCACTTCAACCCGCGCAATTATTATTTCTTCAAATTCATTTTCAATTGGTTGTATTTCCTGCTTTGTGTGATTAGCAACACACCCAGTTTCTTTAAATCTGTTAATAATACGCCTTACACGGGATTTATTAACTACTTTTTCTGGATTTTCGGCAGAAAATACATCAGCAGTTTGCTGTAGGCTATTACCAATGTGAAATAATTTCACAATACGAATTTTATCTTTTGTAGTTAAATCCATATTATTTAAATAACACTAGCAACAAATAAAGATAGTACAATACAAATCTGCATTTGACGTTTGATTATTCAAATCAAATGTTCTCGTTTTTTTGTTTTCGTCAGGGCTAACTATAATTTGAAGAAATTTAATTTATAATAAACCAATAAAGCAAATAATAAAATATTTTTTAAATAAATAAATCTTGTTACGTACAATGTATCCACTTTATCAAATTAAATATTAATAAAAGATTAAAAACATATTAATAATAAAAATTATTTTGAAAAGAAAAAATTAAAAAATAAATATTGCTGTCGGTTGGTTTCGAACCCGACTCTCTAAATTGTGAAGCGCGCACGTTACCCCTACTCTATCAGAGCTGTTGCTTAGATACTATTATTTTCAAGATATGAATAACATTCATGGTACTTGTACAATTTTTCTTAATTTATTCTAATATTACACTTGTAAATTGACTGATTTGAATTGAAATCCATAGAAATAGTATCCCCGGAGAAGCATGCAAAATTTCATCTCTTGCACTGGGGAGATACTATTCACAATTAACTAATTTTACATGTTAATCGCCCATGTGTCGGTCGGCCTAAGACAGCCGGTATATATCACGATATATTCATTAATTTTTTTACAATTAGTGAAATTTTTATATTTTCAAACAGTCACGTGATCTGAAACAGAATGTGACGTCAGAGTACATACGCTTAACATGTGTTAAACTATCGCCTACTTTTATTTGTATAAATAGCGTAGGTAATGAACATACTGTTTTTCTATTGGCTGTGACTGACGTCTTGTATGTAGAGTCGTTCGCTTTAAGAATATGCCCAGGACGTCAATGTTTGTGTGCGCGAGAATATTTTAGATATGCCCATCAACAAACAGTGGCGTGGCTAAAAAATAGACTTTTCCTATTTCCAATTTGAATAAATGTAAATTTTTTAAATTGTGAAGTTGGTAACTCACTCTAAGTATCGAATTAATATCTTTTATTGTAATTGTCATTATCTATCATTACTCATGGAAAATTACTAAAATTAGATTTTTTATAGAAAAATATTTACATCGAACAGTAAAGAACCCTTTTAAATTAAAATTCAAGTTATTTATTTCCAGGTTTATAAAATGATAAATTAAAATTGTAACTCTAACCTACCGTTGTCAAAATCTCAAAATAAATTAAATTTCACATGTTTATTGAACACATTGTCAGTATTACCAACCTTGATATTTTAATTTTATTTTCAATAATAATTTTGAAGTAAAAGTAAATTAATGTGAAATAGAAATAATAGTATGAAAAACACGTTTTATAATGTCCATTTGTAATACTCGTACTTTGGGTATTGTAATATTATAACATTATTTTTAATATCATTTTTCTCGAAATAATTGTTATACAACCTTATACCATATTTATATCATTGAAATCAGAAAAAAATTCTCTATCTAATGGGCTAAAAAATTATATAGGGTACCATTTAAAAAAATATAATTTTGTTCTGCTGTTTGAGAACCACTGATCGAATTTTCGGTTTGTTATTATTAAAAAATTAGCCCCTTATTCTTGATCATTTCTTGTATATAACATTCTTTTCTAAAGTCATTAGTTCGCCCAAAAATGCGCTGGTTGTTTTAAAGGAAACATATACTGTTAAATCATCATATAATTCATTGTAAATATCTATTACGTATTTGACCTTTTTCTCGATTCATGGAATTAATTCATGTTTCTGTCAGATAACTTCTTTAGCCGATAAAAAAAGTTCCGGGTAACTTATCTGGCAGATAGACAAAATTTCTCTAACCGATAATTTTATCCGAAAGTGGAAAAACGCATTTTTTGTTTTATCCGACAGATAACTTTTTATCTGGAATTTTATCTGAAAGTGAAAAACAGGCCCATAATATGAAATTATGATACTCTATAAGATGCATAAATCCGTTATTTTAACCACGAATAAAAGTACAATTAAGGATTTACTTGAAGCTACATTGTGCGCATATTATAAAAAGAACACAAGTGCGTATAGTGCATAGGTTTAATTAAATCTTAATTGAACGTTCATACGAGAGTAAGAAATGGCAACAAAACAATTTAACAAAATTCGAAATTTACTATTTTTAAAGCAACTATCCTTAGTTAGGTACATGTGACAATATAAAATGTTTGTTGCAGATACTATTCTGTTTCAGGACTGACGTATGTTTCATGAGAAACTATTAATAAAATCTACAACACCGGAATTTATATTGCTCGTTATATTGCCAAAGTACAAAAAAAAACTTTCATTTCATGCTTGCTTGTGTACAATTTTCCACTATTTCGCGTTTTCCGCTTAGATCTCTTCACGCACTCATCTCCTTCAATCAGGTCTTTATTTCTGTCGCCTTACACCTAATCCAATTATCGAGCCGTTCGTGTGTGGAGCCATCTATCAACCGCACACTTTAATCTCGCGACAGAGGTGACATCCTCTTGCACGCCATTGCCCGTCCCCAACCCTACATGCGACGCCACTGATGGGGATTTATCACCCAGCTCTTACGTGTAATTAGAATGAGATGGTGACAGCTACGGCGTAGGGTCTAGATTGAAAAGTGGAAAGTAAATTAAATTTTTATCAAATTTGTCTGGAGACTGAAGTCAGTTTGTTTCGAATTTAATTTCCTTATACAAACATCTGAAGATATAAAGAGATTGCGAAATTTGCCGAAATTATTAAATTGGCGAGATTTATTTTTTACTTCTGTTACGACGGTAATCTGAATTTGGGGTTGAAAATTAATTCCGACTTAATAATATTTAAATATAGAATATAATAAAGCGATACCTCAAAAAAATTTAAATTTCAAGTAAGTACCTATACCTAATAAATTCAATTTTTATCTTCACACTAAATACGTGATACTTACATTGATACATGATAAACAAGAATTGACGTAGCGAAATTTATTTTTCATACTTAAAACGTTCACTACGAATATTTTTTTGGGTTTACGAGGGTCCATCGATGCTTTAATGTTATGATCGTCTTGGTCTGCAAACTCTGTCACGGCTGATACAATCAGTTCATTGGCCAAAAATCGTTGCCTTCCCAGATGTTTTTTGAGTTTCGGAAACTGGTGGAAGCTTTGTGAAGCTAGATATGGTAAGCAGAGAAGATGAAGTACCAAATGAAAGCTGCACAAAAAATTTGAGTCATAGCAACTGTTGAAGTGTGCGCTAGACGCTGAAGCGTTATTTTGGTGGAACAGCTCAAATTCTTTAGCGTTCCAGGTCGTTTTTTTTAATTCTTCACGAAGTTCGAGAAGTATTGTGCTGTAATGATTTGACCTTTAGGAAGGTTTCCTTGGCTCCAAGTTGCAATCCTTCCAATGCGGGAATCATCTTTAAATGTCTCCCTCCCATTATTTGGGTTGTTGTAAACCTTTTTACCATTGAAGGACATGATGTTCCCAAAGTATTGGACATGTCTCCATGAATTTGCTTCAATATTAGTCCTTTTTGTGCAGGAATTGACCAATCAAAGGTTCTTTATTTCTTCAATATTTTTCTGTAAGTCAATGTCAATGCACACCTTATTCCTAAATTTCCAATTAAATCACAAATTAGTGGAATTAACACAACATCAAAAAAAAATAATTGTATATCTAATGCATTCCTCTCTGTATTATGAGATGAACATTTCAAGTCCATGTGCTTCAGTGAGTGTGCATTGCTAAATTTTATCACTTACTTATAATATATTTAAATTATAAACACCTTTGACGGCAAAATATGTACATCTGTAACTGTAAAAAATAATTATTTCTTCCTGAGGATGGTCCTGGGGCCTGTTCCATCAAAAACTTTGCAACTATGCACTTTTCATTTGTCGTAGTGCCACCGTTGATATATTTTTTACATATGAAAAGTGCAAAGTGAAAGTATTTGATTGTTTTTCTTTGGGTAATTTGATTATTTTATATTACTATGATCTGACAATTATATCATTTATCATCTTGATTGTCAATATGTGTTCAAAAATTGATGATAAAATTATTAATGAAAAATATCAATTCTATTTGCTGTCTTTAACGGGAATAAAGTTTCTCACTGCGAAAAGAGAAAATTAGGCTTAGTAAACGATAGTAGACCATGGGCTATTATTAATAAATATTGCAAAACATTTTCTAGGTAGGTATGGAAAATTTTAGAATAACGAAGCTAAATGTGGCGTACAATAGATATTTTTTACGCAAAGACTCAGTTATTTTGAATAGTTTATATTTAGTAGAAAATGATGGTAGTTCTGTGACTAAGCAGTAACATTTAATCATATTTTAGAGTCAGTATTTAATAAATTGTAGTTGCAAACCTAATGCATATGTGAAGCCATATTTAGTAACATTTCTGATTTTCAAGTTTATATAGTCAAAATTAGCCCAAATATAGAAAGAGCTAAAATTTAAAAAAAAATATTTTTTTGCCGTGCCCTTAAAGGAAGCAAGTAGAATTGATTTTTTTTTTCATGAATAACTGCTAAACTCTATCCGTTTTAACTATAGACTGGTGTGAACATAGAAGCAGTTTGATATCGGGGTATTATCCAATCAGAAAACAAGATAAATATGATCGTATTTTCACACCACTCTAAAGTTAAAACGCATAAAATTTAGTAATGTCAATTTTTTCATAATTTTATCTCCACTTTTTGAACACATATTGACAATCAGGATGATAAATGACATATAATTTTCAGATCATATTAATATAAAATAATCAAGTTATCCAAAGAAAAACAATCAAATACTTTCACTTTACACTTTTCATTTGCAAAAAATATATCAACGGTGGTACGATGAAAAATGCAAAGTTGCAAAGTTTTTGGTGGAACAGGCCCCTGGTAAGATCGAAACGGCGAAGTAAATAATAAATAAATAAATACATGACTGCATCCCAGACTTTATTTTCCTAATATCCAAATCCAGTCAAGAAACTACTTTTCTACATTTCAATTCACCTTTGTAATTGCGGTGCGATTATATACGATTAGACCCTAACTTGCCGAATTCGACTCTGAAATAAGTAAGATCTGAACCTGAATAATAATTGGAATAAATGGAAATTTAATATAAATGTTCCGAAATGAGATAACCAAAACCGCAGTGATCCTGTTAAATATGATATATTATATATAGCTACTCTAGGCAAAATAAGTTATTAAATTTCTTTCTATAATTTTTTAAGGATTCAAAATAATTAATAACAATTTATCATAAAAGTAAGGTAAAGTTAGAAAAAACTTTCGCCATATTGAAAGAAAAATTATCTTAAAAAATGTTGTAAATTTAGTGCAAATGTGTGAAAACCAATATTCTGTTGCAAGCATGTACAGGTTATTCATGAAGAGTGTGCCAAAATAAAACCATATGTTGGTGGAGTTATATTGAATGAAAAATGTTTTATGACGGTATGTCCAAAAAAAATTCTTTGCAGCCTTTGAAAGTGCATCTCATCAAACACATTTTTATTAATAACTCTGGTACTAGTTGCACTAAAATTTTGAAACTTGGTATGAGGATACTCTACTTATTTAGATGCATGTTTATACTTTCTTTTATTTATGTATCTCAACCAGAGGCGTCTCATGTGGGAAAGCTATGATTGTTTTTTATCGTTATTTTTTACATATTAACATTTTTTCATTTTTACTTATAAAATATGTTATGTATGCGAAATGAATATCGTAGTCGTTGCATAGTTGTGAGAAAAAACAAGACTAATATGAAACACAATAATGACAGTTACTGTAATGAACGAGTTTCATAAAGTGTGTTCCCCCATAATGTAATATTGGTGTCAGAAGTGGGAATATTAAATACAATGCAAAAATACACAAACAGGGCCTCTTGCAAAAACTTGATAAACGCATTAGTTTTTGAGATATTTTAATTTTTATAAAAAATCAATTATTCAAAATATTTAGGTAACAGGTAAAAAACAATCAAGTTACCATAGAAAATAGACCGGAATATAAAAAATAAATGAAATCTATTTATAACTATTGGCAATCATCTTATTTTTATTATGGGTAATTTGATTGTTAATTAACAAAATATGTAAAATGTTAGTGTTATTGAATATGCAGATATGGAGTTTATTTAAGGGATAGGTAATGTAACGGTAATGCTTATCTTATATCCAGAGAATATCAAAGTAGATATCCAAGAATGAATTTATATGAATTTTTCATTGTTTCTTACTTGTTACCTAATTTTTTTGGATACTCGATTTTTTCTAAAAATTTAAATATCTTAAAAACTACTGCGTTTCTTAAGTTTTAGCAGGAGTAACTTTTTGTGTATTTATTCATTGTATGTAATATTTTATTATTAAAAATGAAACAGTGCTAATAGATAAAAAATAATGATAAAAACATTCATGATTACCCAATATGAGACGCCTCTGGTTCAGGTACAGACACAAAAGAAAGTATAAATATGCATCTAAATTAGTAGTATCCTCATACCAAGTTTCAAACGTTTAATACAATTAGTACCAAAGTTATTAATAAAAACGTGTCTGATATGATACACTTTCAAAGAGCTGTAACCCCGTAATGAAAAGTTTCCGGACATACCTTCATATATCATTTTTTAATCAATATAACTCCTCCAGTATATGGTTTTATTTTTGCACTCTTCATGAATCACTCTGTATGCAAAAAAAAAGTTTTCTAACTTTACGTAAGTCAGTAGAACATATGCATATTGTTTGTTAGTTAATTAAAACAAATGATTAATTATTCTACGGTATATTTCAACTAAGTAAGTGAAATTTCATATAATGATAAAACGTACCAGCCTTGTTTTTCTAGGGCGTGTAAAAAAGTCCAAATTAATATTTAATTTACAGAAAGATTAATCAACATCCCAAACTTTTAATATAAGTATTCTATATAGAATTGTATAATAAATATATCAACATGTTTATTAGCCACTACTGGGTACGTGCCAATTTGTTTTAATTGTTTCAGAATGAAATGATTAGCCTAGTAATATCGTATATCATACATTGATGGTAGACATGGTCTCCGGATTTCGAAGGCCACCATTGGGATCTCGAAAACTATAGAAAATACAAGTTCGATTAAATGGGACATGTGGTGCGCCTTCTTAGATGTGCTTTTGTTATGCCAAAACCGAAGTCTTATCTCTTATAGTATCCGAGAATAGTGGCCTCGAATCCAGAGACCCTGCTTACATAAACTATCAATGTATGTATAATGTTACAGCAAAGTCCAAAGATGTCAAGAACTGGCAATGTCCATGCCATGACAGCATTGAAAGCGCTGTTGGACATACATAGTTAGGTTAGGTCATTACAACGGGCTTTTCCCAATAGTGTTGCGCAATGCTGATATGCCCATGTAAAGTGTGCTCTGTACCACTTGCAGACTTTTGTCCGTAATATATTTATACATACAAAAAAACATATAAATCAGTCCAAATATTTCAATATCAAGATTCCATTTTCCGTAAAAATCTGATAATGGTGTTGTCACGGAAATGCAAATAAAAGCACACTAAATTTTGTAGGAAGATGTTTTTACTGTTTTTCTTTCCCAGATTCCTTATAGTACGCTTCGATTATTGACATATTCATTTGTTTATGTTCTACAAAAAACCCTTGAAACATCTAACCTCAATATTTTTTCAATCCTATAACTCAGTATCTCCCCTGGCATTATTTGGCAACACATAGTTAAGGCTACGTGTCCGTCCATCCAAACACAACATTTAGTTGGAAACTACACTTGGATACTTTCGAACTTCCCTTTGTTTAATGTTCGCACCGTTGCTCTTAGAACATAAAAAACTCGCTTTCAGTCTCATAGGAGGCGGTGCGGCGATAGTCGCAGGCATTTGTCTTTTTGCTCCTGCTGCTAAACAAACTTTATCCTCTTCATTGCTAAGTATTTTTATCTAAAATGCCGAGACTTATATTTTCTTTTGTGTGTAGCTCTCTAATGTGGTTTATTTGTCTGTGTAATACGGAAGTAACAAATTGGTTAATATTTAATGTAGAACATTATTATACTTTATGAAAATTATTTGCGTACTGTTTGTTTTCACCAAAGATAGAAAGAAATAGAGGCTAAACAGGTTATAGACAAAGAACGAAAAAGTTTGTATTCCATGTAACATAACAAAAAATATTATACTCATATATATATATATATATATATATATATATATATATATATATATATATATATATATATATATATATATATATATATATATATATATATATATATATATATATAAAATATCTTTCTGTTTTATCATTCCGGACTACTTTTTTCTTTAATCGACTAATAGCAAATGTACAACTCGTAAAAGTTTTTTTTTTTTCATTTAGACCAATAAACCTTTGCATGCTTGCAGTACAATTTATAATGTTTTATTATCTTTAGATGTTTCCACTTTCCAGATTTATTTGCTGGAAAACGTAGTTATATCGACAAATCTGAGTTTTAAACATTAAACTCAAATCTTTTAAAACAATACGAACCTAACCAAACATACCGCATAACTTAAAAAAAACGACACTACATTTAAAATTATGTAATATGAATTATAAACTACATGTGTATGTACATGACCAGAAGTGTAAACGTTATAGTGTATTTAGTACATTTACTTCTCTTTTATATATAAAAAAACACTGTTACGTGTGCTAAAACTAGAATCAGATAATAATTCAATCAATTTTGTAAAGCTAACGTTTGTCAATATGTGGATTCCTACTCGTATTTATCACATTAAATTTTTATGCCTTTTGCTCCAGTAAATTCAGAGGTTGCCGTGATTCAGCGATAGTTAACGTCATTATGTTATATTGCATAACCCTTAAAGATAATAAAATGGTTTATAGCCAAAAACATTAAGTGTCAGATTGTAATTCACAAATAAGATTCAAATCCCACAAAACTAGTAGGACGGTCAATGTACATAAAAATTTAATACCGTTATACATCAAATTCAATCTCATTAAACATAGTACATGAATTATTCTAATCATACTATGAGCTATAGACTTTTTTCAGAAGTTAAAGGGTCACATATGAAATTGCTGTCATATCAGAGAGAATAAAAAGAAATATAATAACTTACTTTAAATTTCTGACCAAAATAAGATTGGCTAAGGATAAAAACTTTTATATTTACATATAATTAATTCTATATTAAACTGTAAGAACCGCATCCATTGAACCAACGTCACATCATAAAACAATAATGTACTTATTACCAGAGCTAGGCTATACTTGCAAGAAAAGTACTATATTAGGCTATTAGGCTTGCAAGTACTTTCAGTACTTCAAGTACCGTACTTTCTATTTATGGTACTTTGTACTCGACAAAGTAAGTCTATTCACATGTACCTACTTGGTACTTAATACTTGGAGAAGTATTCGAAGTACAATGAAAAGCACTTGTATTTTTAAATACTTGAATTACTTTAAATGTACTTGAAGTGCGATAAATAATTTAAAAGTTAACAATGTTATGAGAATTGTTTGTCTGTCAGTGTTTCTTTCGCAGGGGTGAGGTGTTATTCCTGAAGTACATAAGTATGTGAATTTTATTAATAAATATATTTTCAGTGATAATATGAAAGTAAAGATATATTTGCAAATTTTTGGCATAAATAATTCTAATCTATATACTGCATATACATAAAATGTTTATATTACCTAACTACAGTGCTGGGACCTTGGCGTATCACCTAACAATCGCATGACGCAAAAATGACGTCATTCTAACATCTCGGTACAGCTTCTCGTTTCGCTTGCCGATCATATGACGTCAAATTTACGTCATGCGATCGCTAGGTGATACGGCAGTCCCAGCGAGGAACTCTTATTTTAAATAACCCAATAAATATTGCATATTGAATTTTTTGTTAATAATCACCTTTTAAGGTCCATATAATCAGAAAAATGTCGATTATCTGAAAAAGTACTTGCATCCAAATTTACAAGTACTTGGTACTTTCAAGTATTTTAGAAACTAAAAAAGTACAAGTACATTTGGAAACATTAAGATACTTGGTACTTGTACTGCAACTACTACATTCCGATACTTTGCCCAACTCTGCTTATTACAATAATAATCAATGCAGACATGTTGGCAAAATCTTGAAGGGGTTTTAGTTCGATAGAGAGTTTAAATCAGATATTTAGTGATATTTGTAATCAACATTAATAGAGCAGATTGTCAAGTTTCACAGAAAGGTACTCTCAGTTCAGTACTGCAGAAAGTTTCTTTACTGATTTTAAAACACTCATCCCGAACTTATGAAATGTTTATATTGGTTATTGTGCAATCAGCAAAAATTCTCGTAACTCTTTGATTCGTAAGTAAACTCTCTTAATATTACATGAGAATACACGTAAATAAATACCAACTTGTAAATATCTCATATTTATTCTTTTGAGTAATTTGTTATTTCAATATTTCACCTTCTTTACATTGTAAAAAAAAGATGAGATGAAATTTTACGAAACCATGCTCTATTTAAAAAGAAAAATTTGGTATAGTTGATTCAAAATGTAGTTTTTGTATAAAATATTTTAAAAAATTATTTGAAATTGATTTGGGCGTTCAGGCCCATTCATACATATTGACATTAGACATCAATGAAGATGAGCATTTCTTTGATCGCGCTAAAAATGAGTACCATTATATATGTATATTATAAAGGTACATAGGAGATTAACATGGGAAGTCAGGTTTTTGCAATTTCTTGCGCGCCTAATTATTTTAAGCAAAAACGCGTCAAATAAAAGTTTTAGCGCATAAAATTCTGCATCTAAATCAATAAACAGAATTACCTTTACATGCTTTGTAACGACAGAGGGTAATTATGAAAATGTCGAAAAGTACATTGAAAATATCGACAGCCATGGAACTGAACAAAAAATAAATAAATGCTTTACGTTTTATCTGTCACAACGTAAGTTAACTTATTTGACGTTTCTAACAATTTGATTATTACATTAAATGGCATTCACGGAATTAGCAACCGATTATTTTGTACGCATTAAAACGTATTACCAGTGCTCCCAATTCTCAAAATGGGATTCGTTTGTGACGAGCGGGATTTTTTTTGATGCGATTGAATGAGTTTTTTTACACGGAAAACGTAATGTAACAAGAACCCGTTTTGTTACAAATTAGTTTTTTATTGAAAACATTATTTACGAATAAACCCCCAGCATATTATAATAAAATTAAAAAATGCAGCATAAAACACAATTTCTATATAAACTTGACTGATCGTGTTGTGTTTTGCGGACATGCGTGCGCCTGCTAGTAGCCTTTAATTTCAACGCTAACGTCGCAGGGCAAATTCACGAATCACGATAGCTTCACAGATATGGCATATATAACAGCCCATTTAAAAAATTTATAACATTGTAACTTGAGAATTACTGTAGGTACTAAAAAATATATTTTCTTCTCTAATCGGATGTCCCACTTGGTCTTCTATAAAATTGTCTCGTAGGATTTTATTGTATCTTTTATAATATAGAAATAATTTGAGTAGCTCATTTAATTGTTACACTCTGAATACAGTGATTAATTTTAGTGTCTATAAAAGGTTAGTGTTGATATAATGTTATCAGAGTTACTTGCATGCTTCAGTTTCTTGTTAAATGCAGTAGATAAGAACTCCCACGCCAAAGCCGCAATGTTCTTGCTGAGTCGTATAACTTAACCAGCAGAATTAAATCGGAGAATACAGATAATGCGCTATGATATCTTCATCTCCCCCAATGCAACTTGAATTGAAACATGAAAGGGGAAAAATTGTAAAGGTTTTCAACATATTTAATAGCGTTTTGTTTTGCTGTTTGAATTTATGGTTTAATACTATGGTGAAATATGAAAAATTTTAGAAGTGAAATATTTGATCATCTTTATTGTTTTGTTTTGTTGATCTCTGAATTGCACGTTCCATAACAGTTAAGAGTGACGTTGCGTTACCTTTGTTGCCTTTGTCTACGATAAAATAGTGTATTGTGCAACGAATTTATACTGATAGCTATTAATATACAAGCATGAAATTTACAATACGAGCCTTGCCGAGTATCGTAATTCATACTAGTATATTAATAATCATCATGGGCGTGCGCACGGTGGGTGCCATGGGTACCACGGCACCCCCTAATATATTAATACGAGGGCTGTTCTCTTTCCACTGAGCTTATCTAGCAGGCTACGATATTTTAAAACAAATTTTGTTTGACATTTTAATCTAGTTGTTTACGAGGCTAATTATAGTGACGGTTGTTAAATATAATTGAATGTTTAAATACATCATTTTTAAATAATCCATTCCCCAAGAAATCATTGAATGGAGTAAAGAGCATTATTGAGCTGTGATTTTTTACAATTTTAACCGTGGATTAAGCCATCAAGAATATTTTGGGGAAATCCATCGAGTGTTTGGTGACAAGTCGTGTTCCTTAGGTACCGTAAAGCGGTGGTACAATGAATTTCAGAGTGGCCAACTTTCCTTAAATGACAGTTTCCCAGCTCCTAAGCCAAAAACGGCAGTTACCGAAAAGAATATTGGTCTTGCTCAGAACATGATTAAAGAGGACCGGTATGTTACTGTCAGGAATATTCAAGCAACTTTAAAGATTTGTGTGAAAGCAACTGAAACCATTTTAGACCAACATTTGAAGGTACGTAAGCTTTGTTCTCGTTGGATTCCCCACAATTTAACTCCGGTCAAAAAGACAACCGTTTGAGGTCGTGCAGATCTACACTAGATTGCTTTGGCAATGGATCGTTTCATTTGCTGTACAACACAACTTCATTAGAGGTGACTAAACATAAGTATACTGCTATGATCTCGAAAAAAATCAACAGTCCGCAGTTTGGGTCTTTGAGATTGCCGAAATAAAAAGAGGGTCGCCACATTTTTTGGAATTATTGGACATGTTTGCACTGTATCATTGGAGTATCGTCGTACTGTTAATGCTGAATGGTACACTACCATTTGTTTGCCTCAAGTTCTCCAAAATATTCGCGAAAAACGTCCACCGGGATGGATTATCTTTCATCAAGACAACGCTCGGCCGCACACTGCTGCTCGAACGACTGATTATTTGAATGCCCAAAACATTAAAATAATGGCTCATTCGCCGTATAGTCCAGACCTGGTACCTAATGATTTCTTTTTATTTTCATCTGTAAAGGATGAGTTTCGGGGTTTACGTTTTACATTGGCCGAAGAAGCTGTTGACGCATTTAAAAATGAAATAAAGAAACAAACGTGGGAAGATTGGAGAAAATGCGTTGGAGATTAGTTTTCACGGATGCAAAAATGTGTTGATTGTGGAGGCGAATGCCTTGAAAAATGCAGACGGAGTAGGAACCCCCCAGGGTCCGGCGCTGTCACTATTATATAAATTTTTGTACTTCTAAAATATTTTATTATAAATAAAAATATAAATCACAAAATTAGGTAAAAAAAGCGAGTGACAGCAGAGTTTACCAGACAGGATTATTATTGTGTATTTCTTTAAAATTACAACCGCAATAGAAGGTATGGAAATAAAACATTTATTAAAATAAATACCGAAAGTTTTATTAAATACTTCCATACTGTACCGATAGCTATATATATATATATATATATATATATATATATATATATATATATATATATATATATATATATATATATACATATATAGGGTGTTTGTTTTAAAACAACCAGCGCTTTTTTGGATGAACTAACAACTTTAGACAAAAAGTTTTTATACCAAAAATGATCAAGAATAAGGGAATAATGTATCAATAGTAACAAACCGAATATTTAACCAGTGGTTCTCAAACGGCAGAACAAAATTATATTTTTTTAAATGGCACCCTATATAATTTTTTAGCCCATTAAATAGAATATTATTTTCTGATTTCAACGATATAAATATAGCAGAGGGTTGTATAATAATTACGTCGAGAAAAATGGTATTAAAAACTAGAAATAATGTAATAAAAATCTGATGTGGCCAGCACATTACCTTCCATCAGTTCTATGTATTTTGTATAAATGTCATACAGAAAGTTCCTTGCAAAAGATTCTATTGTACATTACCTTAAGACAGTTTTATGTATTTTATACAAATTCCATACAGAAAGTTTCTAACAAAAGATCCTATATTTCCAGTAAAATTATAACACAAACATACTGTCAACTGCACTTGACACTGACACCTTTCAATCAGAATTTCCTTAATATAGCAGCTGTTATAGCATAGCTGGCTAATATATGATATTTAATTTCTTTATAATTTTTAACTTTATATCCACTTAATATAAAGTATAAAATGCATTCAAATCGTATAGAGAATAAAATATTCTTCAATATTTATAATAACATTAAATGTGAAAAAAAACATCGTTTTTTCAAGAAAAACTGTTAAAATCTTCAAATGAGAGTACTTCCGGTTTACCATTTATAACCAAAATCTAATCAGCTCTTCATATGGATTTAGCGAAGAGGAATACGAAAGAATTATAATTTTTGGAATTGTAGTATTAGAGTTATCGCATTAGAAACTATTGTCACACATACACACACACACACACACACACACACACACACACACACACACACACGCACGCACGTACGCACGCCCATACGTACACACACACACACGCCCGCACGTACGCACACATACACACACGCCGGCACGCACGCACGCGCGTGCTCACACACACACACACACACACACACACACAGACATCATCGTAAAAAATCGTACTCTAGGGACCCTGAAACGTGCTTATTCATCCAAAACTCACTACCGAATTTTTTGACCAATGACAATACCTTCCTTACCAAAAGGTGACGGAAGGTAAAAAATGGGTTTACTACTAGCGTAACTACGCAACTAGCCTATTGTGAAATTATAACATTATTTTGAATACCAGTTTTCTCGAAATAATTGTTATGCAACCCTATACCATATTTATATCGTTGAATACAGAAAAAAATTCTGTATCTAATGGGCTAAAAAAAATTATATAGGATACCGTTTAAAAAAGATATAATTTTGTTCTGCCGTTTGAGAACCACTGGTCGAATTTTTGGTTTGTTATTATTAATAAATTAGCCCCTTATTCTTGATCGTTTCTTGTATATATCATTTTTTTCTAAAGTCATTAGTTTGCCCAAGAAAGAGCTGGTTGTTTTAAAGGAAACACCCTGTATATATAGTGTTTGAAAAAGTGGATACACTCTTTTTTCTCGCTTATTATTGCAGATTCACGTACTGCTTATAGGACATAATTTAATTAGTGCAATATTTGTGACTGATTGTATGAAAATTGTAATTGTGGAAATTTCGGTATAACCGGAAATGACATTAACTTTGTAAATTTAAATACAACCTATAGTTCTTTTTTTCAAATTTTTATCATAGCACATTTATTAGTAATAATGTAAATAATGTTTTAAAAATAATTACAATCTTTCACTCGATTTTTATCGTTAAGAGATGTAATTTAACATGTGAGAGTGCTATGACAGTAATTGTTTTCATGATATGTTACAAGTTCATTTATTTTTAATTTAATGTTATATCTTGTTCCATTTAAGCCATTCAGTATTGTATAGCATAGGGCATAGTTTTAAACTCTCTAATTGGTTGAAATTGGAGACAAGAGACAAGTTTACCCAATGTAATTTCGGCTACTTAAAACTGGCGCTGGTGTCAGCGCCATCTGCTGAATGACTTAAATGGAACAGAGTATGGTATGAAATAAGATATTTACAAGTAACAAAACATTTATTCAACATGTGCCCCATTTAAATTAATACATTTTAAAGTAGGTACGTTTTTTAATTCACTCTTAACTTTATTAAGCTCGATTCTGTCATTTCCTTGCACGACATTGCGTATTCTGTTCTTCAGTTATTCAATACTGTCATAGCCCTCTCACATATTACATTACATCTCTTAGCGGTAAAAATCGAGCGAAAGAAAATAATTATTTTTAAAAATTTAATAAATTTGACCCATTCAATTGCAAGTTAAATAAATTTGATTTTTATAATTATTTTTCAGTAGGATATACATGAAAAACAATTGAGCTTGAATTAAAATTAACAAATATTTGTTAATGACGTTATAAATATTGTTCATTTTGATTTCTGTCCACAATAATTAAAATGGCAAACAACAGTTTATTGTTTGTCATACATAAAAAAATGACTATAAAAATCAAATTTATTTTAATTTCACTTGCATTTTTCTCAATATATTTGTTATGTAAAGATATAAAATGATTACATCGTTGAATTCAGAAAAAATACTATATATATATATATATATATATATATATATATATATATATATATATATATATATATACCCCCAGTGCAAAATATTAAATTGAAAATTCGTGTATTTAATGGGAGATACTATTTCTATGGATTACACTGTAAATTAGTAAATTTAAATGTGTAATATCAGAAAAAAATTAGAAATTTTGTCGAATTTCCAGGAATGTCATTCATATCTCGCAAAAAATGGTTACCAAGTTACAGCTTAAATAGCACAATGGTAGCGTGTGCGCTTAGTAATAAACTGAGAGACCAGCCAGCAGTAAAAATTAATTTTTAATTTAAAATTAAAATTAATTTTTAATTTTTACTTTTCAAAATAATTTTTATTGTTAATATGTTTTTAATTTTTTGTTGAAATTTAATAAAACGGATACTTTATTTTTATTATAAATATTTATTGTAACTATTTAACTGTAATTAAAGTGATTTATATTTTACAAAATACGTCTTATTTATGCTTTAAATAATGTTTATATTTTATTAAAAATCAATAAAAGATTAATAAACAAATTAATAATAAAAATTATTTTGTTAAGGAAATTAGAAAATTACATTTTGCTGCTGGCTGGTTCCGAACCCAGTCTCTCCGAGTTTTGTTTATTACCAAGCGCAATCACTACCACTATGCTATTTGTACTATTACTTAGTAACCATTTAGTCCGGAATAAGAACAATAATCCTGGAAATTCTACAAATTTTCTTAACTTTTTCTACTATTACTCATTTAAATTTACTAATTTGGACTGTAATCCTTAGAATTAATATCCTCCAATAAGTATACAAAAATTTTAATATCTTACACTGGGGAGATACTATTTACATACAACTGATTTCACATGTTAATCTCCGATGTGTCGGACAGCCTAAGACACCCGTTATACATATATTATAATATAGAAATTATTTGATGTAGCTCGTTTAGCTGTTACACCCTGTATATTGTGCCCTGTAATGGACTAGTACCAAAACATAGGATGGTATGAAATTTAATAATAAACATACATAAACATCATAAATTGCACAATAATAAACATTAATCATTAAATATTTACTGCATAGTAATTGATGTTTATTTTTACATTTGATTTATATATTTCAATTCCTTTGAACACAGTGATAGTGAATTTAAGAATCTTTCAGATTTCAAAATAAATACGAACATATATTTATAAACCGGTTACAGTATACAGGCTGTTTCTAATATACTGTATAAAATTTAAGGGCATATAGTACTGACCAAAATAAGTAAAAAAGCTTAATTAACATGGGCGCGATCTTCAATAGTTTCAAAGTTATCTTATAAAGCAGTGAAAAAATAGTTTTTACGGGGTTTGTCTCTGCTATCTCGAAAACTATAAGAGTTACGACTTTGATTAAACAGGACTTTTTGTTTACTTTTCAGAGATAATCTTAGATGTGCTATTGTTAACTTCGTAACTATTAGAAATTGAGAAAAATGTTTCATATAAAATCTTACTGTTTTTTTGTAGTCTATTTATTGACAGACAAAATTTTGTTCGATTACTATCTTTGTCAGTTTTTCTTCGATTTTCGTTTTTCTCGGAAGCAATTGAAGATCAGATCTATGTATCAATAATAGCCTGGTTTACACCGTGATACTACATAGTGACTACCATAATCTTAGGCAGACCAAAAATATAGTGATTGTGTTATAAATAATGTGATAATCGCCATTTTTAAAACTAGAATTGTTAAATTAACCTAACTTATTGAAATATGAATTAAACTCGTCAAGAATAATTCATACAAATTATTTTTTACGTAAAATAACTTATTGTTTATAATACATGCAATTCGCAAAACCTAACTTGTCAACAAACAAGCATTGAAAACACGGAAAACACAATTTTCAATATTATGAATATGATGAATATTGGCAAATTGGTCTTCATACGTTTACAAGGGAAAAATGTCTTATAGTCAGGCTAACTACTTTGGTTAGGTACCCTTATAATTTAAGCAACATGCCGATTATAAAACAGTTTGCATAACATGCAAATGTCTCATTACACATTGTTACATATTGTTACAGTTAATAGAGGTATTTCCATTTATCACTAGAATCGTTTTGATAACATTGACTGTTAAAACAATTATTTTGACGTATAACAAATAAATAACAACATATGCATATTCTCTCCCTAAAAAAATTAAAACTGATGTACTTGTTCACAAATAAAATATCCAGAAGAATTATGGTCGTAGAAAAAGTATAGTACTTCGCTCTAATTAAAAAGAAATTACGTATTCGTGGAATTACACACTCGTCTAATGGCTCGTGAGTAACTTCTTCCACTCGTATGTAATAAAACTTCTTACAACTCCCGCAATGTACGAGCCCAAACTTTAAAAAACTATGGGCCAAATATTTTAAGGGTAATCTTGTAGTCTAGATTTATCTTCTACCGACACCCTGTACTTTTGACACAATGAGAAACAACTTCGTAAATATGTAGTGCAAAACCTACGTTGCACGACATATAGGAAAATACTCACAGAAAAATATGCAGGGCTTAGGGATACAATTCTAATAGAATTAAAAATGGTACTACGAATAAAGGCGGTGAAACCCAATATTAAATGGCGGAATTCTTAAATAGAATATCCAGGTTTGGAAGTTTAAAATCTATAATTTAAACTAATCGAAAAGTATTTGCAGATTTTTTTTGCGTAGGTTTTATAATTTGTTTTGTTGAAAATTTAAGCCGGCCGAATTATAATGGGTTTGGGCTCGTAATATACAATTTCACGTTATTTGTATAGGTTTAATGTTTTGTAGAAACATTTTTTTTTAAATGGTCCAATTTCACTTCTCAATAGGCTGACGACAGTGTATACGTCACTCTCAAAACAACTTATCCCACTCTAGTGGACAAAATGTTAATTAAATTTGTTTGTTTATAAATTTACATGTATACAACAAAACTATACAGCAAAATCAAACATCTCTTTCGGAAATCAAAGGCAACGAAAAAACAGACTAAGCAGCCAAAGAAGGTACAGAGAAATCTCTAGAAAATATCCATGCGCAAGACCTAAATATCGTTATAAATAAAAAAATTAAAGACATATGGCACAAAAATGGAAAGATAACAGAAACAATAAACTAAGACAAATAAAAGATGACGTCCGAGAATGGCCAACAACATAGGATCGAAAAACACAAACAATATTAATGAGGGTTGAAAAAAATATTCGGAACTGCAGTCAATTATTTTTTTATTTTCAACTACGCCGACGTTTCGATAGTACTACTATCTTCTTCAGGGCTCTATAAATATATTTCACATATACAGAGTACTATTTTAAACCAACAAAAAACCAAAATACTTACAGTTGAAGTCATATATAAATATTGAAAAAATGGACATCACACAAAATATAATCAAATGTAAGAAATAAATATAACATTAGATTAATAAAATAATTATAATCAGTCACAATTTATAAAAAGTCTAGCTGGAGCTACGGTTTGAGGGTGATGAATTGTTGAAATGCACATTTCAGTAATATTCTGAAAAAAACAGATTTTTTCCGACAACCCGTATGACGTTGGTGTCCAATATGATTATGATTTTATTCTTCTTTTTTAATTAAGTTATTATATATTGTACTTAAGTTTTCTATATCAGTTTGGTAATTAATGTTGTTTTTATCTGATTTAATATGTAACATTTCAAGAATGAGTCGTTTTTGTAAAATTTTTTCTGTTTCTAGAATTTTCGTTTTATTGAAATCAAATTCATGTTTTGTTTGTTTTACGTGTTCTATAAGGGCACATTTTTTATTTTTTTCTTTTTTTTTCCATGTTGTTTGAATTCCTTTTGTGTTCATCTAGCCGTATTTTCAAATATCTTTTTGTCTGTCCCGTATATGTTTTGTTGCAAGATTTGCATGGTATTTTATATACAATATTGGATTTTAGATCTTTATTTGTTTTATCTTTAAGTTTGCTGAAGAGGTTGTGTGTTGTTTTATATTGTTTAAAAGCAACTTCAAGATCTAATTTTTGTTTTACTGTTCTTTTTAACTTTGGCGCTAAATGTTTAACATATGGTAGGGAAATATATTTTTTACACTCCGTTTGTTTTTGTCCATTCTCATTGACATTTGATTCTAGGTTATTTGTAGAAGATGATATTATTTTGTTTATTAATTTTGTTGGATAATCATTGTTTTTTAATATGTTTTTTTTTTTTTTTTTTTTTTTATTTTTTTTTTCTGGATGGTACTCCCTGTCTGTAAGTGTAAATGCTCTGTTTTTTAAGTTTATTATTATGTTGATTTTTTGGTGTATTGGATGGTATGATTTGAAGTTCAAACATCGAGTTGTTGCACATGTTTTCTGATACCATTTTGTACTTATTGTATTGTCATTGTTATGAATTAATAGCATATCCAAAAAAGCTATTTTATTTCTTTTTTCAGTTTCTAGTGTGAATTGTATGTTATGATGAAAATTATTAAAGATGCGAAGTATGTTGTCTATGTGTTCTGATGGTACAATGGTGATAATATCGTCTACGTATTTTTTAATGAAAACAATTTCGCAGGGAAGTTTTGGAAGAATAGATGACAGTACATGATCCATTACGAGATTTGCTATAATAGGTGAAAATGGGCTCCCCATACTGGTTCCAGAAATTTGTTGATAGAAACGATTATTATACGAGAAATAACTACTGTTATACCAAAATTTTATTAATTCAAGAAATTCTTGTAGTGGAATTTTTGTCCTTTCTTTTAGTATATTCCATTTTTCTTTTATAGTATTTATAATTAAATCTAGAGGTATGTTTGTAAAAAGTGATACAACATCTAAGGAGATAAGTATATGATTCTCTGGAATTTTTATGTTTTTTATCATCTCTTTAAAATGAAAAGAGTTTGTTACCATGTATTCATCATTTTCTAGGTGTTTTAATGTTTCACTAAGAAATTTTGCCAGTTTATATGTGGGTGAATTAATTCCTGATACAATTGGTCTTAGTGGGCAGCCATCTTTATGATCTTTTATTAGTCCATATATTTTTGGAGGTACACCATTTTCCGTAATTAATTGTTTTTTTGTAGCATCATCAATATAATCGTTGTTAGATAATTTTTTTTTTTTTTTTTTTTTTTTTTTTTAATCAGGTTATTGTTCTTATTTTGTATTTTTTTAGTAGGATCATTGTTTAATGTTAGGTATGTATTATTGTCATTAAGTAGATCATTCATTTTATTATTATATTCATTTTTATTTATAGCTACGGTTTTTTTCGTTTTATCCGTTTTAACTATTAGTATATCATCTTTATTTTTTAAGAATTTTTTAGTTTTATTATATGTTTTTGTAATTATTTTTTCTTGTGGATTTGGTGTACCTCCAAAAATATATGGACTAATAAAAGATCATAAAGATGGCTGCCCACTAAGACCAATTGTATCAGGAATTAATTCACCCACATATAAACTGGCAAAATTTCTTAGTGAAACATTAAAACACCTAGAAAATGATGAATACATGGTAACAAACTCTTTTCATTTTAAAGAGATGATAAAAAACATAAAAATTCCAGAGAATCATATACTTATCTCCTTAGATGTTGTATCACTTTTTACAAACATACCTCTAGATTTAATTATAAATACTATAAAAGAAAAATGGAATATACTAAAAGAAAGGACAAAAATTCCACTACAAGAATTTCTTGAATTAATAGAATTTTGGTATAACAGTAGTTATTTCTCGTATAATAATCGTTTCTATCAACAAATTTCTGGAACCAGTATGGGGAGCCCATTTTCACCTATTATAGCAAATCTCGTAATGGATCATGTACTGTCATCTATTCTTCCAAAACTTCCCTGCGAAATTGTTTTCATTAAAAAATACGTAGACGATATTATCACCATTGTACCATCAGAACACATAGACAACATACTTCGCATCTTTAATAATTTTCATCATAACATACAACTCACACTAGAAACTGAAAAAAGAAATAAAATAGCTTTTTTGGATATGCTATTAATTCATAACAATGACAATACAATAAGTACAAAATGGTATCAGAAAACATGTGCAACAACTCGATGTTTGAACTTCAAATCATACCATCCAATACACCAAAAAATCAACATAATAATAAACTTAAAAAACAGAGCATTTACACTTACAGACAGGGAGTACCATCCAGAAATAAAAAATAAAATAAAAAACATATTAAAAAACAATGATTATCCAACAAAATTAATAAACAAAATAATATCATCTTCTACAAATAACCTAGAATCAAATGTCAATGAGAATGGACAAAAACAAACGGAGTGTAAAAAATATATTTCCCTACCATATGTTAAACATTTAGCGCCAAAGTTAAAAAGAACAGTAAAACAAAAATTAGATCTTGAAGTTGCTTTTAAACAATATAAAACAACACACAACCTCTTCAGCAAACTTAAAGATAAAACAAATAAAGATCTAAAATCCAATATTGTATATAAAATACCATGCAAATCTTGCAACAAAACATATACGGGACAGACAAAAAGATATTTGAAAATACGGCTAGATGAACACAAAAGGAATTCAAACAACATGGAAAAAAAAGAAAAAAATAAAAAATGTGCCCTTATAGAACACGTAAAACAAACAAAACATGAATTTGATTTCAATAAAACGAAAATTCTAGAAACAGAAAATTTTTTACAAAAACGACTCATTCTTGAAATGTTACATATTAAATCAGATAAAAACAACATTAATTACCAAACTGATATAGAAAACTTAAGTACAATATATAATAACTTAATTAAAAAAAGAAGAATAAAATCATAATCATATTGGACACCAACGTCATACGGGTTGTCGGAAAAAATCTGTTTTTTTCAGAATATTACTGAAATGTGCATTTCAACAATTCATCACCCTCAAACCGTAGCTCCAGCTAGACTTTTTATAAATTGTGACTGATTATAATTATTTTATTAATCTAATGTTATATTTATTTCTTACATTTGATTATATTTTGTGTGATGTCCATTTTTTCAATATTTATATATGACTTCAACTGTAAGTATTTTGGTTTTTTGTTGGTTTAAAATATTTATAGAGCCCTGAAGAAGATAGTAGTACTATCGAAACGTCGGCGTAGTTGAAAATAAAAAAATAATTGACTGCAGTTCCGAATATTTTTTTCAACCTTCATATCCCATCAGTCGACTATCAACAATCTTTTCAATATTAATGAGACTTAAAATAGGCCATACGAAAATAACGCACAGCCATATATTACAAAAAACTCAGCCCAGTATCCGTGAAACATGTAACACCTAAATCATCGTCTATCACATCATCATCCACTGCAGGAAATATTCAGCATAGAGACAAGTCTACAACATCCCAACCACACTAAAACAAGCTCTAGAAAACAATAGAGAAAACAATCAAAATGTTATAAAATATCTATAACATATACAATTATTAATTAAAATATAATGTAATATGACACTGAATGTAAACTCAATGTACCAAGGCACTAGTGGTTTATGAGCCGAAGTGCCTTTAAATATTCTTAAATCAATAGATAAATAAAAATCAACGAAGAGAATTATGAACTTAAAATTTTACAAATTTAGGAGTTATGAAAATGAACAAGGTAATATTGAAAATGAATTAAACTTTAGGTACTAAAAGAGAGAATAAATACCACTGGACGACTTGTCAATTTCTTAAGAGCAATCTTCCTAATTAAAAAAGAAAGTTTTAAGGACGCAAAAGTGAAATTTTTTAGAAAGTATCCTGGACTATGATTGAAAGAAACAAGAGAAAAATAACAAGAATGGAAATGTGATTTCTTCGAAAAATAGATGACAAAACCAAGCTGAACGAAATTAGGAACAACGTGTTCGAGAAACCCTATACACAAAGCCAATGCCGTAATGCAATGAAATAGGTCAACTAAAATAACGCGGACAAGTAAACAGGATGGAATACGAGATAATCACCGGAAAAATTTGTCAAGTATAGGGAAAATAGAAAGAGAAAGGTCAATTAAAACTTGGAATCAAAACGTACAACAAGCCAAGGAAATTAAAAGTGGTAATTGGAAGACAGCGAAGAAGTTCGCAGCTGAAAGAAAAAGTTGGAGGGATTTCTAGAGAAAACGCCGGAAAAACTAATACTATGCATTAGCCTGACACAGAAAGGTGGAGTAAGTAAGTAAATGTGTGTATAGAAGTGTGAGAAGTGAGTTTAGACGTTTTTTCAATTTTTATAATTAACCACGAAATCAGGTTTTGAAATGATAAATTCTAATAATTTGCCAAAAATAAATATATTGCTACTTTTTTAGATGACCCCGGGGCCTATCATTTACCAAATAATTTTGAAGAAATTTGAGCGTAGGTATATGGAAAAAAGCAGAGTTGAGCAAATTACTTTCAAAAAATAATTAAGTACAATTACAATTACTTTAACCAAATTGTAATTACCAAAATTTTGAAAAAAAAAGATTATGGTTTTTCCCCTTATCGAACACTGCCTTCAATATTAACACTATAATTTTAAATTTTTGATTAGAATTATTTCTAAATTTAAGCATTAAATGGGGTTCAAAAATATATATGCTAAAACATGTCACGACAAATGAATGAAACCTCAAAAGTTCACACTCGTTAGTTAATTTAGTCCGCTTTAGGTTTTCAAAAGTCCACCCCTAACGCAAAGACAAATTTATTTTCATCGTAGGTTATGTTTCAATATATTACACTCGATATTATTTCGCGTTTTAAATGGCACAAAATTGACCCCTATGATGCACTCTCCATGACAGCAATGAGTGCCTGTAAGGTGACGCCTGGTAGACGCCCGCACGGTACAAATATGTCATCATCATTACCGATATCTGCGTACAAAGCAGATTGGCACACCCAGCAATGTTGATATATTGTAATATATATTCGATATTATACGTTGACCAGTAGCTTTTTTATGTATTCATTAGAAAATTAAAAAATGTATTTTTTACCTTATTTTGTTACATTTTCTGTTATATTCTCCAAATTACTGTCTATACTCTCTCAGATTTCTGATGTTCTTTATTGGTTTCCTGGTCATTTCCCGTTAGATTGCTGTGACTTTTTCCTTTTGCAATCTTAAGACCGTCCGCTCTTTACATTGTAATTCTGTCTTTATTTTCTAATAATTGATAACAATTATCATCGAATCACATCTGAATTTTTTTCTTAAATTCATTTATTTTTACAGAAAAGTCGTCAATATTACGTGATTATATGGTATATGTAAATTATGTAAATATCAAGCACTTCGTTTTTTTAATAAATTATGATATAATTATGAATATAATACAAAATAATGCTTTAATGTACATGAAGACTTTTAGTTACAGTACTATATTTCTGTTTGGCAAATTACAAAATTTGCTTCTGAATTTCATGAAGTTGTAAATATATAGGTCGATGTACTTTTTACTAAACACAGTTTCAAACACGCGCGCTATCCTATAACATTGAGGCAAACAAATGAAAAAAATTAAGTAGGAATTATATAAAAAACACAAGAACAACAAATTCAATTCATCAAAATTCGAAGTAATTATTTAGCTAAATGAATACATACGATATAGTATAATGGATGAAACATACCTCTTTTTATTGTTCAAAAGCAATATGTTGCAATAATTGTCAGCAATCTTAGAAACACTGTCTTTGCAATACAAAATGCACAATGTAATACCAAGAATCAACAAAACTACCAACACACACCGAAACACAGGTTAACGAAAACAGCTTCAAATCTAACATTTAGTCGCCCCACTCTTGTCTGCACTATCTACACTACCCCTCAAGTCGGTTCAGAAAAGTGTGAACTAGTTCGGAAATTTTTCTCGTCAAATAATCTGTCCAAATCACACGTTTTTCGCTTGAATGTTAAAAAGTTAACACTGTAACCACATCATGCAAGTCGAACAGACTTATAATGTTTATGACTCCTGTATTTTATTTCTTGTATGTACTCGTTAGTTTCCGGAATAATATTGGAAATACAAATTTAAATCAAAAAATAGTGTTTTTCTACGATCGTAAAAAAGTAAGCTTTTAGAAAGTCAATTGGTCACAGAAAAAGATTAAATTGTCAAAGCTCTTTGCAGACCATCGCTAAAAGTTACGATCTACTCAGTAGACTTTACAGATCAAACATTCAAAATAATGGCTTTCATAGATGTGATGATTTAAATGAAAAAATACAACATTTTTATTAACAACTGTAACCAAGCCCCTTGCTAACCCGTGGAACAGGACGCCACTGTCCCTGTCTGATAATATAATGCAGAGTCGGCATATTTATCATAAATTGTACTGTTGTTAAGATGTTTGAAGCAGTTGAAATGTAACCTCGTAGATGAATGTTGTGTTAGATGGTTATTAAATATTTTTACTGGAAACTCCTTTATTTAATTGATATAACACCCTATCACACAACTGAATTTAAAAACCCATTAATCTTATTGATCGTAAATAGAAAATGTACAATACTTGTTGAATATCTATGAAGACCTCAACTAGATGTAGCCCTCGCTACTCACAGGCGGCAATCTCTAACCTTGGTCTGCAAAGACCTACTTCCACCCCTTAGTATAAGTACAAATAACTATTTCTCCTTTAAATAAAAAAATAAAATTGATTTTATACGTAGAATAGTTATTAATGATATAAGTGTTAAAGTGATATTCTATTTTGTGAGAAGGAAGTTTAGAACATGACGCGAAGCGAAGTGGTCCAAATCCTCGAACAAAATAATATTACTTTTAGCACATACATCATACTCTATTTTTTCTACAAACACTATTTTTTCATTTAAATTTGTAATTCTAATAATTTTTTGACATGACAAAAATGTCGATTTGTTGTTCCATTCGTCATTATCGAGGTAACCGATTCAATTTTAACGCTAGTGTTAAAAGTAACAATGATCTGTCACTTATTAACATTGGTGTAATAAAATGACATTCTTAACCGTAAAAACAAACATTAAAAAGCCTACTTTTAATAGATCTATAGAAAAAAAATGTTCTAGTAATTTTCTTCAAATGAAATGAAGAAATGTTATTATTTTTATTTTCTAGTTAAAGCACTGCTCGTGTAAAACAAAACATGTTGTAATGAAAATTTAATTCTCTCTTTTCGTCTACTTCTCTACTAATATTACGTCTCATTTCAGTTTAAAGTTGTCCTGAATAGATTTTGAAAAGTGCTTCTTATTATTAAAGTTAATTAAAGATTCATTTTTAATTACAAGACAAATTTAATATCTGTATCTCATACTTTTGCATAAACAGCAAATATATGGGGAAACGGTACTTTTAAAACGGAAATGAAATTCCTGAAATATGTTGAAATAAAATCAATTTCCTGAATTTCCATATTCCTAAATAAACTTTTCAATATTTGGATTCGAATTTGCCTTTCAGCATTTTATCTTATTTTCAGAGAATTAGACATCGCATTAATTTGATACGCACGTAATCGTAACTTCTTAGCTTTCTTCTTTTTCAAACGATGTTGAAAACTATAAAAAATAAATTGGTATACCTACTATTCTTATTACTTATGTTAGATATAAGAAACCAAAAAGCAAACGCAACACAAAAAATGTGAGGATGTCAGCACATTATACTTTATAAATCTTCTCGGAAATTTTTTTCTTTCGAAATATCGAAAAATTCGAGTATAAGTCTTTAATTGTTAAATGTTGTTTTTGATTGACAAAGGCGTTTTTGTAAAGTCGATTGGAATGATCGTATGTAATCTGAAGCGTTCGTAAAGTCAATCGGATTAATCTAACGCGTTCGTAAACTCACTCCGATCAGTCAGACCGAGCGATCCGATTAAGAAGAGTATTAATTCATATTATTAAAAATATAACAATCAGGCTATATGGTATCGCATAAGGGAACATAATTTATAGGGTACAGTATTATTAACATTTTTATTATTAAGAGACCTAGAAATATAACGGAATAAATAAATATAAAATATATCGGTATATTACCCAAGGTGGGCGCGGGCCGCGATTTTGTCGGGTCACGATGGGTCACGACGTGACCCGCGTGATCGTGAGTATAATTTAAATTTTGCGTCGTGATCGGACGTGAGCGTGAGGCACTAAAAAATTATCGTGCGTGATCAGGCGTGATTGAAATTTAATCGGGCGTGAGTAGAAGTTTTCTTCTATTTTTTATTTAAAAAATTGTCAATTTCCATCTTTTACTTTACATTATTTCACTAAAGATATACAAATCTTTAAGCCCGTTTGACACGATCATAATTTTGTTAACAAATTTGTTACTAAATTTATAATGATATTTGTGAAGGAATAAAACAACCTATTTGTACATAAACATTCGTTTCCAATTAAACCAATCTGTTACCTAACTTATTACCAATTTGTTAACAAATTTGATAACTTATAACTGTGTTAAGCAGGCTTAAATGTGCATAGAAACAATTACGTGACACGAACGTGACCCACCGGGCGTGAGTGCCAAAATAAAATCGTGAGCGTGAGCGATCGTGAACCAACATAAAAAGTCGTGCGTGATTTGTCGTGATTACATTTTTAGTTCCGTGAGCGTGCGTGATCGTGAACAAAAAGTTACTCACGCGCCCACCTCTATTCTGAAGGCTCAAGTTAAACTTGAAAATGATATCTGGTTCCCAAACGACAAAATTCTGATGTGGACACCACACGACTTCCTTGTACGTAACATGAAATATAGACCCAATTATAAAATTGCACGTATTTGACGTAATATGACATTCACGTTATTTTTTTTATTTTTTTGTACTTTTTTGTCCTAATCCATAGCAAGCTTTATTACATAACCCAGAAAGTATATAATTTTTTAATTTCAATATCTTGCTTATACAAAGGGCTAATTTAATAATATTGGTCGTGCTAAATGCAGAATTTAATTCTCTAAAACTATTATTTGAAGTATTTATTTCTAAAATCAAAATAAAACCATTTTATTCAATAATAATTCAGGTAATGTCACTTCCGGTTAGCCTATTTAAATGAAAATCTATATGTTATTCCTATTGACACAAAAGTCTTATATACCAAATTTTAAAGTTTTGGATTATATTTTAAAATAGTGTTTCATTAAAATCTATTATAGGCTTCAAGTAAAGTACCACTTCTAGAAATTATGTAATGACCAAAAAGAGAGGTGCACAACTAGATGTTATTATAGTCCTAAATACAAAATTTCAACTTTTTACGGCTTAACGTTTTTGAGTTATGCGAGATAAGTACGTACAGACGTCACAACCAAATTAGTCAAAATGGATTCAGAGATGGTCAAAATGGATATTTCCGTTGAAATCTGAAAACCGAAATTTTTCGCGATTACAATACTTCCTTTACTATGTACAAGGAAGTAAAAAACTGCCCTTGCCCATGAACAGTCTCTTAATGCCATCTTTGAGAGCTCGTAAAGTGACGGCTGTTAAGTGCCCTATCCGGTACAGATTTACCGAAATAGAAATCTGTGACAAAAAGCTGATTGGTATAGCCAGAAATAAATATAAGCCATATTGATACATTTATTTATTTATTTAAAATAACAAAACAACTTCTTGAAAAAATGTCATATTTAATATTTATAAAAACATTAGGATGTACGAGCCTTAGGCTCATAATCGTTCGCCTAGCTCATATTTTCAGCAAATTGTAAAACCTATACAAATGGTGAGAATTTCTACAAAATAATGTCGACTATTTTGAATATACAAAGACTTAAAATTAATAAAGACTGTGGGCCAAATAATGGTTAATAATAGTTCAACCAACACTTAAAAGGTCATCTTCTAGTCCAGATTTATCTTCTACCGAGACCGTTTAATGTTTTCGCAATATGAAAAACTTCTAAAAAATCCAATGCTTACAGAAAAACTTAGCTTACAAGACATTATGGGATAATAGTCTAACAGAAGAATGTGTAGGGCTTGCGGATACAATGCCTGTCAGAATTAAAGCTTCTATTACTAACACAGGTGTTGTAACCCAATAATATGGCAGAATATTTGAATATTCAGTTTGTGTAAGTTTAAAATCGAATTTATAAACTAGTCCAAAGATGTGTAGCAATTTGTCACCAATTTCGAATGTCACGGAATCTTGGGTATTAGATGAAAAACTAATTTTGGTCGAAATTTTATTTTCAAATAACCCTAAATATTTGGTAATCTAGAAAAATGTTTCAAATAAAAAAGATGCACCCTAAAGATGCACCAGATGTCCCATTTAATCGAAGTCATATCTCATATAGTTTCTGATACTCTAACGAAATACGTTCGGGCTATATTTGTTTATTATTAGTTTTATTAATAGGGCATATATAAATGTAAAATGAAATACACTGTGTTCATGTTTAAATCATTAAAGCTAAATTAATCGTTCATTATTTCGATTTCCATGCCACAATCACGTATAGCAATTCCGCAATTATTTCATTATAAATCAATACCAATCCTCTTGAGTTCCACTTCCGCTTTAGTATTTTGTTTTCCTGTGGAATTTTCCATCTCGTGGCAAGCCTGGTGAATAACAGCGCATCTGCATTATCCTGCATCGGCGGCCGTCTAGTTCTACTTCCGCGTACCGCATGCAACCAGCAGACGTGTTAACTGAACGCCACCGCTAAAGTTCAAAGTTCATGCCGGTGGTCATTACGCGGCTTCTTTTCGCAGCGTCCATTCGCAGAAATGAATACAAACTGCTGGAAAACGCAGAGTATTGTTTTACCTCTCAAGTGTTTGCAAAGCGCTAAGTAAACAAACATGGAAGACGGTGACTAATTAAAATAGAATGTTATGTGCAACAATATTAGCATGGGATGGTAAACAAGCAGTTTGGAACTCTGAAAAGCTTCCTATTTGCTTGTTGTACAGTGAAGCTTATAGCTTTACGTACTTGACTATTCCACATATTCACATAACAATCAGAAATACCAACAATTTTGGGCCAAGCAAATCAGAATATAACAGAATCTGCACAACACAAACACAAAACAGCCAATAGCATAATAAAAAAGTTGTATTCCTGCAAATATCTTAAATACTTATAGTGATTGCTGAAACTATAATTAAAAATTAATGAAAATTTATAACATTATTTATGGCCGATTGCACAAATATAAAGCAGTGTATAGCCTCCCGCCGCCGGTATCCGTATTAATCCGGGCTTTGTAATTATATCGTAGCCATATAATAAAACGCCTAGTCGTTTTACAATATGGCTAGACGTTTTATAAAACGACGAATAGCTTACAGCCTAATGATAATATGGCTATTATTTTTGCTTGCAATTTCTCCAAATATAACAACAATAATCGCACCTAACGCATAAATGTCACTTTTGGAAAACTCAAGGCGAATTTTATACGTTAGGTGAGGTTATTGTTGTTATATTTAGAGAAATATACAAACTAAGTCTACAAGACTAGCCAGATTGTAAATCATCGCTAAGTAACGGAGATTTGACAATATTATTACGTGATGTCATTACAAAATCGGGTTTAATGCAGATACGGACGCCGGGAGGCTAAACAAACACATACTTTAATTGGGAATTAAACAAAAATTAAAGCAAAATGAAAATTTATATAACATACTTATATGTATAAAAATGTTGATTTTAATACAATTTTTATTTAATTGTCAATTGGTGCAACCGGTCATTAGTGCTGATTTTATGATCATTCAATTAAATTGACTTTAACAGTAAATTTAATAAATTGAACAAATGCAACGCAATTATTTTCTCATTAAAACATCAAAATTGATCCAAAGTTTTTCAGTTAAATAAATAAAGTAAATTTGCTAGGACTTTTATAAAACTGGCTCAGTACATATTTTATTTTTACATTCTTATTTAAAATTTTCATTTTCGTAACTAAATAACGACCAAGTAAAAAATTGGCCCTAAATTATAACAGTTATCACGTGATAAACATTAAATGTGGTTACATGTCAACAATAAAAACAATAAAAAACAACAACTCATATTTAACTAAAGGTGCTGCAGTGAGAAACATTTATATTTATTAAAAAGAGACTAAATCGATATATATGCTGTGATAGTAAAATCATGACTAAAATGATACATATTTTTCTCCAGGGGCAAAAGTAACAATTTTTGTCCCATAGGAAATAATCTAAACAATTACTCGTGTCGGGCAAAATTTATACCAAACTGCTACAATATAATTACTAACTGCTTCTGTACTTACATAAAATTTAGCATAATTACTATGAAAATAAATTATGTGGCCTTTCAAGTTCGTACTATACTCATTCATCTACTATTTTTATCATACATTTCATATTGATTCGTTCATAAAATAAAAATTGTAATGAAATCATTATAAAAATTAGATTTAATTCTTCTTCCATAAGATATACAAAGACGTTGATACTAGGCATTATCCTAATATAAATAATAAATTATAAACAGGAAGACTGATACTCTGTAATTAATTTAATAACACAATTATAAAATTAAATTAATAAGACGAAAGTGGTTCGAAAAGTAAACAATTATTAATAATCAAGGCTAGTCAACTTTTTCCTAACACAATGAACTACCCAAGTTTTTAAAAAGAACTCCCTTAAAAAATCCACTAATGAATCAAAATTTATTAAATATCAGCCAATAATAGAGTTTATAAATATTTAATAATGCAATAAGAAATAATCTTACAATTAAATGAATTGCTTCAAATTTGTTTCATTTATATTTATATTAACGTTAACATACAATTACTTAAAAAATATTAATATATAATAAAAAAAAATCAGTATTACCTAATAACCCAAAAAAATTCAAAAAACGCCCAAAAAACCATGACTGTTAGTATGAAAACTGATTAAGGGGTTATTAGCGAACATTTGATTAGCATTATTGTTTTTCTCTGTCAATTATTTATAGATCATTTTAGGGGAAATACTTCAAATAATATAGTTATAAAAAAATTTATTGCACGCATCATTTATTTGAAGTATTGTTCTCCAAAATGATTTATAAACGATTGACAGAGATAAAACAATGCTAGTCAAATGCTCGCTAATCACCCTTAATTACTGGTCATATTAGCGGCCCATGTGTTTTTGCCAACAATAAAAATAAAAAAACAAAATTATGCTTTGATTTGATTAGCAAAGGTTTTAAAACAGTTTTTTAAACATTTTATAAATATTTAGTTTTTAGTTCCTTAAATTCTATATATTTAAAAAGGTTTGCGATAAAAATGAAGATTTGCATTTCCTTTTAAATAATCTCGTAATGTAATATGATAAAAAAACTAGAATGGAGTCGACAATTTATGTTCGATCTTCCTTTCCTTATTCCCTATAGATGCTCATTGAAAGCTGTAAGTGCTTTTCGACTAACATTCTATTAAACTTAGTGATAATGGTGTTGTCATGGCATTTAATGGTACCATTACCGCAAATTGAAATCTACGTAGATTCAATCCTAATAGATTAATTTACGTTGACTTCTCCTATCCTTCAAGTTTCATTTAAGAATTTCCCTTGGTGCACAAATATCACGAATTGCATTTCCTAATAGAATTTGCTTTGAAGATCGCTGCCTCATCGAAAAATGATAAAATGCTGGTTATATTTGCTTAGTTGTCGACATAAGCTAATAATTACGAATTAGAATTTCATCGTAAAGCAAGGCAAACAACTTAAAGTGGTTGAAATTTCAATAGAAACTATATGGGTACGGAGAGGTCGCTTTCGCTTCAGGCAGGCTTGTGGGGTATGGTATCTATCTAGTATCTGCTCAAAATGCAAATCACAATCATGTACATTAGAAAGGCCTATAATAGTAGACAAGTTGTGAAAATATTATTTAGTGGCCATGTTCAAATTAATTTTTGAACCAATGGATTTTGCTGTGATCACATATTAATTACTTCTTTCCCTGTGTAACAGTAACAGAACCTTCAATTTAAAAGTCTTTTCGTTGTTTGGTAAAATTGTACAAACCGAACACATTTATAACTTTATTAACTATTAATATAATCAAGAAAAATTACAAATAAGTAGTGATGCACGCGAGGCGAGACGAGACGAGAAATATAAAATATCGATCTCGTCTCGTTTTCGGACCTGTAATCTCGATCTCGTTCTCGTTCTCACACATTTTTTTTGGGTCTCGTCTCGTTCTCCCTCGAGTCTCGCTATAAAAATTAGCGCCTGCGCACTACGTATTTACGTAACAGTTTAACAAGAGACAAGTTCACACAAATCGCACCGTCTTTCGCGTTTTTGCAGTCGTATAACTATAATAGAGACGAAACACCAAATTCTGCTTATCAAATTATTTCAATACGAACATGATGTTTATTCATTTACGGTCAACAGAAAATGTGATAAGTTAGTAAATAATTTAATTTACCTCTGAAATATCCAATTTATCACCAAATTATCTCTAAACTATTTCAATACGCGAACATCTGTTAATACATTCTGTTATCAGTAAAACAAATTAAACATTAAAAAATTATTTTTTTGTATCTAAAAGTACCTACACTTTATCATTAAATATATTCTACTATTTAAGTAAGATTTAGTCATAAAAAAACGCTACACTGGAAATCTGCCGGTAACCAATCACTCCGCTTCTCTCCGTGTTAGCTCCCAACGACGCTTAATATAACATCCTTTACTTTTCAGAGGCGGCAAGAATTTTATTAACTGTGGTTTTAACTGGGATGAATTATTGGAGAAAACTGGGACCGATACCAATCGACTCTAGATAGACTCAAAAAATATGCACGAATTAGCGTTGGCTCAACTCCTTGTACGGTGCATTTTTAATTGAATTTATGAATCAAAGTTATAAAGTTGGTTTTTATTGCGAGACTCGCGAGAATCTCACGAGATTTCTCGCTTCTCGCATTTGTTATATCAATCTCGCCTCGAATTTTACACTGCAATCTCGCTCTCGCAAAATGCAACGAGACGAGACGAGATGCGAGAATATTCTCGCCTCGTCGTGCATCACTACAAATAAGTTTGAGAAAGTACTCATAGATATCCTGATTTACTTCTGAAGTACAAATACCAACGTGTTACGTGATATACAATTTAATTATAGATGTACACACTATACAGTTCAGATCATACTTTACAGGATCATTTCTGTATAGTATATCTTCACTTATTTTAACTCATGATTTGGGTTGTCCTAATTTTGATGAGAAGAAACAGCCTTGTCCTTGTTCCCTTAGCGTGAGACGGACTTTTGGATTGCTTTTTTTTGTCCACCGATGATCGTTCACTTCCGATTCGTCAGAAGCAATGGGTTCAAGGCAATCTGTGTGGTTCCTTTTTTAAATTAAACCAAACAGACATAAATGATACGTTGGTACCCTCGTGGTGTATTTGATATTTACTGTAATCTGTCACATAAACGTTAGTTGTCAGATCTTTAACACTTGTGCAAATACCCGGGTATACGCACGAGTATAAATAATCACTGATATTCGATTGTATTAAGTTGAAATTCAAAAAATACTGTAACGTGATTGTTTGAAATTTTCAAGTGAAATATTTGTATATAATATGAGTATATTGATATTCATTCTATAAATATTCATTGCAAAATATACAATTTTTAATATGTTCATCTTGAAGAAGCAAGTAGTTTTTTTAGACAAGAATAATAATTTATTAAAGCTATTTGTACAATAAGTAAGGAAAAGTAATATTTTTTGGTGTGAAATTAAGTACTTTTCCTACGTGCCCATTGTTTTTTCTATACACAAAGCTTTGTATATACGCGTATTTGATATTTGATGTCATCCATTGCTGATGTGAACACATATTTTTATTTTTTACGGCATAATTAGATAATATGAGTAATTCGGGTTCAGAAATACCATAAGATATAGAACAAGCGTAATATCATCGTTACTATATTACCTAAAAAAAATCAAGACCGAAATATGAGATGTCATACAGAAATTTTGAGCAATGGTGTTAAGATAAAATGGTGAAACAGATAAACTAGAAAGCGCTATTAACTTATTTTATACACAAATCTACAATAAAAAATTCTCATCGTCGTGGAGTATATATTCTATGTTGAGAACTGTAATTTTCTTGAAGAAAAACAGCAATTAGCAAGTATACCAATTAATAGCGATTTTAAAAAGTAATTTGGAAGAGTACATAGTTAAACCTTCTTTAAAGAGGAATTTGTTAAAAAATTTAAAAAACAGATTTTTAATGATAAAGGTAATGTTATTTTGCTTTTCGAATATTCTGCTTGTAAAATATCTACATGTATATTTTTATTCTAAGGTTGGGTTTTCTGACACTGATTCGACATGGCGGTTGAAAGTCAACCACTGTTGCAAAAATTCTTGGTGAAAACAATCATTACGTTCATAAAGAAAACATAATAGCATAACCACATCATTATCCTCGTGAGAACAATCTTCAGAAATTTTGTTGTATTCTTTATTTTTTCAATAAATTACTTAGCTTCACCGTGTTTCGATTTTCCACCTAATATTGTTGATGTGATTTAATTACCGCACTAGTTAGGAAAAGTGTGTCATTTCCTGTTGGTAGTAGAAAAAAAATTAATGTGAATCCAAATGCATACACGAGTACATATAAAAAAATCTGTTGAATTAAAACAGTAATGTCCTCTTCCATTGCCGACTCTTGTATTTTAAACTAGGCATAAAACTATAAATACGAAATTTTGACAGCTAGCTTTTTTTATTTATCCTTTAACATTTAGTTTTAGTACGATAATTCAATTCAAAGAACACAAAGTATAGAAGTTAGCGGTGTAACCGGGCATAAATAGATTCAAAATAAAGATTGTTAATCTACACGTTTGTCATGCATACTCGTGAACTCGTGTACCTTGACAAGGTTTGTAACCCAAAATGCGCTGGGAACATATAACTGTTGAGTAAAAAGACTCATATACCTATTATACTGATACTGTCACGCCATATTTATTTTAAAATATCAAAATTCAAATTTGTATCCAGAACGAAATGTTTACATTTCTAAATAATAATCGAAGATAAGCATTTTATTTTATTCAATTCACGTACAATGGCTGTAACTCATTCGAACGAAATGCAACACTCTAAACTAAACAAATAAATTTTCATTAATAAGGGTTCTGTACCTAACTACCTACGTGAAGTGCTCATTATTTTCTAGATCGGTTTTTATTAATGATAAAGCTGCAAGCGACATTTTATTTGAAAGTTTTTAAAAAACTATAAAATTTCGTTTTCTTAACTGTTCATATTATTACAAATATAGAAGAATATTGCATGATCTTTATTCTACTCAAGGTTTTGTCTGTGTATATTTTTATTTTTAAACATGAATACTCGTAAACAAAATATATTATCAGAGCTTATTACCTATATCTCGATGTTTTAAAATATATTTGAAAAGCCAGGAGGAAAAAAGGATGAATATCCATTTTCCAGCAGAATGAAATGATTGGTCGTACTTATAGATTGAAGGTGGCACTTTCAAATGGTATATTTAAAGGAGGGAAAGACAGTAACAGTTTTAAGATACATGCCTTAGAAATTGCAATATACCCTGACGGTCAGTGTATAAAAAGATGAATTTCCATTCGATAGCGATATGCGTAAGCAATAGCTTGGTCAGCTTATTTCTGTTCAGTACGAGCGGTATCAGTGGCTATCTGATGAAAGATGATAATTGGGTCTATTCTGTAACACAGTGGTTAATTTTTAGCAACTGGTTAAAAAAAATTGAATCTATAAGTATATGATATAGAACGAAAAATTGGGTTTTTAATTATCAAACCAATGTCTATTGGATACATTTTATAACCAGTTCCTACAAATTAGAGAATACATTATGAAAAAATACATAAAAATACCGATTCATAATCAAGATCATCTTAGCTTCCTTGTCTAGTTAAACTTTGCTTATTGACATTTTTTTTTTGTATCTTTCAAAATAAACGAAATATTCTTCGTGCCGGACTTACACCGATCATCCTGTTTGTACTATACAGGGACAGAACGTACTGTTCAAAATGTATGTATATATTAACCCTGATGTTGTAGTATTTTTAAAAAGACACTACCTAGATATCTATAAATCACATTTAGCACATAGTTAAACTTTAGTTTCACATGGGACTACTTGTTTTAAATTTCAAAAACACCAGCCCTAGCATTGTACGAATATGTCCAAAATGTTTTTTCTTTATTGTGTAAAAGAGGTCAGCATAGCTCCTTAATATATGCTTCGTTTGAGATACCAGTATAAATTTTAAGTACTTCAAGATAAAAACATTACTTAATTCAATGTAACAACTCTTCGTTTATGGCTTACTTGCAGATATTATAAGTAAAAGTAAATATAAAATCATTTCCATTTTGGAAATCTCGTGTTATATTTTCAAAAAGAGTTTAGCAAAGCTGAAAAGTAGAAGAGTAGTATAAACAAATAATTACCCACTACTTCCAGTTAATCGTTGGTTCCAAATGTAATCAGCTCTTAATTAAAATAATTAAATTTTAAATACGGAACTCGATGATGAAGTGTCAAGTGACTTTTGAGTTACCGTGGAAGAACAATTTGTCGCTAATTAGACAAATTGGAATCTGGGGGACCCCAGAACGTGCTTAACAGGATTTCATATTTTCTAATTTACTTCACAATTTTTGACTTGCATATGACACAGTTATAATAGAAACAAAATAATTATTCTAAATTATTTAAAAAATAAGTCTGCATTTCACGTTAGTCAACAATTCTTTTTCCGCCAAAATTCTTTATAAAGGCAATCGAGTTTAAAATGAAATGAGAAGAATACGATTTTGGCGGAATTACCGAATTTTTTTAACGTAAGTACAATATAGAGTTAAAAATAATATATCCGTATTTTTAATTAATAAACTGAGAAAACAGCATTATAACTTCTGTAACGTCACAGTCACGTCATCTACGAGAAATAATAAAAATAATGACAGCGAAAGAGATCTGCAGGCATATCTTGTTTTCTCTTATTACTTAAGGAAGATCATTAATTAACGATTATTTGTATTTTATTTGTTATAATTATTATTTTGGTTTTTCTTCATGCTAGTAAAAAATGACAAATTTTACTCAATAATACTTGAACGCTAAACAATAATTTGAAATATTGTGCAAATAATTTTTTATTGACTATACAGGCCGTCGAAGATAAGATAACTTGTCCAATATGCTATACGAAGTCGGTTAAATTAGACAAAAGTTGCCTCATTACCATTTTAATGGTGTTTCGTTATTTGCGAAAAAGTGCATAGGTCACTAGATATAGGCGAAAATGAAAATTTTGCACGTTTTTTGTTTTGCAAATAACTTTCAAGTGTAAAATAATCTGGATTTTAATTTGCACATCTTGTTGCACTTTTTATATTCCTTCGAATGACGATGCTCAAATATTTTCATCACTGTTGGTTTTCGAGTTATGATGTCAAAGTTTTAATTTTTATATGGACGCCATAGTGGAAAGTTACACAAATTAAAAGCTTTCCAATGATGTATAACATTAACATGTCTATGTTCATTTGTTTTAAACTGCAAAAATGCAATAATTATTAAATTTATAGGTTAAAAACAATAGTTGTTGCAACATGTTGAATTTTTTTATATCTGTTTCTGGATGAAACACTTTCATGCATTCATTATTTATAACCATGTAAAAATTACTAACATTATCTACATCAACTATTAATTAAAGTTTTCTAAAATTTACTCCGTCAGAAGAAACAATGTGTCAAAATGCAGACTTCACAACATAATTAATTTTGCGTTCTGCCGCTAGCTAACATGAACATAAACAAAACTGAGTATAACAGCGATGAGAAGGTTGTTTCGGACACATTTCAAAATTAATTCTCCAAAGTCGGAAAAACCATATACCATGGTTATAAACAAGAATAAAGACAAGAGGTCATTTCTGCGGCTGATCCATAAACAGCGATGTAATCAATGAAAAGAATATGGCAAGAATTTGATAAATGGATTTTACAATTTGTTTTTGTTAAATTCTTAAACTTCGACAAATTTATAGGTACTAAGAAATGGGTAGAGCCCATCATCTTATTTTATCATTATTATAATTATAGTTAGGTACGTTTACGTTCTTTGTAGTAAACATATGAAAGTGTATACTCACTTTGAATTAGCTAGTATATTCGTATACAAAAATTCAGTATTGAGAAGTAAAATGTATATAATTTTAATTTCTTTTCGAATTATAATTAATATTCTATTACATAAATTAGTACATATCTAATATAAATAAATATGTAATAATTATTTATATCAAAAATGTGCCGTATGTAATATGTACTATCCATTTCATAATTACAGTCAGTTGAGTTTGAAACTCAATAACTTGCTTAAAAGAAATTCAAAAATTATGAAACACAATTTCAATTATGGACTATACATTTCTATGTAATTACACTAATTTTAATATTTTTACATTAAATATAAAAATAATGACAATACAATAAAACATCATTGATGTCTAATGCCATTATGTAATTTTAAAATTTTAATATGTTGTAACCATAGGCTTTGGAAATATTTTCAACCTTAATTTTTTTCGATTTAATTATATTGTGTTTATAACAATTAAAAAAGTAAAAGTAAGATTCAAAATGAAGTTTTGTTTAAAATATTAATAAATTTTTATTTGAAATTGATTAGTTTCATTTTAATATTTTTTTATTGCAAAGCGCACCATGCGGTGATGCACGAAAACAGTAAAAAAATATTAAAATTTTATCCTTTATTCACGTTTAAAACAAAGGAATGTACATTTGTTATACTTATCACTGAAAAGCTTATAAAATAAACAAAAAGAGGAGAATATTTTCAACATTCCATTTAAAAAATTATAAATTTATATTATAATATCTAAAGAATTATTAACTTTACAAAAAAATATAATTACGCCATTTTATTCTGCCTAAAAAACGGTTCAAATTTTTTGTTAAAACAACATTTTCCAACTATCATAATAAATAAGAAATGAAATATTTTTGAAATGAACAAAAAATAAGATTTGCCTGTACTTCAGAAACAAAAGAAGGTCGAAAATTCCTGTAGTGCCATTAAACTTAAAAATTTGTAAAGTTTTTAAGTTTGTTAACAGTTTTTCTTGAATAAAATGGTTTCATTTTTATTTTAAAAATAAATGCTTCAAATAAGAGTTTTAGAGAATTAAATTCTGCGTCTAGCACATCAAGTATTATTAAATTAGTCCTTTGTATAAGCGAGATATGTAAATTTAATACTTATATACTTTTTGGTTTTTGTAAAGAAGCTTGCTATGGATTAGGACAAAAAATAACAAAAAAATAAAAAATAGATGTTAATGTCAAATTACGTCAAATACGTGCAATTTTATAATTGAGTCTATACTTCATCTTCATATTCGTCTTGCGTACAAGGAAGTCGTGTGGTGTCCACATCAGATTTTTTATTAAAAATTTCTCATTTGGCAGATGTAACAATAAACAATATATAAAATTCATTTTTTTCAGTCATGGCTCTCTTCTTAAAAGAGGAATGGAACCCCTGCGTACTAGATATGAAGCGAAAATTCAAATAAATTGTTCCTGTACTAGAACTATTAATATTTTTAAAAATTCAACATTAGACGAACATATTTCTAATATGAACCTACATTTAAAAAAAAGTGTTATTGAAATCTATTAGTACTTGAATTTGATTTTGTAGGAAAAACGAGAAATGCCGTTTTCTCCATAAAATCAAAGTCAAATAGTAATAGATTTCAATAGAACTTTTTTTAAAATGCAATTTCATATCAGAAGTATGTTCGCGTAATGTTGAATTTTTTAAAATGTTAATAGTTTTAGTATAGGAACAATTTATTTGAATATCTAGTACGTAGGGGTTCCATTCTTCTTAATATCATATTTTGGGGGACTGAATTCAAAATTTTATAAATTCTTTCTCGAAAATTTTGTTATGTAAAGTTATTCTCGCCATTGTAACGTCACACTTGCTACTTCCGTTGCAGTGGAGTTCCGACATGCTACTTGTAGAAAATGACAAAAATATATATATCTTTTTTGCTATGTATGTCTTGCGGGGTTAGGGAGACCTATTAGGTTGATAAAATATTTCTAATTATTTTATTGTCACATATCAAGTGTTACTTTGACATTTCGCATCCCATCGCAGTAAAACAACGACACTGACGCTATTTGCGGATTTTAGTAAGTAAACGTGACGTCACGATGTTATTTTTTAAATAACTTTTTTGAAATATTTACATAATAAATGGCGACTTTTGTTACAGTATACAAATAAGAATTTTATTAAAATTTAAGTACTCCATATTCCATTGATAATTTAAAAAGAATGGTTGGTATTTTAATACAATCTACAGAAATCAATATTATAGCAGATAGAAATAAATTACTACCGAACCATTACTATAATACATGCATGATCTTTAGATAAATGTCACTGATTATGCGAGTATGTACGTATGTATTTATATCTCGTATTTTTAAAATATTATTTATAGAAATATTTCCTCATTTTATTTCTAAATATAAATTTGTATTCATATTAAATTATCTACCTTCTCATATAAATCTAATTTATCCAGTTATATCTTTAGAATATATACAAGGAGTACAATCATATATTTACGAACTTAAATATAGTTTCATGAGTTATGTATAGCTGAGTGAGCGCACAAAAAAGACTCGCATTGATTCATACTTATTTTGAATTGGAATAAAGTAAATTATATGTCATAAAAAAAGCGCAACCGACAAATCAGTTCATATCCGTGAGAAATAAGGAATAAAAGTCAAAAGTTCTTAATGTTAAAAAAAAAAAAATGGTACATTAGATAAATTTGTATTCATCCCAGCCATCCAGCATTTGAACAATTTATTACTATTACCATCTCATTACATTGTAAGTATCTACATATTAAGAGCTTATGTAGTCAGTCACAGGTATTCAACAAATGTCTGATGACATCACAGATATATGCAATCCATGCGATTGTACGAAGGCGTCAGATCTTGATATTTAAATTTGAAGTTATAGCAGGAGGTTTTTATTAATGGATAAGAAAAAAGCGCTTGTTTTTACGGCCGTACATAATTTTTATACGACTCAGGTGAGGATGAAATGACATTTGAGTTGTTATTTAGATTATTTTAATCAGAAATTATTGCTTCTACATTTGCAGTTACCTGAAATGTGGTACATATTTTATTTATTTATGTACATCATAAACTGCAAAATGTCATATTTCGTCAAAAATAGTATAGTCACAGAGTTGCAGTATTATGTTCAGATATATTTGAATAAGTACGTACAGTTCCCAAAGCATACCTATTTGCAACTATAAATATTCACACGCTATTTGTATTGCCCCGGCAAATGGATGGAACAGGATCGAAAAATTTTGATCGGATCGCTCGGCCTGGTTGTTTGGAAAGAGTTTACAAACGCGTCGGATTATCCCGATTGGCTTTACGAACGCTTCAGATTACATCCGTTCAATTAGATTGACTTTACGAACGCTTTAGGATTACTCCGATCAATTCGAATGACTTTACGAAAACGCCTATTGTTAAAATGAGGATACATATGGCCGTATCCTGTTCAAATCTGTTCTTACAGATTTGATCTGTAAATAATGAACAAAATCGCAACGAAACTGCCACCCTCAATTTTATATTAATTAACAGTTTTTATCAGAACACTGCCGTTAGTTTGATTAATCATTTATTAATCATTTTATCTAAAATATAAATATAAGTATTTTTAGAAAAAAAAAAGTTAATTTGTTTTTATATTTATAGAAACATATACATACACACAAATGTCTCAATTCTTAAGGGTATTTCCAAAGTGGTTTCTGCATAATATTCTCATCAGGATTTAAATTATAACATTTTATATGGATCACAAGAGACAAACATGAATCATGAATGAATAGATGTGTTTTTGTTTGATTATTACAGATTTATATTATATACGGCCATTAATTTAAAGACGTAATAATATGCGGTTATTTCAAAAAATTAACGACGCGTAAACTGTTAAATCAAAAAATATGTCAAAAATAAGTATTTGACGGTTAATTTACGCTCATTTCTTCAAATAGCACATACCAAATCTTTTTTTTATTTAAAAGAAATAGATACATCAACATCAATACCGATATCTGCGATAAAGCAGATTGGCATAGCCAGTAAAGTGTAATATGCCGTGGTGATATATCTATTTTTATTTTAAACATCAATCATTATTGTTATTAATATCTTTGTATAGATTTGTTTGCTATTTATTTATACCATGTGGTACATGTTAAATTCTCACTAAATATTTAATTACTTTTTCAATATTAGTTACATTGTTTTTAGGGCGTCTGCTAGTTGGATGGGTGTGTTAAATTGTCTTATTTCAGTTTGATGTACGGTATTCCGACTGTGGTTTGGGTGTTGCATATACTACAAAATTCTGTAACTGTTCTTTTGATTATATTATGTATGTTCATGGGTGAATTGTGTGTGGCCTGTTCTTAGTCTGGTGGTGATAATTTGCTGTTTTCTTGTGCCAGCAGATTTCCATGGATCCGTGTTGTTTTTAATTATTTTAAGTTTGTTATTTGGTTCTTGTCCATTTCTTTTTCGTTATTTAGTTTTTGAAATCGTGTGAATGTATACCGCATACAATCATGTTTTAGTTGTTCTGTATTTCCTTCCATTGTCTTTGGCTGATGAGTCGGATATTTCGTTTTCATGGATTCGTACGTAGATACGGATCCATTTGAACAGTACATGTGTATTTAATTATTGTGTTGTAAGCCGGTTTGTTTCTTTTTTAATGTTTTTAATTATTGCATTTCTCGGGTATAATATTTATGCTCTGGTTTCGTAGCCTGGTTTGGATTTAGAATGGAAAGTTTGGGTATTTTGTGGATATTTTGTAGACAGTAAAGAATTGTTGTATAGATGCTGTCTTTGTCTGGTCTGGTAGTTTGAATGTCATAATGTTTTGGTTTTGTATTACTGCTGTCCCTGTTATTGACTCTTTTGGATCCATCAGTGTATATGAATATGTAGTCTTCATACTGTCTACGAATATTGAAGAATGACTTGTGAATGATTCGGTTTGTCTCATTTTTATTGCATTGTGACATACTAAATCTGTTTTACCACGTCTTTAGATTATGTTTTCTCGGTCACTACGGTCTAGATCTAGAATTTAGAATTGTATTTTCTAATATTCTATGTATAAAACACTTCATACTCGTAAAGTTTTAAGAGACACATATTTAAAAGGAACTGTATTTCCATGTTAAATTCCTATGTCACGGATCTCGCGTTCACTTGTATATAAAATTTTCCTTTGGTATAAAAGTATATATGTATATATTACGTTTCAGTAAATAAAATCAGCTATTTAAATACTTCTTTTAATTTAAAATTATGCACATATACCCACATATTTTTGATACGAACTATTAGTAATTAAACATGCACAGTAAACATATACTAAATACATATATGGATGTAGAGATTAATAGTACACGTTGGATGATGCAGGTTGATCTTTAATTTGAATGTAGTAATTTTGGACCTCAATCAGAAGCAGTCGCATCGTATTTCGTATTATAATTTTTTTGATTTTATACATTTATGGATTATTGTAAAATATTTCACGCATTTCTCATTCCAATTCCATCTTTTCCTTCTTCCATTATCTCACATATTATTCATGCTATATAAGTTATTCAGCACTAAGTGACGCGTCCAAGTGGAGCACAGTGTAGCATGCCAAATGCGTAATGAATGCAGTGACCTATTTCTCGTCAATTGAAAATGTCAAGCCAAATTAGATTACGCCTATACACCCGCAGATTTGAATTCTGATGACGGTGCTGTACACTGCTATAGTGATACAGGGAGGCGGTTTTGAAGTTAGATACCGAAGACGCCTGAATAAGAACATTGTGGTCACTCGGACAGAAATAACCCCCAATGGGGAGAGTTTCAAAATACGATAATATAGCTGACAGGGATTACAACAAAGATATGATATGCAGAGTTAGAATTATGACTTACAATACCTACATGATGAACTTACATGAATTAAATTCGTTTATAAATAATCAGTTTACCTGTACATCGTTTTAAATAACGACAAAATAAGTACTCTAGCGAGGATATATGTAAGTGAACGATACAATAACTGTAGGTACTCTTTATAAATCTTTTTGGATGTCTGAATATTACAAAAAATGCTCAGATATTATTTCTATTATACATATACAGACTGGCCAAAAGGACGATATTTCTATTTTCAGTTTAAAGTAAAATCCCTTAATTTTGAAAATACATAAAAAAGTTATATATGAAAGTATTTATGTGCAAATTCAAAAAAATGCATAAATTATCATTTATTCATTGTTGGTTGAATTAGGTCATTTATTTGTGTTAAAACACTTGAAAATTGATAAAATGCTACCTACTGAAACCGTTAATAGTAAATAATATTATAAATTTACTTATTTATCAGTTTATGAAGTGTTACATAGAATACAATATTACAAGTATTTCTTTACTTAAAATAAATAAATAAATATATCATCACGGCATATTACCCATTGCTGAGTGTGCCAATCTGCTTTGTACGCAGATATCAGTAATGATGATGACATATTTGCACCGTGCGGGCGTTTACCAGGCGTCACCTCACGGGCACTCATTCATTTACATAGTTTTAAAATTAGATATAGTATTGCTTGTTTTTATATCGTTGGGAAGTTGCTTATAAACATCCACACCCAATAGATCCAGAAAGTTTCTAGTGCAATAAAATTATATTTAACTAAGGGTTTAGAAAATTTATCCTTGTTTCTTGTGTTTTCATGTGCACGGAAACTAAGTATTCACAGTGCTGCTTACCATTAAGATTTTAATCCGCCTTTTAATAGTTTCATTTTCTACAGTTACTTCTGGATGATTACTATTTTTATTGTGAAACTAAATATACGAGTAGGTAGTTTTTGAACAATTTAGAACCAAATAATATTTAATATACCAAAGTTCCATGTTTTTTAAAGCATTATTGCATTGGACTGATAGATCATTATATTTGGTGGATAAAATGAGAGAAACATCATCCGCAAACTTAGTCGTCAGGCATAAATCATCTATTTCTGAAAAGAGATCATTGATGTGTAAACAAAATAGCATGGGAGCAAGAGCATTACCTTGAGGGGTATCAACCCCCACAGTTAATTTATTAGAATAATATGTTTCCACCTATTTCATCATTTAAACATTATTGTTCCCTGTTTGATAATAAGCTGGTTATCCGATCTAAATGTGATCCTCTAATGCCCATTGCTTCTAGTTTACTAAGAAGATTACTGTGGTTAACACAGTCGAATGCTTTGCATAAATCGAGCCTATTGGCTGTTCTTTATCTTCTAAATGGACCAAAATTCTATTTGGCATCTTGTGTAGACATTTTCCCACGGAAACCAAATTTAAAGTTGTTTATTATTTTACTGTTTTCAAGAAAAATAGATAGCCTGTCTACAAAACAATAACCAAAAATTTTGAAAAAAATTGAAACAGTTATAAACATTAAAATCATACATACCTAGTGTAATTAGTATGTCAAATTTTTGATAGATCTATTTATTTTCATATGTAATATCTCAAATAAATTATTAAATTTATCCCACAAATAAACAGTTGACAATCTATTCAATTTTTTAAATACGAATTTATTTAAAATGTAAACATTTTGTATTAATAGCTCTATTTTGTATTTTTAAAATTATGGATACTTTACTTGAAACTGAAAATAGAAACACAGTCATTCTTAGTAGCCCATATCTTATAAAAATGATATATCTGTGTAGTTTGAAGACATGCAAAACAATTATACAGAGTAAATTTTTATCAGACCAATAATAAATAAATTCCCGTATACTGCTACCACAATCAATCACACTGTATATTCCCTGTTTAGATAGAGATATAAATTCTGTCCTCTGATTTGTACAAATACACAATGAAATCACGATGGCAAGGGCCGACTTGGTCTTTGCCGGGCCGTGTGCAAGAATTTCCGCAAAATTTTTTTAAAAGTAACGTAATAACAAATATCAAAAAATTATTCTTTGTCCTATGGAGAATAGCTTGGAAAAAATAATGTACAAATTATTTATAAGATTTTGCAGTACTTAATTTTACACATTTTCTTTATTTTAAAAATGTTGAAACGATAAGATAATACTTCTACCTTAAATATACTGAATCATATTTAACAATAGTAAATAAAACACGAATGTAAACTATAAACGGCGTAACGTGTTTACTTACATATATATTAAACTAGTGTATAATTTTCATTAATATTTCTTTTATGTCAAGGCAAACATATTGCATTATTTCTTCTGCTGCACACATGTTCGTGAACATCACTAAATATTGCTATAAATATAAATAAGTACTTTTGTCCCAAGTGTTTATAACATTGTGTGTTTATTTTTAACAGTGATTTAAATACAAACACTTTCACTTTAAAGTTTCAAACGTTGTAATCAGCTTCAGCTGTGTTCAATTTGTAGCTAAATTCGAGTGGGCCACTTACTTATGATGAAACTATTTTTATGTACGATTCTAGTAATTACTTGAATTAATATCTACATTAAATAATTAATAGACTTTCTACGATTACATGAACATATTTAGCATTATTCTATTTCTATTTAAAATACATATTCTATCTTTATTATTATTAATATTATTACATATTTTCTTGTTGTTGATATTCATATTGTGCTTGGGGCGTGTCGTAGAAATTAAATAAATAAGGCTTCTTTTGATAAATATATTTAAAACATTATTTACCTAAAAATACAATTTCTTGTGTTCAAATAAGACGATCCAAATGGTCAATTAGTGGTTTGCAAATAAAATTGTATGAGCCCAGCGCTCAGTGAGTTCATCCCCAGTCGTAACAATACATCAACTCATTCAAAATATATTCATATAATCACATATGGGTAAATAAAATTGTAACGACATAAAGAACACCTCACTTCATAGTACACGTGATTATCTGTGAGAGCCGCGTTCAGTGGCGGCACCAGGATGTATATGTAGGGTGGGCACAAGGCACAATCAAAAAACGAGTGGGCATCAGGAGGGGGGGGGGTCGTAATAGGTAATGCAAATGTAACCGAAAAAAAGGCGCCGCAAACATTTTTTTTTCATTCAAGGTCAAATATATCATCACGGCAAATTACCCATTGCTGGGTGTGCCAATCTGCTTTGTACGCAGATATCGGTAATGATGATGATATATTTGTACCATGCGGGCGTTTACCAGGCGTCACCTCACGGGCACTCATTGCTGACGTGGAGAGTGCACCACAGGGGTCAATTTAGTGCTATTTAAAATATTTGGTATTTTTTCATATACACACATGAAACGAAACAAAGACACAGGTGTCCATATTCGAATAATTACATATACCGAGTGTTTACTTTTTTATGAATTTCAGGAAATACTGTGGTGAAATTTTCATAAAGCTGTAATTTCTGCCCTATTAATTTTAGAACAAAAGTATAAATACAAATAATGTTCTGAATTAAAAATAAAATTTTATTCACAAATATTTTATATACCAAAATTATTATTTGTATGTTGGTAATGGGTGGGCACTTGGGTGAGCACAAGTCATTTTCGGGTGGGCACGTCAACCGGCTTATCATAATCAAAACAAACAATACCTCTTAATATTATTTCTTTTATTACCTTGCAATTCTTAACAATATGTATGTATGTATATAAAGAACAGTTTAAATAAAAAAACATTGTGACGAATATAATAATTTATTCAATGGACTGTGTGAATGAATGAGATGACCGGTTATGATTCTAACGGCTTGTGTTTGAATCCGATCGATGTAAAAACTTCGCAATTATGTCAAATTATATAATATCATATAAGATACTTTTATAGTGCACTCTTTATAATAGTGTTGAGTGTCCATGAGGTATAACTTGTTAAATGACATCTTTGGTAGATTGCATATCACGGTATTACTAAAATCTGCGCACAACCAGCAATAACTAACCGTGATAACACATTATGTATTTATTTCAGGGACTCGAACCGAAAAAAATTGGGGTTCGGTTACGGTTAACGGTTTTTACTTAATAAAAATTCGTTTTTTTATTATATTATATCGGTTTTCGTTTCCGTTAAAAAACAAATAAGTTTCGTTTTCGTTACGGTTTCGGTTCTTTTCGGTTTCGATTTAAATGAGAAATTAGCTTAATTTGTATGTTTTGCAACATAAAATACTTTTAGACCCATTTTGTAATGTAATAACATTTTAATTTCACATTTCACTAACAACTAGTACTAATAGATATATTCGGCTTGTTCGGAATTCAAAATTCGAAAAGAATATGTAAGTAATTATTTTAAGTAAAAGTATAAAGTTAGGTAGGTGCTTTTATTTTAAGGTGTAATTTAAAAATAAAATTCGCGGTTCAAAAAGTAACTATAAGTTAAAGTTTTCACAGTAAAGTTCTTATGTTTATTTTTGCAACAAAAATTAAATAAGTTTCGTAAATTATTATTATAATTTTAAGTTTTAATAATAATTCTATTACAATAGCAATACGTAAACTAAATGGATGATTGATTGAAAAATGTCAACAAATGAGAATTTTTTTTATTATAATTGCATAAAATAATTGAAAAATAGAGTAAAATGCTTTAATTATTTTAAAAAATAAGAATCTACGTTTTTATGCATTCGAAGGCATGCACAGTATTTCTACGAAAAAGATGTGGGTTAATAAAAAAATACCTATTTTTAAATTTACGGTTTTAGTACCGATATTATTTCGGTTCGGTTATGTTTTCGGTTACAGAACGAATTTATTTTTCGTATTGGTTTTCGGTTTCCATATTTGAAGAACTAAAATATATTGGCGTCGGTTTTCGGTTACGGTTTCATAAAAAGTCAAATATCGGTGCGGTTTTCGGTTACGGTTTCGTTACGGTTCGGGTCCCTGATTTATTTATCTGCCTTTGCGATGTAACCAATTACATTTCCACGATAAAATAACATTGGGCAGCTTGGAAAAATATATAAAACATTCATTTTTGCGTATTTTTTAAATTGTCGATTTTTTTAAATAAAAGTTTCTGTAATTATTTCACTGTCTACTTTTATTTTTAGAAACATTATCCTCCCCTTAATTATATTTTAATCTTGCAATTTTTTTGTGAAACTATATACAGAGTGGTTTTGAACGTAGTCATAAATTTAAGGGTAAGTAGTATGACATGTGTAGATTACTAAAAAAAGATTAAAAAAAAAAATTCGCATATTTAAGGGTAGTTTTCATTAAACTAACATTTTTGGTACCACTAGACCACTGCCAACGCATTTGCATTCTTCTATAAATTACGCAATTATTTTCGTTAAAGATGCTATGTAATTTAATTATTAAGAATAATATCTTATACAACCAATTTTGAATGTAATTTTATCACAAATATTTACGTTTCCTTTCATTTTTAATGTATTTTTATCTCCGTAAGTCGAATTTCTATAACTCGAATATTTCTATAACTCGAACTGATATTTCACTAGTAAGTCGACTTTTTCTGGGCAATTCCTAGTTACAGACACGATAAGTTCAGTGGCAATTAGAGCTTTCTTCCGTCTAGTACTGTTGTATAAGTGCACCTCTAAAATGGAAAAGCAAAATTTAAAGTGCCTATCACTTGAAGAAAAATGTTTATTTATCACCGAAGTAGAAAAAGGCGCAAAGAAAAAAAGGATATTGCTGCACAATTTGGTAAATCTAAATCTGCGTCTTTCAAACTTATTTTTATTAAGACCTACTGTAAAACCCATTTTGCATTGCGGCCCAGTAGTACAATCAAAGACACAAGCTATTTTTTCTATTTTTCCTGATCTATTCTATTATTTTGCGGCCCACTAAACTAAAGGATCGAAACCCACAGTTTATAACACCCTGATCTAATCAATGTTTGTATGATAACCGACACTACATAATTTAATAGAATGCTTCGAAAATTCACCTATGCAGTAGCAATAGTAGCTATATTCAATATACATAGGTATAGGTACATAATATAATATGTAAAATACAAAAACGAGAAAATATATATTTTTCTAAAAATTATCAGGGCATTTTACACAATTATTATTCGTACATGTACAAGTAATTAAAAAGCAAGATTCGCCAAGCCACCAGTGCTCCAGGAGGTGGGAGATGGAGGTGATTTTCTGAATTCAGCGATATGTAATACCCTAATATTACAAAATGTTTGAGAAAAATGCAAATGAATATTAAATTATGCTGAGTTAATTTAAATGCAATTGTAATAAGAATGCTATGATGCTATGAAGAAAACAATTGAATATTTTGTTTCATGATGTTAAAACTATTGCCTATATTTTGTTAGTGGTAAAATGAATTCTATTCACGAAGGAAAGCTTGATAAGTGTCAAGTTTATATTATTTTCTTCTTAGCACTCTATTAAGAAAATTAGAGCTTCAAGCTTTTGTCATTGAGACCTCAGATCTATTGTACCATGGCTCTAAGTTAGTTTTCTGGAATCAGTATCTAACTGCTCCAGGAATCTGTGTCTTTGCAGGTAATTCTGCCGTTCACATATTTCGTAATGTGTTCTGAAGTTGCTTCATCCTCTTCGTAGTCGACAAACACTGTTATTAGCTAAACCCATCTCTCATACATACCTGATATTTCAGAGAACAATGACATGTAAGGAATAGTAAGGATATCTGTCATAATTCTAGACTTTTATTGCTGAGAGCTAGTTTATCCTTAGTATTTATTAACGAAGGAGAAATGAATTTATTCGTGCGACCCAGATCTGAAATCTGGAATGTATCTCCTGTAGGAAGCTATAAGCTATGAATCCAGAAGGTTTAAAGTTTAGGCCCATAGAACGGTAATTTGGCTCATATGGACAGAATGTTCTAAAATGCTTCTTTGATAATGTATTTTTTTGACGTTACATTGTTTTTGTCAATTTACAAAGAATAATACGAGCAGAATATTTGTAAAATATTATCTTGAAGTATGGCGATTCTGTAAAGAATACACCTACTGTTGTAACGAAACTATTATTACAGGTAGCCAATTTTTTAACTACAAAGCGATAGCGAATACAATGGGGTCATATCAAATTTACATATTTTTTTTTTTTCTAAAAGTACACTTACACTACTTACATAAATATAATATATTTTATATCACATAAGCTTCTAGTTTTACAGAAATAATTTCAAATGACGCCACAATTTTGCCACCTTGGCCCTGTTTCTCAAAAAATACAAGTCTTGTAATACACGTGTGTACACTTGTAGAATTTTAATTTTCACAAGTATTTGTTTCTGAAAACTACACTTGTAAGGTACAAGTCACAAGTGCAAGTCTATTTTACACAAGTGTTTTTACAAGTGTAATTATGGTTCTGTTTCTCAAAATATATTTTACAATAACTTGTGAAATAGGTACATTAAATTTTTTGGCAATCTCAAACAACCTATCATACAGTTTTAATAATATAAAAAATATTTATTTACAATTAAACAAGTATCTCTAACTTACAAGTTGTCTAGTAAGGCTCAGAATTGAAAGTGAGTTTGTCTTTTACCTTGATTTATATTATTTTTTTAAATAACAAATAATAATAATTACAGCGGAATACTTGGAAGCAATATGGTCAGGCGACTCTAGTGATGAAAACGACGTTTTTGTGGTAAGAAGATTTAAAATATTTAGGAGGAGGATTGATTATGGCCATATGGAGATGTCATATGAATTTAATAGAAGATTTCGACTTAAAACACATAAATATGAAATTTTAATTAACCTATTAGGGCCAATTTCAATTTTTTTATTACTGTAATCAAATTTTCTTTATTATAATCAAGAATTTTTTAATAAACAGAAGGGATATAGTATAAAGAGGCATATATTCTCTAAATTATTGCTTTGATTGGCAATGTAACAATTACTAAAATAATTTTATCGCGTGATTAATCATTTTCATTATTATAATCAAGCATTAACACGACCCTGCATAGAAATAGTTCATGATATTATGACATAACAATGTTATGTATGAATAATCTTTTTCAGCATTCACCAGCCCAAGAGCTTTATATTTACTACGTTTACATGCAGTTTTGAAAATGGTTTCAGTTTTCAGTCAAAATTATGCAAAACTGTTTACATGCAGTTTTCAAAACAAGTTTAAAAATTGATTTGAAATCAGTTTCGGCGCATGCGCATTTTGATGATGTAAGTGACAGATCCTCTTCACTCCAAATACTTCGTTTTGCTATTATTCCAATTATTTTTTTATACTTCGTATCACTACGCACTAAAACTACACAACTGTCAGTATATTTGAAGGTTAGTAACACAAAGCGACAGAAACGTTATGCTCTGTACGCATGCGCAGTATCGAAACTGAATTTTAAGTGTTTACATGAGTAGTTTTGAAACTAGTTTTCAAGTCCAACCCATGAATTTTAGTTTTGGTTTGAAATAATTCAAAACCGTTTTGACACTGTATGGCGTTTTCAAAACTAAAAACGTTTTAAAAACGGTTTCAAAACTGCATGTAAACTCAGTAAATATTCTAATACTTTTGACCATTCGGCGACTTTTATTTCTTTTATGAAATAAAAAAATATATCATCACCCATTGCTGGGTGTGCCAATCTGCTTTTTACACATATTCTATCAAAATGTCGGAAAATACCCCGAAATAATATCTTTCGATTCCCTTATTTTATTATACGAGTAGGTATAGGTAATCTATAATTTAATATATTATTTAATTTTCTAGTTCTAATCAACCGCCTAGCAACTACAATATTATGAGGATTGGGAAGAGAAGAGGAGATGATTTAAAAGTTTCTAAGTCACAACAGAATCACAAAACAAAAAAATGCTACGTTGAATTGAAAAATTAAATACAACTAATACTCAAATACACACAAATTAAATGCAGCTATTATTACTTGTGAAAATAAACTACACCTGTAAAAAAGTTACTAGACTTGTAAATTTCTTTCAAAAACAGAATTTACATATCCTTGTGAATAATTTACTAGTAACTTTAGTGGCGGCTTAAGGCGTGAGCCACTTAGACATTGATAAACAAAAACAATAATTTGAGAGCACAACACTTCTATAATATTATTCAACTTTGTGTATCTAAAGTTTCACTTGTTTATTTCTTATAGAATGACCACAAAATGAATTACAAAAAAGTTGTTGTTCCAAATGTATTTTTGAATAAGGCACCATAGACAAACTAACTAAAGGTGACAGAAGGTAAAACTGATAAACAAAAACAATAATTTGAGATCACAACACTTCTATAATATTATTAAACTTTGTGTATTTAAAGTTTCACTTGTTTATTTCTTATAGAATTACCACAAAATGAATTACAAAAAAGTTATTGTTCCAAATGTATTTTTGAATAAGGCACCAACGACAAACTACCTAAAGGTGACAGAAAGTAAAACTGATAAACAAAAACAATAATTTGATAGCACAACACTTCTATAATATTATTAAACTTTGTGTATTTAAAGTTTCACTTGTTTATTTCTTATAGAATGACCACAAAATGAATTACAAAAAAGTTATTGTTCCAAATGTATTTTTGAATAAGGCACAAAAGACAAACTAACTAAAGGTGACAGAAGGTAAAACTGATAAACAAAAACAATAATCTGAGAGCACGACACTTCTCTAATATTATTAAACTTTGTGTATCTAAAATGTCAATTGCTTATTTTTTATAGAATGGCCACAAATGTATTGCAAGATATGTCACAGTTCCAAATTTATTTTAGAACAAGAAACAAGGCAAGCCTCCTAAAACTAAATTAAAAACAATCCGTATATTTACGTCAAATAAATGGTATTTTTAAGATTAAAATAAATACATCTAATGGCAAATTGATTTAGGGTTTGGATTAATATTGGGTTTCACAAATTTTACAGTAAGAAAGCGACATAAACGGCTTGCTTTATTTCAAGGATTAATGTAACAAACGACTTAACTTTACTTAACTAATAATATTTATAATCCCCGAAATAAAGTAAGCCGTTAATGCCACTAATTTCATATTGAAAACACATTTCGATCTTTTGTTACCTGTTACGTTATCTGTGTAATTTCTAAAAGTATTTAGTAAGTAATTATATCTAATTGTTTTTCATTTGATTTTTCGTATATAAACTTGTTACCTATTTTTTTGTACTTTAAATGTACTATATATATCAAATAAACAATTTTGCAAATGACGACGTTATTAAATATATAGAATTTAAAAAAAATATATAATATATTAAAACGAAAAATAACTGAAATGGAAATACTTTCTTCACACAAATATATATTCCCAGCAAGACCTTTTTCCCCCTTTCCCCGTCAATCGATTGTACCCTGGGCGGAGCATTACCCGTAATAAACACTGAACTAGCCTGAGCGAACTACTAGCGACACCACTTGCGCGTAAAAATAACTAATTTTAACAATTTTTGCAAGGCAAAATACACGAACATACGTTAATATTAGACATATTTTCTATAACAGATATGTTATTTCAATTAATGGAAGAGTGCTATGCAAATATTTTTAATTTTATTTTAACAGAAGACTGTAAAATGAAGGCACAAAATAAGACTAAAATTGGTACTGTTGATCAATTAATATTTCAAAAATGATAAACAAAATCAATATTCTGAGAGCATAACACTCCTCGAATATTACTTAACTTTATGTATTTCAAGTTTCAATTGTTTATTTCTTATAGAAACACCACAAAATGACTTGCAAGAAATGTCATTTTTCCAGATTTATTTTCGAACAAGGCAAGCCCCTTAAGGCGCTTGGCTTATTGGGGCGCCCAAAAAATCTAAAAACTAAAGATATAAATATGTGAATATATAAATAAATAAACAAAAATAAAATTAATATATGAAATATGTAACTGTATTATTAAATTTTGGAGTCCTTCAAAGTTACGATTGTGTGTAAATAAATTATATTTACGCGTTTAACTTACTTTACATATCAACTGAAAGATTAAATAATATTCCATCAGAATATTGGCAACGTTATCTATTGAACATGCCACTGCGAAATAATTAAGCCAGGAAGAAATGATACAAAATTTGTTTCAGTTATTTTATTGTGTTGTTGCTAATATTTACAATTTGTATATATATATATATATACATACCTATATATGGCGTTTCTATACTTATGGATCAATATTTCAGGGCAGATAATACAGCCACAAAAAGTAATAAAAACCTTAATCCGCAAAGTCCAATTCTCAACTGTTCCCGAGATGTATCTAATTTACTGATTTTTCGTCTTTTCCATTAATATCCAAAAAAAAACGAGTACGTTTCGCACGGTCCAAATTCCACGCGATCGAAATCCCAGACAGTCGAAATGTGCCCCCACCACTTTGTCCGTTCTAAAGAAATTCAAATATTTCCACGCCGTCGAATCCCACTCGGTCGAAATGTTATACGATCGATATCCCTCGCCCCCGTACCGCTCTCTTTATCGATCGTGCCCCCGTACCGCTCTCTTTATCAATCGTATTGCATTCTAACAATCTATGCTTCGTGGTAGTTCCGCGTCAAAGATAATATATTAAAAAGAAATTTTAAAACATATTATATTATACAACGAACTATTTAATGAATGAAGCAGGAAAAGAATTTACCTATCCATCTTAAGTAAACATGATAATTTACTAGTTATTTAATATTATAAAATAATTAAATTTATTTTCAAGTAGACAAGTATGTGTAGATACATCAAGTTACCGTTATTGTCAAAATATGCCGAGTGGAAGACAATATATTTGGAAATAAAAGCAACATAACATTTATAATAACCACAGTAATACTTAATTTTACAACTGAAATAAAGAATGAACTGCTTATTCACATAATATGACAGCTAATCTAAAATGGCGGACTAGAAATATCAATAATTTTACTTAAAATGTATTTCCTTTCCTGCTTCATTCATTAAATAGTTTATTGTATAATAATATATGTTTTAATCTTTTTAAATTTATTATCTTTGGCGTGGAACTACCACGAAGCATAGATTGTTAAAATGCAATACGATCGATAAAGACAGCGATACGGGAGCGAGGGATTTGTATCGTGTAACATTTCGACCGGGTGGGATTCGACGGCGTGGAAATATTTGAATTTCTGTAGAACGGACAAAGTAGTGGGGGTACATTTTGACTGCGTGGGATTTCGACCGCGTGGAATTTCGATCGGGTGGAATTTCGACCGAGAGGGATTTCGACCGCATGTGATTTCGATCGCGTGGAATTCGACCGCGCGGGATGCTTCGAAAAAAACTATAAGTTACGACTTTGATCAAATGAGGGTTTTTGTTTATCTTTAACAAGTCTTCTCGTATATGCTTTTAATTTTTCAAATATTTCTCAAACTATGACAATCAGCTGTTTTTTGGCTGATTTCTTTTTTTGAGAATTGGACTTTTCGGATTATAACATTGACTTACTTTTAACTGTATTATCATTCCTTAAAGTATAGAAACATCCTGTATATCAACTCCCAAATTTGTCTTTTTCTTTTATGTCTAAAAAGATCAGTATTTTTGTAACTGGTGGGGGGCGCTCTAATCTCATTTGGCTCAGGGCGCTATATGTCTTAAGCCGGCGCTTAACTTGTTAACTTGTAGACTTGTATTTTTGAGAAACAGGGCCCTTGTGTAGTCTCTCCCATGCATGTATGTACGAAATTATGCCACAACATCGGAAGGAATGAAAAGTATAATAATATTATAATCAGTGTCCCTTCAGGACTATTAGGATAATAAAAAAGCTTGAAATATCTCCTATGTTATATAAACAATATATATATATATATATATATATATATATATATATATATATATATATATATATATATATATATATGTCGGAAATTAGAGTGGGAAAGGGTTAGCTAAACAGGAAAACACAATACTGGTCGAATTCAATTCAAATATCTTTATTCACTGCTCTGTATCGTGGGCAATAATAGAATGGAGAAGCCCCACTACAATCTTACGCATTTATATTTATATGCTAATTAATTAAGTAACCTAAGCAACCACATAACAACCACACAAAAACAAATTAATAATTCTTATTAAACGCAGGTCCAGGTGGTAACGCAATCATCCATGATCAAAATAGTTGACGTAATGCTCACATATATATATATATATATATATATATATATATATATATATATATATATATATATATATATATATATATATATATATATATATATATATATTGTTAGAAATTATTAAAATTATTTCATTATTTATCAATTATTAGATTGTTTCATTATTTTATACGTATGATTAGATAAAACTTCTTTAGAGTCATATGATTCATTTTATGAATAGGTTGCATTGTTTTATCAATTGTTATTGTTGAGTCGAGCCGCTGCTGGCCGACCGACTGCTGAAATAAATAAGATAGACCCCATTGCTTTTTGTCAGCCATGTTGTCTTATTCCGACTGAATATGTATTCAGCTGGTCTGGACCTCATGAATAGAGTTATTCACTCGGAATGGCTGACAAAAAGTAGTGCGGATTATCTTATAGCGTTTTCCACTCAGACTAAACATAATTATGTTTAGTCTGAGGTTTTCCATATATATTATCAGTGCGCACTAACTGAATTTTACGCGTTCCATTTATACTTTTCGAGTGAACTGAACCTTACTCAGTGAGCACTTTCTTACACTTACTACGATCGTTGCCGTTGAAGTCGCACGAGTTGTAACAACAACGTGATTGCCTGCAATGAGTGAAAAACTAAATATATAAATAAATTTTGCACGCCAGTTTTGCACTCAGTGCACTGACTAAGGTTCACTTCACTCGAAAAGTATAAATGGAACACGTAAACATATAAATGGAAAACGCTATTACTTATTCAGTACGAATTGTATTCGGTATCGCTTTCTAGTTACAAAATTGGCCCCCAGATACCTATTAGTGAAAATATCTATAACTTCAAAAACATGTTATTATCAAAATACCTTAACTCTGAAAAAGGTGTAAAATATTTCATGAATTTTACATCTATTTAAAAATAGCAGATTGAGTATAACTATGCTTTATTAAATTAAAAATTCTGTCTTCTGGTTAAGCCCAAAATTAAAGTAAGCACACATAAAACTTTTCCCTTTTATATTATTCGAACATTTTGGCGTCTAATTAAAATGTGCCCGTAAAAGTTTCGTCGGTTATATTACAAGTTTTTCATCCCCCAAAGTTTCTCAAAAATTTAATCATACATTCACCATTTGCTCTTGGGGGGTGGTAAAAATGGGAGAATTCACACTCAGCCTGTAGATTAATTCTGTCTAGCTATGCTCTAAATCTTAATTTACTTATCTGTAAAGCCAATTAACAGTCCAGTCGGGGTAAATTAAAAAGGCTTCTCCCTTCGTATTAACTAGTATCAGTGTCCACATAGTAACCAGAACCAAGAACCGAGACACAAGAGAATAGCAAATGAATGAGATCGATAAACGAAGGTAGAGAGAACTAGTTAACGTACACGGAACTTTGTAATGGATTTCAGTGACTGGGTGTGTGAAATCAACACGTTTAGGGGTCGTTGACTGATGAGTGGAAATGATGAAACATCCTATATAATGATTATCAATTTTCATTATCTGTTTTGAATAATGGTGTCGTTACTGTCCATGTTATAGAAATTTACTTCATTCAATCGTAAAATAAAAAATACCATTTTGATAAATAAGTGTAACATTCCTAGGTAAATGATTCATAATGCACGTGACAAAATTAAACCATATATTGGGGGGGAGTCATTTTGAGTAAAAAAAAATTATATGAAGGTATGTCAGGAAAGGTTTCGCCACAGTTATTAGCTTAAACTAAAACTAATTATGTATGTGTGAGTAATATTGTATGAGTCACGTCACAGAAAACCGTAGCGGGAATATTTCTTATGAAACTTATGAATGAATTTTTTATATTTTTGGATGATTTAAATTGTAATATATGTATTAAGCCATAAATTCCATTGTCTTGCTAAAATAATGTTTACATAAATTTTTCTATTACGGTGTTTTCATGAGTCTATAAAACCACTGCAAACACGTCATTTAGATTATCTATAAGCGCACTGTTTGATACAAAGTGATAATGTAAACAATCAGACAAAATTCACAACACGCATTATATAAACTGTCAAAATGTGAAATTTCAACTGTTCAGCGGGAAGCACTACCAACATAACTGACAAAAAAAACACCAAGTCATATTTTCAACGTCGCATTTTTCAAAAATCTCATTGTAAAATCTAGCGGGTGTTCATTTTGTTCCCAGAACAAAGGCGGCCAAGCATGGGGGCAACAAAGCCATTATAACTTCTTATAGAAAAAAAAAATGATTTAAGGATTTTAAAAATATCAGCAATTTATGAAATAAACATATTAATAAGCATTATTCATTTAAATACTTGGTTTGGCTGACTGGTAATATAGCTATCCTAATAGGTAGGTAAATAGTTTATTTTATTAAAAGAATGACTATACTTATGATGTCAATCAGTGGCGTAACTAGAAATATTGCGCCCCCATGAGAAACTTTTCTGGGCCGCCTTGATTAACAACGCTCCAAGAAAAAATGTAAAAGAAAAAATATATTAATTTTTATATTATAAGGTGACAGTAATATTAGAATCAATTTTTTAAGTAATTATTAATTAAATATTTTCATTATTGTAATCAAATTTTCTTTGCTTTAATCAAGGTTTTCTTTGTTATAATCAAAAATCTTGAGAAAAAACCCTAAGGAATATATTCAGAGGAACATATTTTCATTAAATTACCCCACTCTTGATACAGATATACATAGGTACAGGGTGTTAATCAAAAAGCGGGCCACAGGCGTTTAACATTAGAAATCAGTTTTCCTTTGAGTAAAAGTTCCCAATTAAATTTAGACAAAAATCTTTAAAATAAAACTTATAGATAATTAAATTCAACGCCCAATTCACTAAACTTGTTTTTTTAACATAAGTAAATGATTTTATTTCTAATTCATTGTCTGCTGTTGTTTAGAACTACGCTCTGTTGCATTATTTAAGCCCTTCAGCAGATGGTGCTCGCATCAGTGCCAGTTTTAAGTAAACATCTCTTGTCTCCAATTTCAGCCCTATTCTCTGCAATATGAATGGCTTAAATACCTAAAAAATTAAAAAGATTACTTTATGGTAAGTACTTGCTTTTACCTCCCGTCATACCGTAGGTAAGAGAGGTAAAGTTATGGGTCCAAAAATTCGACGATGAGTTTTCAGTGAATAACCATGAATTAGGGTTCCCACAACACGTTTTCACTATTTCTACAATGTGTGCGTGTGTGTGTGTGCGTGTGTGTGTGTGTGTGTGTGTGTGTGTGTGTGTGTGTGTGTGTGTGTGTGTGTGTGTGTGTGTCTGTGTGTGTGCGTGTGCGTGCGTGCGTGTGTGTGATTATGTGTGTGTGTGCGTGCGTGCGTGCGTGTGTGTGTGCGTGCGTGCGTGCGTGTGTGTGTGTGTGCGTGCGTGTGAGCGTGCGTGTGTGCGTGTGTGCGTGCGTGCGTGCGTGCGTTCGTGTGTGCGTGTGAGTCTTAAATACTAAAATTTCGGATTATATTTCAATATAGTTTTTCATTAAAAACTGTTATGGGCTTCAATTAAAGTATCACTTCCGGTTATCCAATTTTACCCAAAATCTAATCAACTCTATATGAATGCAAAAAGCTTAAATACGAAAAAAGCGCTTGTGGCGGCAAACTAAATTAGTACGTACCTACGCCACTGTACATACTATAAATATTTACTAAATCTTCAACTCACGAGTCGCCACTGGGTAAACACACTTGTAAAAAAAACTATCATAATAGGGACAATTTAGTTCATAACAAAATAACAAATATTTAGTTTACATAAATGATTTTAAAACAGCAGAGTAGAATACCAAACAATGGGGATAACTATAAGAGATACGAAGTCTGTTAATTTAGGCTGAAGCTATTCCCTTAGGAAAGAATTTTAATGATTGGTATTAAAAAAAAAAAAAAACGTCACTAGATGAGATAATTTTTTTTAATACTTTCCAAGTGTGAATTAATAATGGATTTTTGTTTGACCTTCATTAGGACACTTTTTCAAGTTAAAGTTGTAATTATTATATCGACGCCATAGTAGAACGCTATAATTGAAAAAAGATTTTTTAAATTCCATTTGGTCAAACAGCAAGAAATTTTTTATTTATTAATATCATGTTTGGTGTAAAGCAATGAATATTCGTATATATAAAACAAATGTTTTAGGTTTTATTTTTGCAAATTTATTAACAAAATACAAAATTTTAACGAACCTACCGGTACCTACTACAGGTGCACCGTATTTAGAAAAAACATAAGTTAAATAACTACACAAATAATAAAGAATAATATAATTAATAAAACAAGATTTCGTATAGTGGATACTACAGAACCGTGATTCAATTTCATTATTTTACACATAGGAATAATATTAACCACAAACTCAAAGTTTTAATATGTGAAAATATGGTGATATATCATGCTTTAGACTACGGATATGAAGGTAGTGAGTATTTGGAAGTTAGCTTCATTTACATTGAACAAAAATGGAAATAAAAGGATGGCTCCCGGGGTATAATGGGCAATTGTGCGTAAATTATGGCCTGTTGTTTTATTGTATCATGAAAACCTGTTGGAAGCTTGCGTCAAGGATCTCATCACATTTAATATCCGTGTACTTTTATTTTATCACCCCATAAATTTGTTTAGGAAATAATATATTTTTTAATTCTCTGAGGACCAATCTTACAAACTCTGGTTAAAAATTTAACTGCCAGATAAATAAACAAAATCGAAACGAAATGAACTGTCAATTGACAAATTTATATTTGCAGTCAATAATCCGATTTAATATTGCTTATTTAACTGGCAGTTAAAATTTTAACCAGAGATTGTGAGATTGGGCGAACACTAACACATTTCGTGAAATCGGAAATTAAATTCCTACAATATAAAACTTGAATAATATAATTGCATATAAACCTATTTTGAATTTAAGGTATTCAAATACCAAATAAACATTTAATGAAAGTATGTACCTATATAAGGAGAACCTAAAACAAGTATCTATGAAAACATTACGGCAATAATCCAAATTAGTGAATATAGCTACGTGTTCGATAAAACAAAAGAATGTATACTTGTTATATGTCGTTGAAAAGTCTATCTTAAAGAAAAGATGAGAATATTTTCAACATTTGTTTCCATATAAAAAATATTTAGTTTATATTATAACTCGAGAATTATTAAGTTTTCGAAAAATCTAATTACACCACGATATTCTACGTATATACCATACAAAAATTATTTAAACATTTTTTCATTATCTCTTATAATAAGCGAGATATGAGGTATTTTCAAAATAATCAAGTTTTAGCCTGTGTAGCTCGAAAACAAAAGACGATAGCAAATTCCTATGGTGTTTATTAAAATTATTTCAAAAAGTTGGCCCATAAAGACCTACATCAATTTTAGTTTGCATAATTACGACAATTAAGTTTTTCATATAAGGAACTCGATTTTGTTCCATACTGTACATATCCTATGCCAATGCCAAATCAGTAAATATGTAATACGAAAATGAAAATTGTAGCAAATTGAACACATTTATTATTAATCGACACTATCTGTGTGATTGAACACAATGTCATGCATGAATAACTAATTATTTTATTTTATTTATTACCATCATATATTTAGAATATTTAAAATCCATCATAATTATATTATCTTACAAATTTAATTATATTTTCACAATATTAGGCATTTTCGAAAATTCTACCGGTGAACTGCTACCGGTATATATCAGTAAACAGCTGTTTACCAGGTTATAGTTACCGGAATCGATATTTTAAGAACGCAAGTGGTAAACCGGGTAGATTTATAACCTATGAAAAACATTTGAAAAATTAAAACAGATTATAAATTTGACGTAGTTAACAAACTGAGCACAGTCCTACTTCGCTTGACATGACTAACTTTTTTGAGGTTAGATTCTTCATTTACCGCATTTACCGGCTGAATTACTCGATCCACAAATCATGGATCCGGTAGATGGATCTGGTAGATATGGTACAATTTTCGAACATGGTAACTATTAACCACTCGTGTTTTCGAACGCAATCGGTAGATGCGGTATCTACCGGTAGAATTTTCGTAAATGTCTATATTGTGTCTAATTCTAGCGCTAGTAGCGATTAATATTTTTCATAACGTAATGTTCTGTATATCAAACGTTACTCGCATAAAATGCGAACAAAATCCGCATTTTTAAAATAGAAGCAAAATTTCTTGTGGAATAAATGAAATTCCAGCCTCGCGTACCGCCGCAAAGAACTAATTACGGAAAAATAATTTGAATAAAGAAAGAAACATATATAGGTATCTCAAATGCAACAACCTTTGTAGGGCTAAGGCCCGCTCCTACTACCTCTACTTAAAGTTAATGATAACCAACGGTTATGTTGCAAAATAATTGTTCTTGCCACCTTTGGTTAGAGCTAACTGGAAGTTAAAACTGTTCTTCGCATCGCTTTTAACCTTCAGTTAAATTCTTAATTAATGGTTAATAAATTGTCACTTTAATTAGAGGTGATAGAATCCAGCCAAGACCTCAAGTAGGTAATACAAACAGATTCCATTATCCGTGTAGAAACTACTAATACTAGCAAAGTTTATTTTTTATAAAACTCAAAGGATCATCATAAAACGTTGACACGCCGCTCAACTAAGTTTATATTTTGTAACGTTTCTATTTATTTGGGTGATATGTAAAAATTAAAGAAGTATTATTAATAAAAATAGATGTTTATTAAACGATAAAAAAAATATTAAAAGTTAATTATTATGACGATTACTATGATTAACAAATACTAACACCAATTTAAAGATTAATAATATTATAAAATACTTAAACACTAAGATTATTTATTTAAACAATATTTATTCAACTTATTTATATAACATTTATTTATTTTCATCACTCGTCGACGTCTACTACTTATTTATATCACCAACTATTCATTTCACGTCGCTTGTTTCTATCAGACTGTCCGGCTGTCTTCCCTGGAGGGTTTATATACTCCGGCGATGTTGTTCAAGAATCTTCTAAACGATAAAAACATCGAATACAAAGGATCCCGCCACCCAAGTAATTAAACAAGTCTGAACATGTCTGTTTACGTCGCACGATCGCCCGCAGCAATTACGTCATCACTAAAGTTAGTAACTGGGTCAGCGCAGCGGCGACGGTTACCTCACTCCGTTACAATATCATTCGAAAATATAACAGGCAGTAAATAAAAATGTAAACATGGTCACTAGTTTCAAAAGGTTGGCAGAGCGTTGTACGTTCCCATTCATCATTGGGCGGTGAATATGATTTTAGACGCAGGACATAGTAAATGGTATTGATAATAAATGGGTATTAAATAAAAAATCTTCATGGGATAAATTTATTGCATGTAAATAAGTAGGTACCAATAAAGCTTGATTATACTCGTATGTCGCAGAATCCAACAATGGGTCCTTGTACAAATTTTACAGACTTAAAACAATTTGTAGTGAGATTGCTACTTTATTTGTAGTTTTATAGTCCAACAGTTTTTTAAACTACACTCAACTATACTTAATGGAACTAGAACTAAATATATTTAACATGAACAAATGATCAAGGCGACGTATCCATTTGGTATCAAAAACTTTTTAACCATTTTTACCATATATCGGGGGTCTACTTTATTTCCCGAACATAGGAAATTCAATGTTATTAATTTTTATATTTTAGTATGTACATACTAGCTAGTTCACAAATTCGACTCCAGCAATCTGAAGTAAGGACATAAAATGCAGTCAATGCAGTTCAGCATCAAGATTAATCGCTTCGGCATGTAACAATAATATACATATTAAAATTTCAGTGCCACGGCAGCTCGAGTTACTAATAAGAGTCGTATGTACGTCAATCATTAATTACAACTACAGTCAAAGCGGCATCTAGGGTAATCTTATGCAACCATCACTAGCATACGTTAAGTTAGATTAATTTAAAAAGAACAGCTGATTGCTTGAGAGAGTTACTATAATAACAAGTAAGTGTATATTGACATCGTAGCATTCCCATAGAGTCAAACTGAGGAAACTAGGTACCACAGATAGGATCAGATTCTGGAGAGGACCAGTTATACGCACCGAAATGTAAAAAATCAAACATAGAATAATGTAAACAGGAGCAAATTACATTATTAAATTAAATTGGTTAATTATGCACTTGTAAAGTTTGTCTTTAATGAACAAAGATCTTCCGCAATCTCGGCAATTAATGTTTCGGGTTCAGTAACTGTAATATTATAATTGAATTGATCAATTTTGTGCTCCTAATATTTTATTTGTGAACTGTACTACTTCATATAACATTTGCATAAGTATTAAATTGTGTGCAAAGAGTAGAGCACCCTTTGTAAATTTGAATATTTATGGCTATTTAGAATTCAGCCTGCATTGTATCTCGTCCTATATATTAAGCTCTCTTTACAAAGCCGTGATGAATACATTAGCCTACTGAAAACACAGCTTTATCCGTGTTTTCCCAAATTTGAAAGACTCCATCCAGATATATATATATATATATATATATATATATATATATATATATATATATATATATATATATATATATATATATATATATATATATATATATATATATATATATATATATATATATATATCTGGATGGAGTCTTTCAAATTTGGGAAACACGGATAAAGCTGTGTTTTCAGTAGGCTAATGTATATATATATATATTCATCCGACTATCATTGAGGCGTCCGTACATTTACCATTTCCTATCAATAGAGCGTCCGACTGCAATAGAGCGTCCGTATACGGACGCTCTATTGAACACCCCTTTAAAATTTTTTGGTGGTACCGTGGCACCCCCTAAGGTTGATTTCCGAAAATTGCTATGGACGCTTTAATGATAGTGGAGTGTCATAAAGTGTATATTTCGCGTATATTTTTAGTTCAGGCATTGAACGCTAGGAGCGCTGCTGCATCAGGCGTATATTGCGTACCGTGTATATTTTTTTTACACTCTACTATCATTAGAGCGTCCATCATATGGCAACGTTGTATTTGTATATTCAGCGTACATTCGCTGCGTATGGCGTCCAGTAACTTGGTGGCAACATGAATTTTAACAGATACAGTCGCCTATTTCCTTCTGAATATATAAGTTTTTATTGAAATGAAAAATAAGCTACACTACATTTATATTATTGTTTTTAGTATAAAAGAAAAAAATTGTGTGCGCAGTAAAACATATGAAATTAAAAATAATAACATTTTAGCAGTTAAAAATCAAAATAAACCAAAACATTAGTATTGTCAACGTGGCATTGTTTTTGTTAAAATGACATGCGCCCTATAATAATTTTTCCTATTACACTTTTATTACTACACTTTTACTACTATACTTTTACTACTACACTTTTACTACTACACTGATACTATTACACTATTACTATTATACTTTTACTAATACACTTTTACTATTACACTTTTACTATTACAACTTTTACTATTACACTTTAACTATTACACTTTTACTATTACACTTTCACTACTGCACTTTTACTACCGCACTTTTGCTACTATACTTTTACTACTATACTTTTACTACTACTCTTTTACTACTACACTGTTACTATTACACTTTTACTAATTCACTTTTACTATTATACTTTTACTATTACACTTTAACTACTGCACTTTTACTATTACACTTTTACTACTATACTTTTATTACTATACATTTACTACTACACTTTTACTACTACACTTTTACTACTACACTTTTACTACTACACTGTTACTATTACACTTTTAATAATACACTTTTACTATTACACTTTTACTACTACACTTGTACTATTACAACTTTTACTAATACACTTTTACTATTACACCTTTACTATTACACTTTTACTATTATACTTTTACTACTACACTTTTCTTATTATACTTTTACTACTATACTTTTACTACTACACATTTACTACTACACTGTTACTATTACACTTTTACTAATACACTTTTACTATTACACTTTTACTATTATAACTTTTACTATTACACTTTTACTATTACACTTTTACTATTACACTTTTACTACTGCACTTTTACTATTGCACTTTTGCTACTATACTTTTACTACTATACTTTTACTACTACACTGTTACTATTACACTTTCAATAATACACTTTTACTATTACACTTTTACCACTACACTTGTACTACTACTGTTACTATTACACTTTTACTAATACACTTTTACTATTACACTTTTACTATTACACTTTTACTACTATACTTTTACTACTACACATTTACTACTACACTGTTACTATTACACTTTTACTAATACACTTTTACTATTACACTTTTACTATTATAACTTTTACTATTACACTTTTACTATTACACTTTTACTATTACACTTTTACTACTGCACTTTTACTATTGCACTTTTGCTACTATACTTTTACTACTATACTTTTACTACTACACTGTTACTATTACACTTTCAATAATACACTTTTACTATTACACTTTTACCACTACACTTGTACTACTACTGTTACTATTACACTTTTACTAATACACTTTTACTATTACACTTTTACTATTACACTTTTACTACTATACTTTTACTACTACACATTTACTACTACACTGTTACTATTACACTTTTACTAATATACTTTTACTAATACACTTTCACTAATACACTTTTACTAATACACTTTTACTATTACAACTTCCACTATTACACTTTTACTATGACACTTTTACTACTGCACTTGTACAACTACACTTTTACTACTATACTTTTACTACTATACTTTTACTACTATACTTTTACTACTACACTTTTACTACTACACTGTTACTATTACACTTTTACTATTACACTTTTACTCTTACATTTTTAATATAACACTTTTACTCTTACACTTTTCCTATTACACTTTTACTATTACATTTTTACTGTTACACTTTTACTAGTACACTTTTACTAGTACTTTTACTAGTACACTTTTACTACTACACTTTTACTATTACACTTTTACTATTACACTTTTACTATTACACTTTTACTGTTACACTTTTACTATTATACTTTTCCTATTACACTTATACTATTACACTTTTTCTGTTACACTTTTACTAGTACACTTTTACTATTACACTTCTATTACTACACTTTTACTGTTACACTTTTACTAGTACACTTTTACTATTACACTTTTCCTATTACTCTTTTACTATTACACTTTTACTACTACACTTTTACTATTACTATAAATTGGGTCTGTATTTCAATAAGTTTTTTTATAATTTCTTGTCAGTTAGGCGCTTATTAGTACTGGCACCCGCGGCTCCATTTTGCTCTTATTATAATTCTTTTATACTTTTTCATTAACTTTTGTTCTGGTGGATTTAAAACTGAAGAAAATTCCTTGTAATTTTGAGCTGAGATTCAACTTTGCGAGAAAATAAAGACTGGGTAAAAATAAATATATGAAATAAAATAAATATAAAAATTCTTTACTATCCACACAGTAATTATATTCACATGCTATTGAAGCTTAAAAACTTTCTTAAAACTAATTGAATTAGTTTTTGGAAAGTTATTGAGCTTTCAAGCCGAGTAAATATAATTACTTCGCGGATAGTAAATTAGTTCGTTTTTATTGAAAAATGTTTTTTATTTAATTTTTAATTTTTATAAACAGATCTATGTATTATTATCTGGAAATAAAAATTATAATATTCAAGATATATTGTTATGTATCTCCCGGTAATTACTATTATAAACCTCACGTGTTTACCGCGGGAAATAATGTTTTCAGTTGGCGTTGTTTACCGAATAATTTAAAAAAGTACTCTTCACTTCATATAAAAGTTGCAAAAAAACAAAAATTTGATTCCATGTATATATTAATCTTACTTAAATGTAAAATAATATAAGTATTAGTTTAACTTTTAAAAAAACATCGATTTTTTTATACAAAATCAGTAGGTAACCAAATTGATAGTTAAATGATTTCATATTTGTTTTATTATATATCTATAAATTCTCACTATAAGGTAATAACCTAAGATATTTTGTTCAATTCAAATAATCAAAATAGAAAATCTTTATATATTTGGATGCAGTTTTTATAGTTTAACAATATATACTTATTGTTTTCTCTAATCTGTTTTGGGAAGCTGCAAGAAAAGAAAAACTGGACCTCGAACCTAAAAATGCCTTTAAAACAAATTTATACTATATTTATATTATTTACTAATAATTATTTTGTATAATTCATGTTAATACGACAAGTGATAATACATGTCGGACACCAGATAGAACATTCTAACTCTCAGGTGATGATCATGGAGTTAGCTGCATGGTGGCGATATGCCGCTCTAAGTTGTAGTTAAATTTGTGTTACTTACGGCAACATTGCCGGACGCTCGATAGTCTATGATATATACGAAATTCGTATAATGAGGACGCTACAACGGTTAGTATAATAAACGGACGCCTCATTGTATGTCAAATGAAAGTTTTTTGTAATATACGGCAGCCGGACGCTTCAATGCACAATTATGAACGGACGCTATAATGATAGTGAGATGTATATATATATATATATATATATATATATATATATATATATATATATATATATATATATATATATATATATATATATATATATATATATATATATATATATATGATATTATATTAAGAGACGCGTTATTAAAACACTTATTATTTGTATACTATTAACGTTCTCAAACGACCATTATGTTTGTTCATACTGTACTGCACCCCTGAGCAGGCCCCTGTCACTTAGGTTGATTATCGTTTGCAAGAGCAGTTAGTTTAGCTCAGCGTCGGTAGTGGTATTTTTGGCGCCGTTGTCGCATAGTACGACGTATCGACTGTTTATATTTCAAATTTGACGTGACGTTTCATTTTTCGCGCGCACAGCTTGCGTGTGTTTGAAGTGTTAAGATCACATCACAGACCATCATAGTGTTGTAAAAATAAAACCATAGCCATGAGAATTGTAAGTACAATTTGAATATTTTTTTCACAAACCTATACATATTTTTCTAATTGTAATTATTTGTTGCATTTGCTTGAGTAGTAGAATAGGTACTATACAAATGATTGTATTATGTATGATATTTGCTTGAACTGTAGAATCTTACAATGTATGTATTGTACAATTATGCATTGTATTTATTGAAAAGTACATTTAAGTTTGAATGTAATTGAATATATTTTGATACTTCTTTTAGCCGTCGAAATGTGTTGATAATGATTGTCATACTAATTCTCTTCCCAAAAATGAACGAGGACAATTGTTCTGCTTTCCGAGGAATGAAGTTTTGCGACGCCAGTGGATCGTTCAAATGAATAGAAATAACGAAGAATATATATGGAAAACTCTGCAGAAGCAGGGTTTTTGACGCTGAGATCTTTAAATCAGGATCCCGTTGAAAATCTCTTTAGTATCGTTATGTAATAAAAAAAGTTTTTACAAATCAAAATGTAATAATAGATGATTTTTTATCAGATTTCGTAAAAATAAATTATTGTATATACATATAATTATTTGTCTTATTATTAATTGAACTAGAAAAACAAATAATCAAAATATACTGCTGCCCGTCTTTTTGACAGTTATTTCAACTCAGCATCGCTAGGTGGCACATGAGTGCCGTGTTTTAGAATTTAACATAGAGTTGGCAAGTCTGATAGTGTATGATGGTCTGTGCCCCTGAGTAAAATGTCGATTGAAATCGACCAATCAACTGCAGTTCAATTTTAGAAAGACTATTGGTGTTTTTACTTGGAAAAATATAAATCTGGTAAGGTACATAAGAATATCTATAGCAGTTAAGTTCAATAAGATATACATATAAGCTATTTTTATGTTTTAAGGTTTTTTGATACATTTTTCTTAAATCTTTAAACATTTAATGTTGATATTACGGTACTTATAACTTATAAAACATGATAAACAAAAAAAAATTAACTGAAAAATGAAATCTAGGTATGATGATTATTCATTATTATTAAATGTTCATAGCTCGATTTTTTACTAGAGATACAAAAAATACTATAAAATAAAGTTGTAGGACACCAAGAGGGGCATCCCATTACAGAATAATAGTTATTTGTGTATCAAGAGCGTAAAGTGAATCTTTATTGCTCGTGCTCGTAAATTGAATCGAGCTAGAGCAATAGATACTTTACGCTAGAGATGCACACATAATTTTTTCTACGACTTTACTAACGAAGTAAATAAATAATAATACCTATTTAGTAAGTTCAATTCAATCTCAACCAATTTCCTGTTTTGTGTTGCTGTAACCATGACGATATGAGTAAATAAATAATTCTGATGCCAACCAATACCAACAATCATTGTTTTATGAAAAGTTTTCACACATACATCAAAAATGTGCTCAAAAATCTACGAAAATAGTGAAGATAGTGATTTTTCTTGCACTACTCCAGATATATTCGAAACGGCGCAAAATGCTTTCTTGAGTTTATTACCTGCAAAATCAAGAGCATTATACGAAAAGAATTATAACCTCTTCATTGAATGGAGTAAGTTAAAAAAAATCAAGAACTACAGTGAAAATGTTTTACTAGCTTACTTTTTGGAAAAATCTAATGTAATGAAATCGTCTTGTCTTTGTTCCATTTTTTCCATGCTAAAATCAACACTAGCAGTTAAGAACGATATTGATATCAGCAAATTCAATGGGTCCATTTTAATTGTGAAGATTCCAGACTCAAAAACTAATGTGCAGCGAACATTTATTGTTGATGATCATAATCTTTTGTCAATGTACAGAAGATATGTTGCTCTTCGACCCTCTAATATATCATCTCGGTGATTATTCATAAATTATAAGCATGGCAAATGTACCGCACAAGTTGTTGGAATGAACACTATAGGAAAAATTTCATTTAACATTGCACAATATCTGAATTTACCTGATTCGAAATCATTTACAGGCCATTGTTTCCGCAGATCTTCTGCTACATTACTAGCTAATTCCGGAGCTGACAGCTGTTGGAAAAGTTTGAAAAATAAATTTGATACATCGCATACAATTTTAACAAACAAGGAGAATCAAACTTCTGCCACTGCCACACTAACTGAATATTCTAGTGAGAATGTCACAGTCACAGAATCTAATTTATCCTCGTCAGCTGTTTCAAGCTCTGGAATAAATATACAAAACTGTCAAAACTGCAGATTCAATTTTAACATTGTCGGTCAATGATAAAATCCACTAAGTTTGTTAATTATGAAATATATTTATAGTTGTAATTAAATGTACATTCACCCACAGAATAAAGTTGTAACTCAATGAAATAAATAAGTTGGTAGCGTAGCCAACTTCGTATTGTTTGTAGCACATTTGTAGTGTAAAACAGAACCGAACGTATATTTTAGATTTCGTAAGTATTGTTTTAATAAATTAAAATTTCAGCAGTAATATGTATTTATCTGAGCAAGCAAATTAAGTACTTTACCGCGCGTTGCTATGGGAGACGCGCCATAAAGTGTTGTTTTGCTCGTTCCTTAGTAATCATTAACTTTACGATGACAAAGAGAGCATAAATATCAACTTTTCATGGTGGTCGTAGAAAAAATATTTTATTAAACCAGTGGTTCTCAAGTTACAACAAAAAGTTATATTTGCTTAAATGGGATGGCATATATTTTTTAGGCCCATTCAATACAGTATTTTTTCTGAATTCAACCATGTAATCATTTTATATCCTGACATAATAAAAATATTGAGAACAATTCAATTAAAATTTAAATAAATTTTATTTTTATAGGTATTTTTCAGTAGGCTATGTATGAAAAACAAAACCTGATATTTGTCAATTTGAATTATTTATTGTATAATAATTCTTATTGTTGCGGATAGAACACTATTTATAAGGTAATTGACAAATCTTTGTTTTACTTTAATTTAAGCTCAATTGTTTATCATACATAGCTTACTGTAAAATAATTATAAAATTTAGTTTTATAGTTATTTTATTTAAATTTTAATTGAATTTTTCACAATATTTTTATTATGTAAGGATATAAAATAATTATATGGTTGAATTCAGAAAGAAATACTGTATCGAATGGGCCTAAAAGTATATGCCATCCCATTTAAGCAAATATAACTTTGTGTTGTAACTTGAGAACCTACTGGTTTAAAAAAATATTTTATTCTGTAATGGGATACCCCTCTTGGTCTCCTATAACTTTATTTTATAACATTTTTTTTTATATCTAATAACTTCCGAGAAAAATCGCGTTTCCTAGTTTCGTTTACACCCTATATATATATATATATATATATATATATATATATATACAGGGTGTTCAATTTAAGTGTTTCACTATTGCTATCTCGAGAACCGTAAGAGATACGAAGTCAGTTAAATTAGCAAACAATTTCTATATTATAAGACTACTAAAATGAGCATTACAATTTTTTTTTTCATCGGGTGGTTCTCAATATACAGAATTCAACTTTTAAATGAGAACCTACTTTTTTATTTGCCTATTCGATTCAGCATTTTTTTCTGAATACAACGATGATAATAATAACAAAATGTTTATACCCTTTCATAACGAAAAAAACGAGAAAAATGCAAAAGAAAAATTATTATTTTCATATTTATTTCTACATGTAATCAGAGTGCCATGACAAAAACAATTGAATATATATAAGCCGAGCAACCATTCTTTAGGAACCTATCTTATTCTTTCATCTTATCCCATACATACTTTAATCCGTCACTGCAAAACAAAATATGAAAATATTTTCACTGCTTAGTAAGTTAAAAAGGAGAATGAAAAATAATAAAATAAATAAATTATAATCTACAAGTGTGTTTTTCTATTTTCTCATTGCCAGAAACATTGATCTTTGCCGTTTAAATTTAATAAATGACATAAAGCTAACTGAATAAAAAACCATAACAAATTTTTATTTATGATCTTAATAATTAACAATCTTACGGGACACAACAAAATAAACTCGTCAAAATACATATGTTAATATCAGGGCAACGTTAATTTTTATGCACATTTTGATTATTGTACTTTTGGTTATTCTTTTGTCTCTCAGAGTATACTCAGTGTCAGATTTTGCTAAATATCAATCTTCTCTTAATTATACATTGTAAATCTTGCAAATATTTGCTACTTAAGTTAACATAAGTTCATTGACTTGACTTACAATTTTTTGATTCATTGTCCTTGAATACGTTAGAATAAATATTTATTGGGAAGAAATAATTTCGTTATATTACACATTTATATATATTATTTTACTAAGCCATGAATATATATTTTCAAAATGTACGTGGATTAAATACAAAAATCGATAATTTCTACAATAATACTTGCATTGCAGAATATGATATTATTGGGGTGGCAGAGTAGTGGTTAAGTGATTCAGTTTACAGCACTGAATTATTTAATAATAACTATGTAGTCTATAGGAAAGACAGAGATCTAGTTAAATCTGAAAAATAAAGAGGTGGTGGTGTGATTTGTGCTGTTAATAACAAATTTATATCTTCAGAAATAAAATTAGTATTAAATGAAAATTCAAAATCTGACATAGTTTGTGTGAAAATTAGAACTTCCATGAGCTCATTTTTGTATATCTTCATAGTATATTTGCCCCCACCAATTAACATTGAAGAACTAAATTATATCACTCAATGTATTGAATCACAACCCTTCATATTTGATAATAATTTCTTAATACTAGGTGATTTTAATATGTCACAATTAATAAACTACACTAAATACAACTTTTCTAACAATCTTATTAATTGTATCATACAATTTAGTAATTATATCAATGCTACACAATACAATGAAGTCTGTAATACTAACGGCAAGATTTTGGATTTGGTACTGGCGAATAATAAGTGTATTGTCACTCAGGACTCTTGTCCACTTGTAAAGGAGGATTCACATCATCCTGCATTAATTATTAACTATACAGTCTCTGCTGAAAAATTATCATCTGTTACCTTTAATAACAACACTTATTATAATTTTAAATCTGCAGACTATTTTTTGATGTACGAATTGTTGGAGAGAGCAGATTGGAATGTATTATCGGAGATTAATGATGTTGATGAAGCATTCGAATTTTTCTATAATATTATTTATGATATTTTAAAATTATGTGTACCTCAGAAACGTAGTAAGGTATCCAAATATCCTCCTTGGTACACAAGCGAAATAATTTCTGATATTAAAGCTAAAGAACGAAACAGATTATTGTACAAACGTCATAAGATAGAGTCATGTCATCGTGATTTCGTATTCCTACGTGCGAAAATTAAAAAGGATATTAAAGTTGCTTTCAAAGAATACATTTCAGAAATTGAAAATAAAATTAAAACTGATCCCTCAAAATTATGGACATTTCTGAATACTAAAAAAAAGCTGCTAGAATACCTAATAATATGTTTCACGCCAATAAACAATGCACTACTCCGCCTGAAATAGTACAAAGTTTCGCTGATTATTTTTCTGAAGTGTACAGTAAAACCTCTAATACAAGCGACATCACATATGAATTTAGTAATGCATTCTGTCAGCATATCGTCAAAATTGATAACATAACCGAAAATGATATATTAGACGCAATAAATGAACTCAAACCAAAACGCAACCCTGGTCCAGACAATATCCCTGCATACATTTTCAAAGGTTGTAAAGATATTCTTATTAAACCGTTATACATTCTCTTTAATTTGTCTATCAGGAATAGTATCTACGAGAAGTTATTAAAGGTAGCACAAGTATGTCCTATATTTAAATCTGGTGAGATAAATAATGTATCAAATTACAGACCTATATGTATTCTACCAGTATTGTCGAAAATCTATGAAAAAATAATTTATAAATATATTTATTCATCAGTATCTGATTCAATCTGTTCATCAACACGGATTCATGCAAGGCAGATCAACTGCAACAAATCTTATGAATTTTACTAATTTTGTATCAGAAAATATGTTACTCTCTCGTCAAATAGATACAGTTTACACAGACTTTTCCAAAGCCTTCGACAAAGTTGATCATCAAATATTATTACATAAATTAAACACACAGTTCAATTTTTCTATAAACTTATGTCAGCTCTTACGATCATATCTTATTGATAGGCAACATTATGTCTATTTATATGGCTACAAATCTGCTCCATTTACTTCTACTTCGGGTGTGCCACAAGGGTCAAATCTTGGACCACTTTTATTTATATTATTCATAAATGATATCACTACGTGTATACAACATTCCAATATTTTGTTTATGCGGACGATATTAAAATATACAAAATTATAAATGCAGTAGATGATTGTCAGAATCTGCAAACCGATATAGACAATTTAGTAAAATGGTCAGAGTGTTCTAAATTATATTTCAACTTCAATAAATGTAATGTTCTAACATTTACTAATAAAAAAACTTTAATTCAATCAGCTTATCACATGAATCAAAATATTTTGTCACGTGTAGATAAACTCAAAGACCTTGGAATAATATTTGATCCAAAGTTGAAATTTGATCAGCATGTAACTTACATTTGTAAAACTTCGTATAGAAATCTGGGATTTGTTATACGGAGTTCACAATCATTTACTAACATAAATACAATTACAAGTTTATATTACTGTTATGTAAGATCTAAACTAGAATATTGCATACAAATTTGGAATCCATTTTATAATAAATATGTCATTGAAATTGAAAATATTCAAAAAAAGTTCTTACGATATTGTTGGTTTAAAAAATTTAAAATATACTCTTATGAAATCAATTATAACATAATGCTAAATGAATTTAAACAAACCAGCCTTCAGACAAGAAGAAATATTTTGTCTGTGTTGTTTCTTTATAAACTAATTCATAATAAAATAGATGATATTACTTTGTTGAATAAAATAAAATTTAATATTCCACGTGCATGTTCCAGACAAAATATAACTTTTGCTATACCATTTTGTGTAAGGAATTATCAACTACACTCACCAATAATACAAATGTGTAAATTGTATAACAATATATGTATTCAAATTGATATTTTCCATGATTCATTGACTTCTGTTAAAAATAAATTATCTCTTATTTAGTCATGTCATTAATGTATCAACGTTTCTCAAGGACTAATTGTTTAATTGTTTAATTAATTGTTTATTACTGTCTTCTTAAAAGTTATAAATAAGCTATACTTTTGTTTAGATTTACTTGTCTCTTTTCTTCTAAACATTAAAATTTCATATATGTATTTATACTCCCTCTGTAATTGGGATAATTATTATCCTGTTGAGTGGAATAAATAAATAAATAATAAAAAAAAATTCTTGTAACAAAAATGTAAACAATAAGACAATGGCAATGAGTTATCATAAGATTTAAAATGCTGTTTACATTTCTTTATCATGCTGTTATTCTCGAAAGGTAGTACTTCCGCGGTAGTTTTTACCATGAAACGAATGAAGTATTTAAATTTGTGAAGCCTCATTTTGATAACATTTTTATTCATTCTTCAATATTTATTCTTGTATTGCTTCTCAGTTTTAAGACCATATCAAGTATACATATTTTATTGTAACACAAAAAACATAAATGCATTGACAAGTTTGAATATTTAATGTAATATGTACTTGTAATTGCTACATGAAGTTTTATCGATATTATTAGAAACGGAGGCCGAAGTCATAGTGACAAGATAAATTATATAATTCTAATAAGATTATTTTATAACTACCACAATACAAAATTGTTGAACAAGTAAAATACTAAAAATGAATATCGACGCAGGCCCTCAAATACAAAATGTCAAGAGATAACCCACATATTATTTAAACAGTTTTAAGCAAAAAAAGTTCTAATAAATATATGCCTGATCTCGTTTCCTACAGGTGCACCAACCTCTTGCGAAGACGACCTTAGAGATATATAATTTGCTTTCAAAACAATTAAAGATAAATTTATGAAACTGGGAATATTTGCTTTGACATAGGTATATCAAAATTGTTATGTAAAATGTGTGAAGAGTGGTGCGAACAGAATGGAATTTATTGTATTCTTAGAATTTAATTAATCTTTTTGACTTCATTATTAAGTATACTGCATGTTTTCAAATGTGAGAGTACCCTTTTGAAAGTTTCTATTGTTCTGTTTAAATAATGATAATATTTTATAGGACAAGCTATATAAAACCGACACTGACTAATTCACTAATATTTTTGGTAATAAGCTGTCGTATTATTAAATTATTATTTATAGTAATCTTTATATTATTACAATACGTAGAATGTAGATTGGAATTTTATGATACCTAGGACTTTGCTTTATGAACATGAACGATGCAAGATTCAACGTTAGATTAGAATAATAGGATTCACTATACGTCAGGCATATACCGAGCTCTAGTAGATTAGAGTAAATATTATTAACTGAATAAAATGATAGGGCATATGCGCAATGACCTGACTCAAAGGTCATAGGGTTAACCAAATTAAGCATGGGATATGAATGTAGAATACATGTACGGGTTATTCAAAAAAGGCCAGTACAGATTATAATTAAACTTGTTATTTTTAACTGTATTTAAAAATAGCCTTCCATAACATTTCCAGAATTGGATTTTATATTTTTGTATTCCACCATTCACCACTCACTCATATTTGTGGCTGGAAAATAGCTACTTTTAGAAAAGTAGTATAGTATGGCTAACGAGTGAAAGTTGACATTTAGATTATTTAATAAATGTGGTTTCTTTTGAAAACATTTCCCTATATTTTATTTTAAAGAAAACTGGCCCTTATGTATTCCGTTACAGAAGATTAGATTTGTACTCAATAACACGAAGCATTTAAAATGACCTTAGCAACAGGATTCAGGGATGTATTTAAAAAAATTATTACCGCAAATTCTAATTCGTTCGTCTCAGGTGTAAGCAAACCTCGAGTCGGAATTACTGTTAGAGGAAATAAAAATAATGCTATTTCATAGAATTGCCAAACTAAATAGTTTAAAGATCAAAATATTTTGTTATAATCTACATAAAAAAAATGTTTAAAATGTTTTAAACGCACCCCTGTTTTGATATTCAGTAGTAATGTATTTTTGTACTTTTCTAGTCCAATATTTAAATGGGTTCATGCAAATATTTCATAGGTGAATAGGGTTTCAAAAGAAACCACATCTATAAAATAATTTAAACGTCATAAAATAATTTAAACGTCAACTTTCATTCGCTAGTCATACCATATGTATATTTTGAATATCCTATCATGTCTGCAGGCCGCAGGTAGTATTTGACGGACTTGATTTAAAAGTATACCGTAAAATAATATGCATTACAAATGCAACCAATTTTTTTGACAGCAATGATTTAAATATCATAATAACAAGGAAACTGATTAGAATTTGATTATTTTGATGGTCCGTTAATTAAACAAAGTGTTGATGAACGTTTCTGCAATCGAGCAATTGATAAACAATTTATTCTTGTATACCTAATATAAACTAATCTAACTTAACATCCCAGAAGCGAAATCAACATCCTTTGTATGCGTATAAACGACTACTTATACATACTATACAGAATGTCTCTTTTAAAAATGTCACTATTGGGATCTCGGGAACTATTCTAGGTACTCTGTCGGTTAAATGGAACTTGAATGAAATTTATGACCTTCCATATGCGGGCCGGGAAGAGATTTCTACAAAATATAAAAATGAATTGATTACAACCACATTTTTATTAAGTGCTATTATTGAAATTGGCGTCTAGCCCTCAGGACTATAAACTAACAAAGGGTGGCTCACATTTAAATAAATTACCTCATCCGCAGACCCACTGAATAAAATCTTACGTCTGTTTCGCACTGTAGTATCAAATACAACTAACAGATTTGTATTTGTACTAACCAGATTTGTATATGTACCTTCGATTTGTTCAATAAAACTTGGAAATATTAGTTTTATTTGATACTACAGTGCGGAACAGACATACGATTTTATTCAGTGGGTCTGTGGATAACGTCATTTATTTAAAGATGAGCCGTACTCAGTTGGTTTATAGCCCTTGGGGTTAATTGTCAGTTTAAACAACAGCGCTTAATAAAAATGGGGTCGTTCTCAATTTATTTTTACGTTTTGTAGAAATTTCATGGAAGGCCATAAATGACCGACACCTTTTCTAGAAGACAGACGATCTATAATAACAAATATTGAAAAAAAGGATTAGGGATGAGCAGTTTGACATCATGCCAGAAAGAGGGACAACGGACGCAATATTTGCACTAAGGCGAGTGATGGAAAAACATCGGGAAATGCAGGCAGTGTTACACATGGTGTTCATCGACCTGAAAAAGGCGTACGACCGCATGGCCTGGCAAGAGGTGTGGAGGTTCATGAGGAAGAAGGGGGTACCAGAGAAGGACGTGAGGCTGTTGATGAAGATGTATGAAGGTGCCGAAACTAAGGTGAGGTCCAGTGTGGGTGTGACTGAGGGGTTCCCCATCGTCGTAGGACTTCATCAGGGATCGGCCTTGAGCTGGTAGAGGATGTGAAGATAGAAGCGCCATGGGGCATGCTGTTCGCAAACGACATTGTTCTCTGCAAGCCGACCCGAGAGCTTCTAGAACATACCCTAGAGGAATGAGAAAAGCACTGGAGGAGAGAGGCATGAGGATAAGCCGTGTGAAAACAGAATATGTACATGACTACGGGAGTGCCAAGGACGTGTTCGCAAGGCTCCAGGATGACAACCTGCTATCGGTGAAAAAATTCAAATACCATATGAGTCAGTTGTCGAGAGGGGATCAGACGAAGAGATACAGCGGGTGGATGAACTGGAGGATGATGAGCGGGGTCCTGTGCGACAAAAAAAAGAGCTGTAAGATGAAAAGAAAGATATATAAGACGATGGTACGACCATCAATGCTCCATGGTGCGGAGACGTGGCCAATCACGAAGGCCCAAGAGCGAAGGAAGGAGGTGGCGGAGATGAGGATGCTGAGGTGGATGTGCGGTGTGACGAGGAAGGACAAGATCAGGAATGAGTACATCAGAGAGAGAGAGAGAGAGAGAGAGAGAGAGAGAGAGAGAGAGAGACAGTTAAGGTGGGACCGATAGAAAAAAAGGTGCAGGAGAGCAGGCAGTGGAGCACCTAGTAGTGGAGGGAAAGAGAGGACGGCCTACGCTTAGATGGAGAGACAAGGTGGCGGAGGACTTGCGGGAGAGAGGATGGGGCCCAGAGGACGGTTGGACCGGAATGAATGGAGGAGGAAGCTGAGAGATGGGAATGCCGACCGTGCGTAAGACGAGAGAAGGCTCTGAGAAAGAAGAAGAAGATCAAATATTGTGTAAAATTGTTGTTGTCTAGAAACAGCTTAAATATATAGCAATTATGATAGACGATAATAGTAGTAACTCGGAGTAGGCTATGAACAGATAATTTGAAAGTATTTAATTAAATTAGAGCGTAGTGCTAGAGAACCTACCTTGTATATTATTACAGATTTAATTTTAGTATATATTTTTGTTCGCCTTCTCAAGCTAAAAATAAATAGTGTCTAGATTGTTTTAATATCCAATAAAAGATTTTTTATGGACGTTTCGAGAGTTCCAAAGTCTCTCATCTTCAGTATGGGGTTACATAACAATAATAAATACTTTTCACATAGTTATATAAATATGTTGTACATCTTTGATTTATAGGAGTAGCTGTGTTCGCTCAAAAATCGTGTTTGAGGTGCTATGTCCTCAACCTCTATTCTTTGGTGTGAAGTAGTAATGCTTGCACATATATGGGTTTTTCTACTTGAATTTTATTTTAGAAATGAAAATAAATTAGAGAACGGCGAATGGCAATATTGTTTTTCTGGCTGTTACAATGAATTTCTGGAAAATTACATTTCATGATCAATAATAGGTCTGTTTGTTTCGCTACTTTGCGTCTACGGTTTCCTGCCATGTCCATACAAAGTATATGGGAACTGCAGTAAAACGTAGACGCAGATTAGCGAAACGAACAGACCTAATGACGACTTTTGAACGGAATAATGATCAGACATACGTTTCTCTTTTCATAGCCTACTCCGAGTTCTGTGGTTTTTAACTCACTGAAAATCTTAAAGATCGTAAAATAATAATACAATTTCGAAGTGTGCTTAATATAAATTCATATTTTATATTTTTCTAATTCAATAATTTTACTGTGTGTAACATATTCATATACGTACATATATAGTAACTTTACCTAAATCCTTAAAGTTTTTTCAACCTGCAGAATCTACAATATAAGCAAAAACTACAGAAAACAGCATCAGGTTGTTTTACAGACAACTTGATATTCTTAATATAATAGAAATATGAGAGGCTGCAAATTCATTATAGTCTCCCTTATTGTATACAGAACCATGTACTTTACGCTTGCTACGTAGTAAGGTACATAAAGGTACAAGTACAACGTTATTATTTTATATTATAATTGTTCTCATTCTATTCAACCTAGTTGCACGATACACACCTTTGTTCTCCGTTCTTATATGAAATTTAATTAAGTCAGCACTATTATTATTCTTGTTACTTTTAACCACCTATCTTTAATTATAAGAAATAAGCCATTATTTGAATACACACACATATATATATATATATATATATATATATATATATATATATATATATATATATATATATATATATATATATAATAGTATTTCAAAATTATTATTGAAAGAAATATTAAAATATCAAGGTTGGGTAACACTGACAGTTTCAACAAATATTTGAAATTTAATTTATTTTAACATTTAACATTTTTATAACAGTTATTTAGAAGTTAGGTTAGAGTAAAAATTTATGTATATATATATATATATATATATATATATATATATATATATATATATATATATATATATATAGATAAATTTTAGTGGGTATATCAGTGGGATGTTTTCTGGGCTTAAATTTGTTTTAGTAGATTCTTTTAAAATCTGTCAAGCTTTCGTATATTTGGATTGTACACTTCATCAGGACACTGAAGTTGATATACAAATAATTTTACAATGTATAAAATAATTTGATTTAAAGGAACTTACGTTTTGTTGAAGTTATTTGAAAGTCATTGATTTACTTAAAAATAAAAGAATTTGAATTATACATTTGGTTTACAATGTCATAAAGATAGAGCTTATATTAATTATGACAAAAGCACATGGTTTTTGATTCGTCGCAAAAAACCATGTTTAACAAATGTTAAACTTTTGCAATATTTTCTTCCCGCCATTGCAGCGTATATAACAACATCTATGTGCGAATTAGGTCTCGACATACATGCTCAAAACGTGCTTCATAGAAAGAGACAAAAGCAAAACACGACCAACTGTTTATGTTTACATTTGAAACTTGACAATTTATATTTATTGTATTTTGTAGGTTTTTACATTTACATATTTAAAATAAAATATATTTTTGTGATCTGACATTGAGTTTGACGTTTCAATATCAAATATAGAAGGCATACGTTCTTGTTTTCATTCTAAACTAGCGCTCGTAGCGGACAACTACGGTGAACCAACTAACTATAAATTTTATATTGTATGCGCTATATTTTATTATACTTTTCGATAGTAGTATTGCAGTAATGTGGAAAAATTATTACATTTCAACATGACTAAAATCCTCCATCACATTTCAAGATCAATTTTCACAACTTAACTTTTGACTTTAGAGCAGACATACGTTTCTCTGTTCATAGCCTACTCCAAGTTAGAACTTTTTTAAAACACCATATTTCTAATTCTAATACCTTTTTCTAGCTTTCTGGCGATATGTAACTTCGCTATGTTCATTTATTTCAAACAGCAAAATTTTAACAATTAGGTACGTGTTAAATATTACAGTTTTAAAAAAGTTGTTGCAATGAAATAATTGAAAAACACCATTAAAGTTAATAATTTGGTCATTTTCATTGCTAATTTAGATTTTTCTAATGCCTAGTTTATGATGGATTTAATTTATAAATTTAGATTTACGACTATACATTTATAAATATAAATTGTACATATCTGCTTTTACTAGTAAATTTGTGAATGCGTCCAATCATTTCACAGTATTTCAAACTGTTTTGGTGGGGAAAATGACAGATTTGACAAATGGATTATAAAAATATGGATATATCATTAATATTATCTGTAGAACAATATAGACTGATATATAAGTCAAACGACGTGACCAAATATAAGTTGATTGGACACATTTCATATCTTTAAATTCACCATAAACCAACAAGGTAAATCGTAAATTTCAAATCTAAATTTGTAAATCTAAATTTATAAATTAAATCCATTATAAACCAGCCATAACACATAATCTCAAAGCATGCATTGGACAATATTGTTATTATTCAATAAATTCAAAAAATAAAATATATGTGTCGAAACAAGAAATAGTATATTATGTTATTAGGAGTAGAAAGCGGTCTTTTTGTGTTGAACCCAGCTGTTGCGGCCGAGGCGCCAGCCGAGGTTAAGCAAGCTGGGTAAAACACAAAAAGGGCGTTCTACTCCGAATGACATATACTATTTTTTCTTCAAGTGTTTCAAAGATTTGTTTGACATTTTTTTTGGAATTTTTTAATTGTAGTGTTTGCAATTTTAGCCAAAGCTGGCTGTGTACACTACAAAACAAAAACGATACAACTGTCAAATAACAACTTTCAATATAATCTGTGTTGCTGTGACAACTGCCGCCGCCAGCGGTGAACTAAGACACTAACATTTTTTTACTAGTACAACAATAACAACATTTTTGTACTAGTAAGACAATGAACATCTTCTATAGTGTGTGTACAGGATATATAATATGAATATTATAATACGCTTGAAGAAAAATATATTTTTTTAGAAAACTATTGAATACAAGCCTGCCTCGAATTAAAAATAATATTTTTATGCGTTATAAACATGACAATATTTCACCTAAAACCCGCAAAACTATTTCAAAAATCAACCCCCATAATTCAAACTTCGTTTAAGCTGTTTGCGCATTCAAACATGCCATCAACACACCCTCAACCTTTGCCATAACCTTACAACTACCTCGCTTGATTCCAACCCTTATCGTAACGAGCTTTAGGGGTAGTTTTCCCTGACCGCGAGATGTATTATTAATGGGCGAGTGGTGAATCACCCTGAAGCAAGCAAAGCAGGGGGAAAGACGAGGGGTGAAGTCGTGATACGGAATTTAAATGGGGTCGTTAGGATTTTATGTTTTGCTAAATATAGATGATTTGTTGAGCATATTTTTGAAAACAAATATATTTAGTAGCGAGGTACAGGGTTGAGGGTTTAAATGCTGACACGCTAAGTCTGGAATGGCGAGAGTTATGGTTATAGCTATGGGTTAGGTTAGTGAACAATAGGGGATCAAGTGTGCAGGTGTTTTGGGAGTAATAACAATCATCAAAAACACTTTTTAAGAATGGATCAGTTGGTACTTTTTAAAAAGATTTTTTAAATCAATCTCTATTTTACTCATAGGCAAATACTGCACTAAAACTATGTATTATAGATTTTTTTAAATTAGTCACCGTACAAGCCTCCCATGAATATAAGATCATAATTCTTTCAAATATCAAGATACATGTTATGCTGATTATTTCGTCCGTATGAACTACACAGAACATAAAAAACTAGTGGATATTTCTATATTTTGAATAAGTATACATATAAAAAAAGAATAAGAATACAATTAAATTCTAAAATTAAAATTCAGTATCAACAATATCAAAATTAATTCAGAACTTTTCAGAAAGCTTTTCATAGTCCTACTTTTCACTCTCCCGGTACTTTCGGTAAGGAAGAAGTAAGTAGGTATACATATCCTAATAATTATTTAAATACTTCTTAAATAATTTTTAAATTTTCATTCATTGTTTGTCCCTGACAAGCCAATTGATGTAGTATTTTAAATTACAAAGTAGCCACTGAATGGTTGTTATTGTTTTGTTATATTGTTATTGAAAAAAATTGCTGTAATAATTATTGTCTGTCATTAGAAATTATTTGAAAGAAAAATACAATAAAATGGGTGAAAATGAGGATCTTCCTTTAAAACGTATTCACTTAGAAGCACAAGCAGCATCTTTGAATTTAATTCCGAAGCAAATAACCACAAACTCGTTTCTCGTTTTCGTTTCATCAGCCGTACATGACAGCTGTCATTGTGTAAAGATAAGTAACCTATTTTAGCATAAATGTTAATATTAATTTAAATAAATGTTTCATAATGTTAAATTATTTCAATAAAATAATTTTGTAAAATTGCTTTTTATTTATATTAAAAAAAAACACAAAAATCAGTAATAGTTCCTCCGTGGCTTCTAAAATATTCTCTCACGGAGTGACTAATGTTGTACATTAGTGATTTAAAATAACCATAGTATCAAGTATAATATGAGTCGGTGTTGGATAAATGTAATTTAACCTAACGCACAAAACTCACGCCTGCAAAACTCAGGCCGAGTTTTGTGTGTTAGGTTATATTAAGGTATATTTAAAGAAATATCTAAGTTAATTAAGTCGAAATCTCATCATTTTACTATTCGCCTAGTCATTTTGAAAACTACTGAAATGTTTAATAAAAAAGTCTAATTTTACAATCAGGCAATCGGTAATGACGATATATCTGTATAGGGGGAAGGGGGGCTTTACCAAACGTCATCCCACAAGATTTTAAAGCTGTTGTGGAAAGAGCACAATAAGGGTGGCTTTTGTATTACATATTTGAAAATTGGAAATTCCGTTGTCGAATTTGAGAGCAAATTGATATGTGCTTTTTATGAATTTTTGTACGATATTAAAAACAGAATATAAAAACGAATGTGTACATGAGAGTATGTAAAGTTTTGTAAGACCTTATGCAACTAGATGAAACAGAGTACACTTGTTGGAAATAATATTTTAAGTTCCGAATTTGATGTCGGTCAGAATAGAAACCAGGCCGTCCGAATCATAATAGGTCACCTAAGTGTGACGTTGATGAAGGTATTATAAGGAGATTGTTAAAATTCACGAATTTTTACAAGTATTAAGGTTCCTGCAATCAGATTTTAACATTCTTAAAGTAGGTGTGTGTATATTCTGCGCTGTACTATAATTCCACAATTTTGAAACCTATTTTTACTCTCTACTAAAATAAAATAAACCTGTCAGATTTTTAAATCAAACGACAAACACTTTACCTACTTGAAGACTTAAATATTTTTTTTTTTTTTAGAGTTATATAAATTTTACACGTAAATAATTGTTACCAGTTTGTTAAATTTTGTAGTATAATTAAGGAGCATAAACTTCATTGAAGCTAGGCTCGTCTCTTTATCATCTCTTTTCGTGGATAAAATGTATCAATCATAGAAATCTTTTAAATACATATATGTCACATACACGAACCTTAGAATTTAATTATACTTGTAAATATATTAATGTAAAGATTATCAGTACACAATAATCAATGTTATATATATAGAAATTGGTATCTAATTATATCCACTTCTAAATATAACATACATGCAACGTTATCTAATTCTATATTATTTATTATGTAAATTACAAACAATTTGCAACTTGACAATTTGCTGATAAACACAAAATTAATACTTTTCAAAAACTGTAACTATATTCTTAAATAAAATACAAAACTACAATTTCACTTCCATTTACAAATATTATTTTTATTTATATTTTATGTATTGCTGAATCTTCAACATTACATCTGTAAAAGAAATATGGTATTATAAAGTATATACATTTTATTTGAAATTCGATAACAAATAAGTGAAGTATATTCATATTTCTATATTTTTGCGCCCTCCGTCCGGTATACCTAGGTTTATATCGTACCATTTTTATTAATTTGGGGTCTCGTGCCTGAGCGTCAGGTCGCGAATCTGGGGAACCGGGTTCAATTCCGACCGCCGCTAAATATGTCGATTTTTAAATGGCACAAAATTGACCCCGTGGTGCATTCTCCACGTCAGGAATGGGTGCCCGTGAGGTGACGCCTGGTAAGCGACCGCACAGTACAAATATTTTATCATTACCAATATGTGTGTACAAAGCAGATTGGCACACCCCAGCAATGAGTAATAAACCATGATGATATATTTATTTATTAATTTTATTTAAGTGTAAATATTAGACAATTATTATAAATTAAAATAGATGTTTATTAAAACGATAAACAAATATTTAGAACAAAATAACAATGTCGATTACTACTACTAAATAATATTTTAAGACTACGAATATAATTAACTAAACACTAACACTATTTATGTATTTAAATAATTAGCACGACTATGTATTTACACGATATTACTGATTATTTATTTCCACTATTTATATCACTTCACATTCAACTGTCCGACCTTCACAGCGTCTATATATATATATATATATATATATATATATTCAAAACTTGTAGCAAACTTAAGTTAACTATCCACTAAATTGGAGATTGGAATTCTTGTAAATTATAATTATTTTATTACAAATACCAACTTTTTTATAGAATAGGGGTGAATAACTCCTCAATATAATGTAAAACAATTTGTTATTCTCTATATAATTGTATACTTTGTATCCAGTTGTATTTTCAACGAAGCCTACTCTATATATCTCTGTCTTCACTCACTTGTTACATTATGGGTGACGTTTTTTCTAAGATCTTGTTCACTCCTTAGATATTATACTTCGTGGTATCTAGGTTATACATAAATATCTCTGAATACATCGGATAAACAGCAAAATATATCCTCAAACAAAGAACTCACAAATGTCATGGCAAACTGATAATAGACAAAATACAGGTAATATTAAAAAATTAATAATTACGTTATTTATTAATGAAAATGCAGTTATGTATTTGGCATCATTGTAAAGCTAATTTTAAGTACTCTCTGAAAATATAAAACCAACTAAAATTTCGCTTCTGGTTAAACCGGAACCAAAATTCAGGATCTTTTCACATCAAACTAACTAACTAACTTCGTGCGCAACTTTGTAATATAAATTATAGGTTTAAAATTAGTGATAAAGAAAATAGCTATTTGTCCCTATTTTTTCAATCATCCTGTATATACCAATTACAGAATAAAAATTGGTATAAATAACATTATAACATACAATAACATTGCTAAGTATTCAAGTTCTATAAACAATTCACTATGAAATATTTTACAGATTTAGTTTATTAAACATTATTTAACGGACACTGATTGTGATGAGTGAGTACACGAAAGAACGATGATAAATAGTTGACTTCGTTTAAAGTTTAAATCTCAACGAGCCGGTTTCACATTTTTTATTTTTGTAGATTTAAATAATATAACAAGTGTATAACACATTTATAGGACATAGAAAACAAGTCAAAATAAGTTGAGAAGTTTTATACAACATGTATCCAAAATGTACTATCTTTGACGTCACATTCTGTTTCAGATCACGTGATTTTTTCAAAATATTACACAAATTTCAATAATTAATTTTAAAATATTTAATGGATATTTCTTAATATTTTCAAATTTGATTTGAGGTTATTTAAAGAATTTTAAATTCTTGCCACAGCCCTATTGGATTATTATTAGCTATTTACTTGTATGAGTGAAACAAGATACGGAAAATATAGAATTTAAACCCATACAATTTATATCTTGCTTACCTGTATTTTTCTTTATTATATAAGATACGATTTATGCAGGCTGTAAATTTAATAATTGTTGAATTTTTGCTGTTTGAAACAAATGAAAATAGATAAATTTAACACTGTTGGAAAGCTAGAAAAAACTAACTTTTTAAAGGAGTAACTTTCCACTATGGTGTTTATTTGTAACTGACATCATTACTCCAAATCCAAAAGTGGTACAAAAACTTAATAGGCCATAAAGAAGTGCAAACCGAAATCTAATGTTATTTCATACTACGAAGTTATTTGTAAAAGTTAAAAACTACAAAATTTATATTTTCACGTTTCGCCTACATCTACTGATCTATGCTTTAAAAAAAAATACAGCACTAAAATGGCATCCTAATGACGCAACTTTTGTCTAATCTAATCTAATTAAAACGATTTCGTATCTCACAGTTTTAGAGATCCCCATGTTGGACGCATTATCATAGATTATCCAGGGCAAACTGTATTAAAAACGATTTTTACGCGCAGTATATACTGCCGTACTAGTATTTTTTTCAACATGCAAAATATACCACCGACTGCCATTTTTCATGAGTTAATTCCGTTTTGTAGTATATTTATGAGGTATTTTAAATGATTACAATTCCATATCTAAACAGATTTAGTAACGATAAATAAATTTTGACAAATTGCAGTAATCCGCAAACCAGTGCGTTAAAAATGCAAACTTTATGCATGCATTTTTTCTGTGAATTTACCTGGAGAAGAATTTATATTAGTCGCTGTCAGTAGAAGTCACAAAGCATCGCTAATAAATTATAACTTATAAATAATTTACAATATTTGCTCTTGTACAAGGAAAATAAAACGCAAATGGATGCTTTATCTTTTATCTACAAAATTTTGTTTTAAGATTTAAGTTTCTTATGATTTTTTTTTTCTTTTCCTGACAATTGTTTTTATAAGCAACACGTTGATTAAATGTAAACGGGTGCAGGTAAAATGCAGTCAGGCGACCTGAATGCGAATATCGCGCGGGCTTCCGCTGTGGGCTACGTTCGCCCATGTAACGCCACTGGCTTTGTTGCCCGCAAATCTTTTCCGCATTGGTGTGGGCTAGCTTAATGTAAGTCTAAAGGTGTAAACAATTTTACTTGGATGTTTCTGTCATCAAATACATCATTTAATATAATATGTAAAAATTGTAATTGTCATAAAATAACAATAAACTATTTGATGTAGGGCTATAACTCGTTATGAGTTGAAAAGCCGGCAAAACATTTATTTTAATGTGACCACTAACTAATGTGCCGCCAATGATAAACAACAGCGTTTCTGTTAAAAAAAATGTGAGGGAGGTTTAAAATTAACAAGATTAATTGCGATAGATTCTAGATAATGAGAAGATATTTTAATACGAATTCTTCCGTAACCCGAATGCTTAACTTCCCCTAACTTTTACTTATTAGTTGTCAATATGTACACTACCGCCGCTGCCGCTGGGACCTATCAGTAAATGTCGATAATTTTTCTATGGGCAATGATTTATGATTCAATAAAATATTAAACTGCAACATATTAATTTTTAATTTATTTAATCTACGGTAATCCTAAAGTTCTCTTTTTACCTCCCGCCTCCCTTGGTAAGGGAGGTATAAGGATCGTGCTAAAAATCACATATAAAGATTTTGGTAAATGACCACGTTTTAAGGTCCCTAGAATCCAATTTTAACATTTTCATGATGATGCCTGTGTATTGTATATGTGTGGTTCCTCTAACTCAAATACTATCGTTCAAAAAATTTGGACACCCTGTATTTTTACCTTATTCTAATATGGAAAGAAGCCATTAGATTTTGGTGTAAATCAGATAACCGGAAATGGCACTTTACTTGAAGCTCAAAATAGGTTTTCTCCGAAGAATACCTTTAAATGTTATTTTTTCGAGATTTATGTTATTATAAAAATTAAAGATTATTAAATTTTCTACAAGTTTTGCATTAATACTTTCTCTATATATCTTATGGATAAAGTTATAAAATTATATATATATATATATATATAATTTAAATCTCGGAGCCTACGCTACAAACAGCTCCTTGGTTACGCAGTTCATATCTCAAATGTATGTAACTGACAGATAAATGTCACTGTTAAAGAACTAATCATTTCAATTTAATATTAGTAACGAAAATAGTAAGGGACTTGTTAAATATCACAGTGCCTATGGTGGTTTTTGGTGATACAAAATACGGTTTAATTATTATTTATGAAAGACGGGTGTTGAAGTATCTAACCATCTTATACTGTAGTAAGTTGCTACATCCTCTGTTCTAGTATTGCGATTACAAGCATACGAGCGAGTAATCTAGCTACAACCAGAGAGGTTTATTTATTATTAGATTACTGAAATAATTGTAACCACATTATAGTCCAAGCAATAGAGTTTTAACTGGAAAAAATCCAGAAGTTTTGCAAATTGGCAGTGTACTACAGTATCATATCCTAAATAAAATACTAAATTTGTGATCTCGGGGTGCTGCCGCTCGCTCCTCTGAAAAAATGGAGGCCAAAATCAGTTTTTTGATATCTCCTTTCCAGCATTTCCTAGACAAAAAGTAGTTATTCTAAAAATTATAGCTCCAAATTTTTTATACAAAAAGAATTCTTATATTTTTTACCTAGGATGAATTGTCAAAGAGTTATGTTAAAAAATATATAAAATACAACTTTTTGAAAGAAATTTGAATTACACAAAAAATATGCAATCATGTATTTAATATTTAGTCTTAATTTCTACTTATAACAGTTTGCATTCGTCGTGGCATCGAATTAAGTAATATTTCTATGATTTTTAAATAATTTTTGTCAACGATTTCCTACAAATTTTTATTTTTCTTTCACCGGTCTGGCATCTTTAAAGATATGATAACGCGGTTGAAATATTTAAATTCTGCATGAAATCCTCTGTCATATCACGTATTACACGATTTTTACTGATAAGCAGTTCGAAAGTTACCAACAATTTAAACTCATATGAAATGCCTCTAATATTTTAAATATTTGCAAATGGGCACATATACGCAATTGCGTATCGTAATGACCTTCATTTCGATACGCAATTTTTTGTTTTAGACTGTTGGTACTAGATGACGTTTCTTTAACCCATTTTTACCTAATTTATTTTTAGTTTATTGACAATTCATTTTAATAATATAATGTCGAAATTATTATTATTATTTTTTATTTAGGGAAGATTATTTACATGTACAAATGGTTACAAATATAATCACAAATTGAGTAAGTAAATGTTATTGTAGAAGGCGCAAAATATAAAAAAAATAGTATAAAGAACTCATTTTATAAGACTTTCTTTCGCACTTGTCAATTAGAAAACTCGCTAACGCTCGTTTTCTAAATTTTGACGGGTCCGAAAAAAACATGTCTTATAAAACACGTTCTTTAATGTACTATTATTTTTAACCGTGTCGAAATTACGGATGAAAAAATGAGAAATCAGCCGATTTTCAGATGTTCAAAATATTAAAAGAAGTTCAAGTGAGTTTAAATAGCTAGTAAATCGCATATCGCTCATCGGTAAAAATACATGATATGAAATAGAATCTCATGCCAAAGACAAATATTTAAACCGCGTTATCCTATCTTTAATAATGTCAGAGTGCTGGATAAAACAATGAAAATTTGTGGGAAATCGTCGTGTGTGTGTGTGTGTGTGTGTGTGTGTGTGTGTGTGTGTGTGTGCGTGCGTGCGAGCGAGCGTGCGTGCGTGTGTTGTGTGTGTGTGTATGTGTGTGTATGTGTGTGTGTATGTGTGTGTGTATGTGTGTGTGTGTATGTGTGTGTATGTGTGTGCGTGCGTGTGTGCGTGCGTGTGTGCGTGCGTGTGTGCGTGTGTGCGTGCGTGCGTGCGTGCGTGCGTGCGTGCGTGCGTGCGTGCGTGCGTGCGTGCGTGCGTGTACGTACCTATGTGTGGGTCCACTCTAACTCAAATACTATCATTCATAAAATTATGAAACCTTGTATTTTGAACTTTTTCTGTAGTGGAAAGAGCCCATTAGATTTTGGTAAACATCAGATAACCGGAAATGGCACTTTACTAGAAGCTCAAAATAGTTTTTCTTTGAAAAATAACTTTAAATGTTGTTTTTTCGAGATTAATGTTATTATAAAAATTAAAGATTATTAAATTTTCTATAGATTTGCATTAATACTTTTTCTATATATGTTGTGGATGAATTTATAAAATTATCTATAATTTAAATCCCCGATCCTACGTTTTAAACAAACAAAACGTAGTTATTCAGACGTATGTAACTGACAGATAAATGTCAGTATCAAAGAATTAATCATTTCAAAATAATATAAGTAACGTTTTGAAAAGAAAAAAGTAAATAGAACAATAGAAAAGGATTTCAATACAGTTTCCAACATAAGTAAATATCGAGGTAAATATGTACGTATGTGTTTAGATTAATAAAAATAAACGATTCACAAAAATGTTTAAGCTATTCCCCGGTATTTAAAATTTAGTCTATATTTTATTATAGCTCCGGTGGTTTAATGGTTAGAGCAACGCCTCATGTCATGAGTGCCCTCGAGGCTCTGGGTTTGAATCTCACTAAAGACAGATGTGTGTGAATGTGAACTCACTGTGTAATTGGGATTTAATCCTGTTGAGGGGTTTAAAAAAGGTAGTTACTTGGATTAGATTAGAAGACTATAATTTAAGAAATAAACTGTCAAAATTAGAGTAAAATTCGCTAATCCAAAAATAAGGATTAACTTAATCTTTTTTGTGACTCTGGCTGTAAATGGCGAGAAGTATTGTGTTGGCCACACCAGATTTTTTGTATAAAAAATTGCAAGCTACAATTTTTATAATAACAACTTTTTGTCTTGCATGTACTGGAAAAAAGATATTGTCAAAAATTGATTTCGGCCGCCATTTTTCCAATATGGCGGAGCGAGCGGCATTGCCCGGAGGTCGCCAAATTTAGTATCTTATTCAGGGTATGTTACTGTACTAAACTGTTAATTTGCAAAACTCCTGAATTTTTTCTGGGCAAGTACGTTTTAAACTCTCTATTGCTTGGACTATTAGTACGTACTATGTTTGTTCAGCCCTTATTTATAAAACTTGAAACAAAATCATGCATTTAGGTCAATGAATATTGATAGTAATGTAAATTTTATTTGTCCGTTAAAGCGTTCAACGATAAAACTGTTTTCTATTAATAGATATAATATTCAACAATTCATTGAAATAAAAATATATGTGCAGTAAATTATGTTTAAACTAGGTAGTGATAAACTAGAATGGAAATATTTAGGTTTGCATACAATTTAAATATTTTCTATATTCAAAATTTGTGAATAAATCATATTTTTCTTTATACAGAGTGTATTAATTAAAAACGGGCCATAAGCGGTTATGAGAAATCAGTTTACGCTTGCACAAAACTTCTCAATTAATTTTAGACAAAACTGATTCAAATGAATATTACAGGTTTTGTTACTTGAAAGTAGGTTTTAAAAATATTGCTCATTAAATGACAGCCATATGGAATTGAAAAATTATTACTAATATTCGTATATGTATATGCCTAACGTTCGAACTGTCAGGAAAATTAGTTCAGTAGCTTTGTTGTTCCTGTTTTCTACATAACTGTTATGTAAAGAGAATTCGTAAATATTAAATTTCAAGTTATTGTGTTGAGCAACATTTATAAAATTTAAAATCGATTTTACATGCATTTTACAAAACGTGCAAAATAAAATCTGATTTCCTATGTTAAACGCCTATGCATGGCCCGTTCTTAATTAACAGACTGTATATGTTTGCATTTTTTATCTAGACTATGATTTAATAGATTGGGGATTGATTAAGTAAGCAAAATTGTGCCATTTTTTCATGCAAAACTTAAAATATATCGTTTATACTTAGTTGTAAGGATATTTTATATGGCTAAAGAGAAATATCAAATAATGCTACAAATTTTAAATGTAATGTTCCATTGTTTTCATTATTTTACATTACGAGCACACCATTGTATGTATAGAATAAAATTATACATTTTTCCATTTGCGTATTTCTCTTTTCAAAACAAAAAACAGTAAACCAGATTTTTTGTTGCATTCTACCTCGCATTTTACTTATTTATAATTTAGAGCGGGATGGTGGTGACTCGGACATACAAACTTTCTTGCTTGTTTATAATTAAAATATTACTATTTTAAAATTTTAATTTTTATAGTGTAACAGGGTACTTCGTTCCATATTAAATTATTATGCTTGTAGATATAAAGAATTTGAAACTTGATGGTAATTGTATTATTCTATAAAATTAAAATCAATATCGAATAAACGTTCTATCTAGATATTGTTTCCATGTAGATTATATATAGTTAGAATAATTGAAAATAAAGATATGAAATTTTATATTTACAGAAAGCATATATTTCTATTTTTATACCTACCGTATTTATGGTTACTTTGTAGTAATTTGTTTAATGTTTATAATTTACATATATTTTTTTATATAAATTTAGTTATTTCTAAGCATGCATTTTTAAAGAAAATACATATGCTTCGTATATTTATTTTTATTACATAACCATACATTTCTCAATATACACGTTCGAAACGTGCAAATCTTGTGAATGTGCACAGTGGTTTTATATTCCGCTACATGCATATATTCTGGTTCAAATTCAACCATGTGTAATAATGGTACTAGTATGGAAACAAATAATGGGGTATGTGACCATAATTGAATTTCAATATATAAGTCATAATATATAAAAACTAACCACTATAGTTTCTCATTATAATAATAAAAATTAAACATTAGTTTGTAATAATATTGTTATTAGCAATTTAATGTTTTGGAGAAGGGATCTGTGACGTCGGTAGGGTAAAATGGTAGAAGAAGACAGTTAGACTGAGATAGATGTGTTGTGGTAGGTCATGGAGTGGCGAAATTGAACAAAGAAAAATCTTCGGAAAAATCTAAATGCACACGTTCACTCGTAAACACACCTGACTGCAAGCGTTGGTGTAGTAAACATAACCAAACAGAACTAAATCAGCTGATTCTTGTATGCCAAGTAGGTTACTCTGAAATATTTTTCATACAAATATTTATATTCGAATATTATTGTTAGTATTATCCATGAAAAACTTCCATAATAATCCTCCAGAGTCCATACTAAATTTATCAATTCGTTTATCTTTCGCATAGCATATTACATTATGTACACGATCACGTGATATCTGTCACTTAAGCCAGCTGTCACTTTCGCCATTCCATAACCTACCCCAACATATCTATCTCAGTCTAACTATCTTCTTCTATCATTCAACCATACCTACGTCACAGATCCCTTCTTCAATTTTTTAATAATTATTTTCTCGTAAACTATGAATAATTAATCGATTTAAAAAAATACGGGTATTTTATTTTTTGATCTAGTATCATATACGTAAAAATCAAAATTTGATCACATACCCCATTGTATTTATTATTTTGTTAAAATAGTCCAGTCAAATTAGACACAAAAAAGGGCTCGACCTTGCAAAAAGTCAGTTAGTTCTAATTTTTTTATAAGTTAGGACCTAAGTCACTAGTAAGAAACCAAGTTTGCAGCTTTGAAAGACATGTGCGAGTTGCGTAACACCCAAAAAACTGGTAAGTTTTAGTTTTTTTTTCGCTCATTGCTCAATATCTCCGCAAATATGCGTCTAACAGAAAAAGTTACTCAGTCCTTTTTTAAATTACATTAAATTTCTTAAAATTTGAGACCTTGCCGAGCACCATACGTCCTGTGCTTTTCGAGATACAGCTCATAAAAATTAAGTATTTGTTCCAAAAGGTGAAAAATAATGCGTTTTTGTCATGTAATTTGTCAAATATCGGCAAAAATATTAATCCAACGCTAATGTCATATGGTAATATACTACAACCCGTGCTTCTGCTTGTAGCCCGCAATGTTGATGGGTTGGAATTGTTGGCAGCAGCTTTGTTTTGAATATTTTAACGGCGCTATCTATGGAGGTAAACAAAGAAACACTCTTGAAAATCTATGCGGTATGTGCCAAATCAGCTGCAAACGAGTCCATCTGTTACTTGCAGAGCATGGCATAGGTACCAAGAAATGGGTAGATATTCGAGGAGAAAAGTACAGAGCCGTTGAAGAAAAACTACCCATCGAGACTACAGGTATATTGTCAATTCTTGTCTTCGCCGCCAAACTTCTGCTCGTGAGCTACAAAATCCATTCCAAAATACGACTGGTGTGTAATTTTAAAAAAGGACTGAGTAATTTTTCTCTTAGTAGTATACTTGCGGAGATATTGAACAAAGAATGAAAAACTAAAATTTGCCAGTTTTATGAGTGCTACGCAACTCGCACAGGTCTTTCAAAGCTGCAAACTTGTTTTCTTACTATTGAATTAGGTCCTAACAACTTAAAAAAAATTAGAACTACATGACCTTTTGCAAGGTCGGATGTACAAATTGACTGGCCTAAAATTATAATGTGTATGATAAGTGATAAGTATACTATTATTCACGAAAGATGACTATTCAAGGTCATTTGTTCGAAGAAAGAATACACATCACTTTATAGGAGTAGCTTAGCAGCATTTTGTATTAGAAAGAGAAAAATGATTTGACTTGTGTTTATTTAATTTATGTGGTGTGACAGATATACGTAAATAGTGGCATTACTTTCTAACACACTATAAATAATCATCTACTACACTGCCCTCTTTGCTAATATTTACCCAGTGGCGTTGACGTTTAAATCAAATTAGTATTCCTTGGTTTATAAGTTAAGTCTATGTTTTTGTATTTTGCTAAAACATAAGTGAAGAACATAAATCTTTCAGAAAGGCATTATTTAAAAAGAAACATAATTTTCAAATGAATTACTCTTATTTTTTCAGTTGTTGCACGCCTATGCATACGAAATGCAATGAAGTTAAGTGCAAGTAATATATCAGACGGCTCACAAATGACCATAAATAGTCATCTTTCGTGAATAATAGTTTATGTATTTAAACTCCATATGAAAAGTAAGTGCTTTAATATTTATCACTAGTCTAGAAACTGCACTTCTGCGAGTGTCAGTATATTTTAAATACGAGCATAACTTAGAAATCACCACACATTTGTTTATCGGTTTTGCCCCGGGTTTTGCATTGCAAGTTAAAATATAACTACTTACATTTTCTAATTCTTGTGTTGAAAATATTCGAAAACATCGTTTCTGGACGATTGAGAGATATGCGAATTGTAACGCGAGAGTACCTGCATTTGGTTAGCGGGCCCCCACCGGCGCGTGCGAACCGACGCTTATGAATAGAAGCATTCTAGTAGGAGGAGGAGCCTAGGTAGGTAATCATTAAAAATGCAGCGCGCGATAGGCGGGCGCCATGAGGCGGGCGGCGGTTAGGTAAACAAGCCAGATAAGCGTAATTACCCGCCTAGTATTATATAGTTCGAAACGTCACGAGAATATTCCAGAAAGTGTTAAGAGCAACTAGAAAAACGACATACGTCTGTGCGGATTCATACATTCGCATAATGTTATATATATATATATATATATATATATATATATATATATATATATATATATATATATATATATATATATATATATTGAAAAAAAAAATAATGTGTCATTCGGAATAAAAGTGTCTTTGTGTACCTTGCATGCAATTGTCCGACTCGCTTCGGCTGTCGTACAAACTTCCATGCTCGCTACACAAAGTACCACTTTTACTCCTAATAACACAATATACTTTTATTATTAAAAGAAATGGGTGCCCACCAGGCGCGAATACAAGGGACGCGATGTAATGGGGGTAACTACCCCCCTACATCCATAAACCATGAATTGATAAAAAAAAAATCAAACAACCGCAAACATCATAATTTAAAATAAAGAATACAATTAAATACGTATTGTATTTTACACAGTTAATATTTATAGCTTGTTTTTGACATATTAATGTTGATTACATAATATGGATGCTAAAATATAATTATTATAATAGTAGAAGTGCAGGTGATATTCTATTTTCACAGTTTAAGCAGTTTATCAAAATGTAACTTTCAATTATAAGGCAATTTGGCCTTGAATGAAAAAAAAAAATTGCCTGCGACGCCTTTTTTTCGGTTACATTTACATGACCTATTACGAGCCTCCAACAAACCCCCCCCCCTCCCGATGTTTACTCATGAGTGCCTTGTGCCCACCCTACATTTACATCCTGGTGCCGCCACTGCTTCTTAGTTATTATACTTCGTGCCAGATACCCAAATTTATAAGTTTCAAACCACGTAAAAGTGAAGCCTCAAGGTCAAGAGGCGGCCATTTGTTAAAAAAGGTAAAATATTAATGTACTGTATGGTAAATATGAATATAATTGATATACGAATGTTATCAGAAATAAATTTTAATTAAATTGATAGAATATTAAATAGTACACAATATTAGTTTATACATATACATCCTGGGTTATTGCAACGGGCAATTTTTAAATGACTGAAAAAAGCCAATGGGGTCTCGTGGACGAGGGTCTGAGTGTCTGGTCGCGAATCTGTGGAACCGGGTTCGATCCCGCCCGACGCCAAATATTTCGAATTTTAAATGGCACAAAATTGACCCCTGTGGTGCACTCTCCACGCCAGCAATGAGTGCCCGTGAGGTGACGCCTGGTAAACGCCCGCACGGTACGAATATGTCATCATCATTACCGAAATCTGCATACAAAGCAGATTGGCACACCCAGCAATGGGTAATACGCCATGATGATATATTTATTTATTTATTTGAAAAAAGCCAACATGTCATTTTTAGAAATTTATTTATACCACCGTAAAAAAAGCATTTAAGAAAAGTATTTTTTTATTATTTAAGTTCTATAAATAATATCAGAAAGATGACGTCCTTCACTATGGAAGCTTCTTCCAACTGCTACACCCACACGTTCGATATTCTCGGGAGTTCGCACTCTGTTCTCCTTTTCGGCCTTTTCTTTTGTTTGTTGTACAGTTATTACTTAGTTACCAGCCTACTTTTCTGATGTACACAATGGATTAATATCCTGAAACCGGTATATATATATATATATATATATATATATATATATATATATATATATATATATATATATATATATCATCACGGCATATTACCCATTACTGAGTGTGCCAATCTGCTTTATACACAGATTTCGGTGATGATGATGACATATTTGTACCTTACGTGCGTTTACCAAGTGTCACCTCACTCGCACTCATTGCTGGTGTAGAGAAAAAAGGCACAAATGTAATGGCAAACTGATAATACATTGAAATATCATAATTTTAAATAATTAATAACTGGGTTCAAAAATTTATATATATATATATATATATATATATATATATATATATATATATATATATATATATATATATATATATATATATATATATATATATATATATATATATATATATATATATATATACCATTCCGAGTACTATTCCATTTAAAAAATCAACGATCTTTTCGCTTCCGGCGAAACCAGAAGTAGAGAACAGGTACTTTTGACATCAAAGTTGGCATATAACTTTGCACGAAACTTTGTAATTTAAACTATAGGTCTAATATTAATAATAAAGAAAATAGCTATCTGTCCCTATTCATTTAATCACCATGTAAAATGTAGACTGTACACTGCAAGAATATGAAAATAAATAAATATATTGCTAGCTTTCAATAAAGATAAAGAAATCTGAATAAGGTGTTGAAGTACACATATTTTTATTGATAAATGTCAAAATAGTTACTTACATGTATTCATTGTATGAGTAGTAAAATAAATATTGTGGAATTATCAACGGCAACTGTAAAACTGCAAATATTGGTTTTATCATTAAATAATTACTCATCGTATCATGAATATTCAGCAAATATTCATGATTGTGAATATTCGAAAAATAAAAAATAAATAATTATTAAATAAATATATCATCACGTCATATTCGTTGCTAGTTGTGCCAACCTGCTTTGTACATAGATATTGGTAATTATGAATATATTTGTACCGTACGTGTGTCACCTCACGGGCACTCATAGCTGGCGTTGAGATTATTTACCGGTTGAGCGAATTGTGTTGATTAAGTGGAATTTGAACAAAGAAAATCAACTTCCTATTACAAAAGCATAATTAATATTAATTTTAGCATTAATAGTTTTTTTTTTAAATAAATTGTTTTTTGTTTAGAATAATTAATTTTGTAAATAAAAAATGTTAGTATGCAATCATCAGCATCATAATAATACAATATTTTTTGAGTTTTTAATTTTATTTATTTGTTTATTTATTTATTTATTTGCACATGAAAAAATGGCCCGCGGTCTGAGACAAGTTGCCCAGCACTTCGAAAGATATCAGTGTCAAATACAATAATAATGGTAAATTTTTATAAGAAACCAATATACTGGTAGTCATCAACAATAATTAAGCTATGACTAAAATATTATATTCAGTTGTTTAAATTACGAATATATTTTTAAATGGTAGGTATGATAATTAGCGAGAATTAGTTATAATCTTGTAAATCTTATTTGTATGAATCTACTAAAAAAGTTGTACGGGACAGATAATATTTGAAAAAAATCTATTTACTATTGTTAAACATCTGTCACGGCATATCGTGTTCTCTCTGTATAGAATTGACAGAAGGTAATGATCTGGGCCCATAAGATTTTTCGTTATTAATATTTGGAATTTGGAATAGTTATAAAGTCTGCTATCTTATTTCAAATAACACAAACACCTATCTTTATTTCAATAAAATTAGCATTAAGAAATAATAAATTGAAAAATTGTCTATTTATTTGTTATATGAAGTTCATAGTTCAAGTAGTTTAATTGGGATATTAAAGTTCTCCTATTGGTGCAATCGAGAGATTAACACAAAATTATTAATCAATTTCATTTTTGTCCCTTCATAATACATTGAGAGTAGCACTCACCAGATAAGGTGCATAGTGAATAGGAAGACCCCTGGCACGACGAGGTCGTCCGACCCCACGGACCAGCGGCGTCGGAACACCACGATGCCCGGCATGATGCTCTAGGTCCTACGGTCACAAACACTGATTCATACTCCACTACGATGTATAAAATACTATGGAGGCGTGCTGGTTAGCGAAGATGAAGTGGTGTCATAATAAACCTGGAAAGAGAAAGATTTTCACATAAATATGGAGGCGCATGCCGTCATGCTGTGGTAAGCAAAAGAAAAATTAAAACATTATTTATAATATATGCAGTGTAGTAATAAGCAGGTACATAGTCTAGCAGAGAATACAATTAAATCTTCTTTAAAATTATAACAAAAATTTCATTCGGCTATTTCAATTTTTATTTTATTCTCGCATATTGTATAATATGTACCCGGAAATATATCACATACCTATCCAATATGTTCCAATTTGAAAATTATTTTTCTACAAATGTACTAAAAATAGGCTTTTTAATGTTTGTTTTTAGTGTTAAAAATCATTTTATAACACCAGTGTTAAAAAGTGATAGATCATTGTTACTTTTAACACTAGTATTAAAAGTGAAGTAGTTACCTTGGTAATGACGAACTACAATCGACATTTTTGGCAAATGTCAAAAAATAAAAATTTAAATGAAAAATTGTGTATGATATACGTGTTATTACAGATTTTATTGTGTTCGAAGGTTTGGCCCACTACGCTTCGGGTCGTGTTCTAAACTTCCATCACTCAATATATAAAATATCACTTTTAACACTTATATCATAATTATAACTATTATGTTTCTTACGGCCGGTTGCACCAACGTAACTTAAACAATATATTGCTATAAAAATTTCGATTTGCACTTTTTTGTTTAAGCCTAGCTTAAGATGTAAATATTGAACAATTTTTTGTCAAAATCCAAGCAAAGAAGAAAAAAATAAAGGTATACAGTAAAATTATTGAAAAATATACGATCAAGGTCATCTACGAATTGTATGAATTAAGATTTTGTTCTGTCAAATTCAGTAGTGTCGTTCACTTAGTTTTTATGAGGGTACATAAGATACTACTGTTATTTTATTATTATAAAAATATATATGTTCAAGTATTAAACATTCAAAATTCAAAACTAAGTCAACCGGTAAGTTTATTAGCAAATGTAAAACCAAATATGTGAAAAATAGGATACTGACACAGTATCAGTGTCAGTGACACTGACAGAAATAATGTTCGTATGGCTATGAATCAAGGTAATATATCTGAATTAATAAATAAACTTATTTTACAGCGAAAGTATTGTGAACAACGAGTATCGTTTTAAAATGGAATGTCTAACTTGGTCGAAAAAATATAAATTTTCGAAAGACAAGCGTGTTATATCCATCCTTATCGCACACGCTTCTTTTGAGAAAGATAAATATATGCTAATTTGTTAATACGTTTATGATATAGATGGCCTTGATCGGACATCTTTCAATAATTACGTTTGTAATTTTACATGAACCAAATTAGAAATTATGTAATTGTCAAAAAAATATACTCGTAGATTGTCACTGTCACATTGTTAAATGTAAATGGAATTAGAATAAACATTGTATGGGATTCGTTGCAGAATCGTGTCTTTCGCGAATGCCATATGCTCAAAAAACACCATCATTTTGCAACTAAACACATAATAGCTAATATGGTTGGGGAAAATTTAACCAGCTCTGGTTTGCACACTTTTCCCAACAATCTAGTTAATTTAATCTTTATGAAATGATCATATCAGAACAACTGAGTTTTAATACACTTAACAAAATCGAAGTACAGTAATTTTTTTTTAAAATGTCCGGTTATCTTTCTCAAGAAGCGTGTGCGATAAGGATAAATATAACACGATTTTCTTTCGAAAATTCATATTATTTCGACTCAGTTAGAACATTCTGCTTTAATACGATGCTTGTTGCTGACAATACTTTCGCTGTAACGTAAGTTTATTTATTAATTCAGATATATGCCTTGATACATAGCCGTACACATCTGTCAGTCTCACTGACACTAAACTGGGTCTGTGTCTTATTTTTCACATATTTGGTTTTACATTTGCTAATAAACTTACCAGTTGACTTAGTTTTGAATTTGTAATGCATTTACTGTAACATATATTTTTATAATAATAAAATAACAGTATCTTATGTAGGTACCTTCATAGAAACTAAGTAAACGACACTACTGAATTTGGCAGAACAAAATCGTAATTCATACAATTCGTAGATGACCTTGATCGGACATCTTTCAACAATTATACTGTACATACTTATTGACACCGTTTATACCATAGTGCGAATACAATCACCACACAGGTCAAGATCTGGTTTCCGTAGTCGAAAATTATTAACCAATTTAAATGCTGTTATCGTGTTTTCAGTGTCGTATATATTCGTATTTTGGCGCCAGAATCCCTTGAATTTTTGCGCCCCCGCGGAAACGTCTCGGTTCTTGTTTTTCTTAGCTCCTCGCGACCCTATATAATTGTGCATCCCGTGTTCGAATGATTTTTGCGCGACCTATGAAATTTTGCACAAGAAGCCTATGGTTCTCAGGCTTCTGCGATAATACGCCACTGGCTGTCACCAAGTGATTGGAAACCCACTATAAATTGTAAATCCATTGAGAGAACCATAAAAATGCAAGCAAAAATTGTCAGTAAAATAGATGATTATTACTGCTCCATACTCCACAAAGAAATAAATGAAACTAATACGAGGGTTATGCGAGAATTATTGAGAATAAGACACATACGAGTAGTTCATAATTTTTAATTTTATTTTACTCGGTCGTATGTAGGTAATCAAAGTAATTCACTTCAACAAATACGTCACCATTCTTTCCTTCAGCTTCTTAAACGTTAAAATCTTCCTACTATTAGTGAATTAACTAGACTTCATTGATGATGCGGTAAATCCCGTCTCAGCAGAAGATGGTCAGAGTAGAAATACTAAAAATTAATTAATTATAACTATAAATGTGATTTACTTGTTTTTATTATCACTCTTATTTTATGTAACATTAGCTGTATTCTTTTTGACCCAATTGTAACTCAGCTCAGTACATAACTGAGTTGAGCTGAAATGGGTTGTGATGTGTGCAAAAAGAACAAGTTTTATTCCATTTTATCATTCCCTTCTTTACCGATAGCATTTGCTGTAACAGCTGTCAAATTTATTGACATTTTTCTGATACTGTTTATAAACGAAAAATGGATAATGTTGAAAATATATTACTGTAAGTATATCTGTATATGTGAATATAAAATTTGTTGTATTATATAACCTTAAAATGCAAACTGGGTGTTTCAAATCATTTTGAGTTTTGTAAACTAGTAGTGTAGCATCGGAATGGAGGGAAGTGAGTTTACTTAGACCAACTCAGATCAGCTGTGTCAAAAAAACAACAATTTCCTGAGTTTACCTGACGTGATCTGAGATGCGCTGAGATTTTGTTCAAAAAGAATACAGCTATTGATTCCAGACAATTTTAATATTTATAAAATTCGAATACTATTCTGTCTTCCAACCCTTATAAGCCTTTTAACAAATTGTCTGCTTTGTAAATCAACAAAAACCAATTCACTATAAGTTGAGAATGGTTATACTTTGGATTTAAATGTGTATTAAACTTATGAACCAAAACGAAATACTGCCAATTTTCATCAAAATAGTATATATGTATTTAACCTTGAATACTTTTGCGACGTTATCTAAATTGCATCGAAAACATAGGCTTTTATTGGCAAAAATAATTTATATCGCAAAACCCACAGTCAGCAAAAGCACCATTGTGAAATCAAACAGAACTATTAGTTCACAAAATTAAACTTGTATTTGAATTATTTAGTAATAAAACCGCATTTATGGAGCATACTCCTCAAAAGAATATATAATAAAAGCGCGCTTAATAGAAGCGCGTTTATTATAAAAGTGCGCTCGTAATAGGGACAAGTAGGCACGCCTTTTTATACACCATCGGGGGCATAATGCCTTTTATGATTTGCAATTCAAGTTTTAACTAAGCTTCTGCTTTCATCTGTCAATACGAAAGGTAAGGGAGGTATAGGAATCATGCTAAAACTCACATGTAGATGTTTGCTGAATGCTCATGTTTGCGCTGGTAACAATTAGATATCCGGGAGTAGTAGTTTACATGACACAGTAAGCAGTTTTTCTTAAAAATACGACCACATCATTTTTTTGTTTATTTATTTTATTAAAAATAATATGATATTCTTCCTCATTTACATTCTTTATTAAACCTATAGATTTACACGCGTGTAAACCAGTTGAGATATTCAAATATTTATATATCACAGAAAATGTGCGGTGTGAAAAATCAAGAATAGTTTAAATTAGGTTCGTAATATAGTTTTTTTGTAATCCTTAAGTAATATGTGCGATTTTAAACTTCAGAACAATTGGGCAATGTGTCATTATTTTCTTCACTTTCCAACCGCTAAAATGCCATTATCTGCATATTGTAATAAAAATGTCCAGAATCAACAACATTTTGTCATGGGCAACAGAGCAAAACTGTAATAGATCTCTATGACAACGCAGACTGAGGATCGGTTCTTCAATCTCCTGGTAAAGTAAATTAATTTAACTTCTCAGATAAAAGAAAAATAGCGCATCATATTATTGATATCTGTATAATTTTGTCAACTTACGCTCTAATATTGATGCGATATTTTCATTTTACCTGGCAATTAAATTAACTGACACTTTACCAGGAGATTGAAGTACCGGCCCTAAACAATATAATGGGACTGTCAAAAAATATTTAAAAAACTAATGTCTAAAATCCAATGATTACTAATACTAATTGATTGTGAATAAAATTGTATACACACCTTGCGGGAATGATTATTTATAGGTACATATAAAAGAACATTTCCCGGCTCGATATGTAATAGTATATTACATTACTATGAAAATGTTTCATTGCAGACGAGGAGGCTTGTTTAAAGAATGCGAGGATGCGCAGCGTCCGAGCTTTTCTTCAAAGCCTCCGAGTCAAGCAAAGACATTTTTATGACGCGTGATGTATTCTATTTTTTTTTTTAAATCGGTTATTATAGAAGCTTAAAATTATAGAAAAAATTAGGTTTACATAAATCATCAGAGCTGTGACAAATTTTAGAAAACGTTGTCATGACAAGTAAACAAAGTGACAAATTTTATTATTATAAAAATTTGACGCGTTGTGTTTGCTTTCTTGCTACTGGTAATTTTCCTTTTGAAAACGATGTCGCAATGCGAACATGATTTTGATGGTGAAGATGAATTACCGATGGACATAACTGAAGCTGCGAACGCCGCAGTGGCAGATTTACTACCAAAAAAAATCCAAACAGCGGTACGAAAAGGAGTATGATAGATTCAAAAAGTGGTGAAGCATTAGAAAAGTGAATCAAATTAGTACAGACAGTGGAAAGTAAAAATGACTAGTCATGAAGATTTTATTTTCATGATTAGTCATGGAAATCTTACTTTCAAGACTCAAATTAGTCCGGAAATGAGGATTTTCATGCCGATTTAAAAAAATTATTACTGCTTGAAATAAAATGTGTAATAAGTACGAACAAAAAAATTACAAATTGACGAGAAATATTGTATTTAGCACAACAGTATTTTACTAAGTTTTAAAGAAAAATAATTACAAATAATTTCAGTGTGTCCATTCATTCTTACACATTCTTCTTATCAGATTTAAGATACTTTCTCTCCCTTAGCACACGACTTATACTATCCAACATCCATCCACTTACATTACACATCGGGCGTCTATGTAAACGCATATCTTTAACCTCACCAATGTATTACTAGTCATGTATAGTATGACTAGCAAATGAAAGTTGACGTTCAGATTATTTAATAGATATGGTTTCTTTTGAAAACATTTCCCTATATTTGATTTGAAAGGAAACTGTAACTTATGTAATCCGTTTCAGAAGATTAGAATTGTACTCAATACCAGGAGGCATTTAAAATGACCTTAGCAACAGGATTCAGGGATGTATTTAAAAAAATTATTGCAAATTCTAGTTCGTTCGTCTCAGGTGTAAGCAACCCTCGAGTCTGAATTACTGTTAACGGATATTAAAAATAATTCTATTGCATAGCATTGCCAAGCTAAATAGTTTAAAGATTAAAATATTTTGTTATAATCAACATAAACGAAAAATATTTTAAACGCACCCTTGTTTTGATATTCATTAACCCAAGTCGACCAACTATCTTCAGCTAGATATAGTAATGTATTTCTGTGCTTTCCTAGTCCAGTATTTAAATGGGTTCATGCAAAAATTTCATACCTGAATATTTCGAACAATTCTATTCTTCTCTAGGGTTTTAAAATAAACCACATCTATAAAATAATTTAAACGTCAACTTTCATTCGCTAGTCGTGAAATGAAATAATTGAAAACATTAAAACTAAAATTCCCAGGAAAGGGTATGTCAAATTAACAGCGATTAGATTAAAATATGTGCCAACGACTGCCGGAGTAATCATGATTCCAAAAGCAAGAAAAGACGCACATGACGTAAAATCTTACAGACCTATCTTCTTGTTACTAATTATATCAAAACTCTTCGAAAAACTTATTCTGACACGATTATATCTCATAATCCAAAGGAAGATACTCATCCCAACTCATCAATATAGATTTCGTAGTAAACATGCGACAAAAGAACAAGTACATAAAATTACAGATATAATTGAGAAAAATCTAGAACAGAAAAACAGATGCTCTGTAGACATTTTAGACGTTGCCCAGACTTTGGACAAAATCTGGCGCGACGGTTTAGAAAGCAAGATAAGAAAACTACTACCCAGTACAGTGATCTATACAAATCATATATTATCTCGAAGAGATTTTTTCGAATCAGACATGAAACAGAATATACAGAACTACTACGTTTATGGACTATACAGCAATTGTGGCAGTAGATAAAATCATAGAAGAATCGACCCAAAAATTACAACATGCAGTTAATAAATTAACATCTGGAGCAAAGAATGGCGTATCAAACTGAATGAAAGTAAGTCATTTCACGTGAACTTAACTAATAAAAAAATAACAAATCACATGCCAGTAGAGATTAACAACAAAGTTATTTTACACTAGATGCAAAACTGAAATGGAAAGAGTACGTGAAAAAGAAAAAATCTGATGTGGCCAACACATAACCTCCCGTCAATTCCATGTTTAAAATAGCAATGAGCTTTAAGTAAAACATCACTTCCGTTTGATCGTTTGTAAACAAAATTTAATTGGTTGTTCCAATATATAGAAAAGTCTGTAATACGAAATTTTGGATTATATTTTATTATGTTTTTCCTCGAAAATCTGTTAAGAGCTCCAATTTCGGTTTATCATATAAGTATAGTCAAAATCTAACATGTTGTTTCAAATTATACACAAGTTTTAAATACGAAATTTGAGAAGTTTTGGAACATCTTTTAATATATTTTTTCAAGAAAATCTGTTTATAGCTTCCTGTAAAGTACTACTTCCGGTTTATCAATCTTAGAAAAAATCTAATATGTCGATCTCATTAATATAATAGTATTAAATACCAAATGTGAAAAGTTTTGGATTGTATCAAATATTTTTCGCGAAATCATGTTCAGAGCTTCAAATAAAGTATCACTTCCGGTTCATCAAATTTAGGCAAAATCTAATATATTGCCCCCCTTCATATAAAATACCAAATTTGACAAGTTTTGGAATATATCATAGTATATTTTTCACGAAAATCTGTTCAGAGCTTCAAATAAAGTATCACTTCCGGATTATCAATTTTAGAAAAAATCTATCCTTCTTATTAATATAAAAGGTTTAAATACCAAATTTTAAAAAAAATGGTATATATCATAGTATATTTTTCACGAAAATCTGTTCAGAGCTTTAAGTAAAGTATCAGTTCCAGTATATCAATTTTAGAAAAATCTTATATGTCATTCTCATTAATCCAAAAGTCTTAAATACCAAATTTAAAAAGTTTTGGATTATATCATAAAGATTTGTTCATTATTTTATATAAGCAATATCCCGCCCGAATCCATAAATACTGTACTAAAGCTGTACATAATTCTTAAATGACTGCTACTTATTTTAATCAGTATTTTAAATAAGTGGTAAGTAACTTATAATGAAAAAGTAACCAAAACTTAACCTAATCTAACAAAATATTCGTATTTACTGGCCAAATATTTTACAAAACTGAACATTAATTAAAAGTTACTGATCAAATAAACAATAGAAGTGGTTTTAAATTGACAATAATCAGTACTAAAATACAAATAAAAGTTTAAATATCGATAGTATTAGAATTCATTCTCATGGAAGAAATGAGAAGCATTATTTTATTGTAAAACATTTCTTTACATATTTTTTAGCAATTTTCTTGACCATGCATATGACAATATTAACTAGCATTACTGGTAGTACTTACTCTTAATCAGGGTTGATTAAGCAGTGACTAAAATAATAAAATCATACCAATGCCAATGTATTTTTAAATAGTACCCAATCATGGTAATTAGTTAGTAGGGTAACTAAAATGTTGAGTAAATACAGTCATTACGTTTCACAAATTACGATAGAAAGCAACCCCTTTTTTAAATACATCGTTTACAAAGACGACAAGCTGGTTAGAACAGGTACATCTCCCGTTTGAAAAACACTGTGTCACTGTGTTCAAACTATGAAAATATTGTACATTTTTATAAATCGGCTAAGTTCCGAAATAGCTAGACATTGACATTATTGTAATAAGTTCAATACCATATGCAAAGTATTCTTAACAAAGTGAAAGTATGTATATCTAGTACTGTAACAATGACCTTGCATACAGTTTACCAAAGTAACTTTGCACAATTTATACTTTTTCTAAAAAAAAATATATATATATTGTATTATTTCATTGTTATTCTGTTTTCCACATACTATAATTATTTGTTATTTTAATTTAAAAATGATGACCTAAAAATACGTATAGATCATTTAAATTAATTCAATGATACAATTTAATGATCTAATTAATACCTTTTGTGTAATTTTGTAAATATTGAATTGTTGAATCTTGCACTTATCCCAAGTGAAAAAGGTAGAGATCGTGCTTCTAAAAGTGTTATAAAACATTTTAGTATTTTTTAAGATTCCTAGAACCAAATTTTAACACATTTACGATGATGTCTGTGGGTATTTACTCGTATTATATAAGTGTGAGTATGTACGGGGATTCACAAACTCAAAATCTAGGTTTAATCCGCAAACAGGAAGTGGTACTTTCTCTCAAGAATTTTTCTTGGAATAGTACTTTTATTAGTTCTTTAACTATCAAAATTGTTAAAGAGGCCGATTAACGAATAAGACATTTTAATGCACTCGCTATACGCTCACGCGTTTATTGTTGAGATCAATAATCGCCAATTAACAAACGTGTTAGTTACAATATTTTTCCGTTGCCCGTATCTTACTGAATTGGAAAAGTCTAATTTTATTCCATGACAAAAATTTTAGTACGGTTAACAGCTTTTCGCAACACATCAGGTTACATTGTGTCTGATGGACAAGTGTGTTATTTGTACTGTATTTATAAAAATAAATTGGAGAAAGTATAAATAATATAAAATCCTACCTCTTCACCTACAAAAATATGTTTATTAAAAATAAATTATTGCGTCAAAAAACAAATATTATTAGAAATTACAAAAATTCACAGAAAAAAATGACTGGTTTTTAGCAAATAAATATTCATAATTAAGGGGTACTTCATTCATTCAATTATTCCAACCTTGCAACAAACACAATTTAATCTTAAATATCAAATGTATTTTATTCATATTATATATATTATATTATTTATTTGACCATGATTTATTTCATTTAAATTTAATTTAATTTTCTCAAATAAACTAATATATTTATGCGCACACTGAGAAAAAGATATAATTACGTGAACTGTAAATTTATTTGTTACAAATAAATCCTAAGCTTGAATAGATCCAAATGTATCTACAATTGAAGCTATGTAATTATTTATTTGAAGCATTTATTTATCTCAAATAAATATATATTGAGATAAATTATATCGTCTATTTCATGAGAACTATGTATTTATTTACGTTAAAAATTATTTTAATTGCGCTAAATTTATTTCATTATTATTGGATATATAATAATTTATTTCAACCAAATTTAAATATCTACCTCTCATAACCTGTCCACTCTCAATAAATTAAAATTGAAGGAAAATAATTAAATAAAGACAAGTACATTTAATTTATTCGTACACCATATTTTTATTAACACACAAATTTAATTCTTAAGTATATTAATGTACATATAATAAAAAATTATAAAAGTATAAATACACAATCTGTACAGATACCGATGCATGTGCCTTGGTGTAAAAGATACACTGAATGCAAAGCAAATATCCAAAACTCCACTCAAGTAGTATATTTTTCACTGTTTCGTCACCCATATTCACTACTTTTTAGCACACAAATGAAAAACTAATCGCCAGAAATGAACACTGTCACAAATGAGCACCACCGTAAACAAGATGAAACGTACAACAAATGAACAAGTCCATAGAAGTCACACTTCACTTAAAATCGTCATTTGACAAATAGAACATTGTTCACGCAATGGAAATATTATTTTGCCACAAATAATATTTATTTGTGACAAATAAATACAGATTCATACAATAAAAACTATTTTTCATTGTAATTAATATAAAGTTTACACAAATATATTATGAATTTAATTCTAAACAATTACATATTTGTAAGAAACAAATAAATATTTCAGAAAATTATAAATTTATTTATTAAAAATCTCAATTTTAAATGCTAAACATAAATATATTAGTTTATTTGAGAAAATTTAATTTAATTTAAATGAAATAAATGACGGTCAAATACATAATATAACTGAATGAATAAAATACATTTCATATTAAAGATTAAATTGTATTTGTTCCAAAGTTGCAATAATTAAATGAATGAAGTAGGTACCCCTTAATTATGAATATTTATTTGCTAAAAACCAGTCATTTTTCTCAGTGCAGTATTTTAAATTGACATTTTTAATAAATAAATTTATAATTTTCTGAAATATTCCTTTTTCCTACAAATATGTAATTGTTTTGAATTAATTTCATAATATATTTGTGTAAACTATATATTTATTACAATGAAAAATAGTTTTTATTGTGTGAATCTACATTTATTTGTCACAAATAAATATTATTTGTGGCAAAATAATATTTCCATTGAGTGAACAATGTTCTATTTGTCAAATGACGATTGTAAGTGAAGTGACTTGTATGGACTTGTTCATTTGTTGTACGTTTCATCTTGTTTATGGTGTTGCTCATTTCTGACTGTGTTCATTTCTGTCGATAGGTTTTTCATTCGTGTGCTAAAAAGTAGTGAATATGGACGACGAAACAGTGAAAAATATTACTACTTGAGTGGAGTTTTGGATATTTGCTTTGCTCTTTTCAGTGTATCTTTTATGCCAAGGCACATGCACCGGTACCTCTACAGAGTGTGTATTTATACGTTTATAATTTTTTATATGTACGTCAATATTCTTAAAGATGTAATTTGTTAGTTAATAAAAAATATGGTGTACGAAAAAATATATGCTGGTCTTTATTTAATTGTTTTCCTTTAGTTTTAATCTATTTAGAGCGGACAAGTTACGAGGGGTAAGTATATAAACTTGCTTCAAATAAATTATATATATATATATATATATATATATATATATATATATATATATATATATATATATATATATATATATATATATATATCATAATGCAATAAATTTAGCGCAATTAAAATAGTTCTTAACGTAAATAAATGCATAGTTCTCATGAAATAGAAGATATAATTGATCTCAATATACCGGGTGGAACATCATACCTGTGTACATAGGCGATTCATATGAGAAAAAGTTTTTTCGTGCGCATTGCTCCCCAAATTATTTTAGACAAAAATGCTTCAAATAAATGTTGTAGAGCATAAAATTCTGCATCTACATCAATAAACAGAATTACTTTTACATGCTTTGTAACGACAGAAATTAAATAAGAAAATATTGAAAATTACGTTGAAAATATCAAATAGCCATGGAATTGAAACAAAAATAGAAACAAATAAATGTCTGACGTTTGGCAGATAAATAACTAATTTGACGGTAAAATATCAAAATGAATTCAGTTTATTCTAACGAAGAAAGGGTTTTTATAATAAAAACTTTTTATAGTGGAAATTGTTTACGTATAGTTAGAGATTTATTCGCCGTGAAATTTCCAAATAGGCCAATTTACAACAATACGCGCGTATGTTCAAAAATTTGAATCCACGGCAAGTGTTGCGGCGGAAAATAGTACAGGTAAATTTAAATTTGAATATTTTTTAAGAGATTTACAAACAAATCATATCTTTATTTATAGGAAATAAAAATAATCGCATTAATTTAGAAAACGAACAAAGAGTCCTGGAATTAATAAATTTTAATCCTAAATTAAGTTCAAGAATAATAGCGCAGGAATGTGAGATTGCTCATTCTACTGTATTGCGCATTCTTAAAAAACATAAATACCACCCTTATAAGATGCAATGCCATCAAGACATTTCGCCCATTGATGAAGAAAGTAGGCGAGTTTTTTGTGAAGATATGCAAGAACGAGCAAATCGGGATCGTGATTTTCTTCCATCTATTTGCTTTACCGATGAGTGTACTTTTACATTAAACAATGAACCAAACGTTCAAAATGATAGGCACTGGGCTCTAGAAAATCCAAGATTAAATGTTACCACCAGAACGCAATATCCTCAAAAAATTAATATTTGGGCAGGCATTTTTAATAGCAATATTATTGGACCATTTGAGATCGTTGGCAACTTAAATTCTGAAACATACTTAGAACTCTTGATTAATGAGATCGGCCCTGCATTAGACAGCGTAGCGCGCGAAAATCAGGAGGTTTGGTTTCAACAAGATGGCTGCCCAGCTCATTTCGGAGTAAGTGTTAGAGATTATTTAAACCAAGCATTTCCAAATCGCTGGATTGGTCGTGGTGGAACTTTAAATTGGCCAGCCAGATCTCCTGATTTAGCACCTTGCGACTTTTTTTATGGGGTCATCTTAAATGTAAAATTTATAAGCAGCGCCACCCAAATATTAATTCATTGAGAGAAGCTATCATGGAGGAGAGCGCCTTAATCACAAATAGGCAGCTCGCTAATGTAAGAAATTCATTCTACAATAGACTTGGTTATTGCTTGGCTGAAAACGGAGGATTATTCGAATATTTGTTATAATAATAAAATGTAGTGATTATTTTATTCAGAGAATTACTGTTTGAAATTTGAATTGTAGTAGATAGGTCTTAATGTTTACATGAATTATTTCCAATTTAAAAAGATTTTCAATAAAAATCCTATAAAAAATAAATATTTCATTGAAATGTACAATTGTCGTAATAATAGGTATGGAGATTTTTGTATGAATTTAATTTACCTATTTATTTGTTTCTATTTTTGTTTCAATTCCATGGCTATTTGATATTTTCAACGTAATTTTCAATATTTTCTTATTTAATTTGTGTCGTTACAAAGCATGTAAAAGTAATTCTGTTTATTGATTTAGATGCAGAATTTTATGCTCTACAACATTTATTTGAAGCATTTTTATCTAGAATAATTTGGGGAGCAATGGGCACGAAAAAACTGTTTTTCTCATATGAATCGCCTATGTACACAGGTATGATGTTCCACCCGGTATATTAATTTGAGACAATTAAATGCTTCAAATAAATAATTACATTGTTTCAATAGTAGATATATTTGGATCTATTCAAGCTTAGGATTTATTTGTAATAAATAAATTTACATTTCACGTAATTATATCTTTTTCTCAGTGTGGTGCTCATTTCTGGCGATTTGTTTTTCATTCGTGTACTAAAAAGTAGTGAATATGGTTAACGAAACAGTGAAAAATATGCTACTTGAGTGGAGTTTTGGATATATGCTTTGCACTTTTCAGTATGTATCTTTTATGCCAAGGCACATGCACCGGTACCTGTATACAGAGTGTGTATTTATACTTTTATAAATTTTTATTATATGTACATTAATATTCTTAAGGATATAATTTGTGAGTTAGTAAAAATATGGTGTACGAAAAAATTAAATATACTGGTCTTTATTTAATCGTTTTCCTTCAATTTTAATTTAGAGGACAGGTTACGAGAGGTATGTAGGTATATAAACTTGGTTCAAATAAATGATTATATATCCAATAGTAATGCAATAAATTTAGCGCAATTAAAATAATTGTTAACGTAAATAAATGCATAGTTCTCATGAAATAGAAGATATAATTGATCTCAATATATATTTATTTGAGACAATTAAAATGCTTCAAATAAATAATTACATTGTTTCAATTGTAGATATATTTGGATCTATTCAAGTTTAGGATTTATTTGTAACAAATAAATTTACAGTTCACGTAATTATATCTTTTCCTCAGTGTTCGGTACGGTGCGTATAGAACACAGACGGAGACACTAAGACCAGTGTCCTTGTAGACGCTTGCAGATTTATATGGGTGTCTTAAGCCGGTATCCCACTGTAAAAATTTTGATAAAAATTTCTGTAAATTTTTTTATAAAAACGTTCCATGAAAAGTACTGCATCCCACTGTAAAAATTTTTACGCGTTTTTATGGAGTGTTGCATAACTCATGAAAGAGAATTGGCGCCAAAGATACTACTAAACCTCATTTTTGTAGCCGTTGTTCTGCAGAGGTAGTTGCGTTTTGTAATTTCATTATGAATAACGTTCATTCAAATAATAAAATGTTAGCTGCAATAATTGTTGGAATAATGGGTTACACAGTTATACAAAAAATAAAAAAATCAGAACATCACTGGTGGACTAGTCTATGACCGGAGAAAAGAAATACAAATCGCAGTGTTTAATTATCAGACACACCAAATTACGAATAGAAGATGAAATAAATTACAGAAATTTTCTTCGAATGAAAGACCATTTCTTAAAAATCATGGACATGGTTCGAAAGTAAAATAAGAAACGTGACACTCAATTAAGGCAGTGTATTTCGGCACATGAAAGATAGGCATTGTTCTATCTAGTGTACACATAAATTTTGAAAAATTAATCCTTTTATCGTCATTACATAAAGGGTACGACGCGAGTATATAGGTGAATAAAGTCCATCTTAAAATGCTTGAACGAGGCGGATTTGTATGGGCTTCTCATTTACTTCATATTTAGTTTTTGCAAATTTGTATAGGTAATTTAAAATACACTTTCTATAAATTATAGATCAAGATATTTATACTAATACTACGTAAAATTGGTTGAAAAACTTTGTTGGTTACGATTAATGAGTATTCTAATAGGATTCGGACGGAAATGTAAAAGGAGAAAAAAGAAATACAAAGAATAACGCATGTAAATATTAAATAACTTTAATACTTATTTTTTTGATGTTGTATTGCCTGATTATTATAAGATAATAACATTTAACAGTTGAAAATCGCACTTTGCCTAGCGTATTTATTATAATATTCAGGCGATTTTGAGTGTTATCAAACTTCTTCATTTCTATACAAATCAATTAAAACGCTGTCTGTTCAGGCAACCACACTACACATTTTGATTTTTTGCTTCATATTATTTCCAATATCAATATAAACAAATGCTCACCGCTGTTCAAATAATGTCAGAGAATAATAGCTGTCTTTAGAAAATGACTTTACCCATGGTTCAAGCAACCGCATTGCGCACGCCCGCATCAACATCCAATCATAACGCAGCTTTCAACAAAATGAATACAGACTGCTGTATTACGTGACGTCATGTAAATACAGTTTTCATAAAAATTCTGTCAAAACGGTTTTTATAAAAATATTTACGTCCATTTTTATCAAAATTTTTACAGTGGGATACCAGCTTTAGACACACGTTAGCCGTCAAATTATCTTACATATTTAAATTGCTTAAAATGAAATCTTTTCAACAAAAACGGTTTATCTTTACTAAAATATTTATAATACCTTAATTTACAAAGTCAATGATGGAGAGGTGCCAATCTTACAGCATTTATTAAATTTTTATACTTTTACATTCGAATGTGTCCGACGGACACAGCCAAACCGGACTAGGGTTAATAAAGATCATTAATAAATAATTTACTAAAATAGTTTAGTAATAACAGTCATGCAGTAATAGGGATCATTAATTAATTATTTTCTAGTCTATACATTAATATAACCTATTAATACACGGTCAACGGAGAAAAAACAATGTTTTTGCAGATTATTTTATAAAATTTGTTAAAAATATTTTATTTTCATTTATTAATGTATTTTATTTCGAAATTACACACACAAAAACCATTAAAATAAATTTATTTATAAATCTTGTAATCTTGCTCATTTACATAAAACACAGTCTAATTATTCAAAACTCATAATAAAAGCTTTATTCAAATAAATGTAATTTATGTAAGTACCAGTGTTAAATAATAAAAAATTAATCTAGATAATACATTTTGAAAAAAAGAATTAATCTCAATACCTATATTGGAAATTTAAATATACGCAATGATCGAATTTTTTACGGTGACATGACAAGATATAACCATTGATTACGTAGTTTATATAATCAATGATATAACACACACACATTTGGTAATTGAGTAATTAAGTATGATAACAAAATATAAAATGATTTTTATCTGTAGATAGATAAGTTGCGGTAGATAAAATAATTTAATAATCACATGTAATATCTCAAGGGAACATTATTTTGCCGACAACATTTTTATTACAGATGAGTGTTACTTTAGTTGTATATACCATAGGTAGCAAGAGAAATAGCATGATCAAAATGCAAAGTGACAATTCGCTTTTACTATTTAAAGGACTAAATTGTGTGTTACAGCAGTATTTCTATATTTTCTTAGGACAACTTTTACAATTGGTGGATAAACTATAACTATTAGCTATAAATTTATCCTAACACCTGTCCCTCCATAGGCTTATCCGACGTTTGTACAATACAATTTTCACTTTTATACCTGAAATAGCGATACACGAGTTTTATATTATAATGATTGTAAATGTGGCCCTTAGACGGATTACATATTTAGAAATTTTTCGCAGGATCAGACTGGCCATGGTCTAGTTTATGATATTTAATTTCTGTATAATTTTTTATCGTATAGAGAATAAAATATTCTTTAATATTTTTAATTACATTAAATGTGGAAAAATCATATTTAACATAGTTTTTTTCAAGAAAAACTGTGAAAATCTTCAAATGAAGGTACTTCCGGTTGACCATTTGTACCCAAAATATAATGAGCTCTTCATATGGATGGAAGAAGAATACGAAAGAATTATAATTTTTAAAATTGTAGTATTAAGGTCGCCATGCACTTGAGCGACGCGAAGCGAAGCGAAGAGAAGTTTTTTCATTCAATGTATTCTTATGTGAATAGTCGCCTCGTTGCTCTGCTCTCCGCTGCTCCAAAATGCGCGTATACACATCATATAATTGAATGAAAAAACTTCTCTTCGCCGCGCTTCGCTTCGGTCGCTGAAGTGCGCGTTGGCCTTTAGAGTTATCGCAGACGAAATTTTGGTTACAAAAATCGTATTCTAGGGACCCTAAAACGTGCTTATTGTTTAAATAGATATTTCGGATCATAATATTTTCCATTGTCATAAAAATTGAGTTAAAATGATCAGATATTCTGTAACAAGTGACAAGTGTATACATGTGGTTCTTTGCCTTTCTACAATTTAGTTATTGCAATACCTTGCATCATATACCACTATAATTAAAACATGATATGTGTTATGCCCATAGAACCAATAAATACTTCGTAAATGGAAGGGGTGTAGACAAGGATAGTCTGTGGTTAACATTGTGCAATAAAGACAGAGCGAGAACCACGTGACTGGGGTCTACTGTCGCTAGAAATGTATTACAGCGCTCTCGAAATTTCTTGTTTTATTTAAATATAATAAGAAAAGTATTATAAATAAAGTATTAAGGATATTAAAAATTAAAATGGTTAAGGTGTGCTGTACGTATAGGTAATATAAGAAATTTTTTAATTTGATAATAATGTAGTTTAATAGTCATTGGCCAGTTAATAATATATTAATTTGCTTATTACACTATTAAAATACAAAAGTAACTAATGATTCATAAAATTATTTATTAAAAATCATTAGTTTTATTCATTTTATTCAACTTTTCCTGTTGCCTTACAGAGCGTACACGGTAGTCGGATCACGTGACTAACGTCTACGTTCTTCTATCGCTCTCCCACTGTAGAACTTTGTGTATAACTATCTCTCTCGAATGTTAACCACACAGCACACTGTGTACGGCTATAGACAAGACTCCATCCATATGTATTTATTAGATCAATGGTTATACCGTTTGACATTTCTGACAAGATAATATATCTGTCGCTCTAATTGTAAGTATAAAGTTTGTAGTTTGTAAACTTTGCACTTAACACTTACAATTAACATCTTAATTTTGTAGCTGTGTACTCTAGCGTTGTTTCCCATAACTCAAAGTGCGTGTATTAATTGTAAGTACTAATTGTAATTGATAATTGGATAGCATTGAACGCAGATTTACTTTTGACTATTTTTCCTGTTGATTGCAGGCGCGCGTTGTCCATGTGTGCAGTGTGCGCAGACGCCAAGACGCACAAGGCGCCTTAAAAATGTATATCAATTTAAAAGTCATTATAGGTTTCGAAGCACTTAACCCGTCCAGTACACGAACCCGGTTACAAAGAATGTCTTAATAATTTATAAAAACTAAAACATAATTTACAGTTAATTTATAATCCTTTAACAATTACTGGGGTTTATTTTGTGGGTAAAGCCATATTCCTCGTTTTTTAGCCGAATGGTCCTACAGACCGGTGTGTGCGTTTGTTTTTTAAAATTTAGTGCGGGTTAATAATAATTCAATATCACTTTATTTTTTAATATTATAATTATTCTAGTAATTACTTTAGGATCTCAATAATTATTCTTGTTCTAACATTATTTGAAATGACTACACGACAGTCGACGAACAATCTAATCACCAAGCAAAGTGTCTAAGAGAAATAATTATACATTTATATTATTTTACTCTATTAGAATGTGGTATATTTTAAATCAAATAAATCTTATGAATACAATGCTTCAATCTACAACAATAAATTTGCAACTTGCTTTAGATGCATTGAACGAACTAAATAAGTTTTTAACTGATCATCGATCTGATGCTAGTTTTGCAAAAATTGTAGAAAGTTCCACAGTAGGTTTGTTCCAACATACAGTCAAACACACTGCGCATGCGTCGTACAGTTTTTACTGTTTTTGTATAAATAAATATAATAAAAGAGTCACATACTGGCTATTTAAATGTTTATCGGCTCTATCATGTAGGACATCGCTTATATTAAACGACGTTGATAACAATGTGATCCAATCAAAATATGTGGCTGTGATGAAAAAAAACGTATTATCACTTGTTATACGTTTGTTTCTATTTGTCAAAATATTTAACTATACGGTGTTTAATATAAGCGATGTGTTACATGATATACAGCCAAAGTATGTGTTTTTTTTCAATGTGGTGAAATGTTGATTTGCGTTAATAAATTAATAAATTTTAAGCTAATTTAGAAAGAAATTACTTATCACATACCTATGTAACATTTTAGAATATTATTTTTTGATACAAATGTTTTTTATTAAGGGGCGCCATAAAAAATTGCACACAGGCATTACATTTTGAGATGATAGTTTTCTGATTTCCAAATTTAAATGAAATTATTGATTAATTTAATTAGTACAAAATAAAAATAGTTATTTCAATCATTAAAAAAACCTTTACAAAAAATAATAGTAATTTACGTTATACGTCAGGAAAGTGACGTTTTTGCAGGACGAGGAGGTACATATCAGTCCTCGACTACAGCGTGAACACTTTCTGACATAATACGTATAAAAATATTTCCGAAATAGCTTAAATTATATTTTTGGTCAGTTGCATATCGCTTATAATTAAATTCATAACTACGGATTAACAAAAGTGCATATCGAAATTATGACAATAATGTATATATATATATATATATATATATATATATATATATATATATATATATATATATATATATATATATATATATATACCGTGTGTCTATTTTAAAGGTGTACATAGGAGATTAACATGGGAAATCAGTTTTTTGCAATTTCCTGCTCGCCTAATTATTTTAAGCGAAAATGCGTCAAATAAAAGTTTATACATTTGTACATCTAAAACTATAAACAGAAGTACCTTTACATGCTTTATAACGACAGAAATTAAATATGAAAATGGCGAAAATTACGTTAAAAATATTGACAGCCATGGTATTGAACAAAAAATAAATAAATGCTTGACACAACGTAAGTTAACTTATTTGACATTTCTGACAATTTGATTTGAACAAATGTCGTTAATTATGGAAATAATAGAAATATAAAATTAATAAATAAAGTTAAGAAAATACAGTTTTGTTTAAATAATATGAATATATCAAAAATTCAACATTGCTTAACAAAATTATGTATGATGCTGTTATGCGTACTCTCAACTCATTTCCAATACATCTACCTTAGTAATACAGAAGGGGTCTACACTTATCATTCCTAATCCTAACACTCTTTCTTAGAGTAACGTATGTTCTGCTCGTCATATATTTTGATTACGCGGCTCACATGTATTTTTTGAAGACACATTAGGCCCGGGCCACACTATGCGTTTTAGCGGGACCGGTAAAACCGCATCCGGTTAAACGGGATGGATCGAACATCGTCCACATATATCCCGCTAAACAGGACGGCAGCAATGACAACCCGATTCGGACACAGTCGGACCAATGTCTAATCTGTGCAGAGCCCAAATAGTATACGTTGTCTATTAAAAAACAAAACCAGACCTTTCTGAACGCTCGCATTATTTCCAATGTGTTATAGTTGTCATGCGGCAAATAGACCGTCCGGTCAAACCGCAACATGCTGCGGTTATCCGGCAACCGGACCGCAACCGCATCGGTGTGGACGCATTAATTTAAAACAATAAGTTGTTGTCTTCCCGGTAAACCGGTCACGTTAAACCGGTCCCGCCAAAACGCATAGTGTGGCCTGTGCCTTAGCAGTCTTTTCAAATTTTGTCACGAATTTAGCTCTTCATTCGTATAAATGTTCAATTTTTCATCATTTCAGACAATAAAACTAGAGACAAAATTAAATTGTCAGAAACGTCAAATAAGTTAACTTACGTTGTGACTTGGTTGTGACAGATAAAATGTCAATCATTTATTTATTTTTTATTCAATTCCATGGCTGTCGATATTTTCAAGGTAATTTTCCATATTTTCATATTTAATTTCTGTCGTTACAATGCATGGAAACCTAATTCTGTTTATTGATTTAGATGCAGAATTTTATGCTCTAAAACTTTTATTTGACGTATTTTTGCTTAAAATAATTAGGCGAGTAGGAAACTGCAAAAAACTGATTTCCCATGTTAATCTCCTATGTACACCTTTACGACAGACACACGGTATATATATATATATATATATATATATATATATATATATATATATATATATATATATATATATATATATATATATATATATATATATATGAAGTTTCGTTACGATACGATATTGTCAATTTAACCAAGAGATAAAAAGTATAAGCGGTGCAATTGGGCATTACAAATAAATTCTCAATTTTATGTCTTTTAACTATAGTATTAAGTATACGTAAGATTGTGTTTGCATGGCGAAATTTTCCATTACACAAGAGTCAGGTAAAGTTTTACATGACTGGTAGGTACTGCAAGTATGAACTTTCAAGATTGAAGAAAGCCATGAATATTCAATTTTCTTGACGCTTTCGGGAAAAACAAATTTTTGTGCCTTCGTCCGATATAATTAGTTTTACATATCTCCAAAAAGCCCAGAAACACTTTGTTACCGGCCTAGGCCGGCAAAAAGTAGGGACTATTTTTTTATAAGTTGGCAACTGTTCTGGGGAAATGTCTATTTTCATTTTTCAACACAAGAATTAGGAAAATGTTTACAAATTTAAGACTAAATTGTTAATTGTAACTTAAATAAACATATTTTAAGCTAATGTAAGTAGTTATATTTGAATTTGCATTGCAACATCAATAAAACGATGATTTTTCAGGTTATGTTTACATATACGAGTACATGTCATTTGTTATTCAAATCTTCTGATGTTACCAACGTAAAAAAAAGTATTTACGTAATATTTGGACAATAAATCAAATTCATTTAATAAATTTATGGAGAAATCGGCACAAAAAATCTTGTATTTCACAAGGCCAAAAAACTGCTTTGCGAGTGCTCGTATGACAGTAATGTTCACTTATACCGAACTCCACGGGACCTGTAAAAGCGGTTCGTTATAAACGAAGTTCGTTATAATCGAAAAGAATAGCACTGTTCTTATACAGTTCGTTCTTTTAATTTAGTTCGTTTTACCCGGAAGGCCGCTATAACCGGGTTCGTAATAAAGAGACATTACTGTATATAATGTCAAAATGTACTCACATTCACAAAAGTGCAGTTTCTAGATATCCGTTTGTAAAACTAACAGCTTCCTAATTATAATAATATTCGTATCGTGGTATTATCTTAACCTTGGACAACATTTGACATAGATATGATAGTGCATACTACAGAAAATCTCCACATGTTAGTTTTCATTTCGTTCAAATCATGAATCACGAGTGTTTGAACTTTTATCATAGTACTGGAAATAGAGCCTCTGTGATCTATGCGCCGATTCTCATGACATGACATATGTAACCGATAACGGAGACAAACGGCCACGGGAAATTATTTACTCGATAGTAATACACTTCAGAAAAGCTAGAAAGGTATGAGTCTAATTTGAAGTTATGAACGATTTTGACAGATTTATGGAAAATTCGATCAAAAATTAGCAATTACGATTTTAACGGCCTGGATTCAAATTTGAAATTTCCAATTTCAAATTGCCCAAAAATTATTCCTGTGGAACAGTTTTGAGGAGCCATTAGATGCAGAATAATAAGTGATCTATGAATAAAAGATGGTACGCAGTCATGGTTTTATTAATCTCATTACCATTATCAAATAAATAAATATATCACCACGGCATATTACCCATTGCTGGGTGTGCCAATCTGCATTGTATGCAGATATCGGTAATGATGATGACATATTTGTACCGTGCGGGCGTTTACCAGGCGTCACCTCACGGGCATTCATTGATGGCGTGGAGAGTGCATCACAGGGGTCAATTTTGTGCCATTTAAAATTCGAAATATTATCAAAATATGTTAAAATTTATATTTCTTAAAATTATATTATTAAAAATATTATTACTTATACAAAACATATTGCAAATTTATTTCAATTATACGATAATTTTAAAAATTGATATTTTAAAATATTGTATTAAATTTATTATCAAAAGAAAACCGAGAATTTTTAAAAAAATTAAATTAGGTAGGTACGTGAATCTGGCACAACCATTCCACACGAAATCAATTTTAAAGGTAGTACTCATTAATTACTAATTAATTACCCACTGGTGATCCGCCGGAAGCCTTCGCTCGTGTTGGCTGCCATCGATGCTTAATAAAACATCCCTAACTTTTCAGGGACGGCAAGAAGTACATTAACCAACCGTAATAAATTTGGTTTTTGGGTAATTAATTAGTTAGTAATGAGTACTAAATTTACTGATTGATTTCGTGGGATTGTGCCGGACTGGTTGTGCCAGCTTCAGGAACCTAATTAAATTTGCTAAATATGGGTATTGTGTTTTATTCGACAAAATCCCCACGGGCTTTTAAAATAAAACTAAATTTATTGTGCAATACCAAGTGTAATAATTTATCCCAAGCACAATATTTGTGCCTGAATGACCTAATGCTCCTAAGTTGAGTGCAATTTTTTAAATTTGCTTTACAATATTTTATTATGTACAAATACAAATTTTGACAAACCAAATGGTTTTTTCATAATAATAAAACTTTACATTATAAGGAAATTCTAAAAATATATTTCAACTAATTGATATAATTATTTTACCTTTCGAAAGTAAGTAATATCTAATAATAGTAAAATGTTAATTAATATAATTAATACTAATAATGTTAAGCAATGGAATATATATTATAGTATTTTTATCAATTATCCACACTTCTATCAATATAATCATTATCATTCTAAGGAAAAAATTAACGTAATTCACAGGTTTATAGACATTTCAAAATTAAAACTGACTAGTTATAGACGGTTATAGATATCAAAACAGTACGAGAAATTATTATAATTTCGAAAATGTATCAACTGCACTCTGACAAAATAAATATTTTACTTATCTTAAAATATTATCTTTACATAATTTAACGAATTATCGTGTTGCTGGATTATGAATTTAAAAATTATTATGTGCGAAGTGCAAAACTGCTAAAGAAATAATATGTAGCCAACAACTCATTCATACATTTAATCATCTGTGAACTAACTAGGTTTACCCTTGCTTAACTTTATGGACACACATCACGCCAACTGTATAAAAAAGTTGCTAAGTCTTAACAACATTGTTAAAAATTGTAACCAATATAAACAAATGCAAAGCCCAAAGCCTGATCATTTCATGATTTAATCAATACATGCATTTATTATTGGTTATTTGCTATATCAATGTTGATAATTGGGGTGATTGATTACATATATATTACGAGCAAAATCTGCAAGATGTGTAGAGCTACAAAGCAAAAACAGTATATAAAATGTAATTGGGTCACAATTACATTTTATATAGTTTTTTTTTAATATTAGAACATTTTTAGCTTGCAATATTTCTAACGTAACGCACAGTTGTGATCCACTCCGACTGGTCCAACGCCCATTTGAGTCTCAACCTCTAAACTCAAATGATCCACATTAAACCTGAGACTTTGACACAGCAGGAGATTAAAAAAGTTGTATATTTATTTTAAACCTAGGTATTTTCGTATTTTTAGTGGTCGGCAGTACTGCAGTGTGGTTAATATCAGCTTTGTGATCGGCATGCCCGAGCAGGATACACAGTAGCGATATGTTGGATGGGTGAACGAACGCTCAACAACAAAAAAAAACTGCGGTTCGGTGCGCCCGGCACCCTTACATTGAAAGGTACAAAAAAGGGTTACAGATTATGTATGTTTGTATGTATTTTTAGTGGGCATGATATATGAGATTAATAAGACGTCGCGGTTCCAACCCCAGCTCAGAGGGAATCAGCCGAGAGCACCAAGACCACTACCACCACCCAGGGCTCCCACATGAAGTCCCACCCCCCCCCCCCCACACTCTTTTGGTAATCTTGTTACTTCTTTTTTTAAAAATTGTAATTTTACATGTCAATAAATGTTGTATTCACCTTCCTATTAACCGTCTGGTCGGGTAACAAAATTAGATTAAAATGAGTTTTTTTTTAAATGTATATGAGTACAATAATACCAATAAAAGTGTAAATATGTTTAGAAAAGTTCTATGACAAAAATGTTCAAATTTTTTGACAAAAACAGTAAATGAAAACTAACAATATATAATATAAATTTATTATAATCATCCTCACATTTATCTCATATATCTTGTCCCCTAAAAACTGATTAAAAATAAATATTCTACTGAAATATCCTCCTCTGTGAATAAGATATACCTACTTTTTGGAAGTCAAAGGCTCAAGTACATATAAGTGGATCAGTTGAGATTGAGACGGTCTCAGTGTGACCAATATCCGCTGTTGTACTAGTTGGGACTAGGGCTGCGCGATCTTAGAAAATTGAAATCGATTTTCGATCTTTTGCTAAAATCGATTTGTCGCGATTAATCGATTTGATCGATCAATAGCAAAAAATCAATATTTTTTAATATAAAATCGAAATCGATTTTAATAAATGATCAAAAATCGATTTTAATAAAGAATCAAATTATTGATTTTAATAATAGAAAAAAATCGATTTTAATAAAATCGCAAGACCGATTTTATTAAAAAATGTAGTGATATTAAATTTCCACTACGCATACACACATCAAATTACGAAACAATTCACGAATAACACCTAACCCGCGTGAAATGCCTAATACTGGTGAAATCATGAGATTTGTTCTTGAAATAAATCTTTAAAAAAATCCCATCTTATAGAATCTAGAAGATCGATATCTTTTAGAAAGATCAATTTTCCGGAATTCGGATAAATGTTTTTTTAATTTTTCGATCTTTTTGAAAAAATCGATTTTGCAAATGATCAATCTATTTAAAAAATCAATTTTTTAATTATTTATAATTAATCGATCTTTCCGATAAATCAATCGTTTCAAAATAAAAGATCAATCCGATTTTTAAAAAATAAGATCGTTCAAGATCGATCAATCGATCTTTTTCCCAGCCCTAGTTGGGACAGATGGGTTATGTTATATTTTAATCATTATTTATTGAGTAATACTTTAAGCATAAAGTGTACCTACATTTTATTTTTGTTATGGTGGAGGACCCCATTACCCCAAAATATAAGATACGTAGAACTCTAAAAATTTAAATATATTTTGTATAAAAAAAAACTAGTAAATAAAAGTTATGGATGACTGAAAAGTTGGCAAAATTGACTCCAATATAGTTCTTTTTCTATAACAACATTGTCTCTGGTTATTTTTTAGCTTATTTTCTTTTAATATATTATATTTGCATGACATTGCCATAAATAAAAATTTACGCACACATTTATAAATAAAATAAATGATAGGAAATTATCTAGAATATGTGATACAACTAAGAAAATTGATTGTCCTGACCAACTAATTACAAAAACAGTAAAAAAATAGACTGCAATGTAACGCCGGAAAATATGTAACATTTTGTATATTCTGCCAATATTTAATACAAAGCTAATTTTTATATTAATTTAATGGGGTGAAATAAAATTTGTGTTATATCACAAAACTTTGTATACAAAGATTTATCTAGAACTATATTTTAAAAAATCTCTATTAGCTGTAAACAAGAAAAAAAGTTGGGGTCAAGAACGACCCCATTTTCATCTTTACAGTTTCAATAAATATTTCCATCATCCGAGGGTTAAACGATGAAAATTTATAAATGCGTAGGTATTGAAAGAATGACTTGAGTATCAGGCTCAAATATATTAAATTTAAAAATGTATGTAGTACTTTTGTTTTTATCCAAATATTTTAGTTTCGTTATTAAAGTACTTTGCATGTAAATGCGTTAGTTAATGAAAATTATTAATTATCAGGCTAGTACACCAAGCAGATGGCAATAAGCAGTAATGGTACGCGTATATTTACTAAATTTTTAAAAAATAGTTATTTTTAAAAATGACTTAATGAAGGTCACTGTCACTAGAAAAATGTGACTTTGATTTGGCACGATATCCAAATTCGGTTCGGTACACCTGTAACTTATGTTGAAATAATTGCCGGACACAAATTAGTATCACATAATCATTACATTATTTATGATACTTACCTACTTATAATTTTAATACATGGAAAATTTGTAATTCTTTACGCATATGTGAAAATAATGTTCAAATAGACAAAAAAGACATAAGATGAAACAAATAATAGAAACAGAAATGCTAAGCTAAATTTAATGTATTTACACAAGAAAATGTAGCAAAGCAAAAACCAAGGCAAATGCATTTACATTTGGTAGAATAAATATTTTCTAATCCAAGATGTTACATTTTACGAGTACATGAAATAAGCAGACAAGGTAAATAAACACTGCGGAAATTTTTTCCAAATTTCCGCACTGTAAACTCCTAACAGTAAAACACAAATACACCACTATATAAAACAGATAATGCAAAGAGATTTTTGAATATGATATTCAACAGGCAAATTCATTTATTGAACTACGAACAGTGGCGTAATTAAACGGTTTTACAGACGAACCCGTTTCATTCATACCTATTACATTTTAATTACAATTTTAACACCTACCTATCTACATACAACGGGCATTGTTCGTAAAGTATGAAACTCATTATAAACTGTAGGTTCCTTGCAAAATCCATACGTAAACATACGTCATTAAAATAAATTTAAATGTGAAAACCCATAATATAAATCTACCGCATGGTCATATGTATCAGGATTATTTATTCTATACAGGTGATTCATTTCTTTTTTAATAACGCGTTTATTTTAAAAATTATGTAAAAAAATTTCAAACTAAGTTTGTTTTAAGTAAATGTGTATGTAACTTTATATTTTGAAATGAAACACCCTATATATTTATTCAAATTTTAAAAGTACATGAAATTTGCTATCGAATAGTATAAAAACAATCGTATGATATGTTATAAAAAATACAATGCCGAACGATTTAATTATTACATTTTTATTAAGTACAGTAGACTCTGCACTACATTATTTTAACGTTACACCTTTGAAATTTCAAAATTAATTAATTAATTAAATATTTCATGTATTTCAATTCGATATTTCATTATTACACCCGTTAATTAATATTATCAGATGTCTAATTCATAAAATAGTACGACAAAGTCTTCTGTATTGAATAAAATATAATATTAAATCATTCGACATTGTATTTTTTAATAATATAAGATATGATTGCTTTTATACTATTGGATAGCAAATTTCATGTACTTTTTAAATTTGAATAAATATACAGAGTGTTCCATTTGAAAATACAAAGTTAATACCATTCCGTAAAAATGGAACAGCCTGTAGAAAAATCCATACCGCAGATTTGTGGACATTTTAATTTAAAATAAACTTTGAAATTTTTAACTCCCGTCATTCCGTAGGTAAGGGAGGTAGTGTAATCGTGGCAAAAATTCGATGGTGAGTTTTCAGTAAATAAGCACGAATTAGGGTCCCCACAACACGTTTTTACTATTTTTACGATGATGTGTGTGTGTGTGTGTGTGTGTTTGTGTGTTTGTGTGTGTGTGTGTGTGTGTGTGTGTGTGTGTGTGTGTGTGTGTGTGTGTTTGTGTGTGTTTGTGTGTGTGTGTGTGTGTTTGTGTGTGTGTGTGTGTGTGTGTGTGTGTGTGTGTGTGTGTGTGTGTGTGTGTGTGTGTGTGTGCATGTGTGTGATGATCTTTTCGTCCACGATAACTCTTATAACAAACTTCCAAATATATATATTTTCCGTATTTAAGCTTCCTCCATTAATATAACGAGTTGGTTAGATTTTGGGTAAAATTGGATTAATGGAAGTGATACTTTACTTGAAGCCCATAACAGTTTTTAATGAAAAACTATATTAAAATATAACCCAAAACTTTTCAATTTTATTATTTAAGACTTTTATATCATGAGAAACAATATTAGATTTTGGCTAAAATTAATCAACCAGAGGTGATACTTTACTTGAAGCTCTGAACAGAATCTCGTGAAAGATATATTATGACATATTCCAAAACTTGTCAAATTTAGTATTTACGACTTTTGTATAAAGGGAAGCAAAAGCTAAAATTGATAAACCGGAAGTACTACTTTACAGGAAGCTATAAACAGATTTTCTTGAAAAAATATATTAAAACATGATCCAAAACTTCTCAAATGAGGTATTTAAAACACGTGTATAATTTGAAACATTAGATTTTGACTATACCTATATGACAAACCGGAAGTGGTCCTTAATTTGGAGCTCTTAACAGATTTTCGAGGAAAAACATAATAAAATATAATCCAAAATTTGGTATTACAGACTTTTCTATTTATTGGAACAACAAATTAGATTTTGTTTACGAACGATCAACCGGAAGTGATACTTTACTTAAAGTTCATTGCTATTTCAAACATGGAATTGACGGGAGGTCATGTGTTGCACACATCAGATTTTTTTCATAATATTTAAAATAATCGAGTTAATAAACAAGAACAGACCAATGAATCACCCTGCATGTATAGGGTAATTGAAATAATAGGAACAAATTTTCTTTATTAATAATTTTAGACTTATAGTTTAAATTATAAAGTTGGGGGTGAACTTAAATGCCATTTTTGGTGGGAAAAGGTTCTGAATTCTACTTTCAGTATTGCCGGAATCGAAATCATTGTTGATTTTTTAAATGGAATGATACTTACTATATTTTTCAATTTTCGGAACGTATTTTATATTAGCTTCACAGCGATGCCAAATACTTGCATTTTCATTAAGCCCGTATGTCATGCACAGAATTATGGACATAATTATATATAGAATTTTATCGACGGTCGCATACAGAATAGTATATTAAAACATAAGTTACAGAAGACAATTCTAGCAAGAGTTTCAAATTCGCTACCGAGCGCGCAGGAGCGAGTAGGCGAACAAACGAATGCTTGCATATCCTTCTGTAACGTGAGTTTTTTAGAATAAAATTACTGCAAGCATGAGACACTGACGTCACAACAAATGCGCGAGATCATGACGTGTACATGACGTAGGGTCTGAATTTCAACTTATAGGCAGGCGTACGTGTAAAAAATTAACTGATACGCCACTGGACGTACCTATGAAACTGATACGTTATGAACTTCGCGCAGTTGTCGTGACGCCAGTGTTTTATTCTTAAAGTAATTTTACTCTACTATTTTCTCCGTTGAGGCTTTCATTTCCCTATTTTTTTTTTTTATAAAAATATTTGACAATTTCCATTAAGGGAAATTTTTGGTAGAATTATTAGGTTGATGGCAGTGATTTGTGATTTTTATTCTATCCGTTGCCTAGATATTTAGTGCATTTATTGCAGTGATGCCATTCTCAAATAACAAAATTTCACCAAAAATTGTTTAAGAATAGAGCTCATTCTATCATCAATATGCTAGAATGTGACATCTAATTCCGAAACAGAAATTATTATCAAGGATTTTTTCTGTCCACAAAATTGTTTTTTATAGACAGAAAGTCTGCACATAATATGCGAAATGTATTATGACATCCAACAATTAGCAGTGAATTATTTGATAATTATAGTGGTCGTTGATTATTTTTTACATTTATAAATTTAATAAAATCGAAAGCACGTAGTAATGCTCATAGAATGTTATGAAGAACATTCACGTTTATAGTCAGAACTATGCATCAAATTACGTGCACAGTAGCATACAAAATATTTATATTCATACCATTCTGTCCACAATTTGTTCATAAGAATTATGTTCAAAATTCTGTCCAAAATTATAGATATAGATCGTGACAAAAGACCTTTAAAAATAATCTGTACTCTTTTCTATTTAAGAATGGGCTTGGCGCTTTGGAGCAAGGCCGATTTACACACATACTTAACAACTTGACCGAAACGTGAAAATTTGAACATGTTATAATGCTTTAGTAAATAAAAAGTTACTTAAACTGACCATAAATCTAGTTCTTACGACGTTCAACAGCTGACTGAAACGTTTTGTTACATATTTTTCACTACTGTAAACTTTGCTCGCGTTTAGACCAATCAAAATCTTGAAATCATAAATCCTATCTTATTCCTAAGTCCATTCAACTGGAATAGAGTATAGTTATTAAGTTTTCATAAGAATGAATAATACTCGTATTTGAATATATTTTCAGTTGGCCATGACATTTGTGCTTCTTTGTTTGAGGAAATATTTTGACATTTATCTGTCGTATCATTTGTTTCTGATTATCTAACATAATTTAATCGAACTCACCAATATTATGTAATTTCGGTCTTCCTTCATTTTAAATTAACCAAGAGAGCATTGTGGTCATATGTTTCAGTTACTGAGTATTTTCCTCGTCATTTTCAGTCTTCGATACATACATATATTTTCACTTCAGTTACACTTTAAGAAATTGTTAATTACAAGAAGATGCAATAAAAAAAATATTAATATTATCACTATCACATCAGCAATCAGTGATCATGAAAGTGATGGTACTACTGGAACTAGACAAATTTCTGGGTTCGAAGAGTTTTGTATGCCATGCATTTGTAACGACTGTGAACTTTAGGACAATATATTTTTTACACATAATCGACGTAAGTATTTACTTTGTAACGTAACCTAATGCACAAAACTCAGGCCGTTATATTCGTTTTATGCATTTTTTTTTATTTCAACTTTTAACTTTTGTAAACATAACATAGCGCAACCTAACACACAAACTCGGACTATAGGCGGTGTGCACAAAAGTAGTCAGCGGACAAAAATGACAAAATGGTTACTCATTGAAACATAGTAAGGTTATGTTTTATGTCAGAATAATTTTGCAATTTCTATTTTATAAAATATTTGCAATGAATGCGAATGATAGGACGTCAAATATTATGTGATGCAGTGGGGGATGTAATAATTCTTACAAAATTACCGATTGAAGTATCAAATTTTATAAATTTCCTAGAAAATTATATGAGGAACAGATGTAGAAGAAAATAACTTTTCAACTGATATCTTCTACTAATATGAAAAATTCTTTTAGCTATACATATTTCCTCATTGTATATCGTATGAAAAAAAATTCAACAATGGTCGTCTGATTGCAATAATGAATTATATAAAAATGTGTTTCTTAAGTTAATATTTGAACAAAGCAGAAAATTGTCTTAAAATTGTATAATACTTGCAGTTGTATGAAATAGAAGTACATATATTTTTGACATAATTCGTCTATTTATTATAGATTTTGTACATGTAATGTTAATGTTAAAGATAGAAATTCACATAGTTCGTATTTTTCGTGTATTTTCTTCTCCGAGCTTGTGCAACTGAATCCACGAGAGCCTAGTATATTTTCAATAAAGAATCTTCTTCATTTATTGCGAATATAAAAGAAAGATGCTAACATCATACACTGATATCGTGATATGTAGAAATTTTCTTCTTTCCAATCATTCAAGTTTTCCAACTTTTTAATCTTAATTTTTCCATGTATTGTGCATCTTGTAACATTTAACTAATATTATAAATTATAATATAAATTTAAATATGATAAAATGGTTTACAGAAATCACACATATTATGAGTACCTTCGCTGGTATTTTGAATTTTTTTGATTGTCACATCACATATATAGCATTTTAAATATTTTCTTTATTCATTTCAATATACTATGATGTATAATATTCATACACAATAGCAACAACTCAAAATAAAATTGTAAATTGTATCACTTTCTCGAAATGTCAAAATTGATTCGGTAACCAAAAATGCCAATGTAGCCGTTAGAGGCGCTGACACTCAAAATGTGCACATCGCCTATACTCGTTTTGTTGATCAAGAACATCTTCATTTTATATTTTATTTTAGATAAATCACCGATAACTATACGAAATGTATTGTAGTAAAGTGTGTTCAAAAAAAATTCTAACTCGGAAGAGGCTATGAACAAAAAAACATATCAATTTATTTATTTTTTAAATAAATGTCAATTTGACACGAGATATTGTCAAAAATATTATCTAAAGAAATCAAAGCTTTTCTTCTTGAATCTTGTTTTAGAAATAGAAACAAATTAGAAAACGGCGATTGGCAATACACTGTATCCCTTTTTATTCTCTTTTTTCCTTAAAATTACATTGCAAGATTAATTTTGACAATTTGGCTTTTGAACTGAATAATGATTGCAGACATACGTTTCTCTGTTCATAGCCTACTCCCCGAGTTAGGATTTTTTTAACACACTACGTATAACGTACACAGCGTACAAATGCTTGGCGTATAAATTTCCCTTCATACCTGGAAAAAGGAATGTCATTATTATTCGTTTTTTGGGAAATTAATAAAACAAGTTTATAGCAATAATGTTCTTCTGTTGTATGGCTATATTTCAAGCCAAATAACATCGAGACAATGATTCTTATTGCATTGGTGCATAAAAGTCTACGTCTACCGTATTGATGTACAATATGTACATGATGCATACCTTAACTCATTTAATTAAAAAAACGCGACATTTCTTCTTTTTGCAGTGTAGTCTTTAAATGTTTTGTGGTACAAATGGTGTCGTTGAAACTGCACATGAAATATCTGTGCACATCTACACCCCCCTAGATGAAATCTATTAATCGTGAGGAGATTATTCATATTTGTTATTTCAATGGAAAGGAAAATGAATAGGGCATCAATTTATAGTCCAAGAAATGTACTGAAAAATTAATATCGGCTCAGTTCGCATTTTTTCATTCAAATTTTGATACAATTAAAGATAACCAATATTACGTATATAATACGAGTAAAAGTGGTTGATGAAAAATTTAGAAATGAGCCGATTTTCAGATGTTTAAAATTTAAGATGAATTTCATGGAAGTAAAAAATCGGGTAATACGAGTATATGACATAAAAGAGTATTTCATGCTAAATTAAACCGCGTTATCCTATCTTTAACAGAATCAGAGTAGTGAATGAAAAAATGGAAATTTGTGGGAAAGCGTTGACAATTTTTTTAAAAATCATCGTTAATTTACTTCAATAAAAACTTAAAAACTACGAATACTTATTTTATCGAATAAATTTATTCAATGTTTCATAAGTTTTATTCCAAATGAATAGTTGTCAAGAACATGATAGATTGAACATTTATCTTCAAATTTCCAATAGATGAAAATAAAAATAATGACGATTGATGTTGTGTTCAAATAAGAAATATATAAATATTTGGAAAAAATTCTGGAGCATTTTTTGGTTACAATCATAATTCAGGAGTTTCACGTATTTTGTATTTATTTTTAAAAAATTTCATTGTTAAAGGTAAAATTAATTTTCCAAAGAAAAAAAATGTGTTACATTTGTGGCAACTTATTCATAATTTTTTTTATTTTCTGCAATTAAAATCAATATCAACGTTCTATACTTAATTTACTAATGAAGTAGCCATACTAACACATTAGATAAATAGAATTTGACAGAATTTGAAAAAAATAATATTTTTTGTATATCTAACAATAAATTCTTCCAATAACGATTATTTCACAAAAAAATAATAAAATGTTTCTTGATTTTAATATTTATTGATCAGATTTAAAAACTAGTATAGGGACTTTTATTTATATTTTTTATTATCTTTGTACCTTCCGCCACCTATAGGTAAGGAAGGTATAGTCTGGTCAAAAAATTCGATGATGTGCTTTTAATGAATAAGCACGTTTTATGTTCATATATAATACCACACGTATGTACAGGTATTACCGAATGTATTGTATTGCCATGAAACGCATTATTTTGGCATACCACGACTCCGAAGGAGGAGTGGTATTCTAAAATAATACATTGAGTGTATCAACACAATATATGTATTCTGTTAATACTGAACACACAAGTGGTATTCGTTTGATTATACAATGAATAAATTTGATGACTAAATTAAATTTTTGACGTTTGTCGATAAATAAAACAACGTGCATGTTTACTGGTGGTTACATTGATGATATTACTTTGGGACCTAGCCAGTGTTGTTCCCAGTGTTACAAATGTAACAAATATGTTACATTTTGTAAACCCCTGTTACAGTGTTAGAACAATCATAAAATATATCAAATATGTTACAATTAGAAAAATAATAAATTATTTATTCAAAATATTCTCATATTAACTAATATTATCGTTCCGGAAATAGAGAAATGCATATTTTAATTCTTTTTTTAATAATGTTTTTAATTTATTAAAAATGTTTTTCTGGCTGTACAAAGAGATGAATTTTGGCACTACTGCCTAAGTTCACTGATTATATTAAGTTTATAAGTTAGTACTTGAAAACAGTTACAATTTGAATTTACGATAAAAAACGAAGAAATCGCAAATTGCAAAAAAATATAGTAGAAAAATGGATATTAGCATATGTCCAAATATATTAGCTTAAGAAATTATTGATAATGTTAGGCATAATTTACAGTCCAGAAAATTTTCTGTAATTGTGGATGAAACGACAGATATAAGCAGAAAATAGAGTTTAGCTATTTTAAATTTTTTAATTTTTCTGACAAATTCATAGGATAAATTGAAGTAAATACATCCACATCGGATGGCCTTTTTAACTCTATAAAAGCTCTTTTCGAATAGATTAAACACTCCGTAAACGTTGTTGCATTTGTTACATTTTAGACAGTGCCATCTTTGATAGACAGGAAAACTAAAAGAACAACACCGGAACCAGCGAATATACAAAAGCGGTTATACCACGTCGTCAAGGGTATATTCGCTTATCAATACATGGTAACTAATTAAAATTCTTAAATGCTATTTGCTGAAGTAATTATGAATTGTATAATCCATAGAATACGATTTTAAAAGACAATTTTCTCATGAATAGAGAGTAACATGAAAAAAAAATACGGGTAAAATATTTTTTTATTATTCTTTCGATTAAAACAAAGAAAAAAATAGTGTAACGCCTTCCTGTTCGACCGGAAGTACCCTCATTTGAAGATTTTAGCAGTTTTACTTGTAAAACGCTGTTAAATATCATTTTGCACATTTAAAGTTATTATTATAAACATTAAAGAATATTTTATTCTCAATACGATTTGATTACATTTTATACTTCATATTCAATGGATATAAAGTTCAAAAAGCTTGTGCTATAACCTATAACAATGTATTCATCTACTATATTAAGAAAATTCTGATTGGTAGATATCAGTGTCAAGTGCAATTGACATTGTATGTTTGTGTTATAATTTTACTGGAAATATATAGGATCTCTTACAATAAACTTCCTGCAAGGAATTTGTACAAAATATATAGAACTGACTGAAGGTAATGTATTGGAAATATGGAATATATTGCAAGAAACTTTATATGTGGAATTTGTACAAAATACATAGAACTGATGGAAGGTAATGTACTGGCCACATTAGATTTTTTTTAAATACATGTAAACTTTATTTAACAGGATAAAATACACTTTCCTTATCTTATTTCTCTATACTGTCAATTCTCGAATTAGTCACAATTCACATTCTGAGATAAAACTACCACAGAAATATAGACTGAAAAGACATTCCCACATCCGTTTTAAAAATCATTTTATCTTAAATATGTAACATTCATTCCATTCCAAAAAAAAATAATCAATTACATATACTAAAAATTAATATTTTTTTTAGTAAGTTTACTTTATCATTTACCTCGTCATTTACTGATAAAAGATAAACATTATTTTTAGTAATTCATGTCTGGCGTTAACATTGTGATTAATCTTATTTTTAACTTAAGATATAACTCGAGATATAACTATAGGAGATTATAGTTTGTAAGATTATTACAAAAAAAATTAAATTTTATTCAAAGCATGTTACATAAATGTTACCTACATACTTATCTGTACAATGTTATGCATTTATCTAATAAAATAAATATATAATAGAAGTCTTTTAGCAATAATAATAATTTAGATTGTAACGATGTAACGGAATATTTTTTTGAAAATGATTGACTAAATGTACCTTCTTTTAATCTGAGTGTCATTTATATGCAACAATAGACCATAAATAATTAGTAAGTAAACAAATAGACGAACTATAAATTATGCAGAAAAATAAATTGATATTTTGAAATTATAATAATATAAAGTGCCGTTGCAATAGAAGGAAAAGATATACATATATATATATATATATATATATATATATATATATATATATATATATATATATATATATATATATATATATACCGAGTGGAACATCATACCTGTGTACATAAGCGATTCATATGAGAAAAACAGTTTTTTCGTGCCCATTGCTCCCCAAATTATTTTAGACAAAAATGCTTCAAATAAATGTTGTAGAGCATAAAATTCTGCATCTAAATAAATAAACAGAATTACTTTTACATGCTTTGTAACGACACAAATTAAATAAGAAAATATTGAAAATTACGTTGAAAATATCAAATAGCCATGGAATTGAAACAAAAATAGAAACAAATAAATAGGTAAATTAAATTCATACAAAAATCTCCATACCTATTATTACGACAATTGTACATTTCAATGAAATATTTATTTTTTATAGGATTTTTATTGAAAATCTTTTTAAATTGGAAATAATTCATGTAAACATTAAGACCTATCTACTACAATTCAAATTTCAAACAGTAATTCTCTGAATAAAATAATCACTACAATTTATTATTATAACAAATATTCGAATAATCCTCCGTTTTCAGCCAAGCAATAACCAAGTCTATTGTAGAATGAATTTCTTACATTAGCGAGCTGCCTATTTGTGATTAAGGCGCTCTCCTCCATGATAGCTTCTCTCAATGAATTAATATTTGGGTGGCGCTGCTTATAAATTTTACATTTAAGATGACCCCATAAAAAAAGTCGCAAGGTGCTAAATCAGGAGATCTGGCTGGCCAATTTAAAGTTCCACCACGACCAATCCAGCGATTTGGAAATGCTTGGTTTAAATAATCTCTAACACTTACTCCGAAATGAGCTGGGCAGCCATCTTGTTGAAACCAAACCTCCTGATTTTCGCGCGCTACGCTGTCTAATGCAGGGCCGATCTCATTAATCAAGAGTTCTAAGTATGTTTCAGAATTTAAGTTGCCAACGATCTCAAATGGTCCAATAATATTGCTATTAAAAATGCCTGCCCAAATATTAATTTTTTGAGGATATTGCGTTCTGGTGGTAACATTTAATCTTGGATTTTCTAGAGCCCAGTGCCTATCATTTTGAACGTTTGGTTCATTGTTTAATGTAAAAGTACACTCATCGGTAAAGCAAATAGATGGAAGTAAATCACGATCCCGATTTGCTCGTTCTTGCATATCTTCACAAAAAACTCGCCTACTTTCTTCATCAATCGGCGAAATGTCTTGATGGCATTGCATCTTATAAGGGTGGTATTTATGTTTTTTAAGAATGCGCAATACAGTAGAATGAGCAATCTCACATTCCTGCGCTATTATTCTTGAACTTAATTTAGGATTAAAATTTATTAGTTCCAGAACTCTTTGTTCGTTTTCTAAATTAATGCGATTATTTTTATTTCCTATAAATAAAGATATGATTTGTTTGTAAATATCTTAAAAAATATTCAAATTTAAATTTACCTGTACTATTTTCCGCCGCAACACTTGCCGTGGATTCAAATTTTTGAACATACGCGCGTATTGTTGTAGCACTTGGAATTGGCCTATTTGGAAATTTCACGGCGAATAAATCTCTAACTATACGTAAACAATTTCCACTAGAAAAAGTTTTTATTATAAAAACCCTTTCTTCGTTAGAATAAACTGAATTCATTTTGATATTTTACCGTCAAATTAGTTATTTATCTGTCAAACGTCAGACATTTATTTGTTTCTATTTTTGTTTCAATTCCATGGCTATTTGATATTTTCAACGTAATTTTCAATATTTTCTTATTTAATTTCTGTCGTTACAAAGCATGTAAAAGTAATTCTGTTTATTGATTTAGATGCAGAATTTTATGCTCTACAACATTTATTTGAAGCATTTTTGTCTAAAATATTTTGGGGAGCAATGCGCACGAAAAAACTGTTTTTCTCATATGAATCGCTTATGTACACAGGTATGATGTTCCACCCGGTATATATATATATATATATATATATATATATATATATATATATATATATATATATATATATATATATATGTATATGTATATATATATATATATATATATATATATATATATATATATATATATATATATGATCTCGTGGCCGCGTGCCTGAGTGTCTGGTCGCGAATTTGGGGAACCGGGTTCGATTCCGACCGACGCCAAATATTTCGAATTTTAAATGGGACAAAAATGACCCCTGTGGTGCACTCTCCACGCCAGCAATGAGTGCCCGTGAGGTGACACCTGGTAAACGCAAGCACGGTACAAATATGTCATCATCATTACCGAAATCTGCGTTCAAAGCAGATTGGCACACCCAGCAATGGGTAATATGCCATGATGATATATTTATTTATATATATATATATATATATATATATATATATATATATATATATATATATATATATATATATATATATATATATACAGGGTGTCTTGGAAATAGGGGGACATGGCTTAACCACAGATTCCTGGGACCAAAATAAGACGATTTAACTAAACTTACCTATATCCGACTGCGCACCGTTTAGCCAGTATTCTGCTTTAAAGTCTTTCTAAAAAAAATTAATATTGCTTATAATAACGAAACGCTTTGTTCGATTTGAATGAAATTTAGTATGACAATCCATATGGATATAATTCATCTTTTAAGATGGTATTTGTTATTGTTAGTGAACCACTAGTGTATGAAACTTGGGTGTCGCGATCATGATTAAACCATAACTTTTTAATGAAAACGGCAATAATGTAAATTTACTGTTTTTCAGAAAGATACATTCAATAGTAAACTTTCGTGTCTCTGCGTAAGTTATGATATCTGTAACGATTTAGTCAGAAATAAATAAAATGTAAGTGACTGCACCGTGTAATTTTTAAAATAAATTTTATCTAGCAGTCTATCCAAATGTCAAACTACTAATTTTTAATGACAGGAACAATTGTTTATGAGTTGTCAATCTTCTAAAGTTGATTCGGAGTGAGCTAACAGTATTTAATCGTCTTATTATAATAATAGCAGTAAAATACTATAAGGCCGAACAAACGGATGTTACTAGTTTTAAAATATGGCAAAGGAAATTTTTGACAACCCATAAACAATTGTTACTGCCATTAAAAATTAGTTGTTTGACATTTGAAAGACTGCTAGATACAATTTATTTTAAAAATTACATGGCGCAATCACTTACATTTTATTTTTTTCTGACTAAATTATTAGAGATATCATAACTTAGGCAGAGACACGAAAGTTTATTATTGAATGTATCTTTCTGAAAAACAGTAAATATACATTATTGGCGTTGTCATTAAAAAGTTATGGTCTATTCATGGTCGCGGCACCCAAGTTTCATACACTAGTAGTTCACTAACAATAACAAATACCATCTTAAAAGATGGATTAGTTCCCTATGGAATTTCATACAAAATTTCATTCAAATCGAACAAAGCGTTTCGTTATTATAAACAAAACAAATTTTTTTTAGAAAGACTTTGAAGCAGAATACTGGCTAAACGGTGCACTGTCGGATATAGGTAAGTTTAGTTAAATCGTCTTATTATGGGCCAAGGAATCTGTGGTTAAACCATGACCCCCTATTTCCAAGACACCCTGTATATATATATATATATATATATATATATATATATATATATATATATAATATTTCAAATTACGAGTCTATTAAGCCGGGAATACATCTGCCAAACGTTGCCATTCGTTCACGTTGTCGAAGGTTTATTTATATTCGTTAGTCAAATGTACACTATCGTTTGCAATAAATTAATTGTGAAGAGAATGGCTGCAGTGCGAAGGTGCGAACGAACGTTTTCCATCGACAGTCGGTAAAAATAAAGAAAAAATAAAAAGAAAATGTTAGCCCCGATACCACGAATGTCTGGAAAGGTTGATATGTGTAAATGTTTGTAAGTATTGCCAGTCATTCGTCAGAGTGTCATGCTATCCAGAACCCAGAAACGTTTCCGAGAATGTCTGCACACGAGCACCCATGATCCATGATAGCAAAGCAAACGAATGGCAACGTTTGTCAGATGTATTCCCGGCTTTAGTTATAATGTATACTATAGACTTTTTATTCGTAAATAATAATATACGAGATAATATATTTTTTATCTGTTAATTTGTATTTCCGTAATGAGTATTTATTTGAATTAATGAATAAAAAATATATTATTTTATATTAGTTATTTTTAACATACTTATACATATTTAGAACACAAATGTTGTTATTAAATATATCATTAGATACAATCAATAATAGGATATTTATGCATATATTAATTATATTGAAACAATTTGGAAAAATATTTTTGTTGCCTTTAATTTTGTCAATAGTTATTTGTTTTTATTTCCAATAAACTTTATTTCATAGACAAATATTACTAATGCTTTATATCTTATTCTATATGGTTAAATATGCAAGTTAGGATATATCTCATAAATTCATATTACTGACAATAATTATATTCAAAAAGAAATGTATATAGATATAGTTTTTATTTATAAAATCTTAAAAGTACAATTTCTAAACGTTCAAACAAATTTCGCATTCTCTTTTAAACAACTTGTATACAAAAAACAACATGTTCTGTCTATCAACACAATAAAAACATATTTAAAATCATCCTTTCTGTCATATTTACCTCAAATTTCACTAGATCATTCCTCACTGAACCTCACTACACTAAAAATTCATGCTAGCTTTCGAAAACTATAGTCCACTGCACTTGTCGCGGCACACACTCACGTTCGTATCGCAGTAGCCTATGAACTGAGCCAGCAGCGAGACAAGAGACATTTGCTATCTGGGCCGCAGGATGTTTGTGTGCGTGCGCCTAGTTCTCGGCGTCGCCGCTACAGTGGCGCCACAACGCCAGTACAGTACAGTACAGGGTAGGGTACAAGTGCAAGACAAAGGGATTGATTTTTTCAATGTAGGATTTTTTCTAAGATTGAGGGGAGAAATCGTTAGGGATATTGAGTTTTTTTTTGAGGGTTGAAAGTAGAGGGTGGAAATGAGGGGTTGATTGTTATAAAAGTTTTGATTCAAAAAAATTGATGTAGATGTAGATTACTTTTTTTGCCCTAATGGGACCAATGCCTCCTACAACAAAAAACTTCAAATAAATGTATCACTCTAATTTCGCTGCAATCAGGTCGTTTAGAAGATCTGTAAGCGCACTGTTTGATACAACGTATTAATGTATACAATCAGACAAAATTCACAACACAATTACAAACTGTCTTAATGTGAAATTTCAATTATTTAGCGCAAAGTGCTACCAACATAACAGACAAAAATGCACCGTGATATTTTTGAGGACACATTTTTTCAAAATCTCAAAAAAAATTGTACAAAAAGCATGTTTTATAAGGCATGTTAACGCACTCGTCCTTTGTAAAACTTGCCTCGCAGCTCGTTTTCCAAACTTGGACTCGTACGTTAACAGATTGCATTATGATATTTGTTTTTTTTTTGTTTGTGTTTTTGTTGTTTTTCCCGATCATAAGTGATCTTTTTGACTTGTTTTGATTCCAAAAAATGCGTATGTTAAGTCACTGGTAGGCAAGTAAAAATAACTGTACGGAAATATATTCCCGGGTCGGGAATATATTCCCGTACGGTTTTGTGTAACAATAAAAATAAAGCTAGATTAATTAATTTATTTAAGATTATTAATCATTATTTAATAACACTGTGGTGTATCAGATTGGTATTGATAGTTCGCTGTCACTAACGTTCATATTAATGTTTCATACCTATGGACCCCTGTGGTTGCTAGAGTCAGCTAACGTCACAAGTGTCCATTGTCGTCCAGGAATATATCACTTGTCCTACTAATTACATAATATACCATTTACAGTAATTTTAAAAGTCATTGAAAAAAAAATTATCAGCCCTTTAGCACTCTAGTGCAAATTCGTACGGTCAAAGAAGGTTTTCTTTTGTAAATAATATAGATACCTTTTCATAAATTGTGTTGACGTTCTGTGTAACCATAATAATCTTTCTACGTACTATTACTTTCATTTAAATTTGTGTTTATAATATTTTTTTGACATATGCCGAAAATGTCGATTTGTTGTTCCACTTATCATAACCAAGGTAATTCACTCTTAAAACTAGTATTAAAAGTAACAATGACCAGTCACTTTTTAACAAAAACAAACATAAAGCCTACTTTTAGTAGATTTGTAGAAAAAATAAATTTTGATTTTGGATTCTTTATAAACATTTATTAACTGTGAAGAATATCCAGTATCAATTTTGCAAAAAGAGTATACTTATATAACACCTCAAGTTTCGCGAATGGGAAAGTTTTCGAATTTTTGATTTTTTTTGTACCTTAAAATATTATTAAATCTAATGCGTTTTTCGTATTATATTTTGTAAAATTTTAAAACATACCGGAGAAAAATATGTTAAACTTTTCAATATTCTCATCCCGTTACTATGGCGTACATAACATCAAATGTGTGCGAATTAGATCTCAACATACGTGCCCAAAACATGTTTCATGGAAAGAGGCAGAAGCTAAACACGTCCACCTGTTCATGTTAACATTTGACACTTGACAATTTAATTTCTGTGTTTATCAACGACCAAATATAACTAGACAAAACTTCATTTAGTTTGTTTTAATTTCGACTGGCCAGACAGAGAAACTAAAGATAGAGTAGAGATATGTCTTGTCTAGTCCGTATATTTCTCACTAGAGGACACCACTGAGTCCACGTACAGTATCAGTGTCTAGTTTGAACGTTGGTCATTAGAGGCGCAAGTGTTCTTAGTTAACTAAAGTCACTAGATCATATAAAGTACCGCAATTGCATCCATTTTGATTCCAAATTGAAGCGCCAAATGATTTAGTGAAGTGCACTTTTTCCTAAAATAAAACAAAATTGTCAACCAACTTTCAAGAAATGATGACTGTCATCCGCCATTCTGGTTCCATAATGTATTTCTCTATGTAACATATGGCCCATACGTATCGTAATTAGTGATTCTGACCCTTTTTCCGAAATAAAACACACAAATCTCAATTAACTGTCAAGAAATGAAAACTGTCATTCGCCATTTTGATTCCAGAATGTACTTCTCTCTCCACTTTATATGATCTAGTGACTTTATAGTTAACATTTCATGGTTAACATCTAAGGTTAACATTAACAGTTTAGTTTTTTTAAGGGCCGGTACTTCAATCTCCAGGTAAAGTATGTGGCAGTTAAATTACCTGACACTTTAGCAGGAGATGGAAGTACGAGTCCTTCGAAAACTAAACTGTTAATGTTAACCTTAGGTTAACCACAAAATGTTAACTAAGAACACTTGCGCCTCTAGTGTCCAACGTTCAAAATAGACACTGATACTTTACGTGGCCTCTAGTGAGGTTATAGGTTTTATGTTTACATATTTAAAATAAAATAATTTGCTTTTTGTGATTTGACACTGAAATTGACGTTTCAATATCAAATATAGGCGAAATACGTTTATGTTTTCATTGTAAACTAGCGCTCGTAGCGGATAAATACGGCGAACAAAAGATGCAGCATACGTCATCGTATTGCGGGCGATTTAAGTAACGGTAAATTTAATATTGTTTATACAAAAAAAGCCATATTTTATTACTTTTATTGCATTAATAGTAATATTGCATGTATAATATTACGGCACAGTGGAAAAATCATTACATTTTAACATGACTAAACTCCTCCATTAAGTCCACGCAGGGTTAAGGCTTGTTTTGAAACGTCGCGAACCAAATTAAAAAATTAGTATAACTTGTCGAGTTTTGCGGACGTGAGTTTTATCCGTTAGATTACCTATGTTATGGTAAGAAAAGTTGCAACCGAAAAATTACCACATACCTCAACATTTTGTCTTATATGTATAACAAAAATCTATTTTCTACAGAACTAAAATCCCTTATTCATTATTTTTATAGAGGGAAATAAATATACGTATAACAATTATTTAAATAAATTTTATTGCACAACCATTAGGATTGTATAGCACAAGATTCCGTATAGCAAATTTAATTATGGTATACATTTAACGATCTTTAAAAAGGAAATGATCCATTAAAAATTGTTATTTGATATTTTAATAATTATTTAGGATCTTTTAAAAATTAGATTTGATATTTAAAATATGTAGATAAATGATATTTTAATTACTGATCTTTAAAAAAACATTTTTGATCTTTATAAAAAAGGAACTGATTAGTATTAAGTTTAACATAACATAATTGTGATATTTAAAGAATGTAATTATTAGTTTCTTTAGGCCGTACTTGTGAAAAATGTGACTTTTTCGCTTACATATTTTTAAAAAATGACGCACAAAACTCAATTTGACGAAACTCTGGTGATTACATTCATTTTATAGGCATTTCAAAGTGAGTTAAAGATTATTCCATAATCTAAAAGATCATTCCATAATTTAAAAGATCATTCATGATTTTTAAATGTCAAACCTATATTTTTAATAGTAAGGTTTATAATGACCAAATTTATTTTTTAAAAAAGATTGGTTATACTTTACCTTTAATTATTTCATAACATTATTAAACTTTCAATGTCATTTGTTAATTTCTTATATGTTCATATATTAGTTTAAATTTTCTTATATAACATATATAGGTAAACCTACTATTTTTTATATAGCATTTCTTAATTTCCAATATGTACTAGTACAGGTATAGTATTTTATTCGTATATTATAATAAAATATTGAGATCCATGTGTACAGCATAATAATGCTTATGTAATACATATTCACCAAAGCAGTTGAAGGGTTAATAAAATTTCTTAATATTGCTAGTATTGTTAAATATAATAATAATAATAATTAATAATAATAATAATATTAATAATAATAGTAATAATACTAATAGTAATAATAGTAATAATAGTAATAATAGTAATAATAGTAATAATAGTAATAATAGTAATAATAGTAATAATAGTAATAATAGTAATAATAGTAATAATAGTAATAATAGTAATAATAGTAATAATAGTAATAATAGTAATAATAGTAACAATAGTAATAATAGTAATAATAGTAACAATAGTAATAATAGTAATAATAGTAATAATAGTAATAATAGTAATAATAGTAACAATAGTAATAATAGTAATAATAGTAATAATAGTAATAATAGTAATAATAGTAACAATAGTAATAATAGTAATAATAGTAATAATAGTAATAATAGTAATAATAGTAATAATAGTAATAATAGTAATAATAGTAATAATAGTAATAATAGTAATAATAGTAATAATAGTAATAATAGTAATAATAGTAATAATAGTAATAATAGTAATAATAGTAATAATAGTAATAATAGTAATAATAGTAATAATAGTAATAATAGTAATAATAGTAATAATAGTAATAATAGTAATAATAGTAATAAGAGTAATAATAGTAATAATAGTAATAATAGTAATAATAGTAATAATAGTAATAAGAGTAATAATAGTAATAATAGTAATAATAGTAATAATAGTAATAATAGTAATAATAGTAATAATAGTAATAATAGTAATAATAGTAATAATAGTAATAATAGTAATAATAGTAATAATAGTAATAATAGTAATAATAGTAATAATAGTAATAATAGTAATAATAGTAATAATAGTAATAATAGTAATAATAGTAATAATAGTAATAATAGTAATAATAGTAATAATAGTAATAATAGTAATAATAGTAATAATAGTAATAATAGTAATAATAGTAATAATAGTAATAATAGTAATAATAGTAATAATAGTAATAATAGTAATAATAGTAATAATAGTAATAATAGTAATAATAGTAATAATAGTAATAATAGTAATAATAGTAATAATAGTAATAATAGTAATAATAGTAATAATAGTAATAATAGTAATAATAGTAATAATAGTAATAATAGTAATAATAGTAATAATAGTAATAATAGTAATAATAGTAATAATAGTAATAATAGTAATAATAGTAATAATAGTAATAATAGTAATAATAGTAATAATAGTAATAATAGTAATAATAGTAATAATAGTAATAATAGTAATAATAGTAATAATAGTAATAATAGTAATAATAGTAATAATAGTAATAATAGTAATAATAGTAATAATAGTAATAATAGTAATAATAGTAATAATAGTAATAATAGTAATAATAGTAATAATAGTAATAATAGTAATAATAGTAATAATAGTAATAATAGTAATAATAGTAATAATAGTAATAATAGTAATAATAGTAATAATAGTAATAATAGTAATAATAGTAATAATAGTAATAATAGTAATAATAGTAATAATAGTAATAATAGTAATAATAGTAATAATAGTAATAATAGTAATAATAGTAATAATAGTAATAATAGTAATAATAGTAATAATAGTAATAATAGTAATAATAGTAATAATAGTAATAATAGTAATAATAGTAATAATAGTAATAATAGTAATAATAGTAATAATAGTAATAATAGTAATAATAGTAATAATAGTAATAATAGTAATAATAGTAATAATAGTAATAATAGTAATAATAGTAATAATAGTAATAATAGTAATAATAGTAATAATAGTAATAATAGTAATAATAGTAATAATAGTAATAATAGTAATAATAGTAATAATAGTAATAATAGTAATAATAGTAATAATAGTAATAATAGTAATAATAGTAATAATAGTAATAATAGTAATAATAGTAATAATAGTAATAATAGTAATAATAGTAATAATAGTAATAATAGTAATAATAGTAATAATAGTAATAATAGTAATAATAGTAATAATAGTAATAATAGTAATAATAGTAATAATAGTAATAATAGTAATAATAGTAATAATAGTAATAATAGTAATAATAGTAATAATAGTAATATTAATAATATTAGTAATATTAGTAATAATAGTAATAATAGTAATAATAGTAATAATAGTAATAATAGTAATAATAGTAATAATAGTAATAATAGTAATAATAGTAATAATAGTAATAATAGTAATAATAGTAATAATAGTAATAATAGTAATAATAGTAATAATAGTAATAATAGTAATAATAGTAATAATAGTAATAATAGTAATAATAGTAATAATAGTAATAATAGTAATAATAGTAATAATAGTAATAATAGTAATAATAGTAATAATAGTAATAATAGTAATAATAGTAATAATAGTAATAATAGTAATAATAGTAATAATAGTAATAATAGTAATAATAGTAATAATAGTAATAATAGTAATAATAGTAATAATAGTAATAATAGTAATAATAGTAATAATAGTAATAATAGTAATAATAGTAATAATAGTAATAATAGTAATAATAGTAATAATAGTAATAATAGTAATAATAGTAATAATAGTAATAATAGTAATAATAGTAATAATAGTAATAATAGTAATAATAGTAATAATAGTAATAATAGTAATAATAGTAATAATAGTAATAATAGTAATAATAGTAATAATAGTAATAATAGTAATAATAGTAATAATAGTAATAATAGTAATAATAGTAATAATAGTAATAATAGTAATAATAGTAATAATAGTAATAATAGTAATAATAGTAATAATAGTAATAATAGTAATAATAGTAATAATAGTAATAATAGTAATAATAGTAATAATAGTAATAATAGTAATAATAGTAATAATAGTAATAATAGTAATAATAGTAATAATAGTAATAATAGTAATAATAGTAATAATAGTAATAATAGTAATAATAGTAATAATAGTAATAATAGTAATAATAGTAATAATAGTAATAATAGTAATAATAGTAATAATAGTAATAATAGTAATAATAGTAATAATAGTAATAATAGTAATAATAGTAATAATAGTAATAATAGTAATAATAGTAATAATAGTAATAATAGTAATAATAGTAATAATAGTAATAATAGTAATAATAGTAATAATAGTAATAATAGTAATAATAGTAATAATAGTAATAATAGTAATAATAGTAATAATAGTAATAATAGTAATAATAGTAATAATAGTAATAATAGTAATAATAGTAATAATAGTAATAATAGTAATAATAGTAATAATAGTAATAATAGTAATAATAGTAATAATAGTAATAATAGTAATAATAGTAATAATAGTAATAATAGTAATAATAGTAATAATAGTAATAATAGTAATAATAGTAATAATAGTAATAATAGTAATAATAGTAATAATAGTAATAATAGTAATAATAGTAATAATAGTAATAATAGTAATAATAGTAATAATAGTAATAATAGTAATAATAGTAATAATAGTAATAATAGTAATAATAGTAATAATAGTAATAATAGTAATAATAGTAATAATAGTAATAATAGTAATAATAGTAATAATAGTAATAATAGTAATAATAGTAATAATAGTAATAATAGTAATAATAGTAATAATAGTAATAATAGTAATAATAGTAATAATAGTAATAATAGTAATAATAGTAATAATAGTAATAATAGTAATAATAGTAATAATAGTAATAATAGTAATAATAGTAATAATAGTAATAATAGTAATAATAGTAATAATAGTAATAATAGTAATAATAGTAATAATAGTAATAATAGTAATAATAGTAATAATAGTAATAATAGTAATAATAGTAATAATAGTAATAATAGTAATAATAGTAATAATAGTAATAATAGTAATAATAGTAATAATAGTAATAATAGTAATAATAGTAATAATAGTAATAATAGTAATAATAGTAATAATAGTAGTAATAGTAATAATAGTAATAATAGTAATAATAGTAGTAATAGTAGTAATAGTAATAATAGTAGTAATAGTAATAATAGTAGTAATAGTAATAATAGTAATAATAGTAATAATAGTAGTAATAGTAGTAATAGTAATAATAGTAATAATAGTGATAATAGTAGTAATAGTAATAATAGTAATAATAGTGATAATAGTAGTAATAGTAGTAATAGTAATAATAGTAATAATAGTAGTAATAGTAATAATAGTAATAATAGTGATAATAGTAATAATAGTAATAATAGTGATAATAGGAATAATAGTGATAATAGTAATAATAGTAATAATAGTGATAATAGGAATAATAGTGATAATAGTAATAATAGTAATAATAGTGATAATAGGGATAATAGTAATAATAGTGATAATAGTAATAATAGTGATAATAGTGATAATAGTAATAATAGTGATAATAGTAATAATAGTAATAATAGTGATAATAGTAATAATAGTGATAATAGTAAT